>OY284414.1:41996010-42596010 GCA_958301585.1 Merodon equestris | reverse complement strand
GCAATACCATTGCAGACAGCAAAAAATCTTAGGTGCTTTCTTGCAATCCTACTTAGAACATGTGAAATTAGCAATCCTTTGGAATTATGGATGAAATTTAAAGATGATTTGGCAGAAGACTTTAGATACCAAGTTCAAATTCAAAATTTTGAAATGGAAATTGGCTTTTCGGATGAAATTTATAATATAGCTTTACTCGATATGGAAGATAAAATAATTTCCCTGGGTGGAGAAAACCTACATTCCTTTGGTCTTCCTAATATGAATTTAATAATTTACGTACTGAGATCTTAAGGGAGACTTCGTACGACATCAATAGTCTCACCAAATATATTCAGGACTATGAACCAAAATTGTTAACAGATCAACGTCATGTCTATTCTGTCGTGCTTAACCAAGTTGCAAAACATGCTTGCTAAGGTACGACAGCAGAAAAAATTAGCGCTAGCTGTGACATCATCTGGCATTGCTGTTACGTTACTTCCTGGAGGTCAAACGGCTCATTCTGTTTTCAAACTTCCGTTAAACCTGAACGCTAATGATTTGCCTATGTGTAATATTAGTAAGACATCTGGAATGGCTGAAGTTATTAAAAGGTGTGATCTTATTGTCGGGGATGAATGTACATACAGTGGCCCATAAAAATGCATTAGAAGCCATTGACGCTACAAAACATATTAAATTGCACGTCTTTTATGGGAGGTATAGCGGTTCTTTTGTCTGAAGACTTTCGACAGACGCTTCCGGTCATTCCAAAAGGAACCAAAGCAGATGAGATTAAGGCATGCCTTAAGTGTTCTTACCTTTGGAGTCATGTTAAAACCATGAAACTTTCCACAAACATGCGAGCACATCTTCATGGCGATACACTATCCAGTGAATTTGCCAAAAAAATTAATTGAATTGGGAGAAGGTAAATTAAATCCTGATATCGATGGCAGTGTGAAAGCTGATCAAGTCAGTACAAAGGTCGATTCGATCAATGAATTGATTGAAAAAGTATTTCCAAATCTACAAAAAAATTACCTGGATCATAAATGGTTATGCGAAAGAGCAATTCTCGCGCCAAGAAATATTACTGTCAACAACATCAACAATCATCTTCTGGGGATTATACCTGGGGACTGCCAAACATATAAATCGATTGATACTGTGGTGGATCTATCGGAAGTTGTGAACTATCCAACCGAATTTTTAAACTCTTTAGAACCATCGGGCTTATCTCCACATAAATTGAAGCTCCTATCATGCTTTTGCGAAATTTAGACCAACCTCGCCTCTGTAATGGAACAAGACTTGGGGTTAAGAGACTATTACCTCATGTTATTGAAGCCACCATAATTACTGGATGTGGCTATGGGGAAGACGTCATTTTACCACGCACACCACTTATACCTTCCGATACCCCCTTCCAATTTAGAAGGCTACAATTTTCTATTCGGCTGAGTTTCGCAACTTCAATAAATAAATCCCAAGGGCAAACTTTATCTGTTACTGGTTTGCAATTAGAGGAACCTTGCTTTTCCCATGGCCAACTATACGTAGGATGTTCAAGAGTTGGAAGTCAGCAGAATGTTTTTGTCTACACAAAAGACGGAAAAATGCGTAATATTGTTTACCATGAAATTTTTTCAATGTAAAAAATTATTCGTAAATTAAAATTTTAATTTTGCATTAAACAGTTGAGCATATTATTTCATCACTCAATTCCATATTCACATATAGATTCTGAAAATATATACATACATACATATGTGTATTCAATTAGAGAAAAAAAAGAAAAAAATATTGTATGCATATCCATACGCATGCGCATATGTATGCATTTATTTAAGGACCCAGCAAAGCGGGTACATCCAGCTAGTAATAACTAATAGAGATTAAGAAACCCATTCGAGTTGTGATTCAAAATAAGCTTATTTCATAAAACTCTGAAATTCTATTGTCAAGGAGTTTATTGTTATCAGTTCTACAGTCTTCGGAGGACAGTAGAATAATTACAGAGATCGTTAACACTTAGCATTGTTTGTTTAAAGTCCGACTCCCTAACAAAGTGGAAAACGGCCGAAACTGTATGATATACAATACAAAAAATTAAAGTTCTGACAAATTCACTTTAAAATTATCACAAATTTATGATTCCCAACTTCATTTAAAAAGTCGGCTACATGAACAATTTTTCATGACTACGTTGCTGAGTAGATCAAATATTAACGACAATTCAGAACGTGTATCGTTTTTGGCTCCACCATAAGAAGTTATTGATTTAATTTATCAGCCTTGTCGTTCGTTGGATAACATTTCGCGCCTGAAAAGGTTATCAAATATAAATGTATTATATAATATTATAATACAATTTATAAGGCAATTCTTCAAGTCAATGAACTGCACAGCAGCCACCTCCTGGATCCTACTGATAATAACGAACTTGCTATTTATTGAATTGGCCTGCGCTCGGTCACATAGATAATCACTTTAATTTATTCGGTGAAAAAAATTAATATATTTCAGATTTTTTTATATAATACACACATATCAAGGGACACAATGGAAATTGCAGCAATCATGTTTGTGCAAACAGATACCGCGAGTACGGGTAGAAGGAGTATTCGCATTCGAATTGCAAATATGAATTATTAAAATAAATAAACCAAAGTTGTTGATTGTTGAAATGTGAATGCAATTAATGATTAAGTGTTGACTTTACTTTCCAAACCCGATAATGGGTGATAGGATGATGAGAACGATGAGCGCGTTGTTTATTACGGTATTGTTTACATTGCGGTGACTGAATTTCAAATAGCAACTTCAATAACCTATCTTTTTAATTGTATGCGCTTAAGTATATATATAGGTGAATATTTTTGTATTTTTATGTCATAAAATAGTTGCCTAAGCCTGTACTTTACAGAACTTTACCTTTTTAATCGAATAGTTTGCTAAAATTTAATTAAAGTTTATTCATAAATATTATCTTAATTGGGTAGTGAATAGTCTTGCAATGAGGTATCTCACGATTAGTGTATTCATCTTATATTTATTAAATGCCTAAGACGAACGCACAGGAATACACCGTACGGTTGTTATTAGAACGCAAAACAAAACGAAGAAGAGAACGAAGAATGCGCTCTGGGCATTCCGATCAGAAATTCAGATGCGTAAATGATGCATTTGAGAATATAACGGTGGACGAACGCACCGTTCGGCGCTGGTTTGGTAAGTTCCGTTCGGGAGATTTAAGCCTCGAAAACGAAACGCGTGGGAAGACGGTAATTGACGACGCCATTTTACGAGAAACAGTGGATGCAGACCCAACAAAGCGGGGCATTGCAGACAACATGGGAGTATCAACCATGACAATAAGTCGACACCTATCTTAAATAGGAAAAGTGAAAAAACTCGACAAGTGGATACGCCATGTAATGAACGAGGCCCGAAGACTACACCGTTTAGAAATCTGTGCATCGCTGATTTGCACCGTTTTTGCAGCGTATAATCACATGTGATTTTGTATGACAACCATAAAAGATTTGGGCAGTGGGTGGATGCAGACGAAAACCCAAAGCACACATCCAAACATGGTCTTCACCCAGAAAAGGTTATGGTGACAATGTGGTGGACATCGAAAGGACCAATCCACTTTTCATGTCTTCAAATAGGGGAACCGATAAATGCAGTCAAAAATTGTGAGGAAATCGACATAATACATACGAAATTGTCTGAAAAGCAGCCTGCATTTGTCAATTGGCATGATCCGATCCTGTTGCATGAAAATGCTAGACGCTAGCACGTAACGGTGCAAAAGCTGCTACATCTGCGATTCGAAATTCTTCCGCACCCACCGTCAAAAAATCAAGTCTTCTATTGAAAACTGATTCAAATTATACTCTGCGCACGCTGACCCCAATGACGTTATCATAATCTGTGGCAATTTCAACCTTCCGTATTTGAAATGAGCTAAACCTGACGACGAGACTCTCTTTGTTGCGACAAACATCTCATCTCCTCTTCTCCCACTTAGTAACATATCCAACATCATGATCCGGCAACTTGAGCTCAATCTTTCATTTGCCGAAAACTGTGTAATTACCGTAAGCAGCCAACTCCTCTGTACTTGAATGTACTCCATCTACCATTATCGGGAACGCTTTCACTCGACAATCACTTCACCATCCAAAATCATCAGTTCCCTTATCTTGTCCGTCTCGTATCCGTCAAAAAATTATTGCACATCCCCACTCTGGCTCCTGCGCTGTAAAATAAACACACATCTCAAATCTGCATTAAATCCCCCTTTGTTTTCGACTTTTCTCTTTATTTGCAATCTTATACGAAATTCGCATCACTATGCAAATCTCTCTACCTCGAATACCTGAACCTAATCCAATAATCTCTTATTACCGATCCCAAGAGCTTTTACCACTTTATAAATACAAAAACTACAGAATCACCGCGAAAAAATATAACTTAAAGGACGACTACTGCCCAGTCCTGACTGTGAACCTATCATAGTTCTAAAAATGCGCTATCTCATACCTTAGGCATTATTCTTATTTTCTATTTTAATGAAATCTTTCTTCATTGAGAGTCTACCAGTTACATCCAAGCACACTGCACCCATACAAAACGTAATATAATTATACTGCTGCGACACACCAATGCCCACCTAAAAAGCTGACATTGCTGCGTAAATAAGTGGAGCAACAAGCTCCACCAAAACAAACAACAATAAATACCGAATATAGGCGGATTCCCGTTTGCTCGTTGTTCTGCATTTCCCTAAACAGAACAGAAAACACTTACGGAACAACGAAACCAACACGTAAGCACAAAATACCGACCAGAAGCCAATGTCCGTTTGTCCGTTGTTCCACATTTCCCCAAAACAGAACAGAAGACACTTACGGAACAACGAAAATAACCCGCAAGCATAAAGCCGAACGTAGGCCAATGTCGATTGTCCATTGCCTTACACTAGAAACACTTGAGTCAATCCATGACCCCACCACGCATCGCACAGTACAAAAGCTTAGAACAGAACTCCCCTGTGTTGTGTTCCCGAGCTGGTAAGACGTGAGTTTTTAAACGAAAAATAAAGTATTCTTCTAAAAACTAGAAAATTGTCTTTTTCTTATTAAGGACAAGTTTCGTTAAATTCTATCCTGTCCCCAAATATACATGGCTTCCTAAATGGTCAATTGACAGCCACTAACCCAAATCGAGTTTGTATCACAAGTCAAGGGGACATTGTTGCCAAAGATTTCATTAAGGCCTTCGACAAAGTCTGATATAAACAGCTTCATTACTTGGTATAAAAAAAAACCCTGTTGTGCTCAATGCTAGAAAATGTCAATATTTCACTTACTATCGTAAACGCTTTCCTTTACTTCACAGAACCTTAGTTATCTGTCATGTCCCCCTTGTCGACTTTTTGGTTGGCTTAGGTGCTATCTGTGACCGAGAACTTAATTTTTCTTACACATCGATAACATTATTAAATTAGTTAATTTAATTTCCATAATTAATAATTTTCCACAATTAAGTCCAAGGACTTTTCGTATCTTTATGTCACGAAATCCTTACTATCCTCGTTAGGCCCATTCTTGAATAAGCTGGTTAAGTCTTGCTTTCCTCTTACGGTATGCAAACTTCGCCCATTGAAGCCGTCCCACCTAGTTTTATTCGTTTTGTCCTTCATGATCTGCCCTGGGCTGGTGCATACGATTTACCGCCTTATAAGGGTGGCTTGAAACTACAAATAAACTACACGTACATACTTTTATCCGTGTTATTAACAACTCTCACTGGTTCAAATGATTTCCTTTAACACGAATCCCCGAAACCTTCAGCCATGCCCATTTTCTGTATCGACTCCTATCGAACGAACTCCGACAATCGCAAGCCAATCTCCGAAATGTTCACTTAATCCTGTCTAAGAAATGTCCTCTACAATAAAATCATTCCGGAGAACCAGTTCGGTTTCAGAGCGGGGCATAACACTATTCATGCCGCGTCGAAACTCGTGTCGGATATCCAGTGGAACAAATGCAAGAACCAATGCACGGGTGCCTGTCTGATTGACTTGGAGAAAGCTTTCGACACCGTATGGTTAGAAGGTCTTTATTACAAGCTCAGTCGGCTGGGCATAAGTAAACCACTGCTGTATATGATTTTTGACATGTTAACAGGTAGAAAGTTCGTAGTGAAAATTGCCAACGTGACTTCTACCCAAACATTTGATATTAACAACGGACTGCAACAGGGTACGGTGAACTCGCCGATCTTGTTCAACATTTACTTCAGTGATTTGATAGCTTCTCTTCACCATTCAATAGCGTATGCGGACGATTTAATCGCGTACAGGTCAGGTCCAACGATCGACGTCATTGTCACTCTCTTGCAGCGTGACTTCGAAAAAATTCAGCAGTATTGTGATGACTGGAAGTTGAAAATCAACTGCCAGAAATCAGAAACTATTTTGTTCAGAACGCCATTGTCTAGGGCCTCCCGAGACACAAGGAAAAAATTGGCGCTGGTTCTCAATTCTTGACCGGACGGGCGCCCACTGGCGAAACAAAATGTAGTCAAATACCTTGGGATCTTGCTAGACCAGTATCTATATTTTGACAAACATATAGATGCTGCTCTGGCGAGGGCCCGGGGCGCTTTTGCTCTTACAAGATGGCTGTTTCATAGCAACCAAGTTGATTCGAGAGTGAAGGTAATTTGCTACATGGCCTTAATCAGGCCCATGATTGCCTATGGATGTCCCGTGTGGTTCAATGTGAGAGCTAGCTTAATGGAAAGGATTCGGGTGTTTGAGAGACAATGTCTCAGAAGTTGTCTTGGGTTATATAGGACACCCGAATCTGAGTACACGAAATTTTATCCGAACGAGGTCCTATACAATAGGGCCAGGATTATACGGGTGGATAATTTTCTAATAAAACTGATCCGGGGTCACGTTGCGAGGACAATGACTTCGGTCAATAACTTGATCTCCGGGGCTTACTTCCCTAATTACATGTACCACGAGAAAGTTCGCCTTAGCGGCTTTGTCCCCCCAGAGGCATTCCTCTATTTAGATCAATGTGGGCTGATCCAGGATGAATTGGCGGTTCCGCTAATCTTCCACGTGGCCCGTAAGTCTGTGGAGCGGCGGCTCCTCTACGAACTTGATGTTGCGCTCCGCGAGCCCGAGCGCTTCAGGTTTAGTAGATCAATGTCGCACCAAGATCGGGGAGACGTCGTCCGACAGCATCAACGCTTTTGGTGGCTGGAGCGGACTGCGTAGTGGTTAACTTTGATAGGTCAGCCTCTTTAAGGCAAACCTTGCCACATGCCAATGGCAGGCTTACATAGACTAAGGTAGGTTAGGTTAGAGTAGGTATGGGCAGGCTAAGGCTGGCTAGGGTGGCAGGTAGGTTTAGTTTAGTTTTAGCTTTAATTTTAAAAAAAGAAAAATACAAAAACAAATACAAAACAATTACGAAAACAAAAAAAAAATTATGTATATATTTTAGTTAAGGTAGTGTTAAGTTATTCTTAGTTATAAGTTTCTTTGTTAAAAAAAAATGATCTGATGCCAAGTTTTTTTTTAAATATCACTTTTCTTGGCCTAAGTTATTTATTTATTTTAATTATCACAAGTAAATCGTAAGGCCGAAAGGCATAGTCTTAAGTTGTTCTATTTGCTTTAGAGTGTCCGTATAGGGCCAGTAAGGTATTTTATGTCAGTTATATTTAAGCTAGTTTTAAGCTATTTTGTCTAGTATAAGTGATTTCTAAAAATATAAAAACAAAATGTATTAAAAAAAAAAAAAAAAAAATGTCCTCTACAGCCGCCGTTCACCCACTCATTGATCTTTCCCTTCCTTATAAATATTAAGCTTATGTAAGATTCAGTTTCTTTTAGCTAATTTTTAAGTTCTAGATTATATTTTTTTTTCCTTTTTAAGACTTAAGCCAATAAAGTGACCCTACGGGGGCGTATGCTTGAAAACAAA
Source organism: Merodon equestris (assembly GCA_958301585.1). Taxonomy (NCBI): domain Eukaryota; kingdom Metazoa; phylum Arthropoda; class Insecta; order Diptera; family Syrphidae; genus Merodon; species Merodon equestris. Next base: position 42,588,004 of record OY284414.1, on the reverse strand, counting down.
AATCCTTCCTATCTCAACCGAATAAAATTGTAATATTATAAGCCATTCTGGCTTGAATTTTAGGATTGAGTATTAATACAGGTTTTTTTTTTTTTTTTTTGTGGCAAAATTTACTAATCCTTTTCTGTCATAAAACAGAACAGAAAATAGCTTATTGAAAGTTTTTCAATTTTTCTCCTTTAATTATAGTCGTACTTTAATAAAAAAGCCTAAGTGTATCAAATGAACCCTGGACAAAAAATGATGGATGAAATATCTTTATGTCCTGACTTCCATTCACCATCGAATAATGCATTGAACTTCCAGGAAAGCAGTTTATCAATTTCTCCCGTTTGCTTCTTCCCAAACACATAACATATGATCATTAAAAGTAAAGTGAAATACTCTGGTAGAGAAACGATTTTTCACAAGCCGATGGTACAGACATCTATACGAATATGTACAATAAGGATAGGTATCCACACATATTCATCTGTGTGTGCTCATGGGTGTGATTAAAGCTGAAATTGGTTAAACTTATTGTTCATTTCGAAGAATCACGTGTCTTGTTAGGTAGCTCGACATAGACTGCAAGTTTTAATCCCCAATTAAAAAAGGATTTCATGTCTGCCCACAGAAAGGAATGATGTTTACTATAAGGCGGCTCTTTTCCTCCAATTTTTACAGCTATTGTATTATAGTTTCAGATATTAAAAACAGCCCTATATATATGTATGTATCTGTATATTTACCGTCATGGGAATATTTTGTCTTCATTCCGCTGGGCCACATTATATTCATTAAAGGGGAACAAAGTCAATCGAAGGTAAGGGCTTAAAGAATGGGCCACACATCCAATAAGAAAATATAAGTTATAAAATTGGGTAAACTATTTAAATGTATGTTAAGAGCAACTGAGCCAGTGTTCATAGTGGTTGCGAGGGTTGTGGTGGCTGAGCATCAGACTCCATTCAATTCTAATGTCCATTTGAAAGGTTGACAAAGCTTACAGGCTTGAGTCATTCCACCGATAACAGCAAATTTGGCATAATTCATTTGTTTAGTGTAATGAAGTCGACTTTTGTTTTTATTGATCCTTTGAAGATGTGCCTTTGTTTGTGATGCACGAGTGGTAGAAAGTGTTTACGTTCACCTAATTTGACGTTCTTCATTAGCCTGCTGTGTTCGAAGTCAGCACTAGAGTACACGTGCCCCTTGTCTTTACACCAATGCAGGCATGGCCTACTATGGTAAACCATGTCAATAAATGTTTTTTTTTTCAGATAACTTATAAATAAAACCATTTAGTAAATAATGTATGCATTTATTCCGTTCAACATTCATACACTTTAATTCATTTATATTAGAGAGAAAACTAAAATTAAAAATAATTTAGTTATTTAATACAAAAAAAAAATCGAACTTCTGAGATCAATCTTTAAACTTATGATCTTAAGATAAGAAGATAAATAATTGTTTTGAAAAATTATTTCATGGCGAAAAAGGATTCGTTATCGATATTTCGTTTTTGGCAGGCAATATGGCACCGAGATATTTGAATTCGTCCAAATTCTCAAAGCGTTCATTGAGTACAATCAGGTGTGAGGTTTGGTTCGATTCAAGTAACCATATACTCGAATGTAGTTTTGTATTCATCTACTTCTAAACTTCCATTCCTGTCATTATTACACTTTCTCCATCTTCACTATTTGCCGGCTATTCAGATCATCAGCGTAAACTAGTGCGGATATGATTCCATTGAAAGGGATCTCATTACGTATTCCAGTTCCAAATTACAAAGAATGGGTGACAAGATATTTCCTTGATTTGATTCTTCACGTATCTCGATAAGACATATTCCACTTTAACTTGTCCTTTGTTTCCCTTTAGCCATACTTGTATCAGTTTTACCAATTACCAGTCTTACGAGCATGTGATATATTTTCGATCGGTTTATAGAGTCATATGCCTTTTTAAAATCTATTAACAGTTAGTGGACCGTTTCGTAGATTTCCCATTTGTTCTCCAAAAGCTGTCGTACAGAAAATCTACATGAATTTCTGCTCTGTGGATAGCACCGTTTTCTACTACCTCTATGTACATTAATCAGTCGAAATATCCGCCCCCATTGGGCTTCAACCGAGCTCCCCAGTATCGTTGCATAAGTCGTTCTTTCATACATACTACCTGAATGTGCAACTAACTTTTTCCTTTGCCATTGTTGTTTTATATCTATAAGGAGATAACTGACTTCTTCTCGTTGGGTCGTATAGCTTGTACACATGATCGCTTCTCTATTTTCCAGGGCTTAAAATCTTAGTACATTACTGGGTTATACTTGTCCACGCATTTTTCGTCGAACCAAGGTTTTCCGTTGGGGATTTTGCAATAACCTAGACGATTTCCCGCTGCTTCCTTTACATTTTTTATTTAACCATACTGCTTCTACTTGTTTAATTTCGTCGTTAATTTCTATGTCATCTAATAGAGCATCCCGGTTGCTAATTACGACCCGGAATTGACGTTAGATACAAGGCTAATTTAGATTCTCAATGTAAAATTGTTTATACATTCCCGAGTTTCGCTTGTGTAAATTTGTATTCAGCTTTTAATTTCGTCGATCACAGTCCACTCCTTCGTATATTTTAACATCTAGACAGTTAGTATGGTGTCTTCTATCTATCAGAAAATGGACAATTTCTTTGCGCGCTACTCCTTCTGATGATAACAGGGTAGCCTTGCATATTCACTTGTATGTTGTAGTTTTAAAGATCAATTGTTCTGAGCTTACGAAACTTGTTATCCTAATACCATTATCGTTAAATTATACATGAGGGCATTCTTCTCCTATTGTTGGCCTATATATCGCTTCTATCCTATTTTCACGTTGAAATCCCCGAGTACAATTTTCATGTCGAAGGAAGAGACATTTCCATTCAATCCATTGTTTTCTAAAACGCATCTTTTATCTCTTCGTCTTTATCTTCCCTTCTGCACAATTTAGTTGCTGATAAAGAATTCTGTACCATGACTTTTTTGTTTCATTGTGCTACGGAGCAGTGACCCGTTAGATGCTTACTCGCCTCTTAAGCTTGCCAAAGAAAAAACTGTTTCATTTTGAATGAAATGAACAGAGAAGGTTTTGCCTTAACTAGATCTCTAGAAGAGATCAACATCACACAGGAAATAAAAATAAGCACGGGGAAATATTAAACTGACTGGAAATATGCTCGATGAGGTAGCACACATTTTTTTACGAAACTCTGATAGAAAATTTTTCATTTAAGATAATTTTTTTTATTCGAATAACCATATACAAATACCAGGATAATGATGAATTTTCTACCTCATGTGCCAGCTATTTAGCATGAATTCCTTACTATGCAAAATGTAAAGGGGAAATAAGTCTAAGATTTTATTTATTTTTTTACATTTGATTATGACATTATATTGGGAAAGTAATTCACATTTTACTCGTATCCTATTTTTAATATGACTGAAATTAATTCTCAACAAACTTGATTATTCATGTATTTACTTTTTTTCATTTTATTTATTATTTTCATATTAAAAAGTCAATTTTGGTGAAGCTAATGTCTACAAAAATACGAATCTAAATTTTCACCCGTTTATATTTCATATCATATATTATTTTAGAAAGCGGTATAAATACATTTGAAGCTAAAAAAACCGTTAACTTTATTATTATTTTATAGTTTTATTTGAGAGGTAAAAAGCGTTGAAAATATTACTCGAATTAATTAGCCTTTGCCAATATTTGAAAATTAATTTAAATGCAAGCCTTTACATATTTCGATACATAAAAATATGTTCTTATACCACTATCAAAAATGACAGCTCATATACGAAATATTAAAATGATAGGAACTACGCTTAATCTTGTTTGTTTTCGTGTACAGTAAATAGCTAATAAAAGGAGCCTAATCAATTTTGAAACTTTTATCAAACAAAATTGATTTTCTTTGAGAACGCTTTGCTCAACAAATTTCATGCGGGAGCCCGCATATTGGAGATTTATAGACACACTGTCCTCGAAGTTTTTGAAAAATGTTGATTCGTATGTAAACTTCCATATGTCATGTTTCTGATATTCATCACGAACTTTGTGTACTTGTTACATTCTTTTAATTTAATATTTGGACTTTTTTTTTATGATGGCTCGTCGAATCAGAAACTGTTAAAATATAAAATTCTTTTCAGCGTAAATTTTCTCGACCCGTGAACCATTTAATAGAAAGATTATTGTGCTTGGGAATTAAAAGGAAAAATTGCTACATCTATTTCATTACTACAAATTCATTCTCATATGCCACACTATGTAGCACGTAAATGGCAAACTATCAATCATTTTGACCTTATTGAAAATAATCAACCAAACATATTGAGGCTTATGCACAGCAATAACAGTGCACATAAAAACAAAACATCTCAATAATGCTATCATAATAAATCATCGTTTATTGTATTTCTTATTTTTATTATAACAAAATTGTTGCCCATCATGTTATACGTTATAGGAACAGGACAAGGACGGATTGGAAGGATTGAATGCCATTTATTTCTTAACGCCATAATTCGATTTTCGTGCAACATCTATTCTTATAATTTAATTGTAGGGATTTTTTATTGGTTGGCGTGATAGCCACAGGAAAGATTTTAATGAAACTTTTTCTAAATGATTCTTAATATATAAAACCTTTGTGGTTCTTAACATTTTACTTCTTGAAAGAGTTAAAAAAAAAAAAATTTTTTTTGATTTTACATACTTCTATTACTAGGGTAGTTCTTAATTTAAGTATACAATAAAAAAATAGAATAAATAATGTGGTCAACACTTTCTTAAATAAACTTTCCATGCTTCTAGACTCAAGCATTTGACATCATCTCAATTTATTTTCTCAAATGGAAAACGACTGCTCCTTATCATTCTTTTGCACATCGAAAGTGTGCAACTAAGTTCTCGCTGTTTATCAAGAGATGGCTGCAGTAGTAAGTGTTGGTCGATTGTGACGTATCCAAAACGTCATTACCCAAGCTTAGACATATAGTAAACAAACCGCTTTGACACATTAGTGATTTTGTTTTTGCGTCCTATACTTTTGGTTGTGTGAAAATGTCTGATTTTGTGTCAGATAAACGTTATTTGCGGGAAGTGTTGCTTTTCTTCTTTCATTCGAAGAAAACGGTGACTGAAGCGCACCGAGAACTCCAAAAAGTTTACGGAGATGCTGCTCCAAGTAAAACAACGTGCCGTGATTGATTCAGTCGCTTCAAAGACGGTGATTCATGCCAAACGCAAAAAGTGCTTGCTTCAGTATTAGGAGTTACCCGCCAAGCTATTTGGGAATGATTCAAAAGCAAGGAACTTGGGTTCCTTATGATTTGAAACCAAGAGACGTTGAGCGTCGTTTTTTCGCCTGTGAACAACTGCTCCAGCGGCAGGAAAATGGTTTTCTTCATCGCATCGCATCGGGATGTGAAAAATGGATTCATTACAGCAGCCCAAAGAGAAAAAGATCATGCGGACAGCCCGGTCATGTTTCTACGTGGTCGGCTAATCCGAATATTCACGGTGCGAAGGTTATGCTGTGTATCTGGTAGGATCAGAACGGTGTTATTTATTATGAGCTGTTGAAAAAAATAAAACCATCACTGCGGAATGTTATCAAACTCAACTGATGTGATTGAGCCGAGCACTGCGCGAAAAGCGGTCACAATACGAGCAGAAGCACGAAAAAGTGATTCTACAGCATGACAACGCTCAGCCTCACGTTGCCAAACCCGTTAAAACCTACTTAGAAACGTTCAAATGGGAAGTCCTACCCCACCCGCCATACTCCCCAGATATTGCGCCGTCCGATTATCACTTGTTCCGTTCAATGGCACATGGTCTGGCTGATCAGCCATTCCATTCATATGAAGACATCTCAAAATGGCTTTATTCGTGGATAGCCTCAAAAGACGAACAGTTCTACCGCGACGGCCAGCGAGCTCTGCCAGAAAGATGGAAAAAGTTATCGCTAGCGATGGGCAATACTTTGAATGATTCATTTGTAATCGTTTTTTTCATAATAAAGTTGCATTTTCATAAAAAAAAACAGCGAGAAATTAGTTGCACTCCTAATAAATTCAAATTAACAAAAACAGTATGTGGTTTTCTCCGTAAGATCAGATACAAAGAGAAGTCAGTCCATGTGAATGGAAGGCTGCATGATTGGTGGTGTCAATACATACAAGTAAATATTGAACGTAAGTGCTTCTCCAGAGATTTGGAAGCAGCACTCCCTTCAGTGTGAGTGAAAACTGTGTTTACTGAAAACTTTATATTATAATTTTTCTTTTGTTTCCTGTTTTTTGAAAAATATCATTGGCCTCAGGATAATCTATTAGAACTCTAGTTTTTTATTTCTAATTATTTTTAGTTCTAAATATAGTTCAGTTTTTATTTGACTTGTTTGAAAAGTGCTACGCCTATGAATTACTAGTATCACTGAAACGCACAGCTAGCTATGTCAGAGCGTTGCGGTTCCAGAAAAGCCATTTCCATTAAATTTGTCAATAGTCCAGTTGCGTTCATGACTTCTACGCGTACGTATATTTGTTTGATTTAACACCAAAATCGCTTGTCTACCTGTGAGATAGAAGTTAAAATATACCCACGGCTTGGAATGTCAATTGTATGAAACGATCCTATTAGATCTCTACCCCATGAAAAAAAAAAAAAATAGTAGACAGACGCAGAGTTGACACTCACTAAACTAGTCTCCTGGTCGGATCTCCGGGTGGGAAATATACAAGGGGGAGCATCCAAAGAAGTTCATAAAAATTACGGATGAGCTTGTAGACGTACGAAGCTTGTACAGACTGAGTGCTTTTCAAATAGTATTCCATGAAATTAGTACATAAGTATAAATTGCATACATATCAGAGTGGCACAAGAAGTTCGACTTTCAAAGGTAAAAACCATTAAGGACGGTTATACTTTTGTTTGTGGCGGTAAGGATACTCACAATATTGGGTCTGGATCCTCCATCAGCAACTTAATTGAGCAAACGTAATAGCCTTGCAACGACCGAATGTCGATGGCCAAAATCTGGGGTCCATGATAAAAACGACGAGGAAGGAAGCATGGGATGAAATAGTTGATAATTTTTCATCCTTCGACATGAAAATTGTACTCAGATATTTCAGCGTGAAAATTGGAAAAAAAGTGATATATACGCCAACAATAGGAGAAGAAAGTCCTCACGTCTCATCAAACGATTATAGTGTTATAGCATACAGAAGAGCGAATTGCAATTCTGATCCCATTCGAATTATCCCCAAAAATTTAAAACTGAGAAATTATTAACCAGTTTGCCCTTGTAGTTGGCAGTAGACACTAACGACGAAACAATGCAGAAAAAAGCAGTATGGTCAAGAATGAAAAGTGTTGTAAGGGAAGCAGCGGAAAACGAACAAGGCTATTGCAGAACCCCCAAAGTAGAGCTTATTGTGGACAACGAAAGGGTTGCAGTAAAATTGAGGCGATATTTCTGCTTAAATGTACATAGGTAGAAAGCAACATAACAGGTACAACAAAGGAAGCAATCCATCGATTTAAAACGAATAACAACACTGCGGTGACGTGTTCCAGATCTCCCTTTTCATTGCTAATTACAAATAATCCCTGTTTCTTTCAATTATTGTAAAAAGTCCCGCCTATAAGGTAGCTATTAAAGCTATTTTCAGCGCTTGCCTGATGGGAAATGCTTATTTTCAATGAAACAACAGACAGCGGGGCCAACTCCCGGTGTATGGGGGTGATGTCAGGTGGTCTAGCTGGGCGCATTGGAAGGTCCACTATCTCCTTTATTTTTGGAGTTTCAAAACCGGACTGTTAGCCTCGGCGCCTCCACGCATCATTAATTTGTAGTTAAAACTTGGACGGAGTTTCTCCCAGTTTCGTTTTGATGGCCCGCTTGTGTTTCGTCTTCTCAGTTCTGAATTCTTTCAGAGCGGTTTTGCTAGATTCTGTGTGTCTTCCTCTTTACAAAATGACCTTGTGTCTCAGGGGCCGACACTTTCTTCTGAGCGCAACATTAGGGTAGACAATGTATGTATATAACAATCTAAATAAAATATAAAATTATAAAAAAGTATAAAATTTAAATTAAAGGAATTTAATTTACTCGCAAACTCTTAAATTACTCGCAAAATGGAAAACCTTGGCGAATCGAAGAAAATCGAATTATAAAGATTCTGTGAGGAAAGAAAGATCTCTGCGATCGGTCATAAAACAGACTGGGGGAGTAAACTAACGTGGGGATATCAAAACCTCGGATGGGGAAGAGAACATGCGACACACGACGAAGAATCCTGCAATAAAAAGAACCATTTTTTTTCAAAAAAAAAAAAGGAGAAGGAATATAGAAACTCCAAAAAAATAAAACCTCGCAGTCAAAAGAGAAAATTACAAAATGAAAAAATAATTATAATTACAATACGTTAAACATTTTTTTAAATTGTATTTTGTTTAAAAAAATCAATTGCTTTTTGTTTCTTTTCATCAGGATAAATTTTAGAAACTTCTTCCACCAATTCGTCATCCATAGCGAGAATTCCGGCCTAGTTGGTTGCTATCATTTCATCTTGTGTAGCTGTCTCTTCAAAAGTTCAAGTTGTTGAAATATATCAATCATCTCTTCTGAATCAGCCTCTAATATTTTATTAATATCTTCTCAATTGAGATCTGCCAAGCCTTCTTCAGTAGTTTGCCTACTGCTAACCCTTCCACACTTATTTCTATGTCACCTGGAAACTCTTGTTATCTAGAAGCCTTTTCCAAGCAGCGTTCGTGATCATTTTATATTTTGCTAGTTTAGTATTATGTTAGTTTTATATACGACTACCTTTTTAACCAAAGCAAAACGAACTCTGAATATTGATTTTGCCGAAAATTTACTTGACTGCGTAACAGACAGTCTTATTAGTTTTCTATTTAAGCTTATTCTTCGGATGCTCGACTCATTTTTTATTAGTTTTATTCAATGACGTTACAGCTCATGAGCTTTCACTCATTCTTATGTTGTGTGCGATGTGTCTTTCACATAAATCGACGCGACATAAGTCAATTATAATGCCGATTCCGAACGGCGAGAGCCGGGAAGCTTTTTCAAGGCAAGTGTACAGCGGGGCGTCTTGAAATAAACATTCGATGGTTTTGGTGCTTTCAGGATCCGAACTCGCTCATCGCGCGTCACAAGCCAATACACTTCTGCGCCACGGGGCTCGACACAGTTATGCCATATAACTTCCTAAAGCAGACGGCTTCTCGTCGTTTTCCAGTTTCCTGATGATCTCTATTTTCTTAAAGAAACTCAGATTTTTTTTTTTTTGGATTTAACTTAGCTTTCTCCCAAAAATATTAAAAGATGTACACATATTCACTATTAATTTATCTTTTACCATAATTCGGGTGGAGTCATTTATTATAAGAAAAACGTACCGACTCTTAAGGTAATGGCAAATACATAGTTTACAAATAATTACGCGTTTCAATTCAAAATGGGTCAAAACAAATGGTATTCCTAGCTCAGCCATAAACGATGAGTTGACTATCAACGCCCCGATCGGGTAAAAGCTTAGTTCAAAGTTATTAAGCTGATTCGAAACCAGCTTCCATTCAAATTATATTCAGAGATGAGAAACCAGTACACCACAAGCCATGTTGCTTCACACCGATGGAATAGAATCTCATTGATATTCAAATTAAAGATTGGCTAGAAAAAGCCATAATTAGGCCTTGCCACAGCGAGCTCTCCAGCTGAAAAGTTTTATCCACGAAAAAACATAACTCGTACCGAATGTATTACATATAGACTACAGAGACCTCAACAGGAAAGTAATAAAATGCTATCTATGGAGGAATATTTAGATAAATGATCACTCGCATTTGTTTTCACCTCTCTCGGTCTGAAGAAGAAGAATTCTTCCACTTCGGTCCTAAAAAAGACCACAGTAATCAGTTCCACTCAATCTATTATGTTAGTAAAAAGACATCCCGCGCTGAAGGAAATTACGGGTTCCGTCTTGAAGCACTGCTTGTACAGTAGTAAAAACGGTCAAACGGTTGAGATGTTACCTGTACGGGCTAAGATTTAAAATGACACTGATTGTTAAAATACAACACTGGGTCTTTAATAGAATGAAGCATGTCGACGCACTCAGCAGATTTTTCGTGCTGATCTATTCCAATTAATTGCATGAGGAAATATCTGCAAAACAAGATAATGGTTAGCAGCAATAAAAAAGCTGTTAGAGAAAAAAAACTTTGGCGGATACTTTATGCGGAATAAGATGTCAAAAATTCGCAAAAGCTATAGTGATAGGTTGCTTCTGTCACATACAATGTAAAGAGCTACTGCATGCCGTTCATATTAGCAAACCGTAAACAGAGAGAACAAGAGGTCTTTTTATATCCCGACGCGCCCTTTGAGACCATATGTATAGACCATCTGAGACAGATAGATGAGACCGCGAAGAAGTACAAGTATTGGTTGGCAATCATCGGCTCATTTTCAAAGTTTCTGTCGATCTACCCAACTCGTCGATCAAAAAGTGATGTTGCACTTTAATCGTGCCAGAAAAATGGAACGGAACATTAAAAACACGTTGAACCTTCTTTAAATATTAGTAGTTTGCTCTTTATTCGTCCAATTCTTGCTTAGGACTAACTTGGCTGTTATCTTCGTCTACTTGAAAAGAACAACCTTTTCTGTCAAAATTGCATGTTCACACAAGTGTGACGAAAAGTGTTGTCTTTGAAATATTAGCATTGGTAGTATAAGGTTATACATAATTTATTTGTAATATAACAAAAGGAATTACGGTATATTACAACGAATTATAAGTCATCGGGGCCCAGCTTTTACACCTACTAAATCCTACAACTGGTGTAACGAAGAAAAATCTAGCACACGCTCACGACAATAGCATGCCGTAACGATCAACAGATGATCATGTTGACGTTAACAAAACTATGCTTAGAAACACCTAGGATGTGGTGTTATCATATAAACAGCAAATGTGTATTAATCATTTGATGAAGGAAGATATCGAACATGTTGCAAAAAGGAGTAACCCAGACGAAAGAGAGGAGTGTAAGAAGTGTAAAGCGAATGCAAGAAAAGCAGCAAAAGTTGCAATACAACAAACGCCGCAAGAACTCAAAAAATACGTTAAGGAAGAAGTTGAAAGCAATTTCAAACTAATACTAACCTCAAATCTAAGATTGTGGCCCCATACAAAGTCGTTAGGGTGGACCTCAATGACAGATACGAAGTAGTAAAAATGGGATCAGGAGACGGCCCAAAGAGAATACGTACGGTCATTTGAAACTTTGAAACGGGACAGAGTCTTCAGGACCGAAGACATGTAGGATGGCTGATTGGGAATGGCTTGTTAAATAATGAAGGGTGACAGTGGGGAAAGCAGAAGAACGTATACTACTGGCGAATGACGAATACGCATACATACGTACAACATCGCTAAATAGTTAAATATTTTATTTAATTGTTTTTTAATTAAAAAAATAATATTGAATATTACCGAAATATGTATATTGAAACGGATATCCTTTACCCTTAAATTCTTTATAAACCTAAACATTAATGTTTTCTGTGACATTGGCATTTTAATTCAGTTCTAGAGAGGGTTCTGAAAGAAAAAAACGAAAGTTATTGGTGCCAGCTATGAAACAGAGTTAATACGACGAGATTTTAGTGCACAGCAATAAAAACCGAAAGTAAAACTCAAAAACTGTTTGCACTTGTTTGGCCTATATGCAATAATAAATCATGCCTGAAACTCTAAAACTCAATTTGCAAAAGAGATTCTAGCGAGTAATGGGTTTTTTGGAACGTCAACAGAGGTAGATAAAAAGAGAAACAAACAGCCAACCATTTACCACCCATCACTTGTCGAAATAGTCTTACTATACAATCTCTATAATAAATTGCTTATGCTGAAAGCCGCAAAAATATGAATTGTATGAAGGTCAAGCAGTAGATACGGAACACATTTCCTGGAAAGAGAATGCAAACATTTGGTTTGGGCGGTTGGGAGTTGCAGAATTTAGTACACTGCAGATGGAGATATTGAAATCGGAGAAAACAAACTTGAAAATGTGTCAAATGCGGTTTCTCGTTTCTTCGTCTACTCCCAGTATGGAGTCTACTCCCAGTATAAACCAATATTATTTCAAATGGTATTTCAGACGTAAGGACTTGTGCAGAATAGAAAAGAAAAAAACGATTGCACCTTTTACTCCTCCTATTCTATTCATTCTATTGACTGTGAGCAAAAGACATCTTATGAATGAAAGATACTCTGCTTGTCACATTTTTTTCAACATTTCAACGCATTCAGATTGTATGTTTTTCCGAAGAAAGGGGAGCAGCGTGCAAAAAAAGAGAATGACACAAAAGTCATTGTTCATTTGTCAAAAATTAAATGGAAATGATGCTCTTGGCAGAGTTGTAATATGAATAAAAGGGGATGTGTAATTCTAACCCTTTTATTCAACTATCATTGTGAAATTCCAGACCGAAGAACCTTTCCACGTATCTGCACATTTGATGAAGGAAGTCTTGTTGCAAGGAGTATCTTCACAGCAATACCGTATATGAACGTATTCTTTTGTCATTACAATCATATATGCATGATGGCTTCGAATAGCTAAATGCACAGTCAGTTTTTTACAGTTGCTAAAAAGACCTATGAACAGAAGCTAAGTTGAAGTTACCTGCTTTTGCGGGTGCATACAATAAGGTACGTTGCCAGGCTTCTTCAGTTCGAAGTGATATGTATGTCTTAAAGCTAGAAAAACGTTTTTTACAATATTAAAATGGCTTTTACACTCAACGTGTTTTCTGTAACTGTTTAAATTTCGTTTTCGGGTTAAATAACAATCATTGAACTCATTATCAATTATCGATTGAGGCTAGAGGACTTGACTCATAAGCAAAAACTTTGTTTATGTGAACTTTCAGCTTCAACACAAAAGCTATATAAAAATTTCCAACAGTAAGTACATGTACACATTTATGTAATTCTATTATTACTAATTAAACGCGTCAGTTCACACTCTAGCCACAGTGTGGTTTATATGATTGCCCCGAATACATTTACAGCAACGCTCGGATATATTCTCATGGCAACGTCAGCTTGGAAATACTCATTTAATTACTGGAAATGTCGTTAGATAGGTACACATCAACGCCTCACGTTATGTAGTAAAATAGATAATTGAACTTCAATTACAATCCCCACTCATACGTGGGTCGCAATGTATCAAAGGACGTTTTAGCAGACAAAGAGACATTACATCGCATCAAAGGACGCACTCGTTTTATTGGTTCTGGTAGTTACACTTCTATAATAAAATATTCGCAAAAACATCCTGCTGTTGAACGTTGACTTGACAAAGGTATTTGTGCCCTCTTTGAAAATGGATTTCCCTGCAGTCATCTGGTGGTACGATGCAGTACGGTTAAATCGTTTTGATTAATTACAATTCTGTGAATCCTTTTGTCAAAGTAATTTGGAGACATTGCTTTTAGAAAGGAACGACTTACCATTTACTGATTGATTCACTTCATTTTAACTTGCTCGCAATGATGTACAATACCATTCAATTTAGACTAGTACGAGTAGATTGATTGCAAAATGTTGGATTAAATACATACATATGTATGTCTATTGAAATATTTAAATATAAATATTTGATAATGAGCAACATCTGATGGGATTTAAGTGATGTTATTCCCACACTACTTTTAAACAATATTGTAAAAGCCTTTTGTACTAATTAGGTGTATACTCGTAAATGGTAATTCTTCGTTTTTCAATAAATGGCGCTGGCTGAACATGCTGGTCGGAAACATCGGATCAAAAACATCGTCTGTCAACTACTTTTCCCCAATAGGTGTGATTTTTGGTTTGTGATTATATCGGCCAGAAACCAGAACGAGACGTACAGTGGCTCCAACGAATAATCGGACAAATGTTTTTGTAGGGGAGATAAATATGAGATATAATAACAAGAAAGCTATTTTTTATTTCATTTATATATTTTCGGGTCTTTTCTATTTGGACTACTCCACCAAAATAGTAATAATATCAACAATTTTTTTAATTAACAGTACCCGGGTGGCCCGCTGCGCGGGATTAAGGGATTTAAACTCTCTTTTCGTATGCGGCAGGTCCCGCTCACGCAACTTCGTTGCTCCGCTCGGGGTAGGTGCTGATCATCAGGCAGGCGCCTATGTCCTCAATAATCTTCATCTACAGTACCCTATATTCGATTGAACTATGCTGAGACCTTTGCTGCGTTATGGCAGGGGAAACGCAAAAAAATAAATTTTTAAATATAAAATTTTTTTAGAAATATTTCCAAAAAAATTTCTAATTTTTTTTTTCCATAATAAATTTCACTAGAAATTTATTAATATCGTTAACGAAAATTCCAAATTAAGCCTTAATATCAAAATCAGCGATATCTTCCAAAATTTGTTCGAAGTAGTCCTTGTCTTTGTATCTGCAAGCAAATTTCAAAATTGAAAAAAAAAAAATGCAACAACAAAAAAGTAAACACGAAAATAAAAATCTACCTCCGTCTCCACATGAACTCACACAAATAGGAATGAACCATAGATCTGCGAGTCCCCGAATCTCGTTTATTCCTCCTCTTTGCGCACCGCCACAAACTTTCAATTTGCTGGGTGTGTGCACCGGTCTCTGAGTCCACGAAGTTTTCGGAATGGTTGACAGTGTAATGGGAAAAGTTCATTCCCTCCATTTCAGCCCCACTCCTTAAAAAATGAGAATTTGTGAATTTCTGTCCAAAAAGTACGGGAACAGACCTAGTAAGTGGAATAATCATCTGCTGAAAATTGCCCCTACTGATATGAGTGAATACTAGAATACTAGAGCCGTACATCAAAATAAAAAATCCAAAATATTTTTTTTACAATTTTTTTTCCAGAATTTTTTGAAAATTTTTTTCTTGTCTTTTCCCACCCCCAAATGTCGTCCATTGTACTTAGGAAGGATTATTACATCATTTGCACTCCTTTTGAAGCGATTCTGTTGGAGTGGTCCAAATAGAAAAGAACCATATTTTCTAACATATCTTCTTTAATTGCAATAAAAATCATTTTAAGAAAATATCGATATAACGGGTTAATTCATGTTTATAAGAAAAAAACCTTATTTTTATGTTCGCAACGAATAATCGGACAAAAAACTTAATTTAACTAAAAATAATAAATTAATATTTTCTTGCATAGCCATTGATTTGCATTACTGCCTCTAATCCTGTTGGCATCGATGCAACCAAGTTTTTGCACATTTTAGGCCGTATAGAATACCATACCTGCCATTTATTAACTCTGCCAAGGAGTTAAATTGTTTTCGGCTTACTCGCCTATCAAGTATATACATATTATCATATTATAGTATGTAATGGGCAAGCATTTCTCTCTGCACTTGCAATGTCCGATCACACAACAAGTGCACAGAGAAATGCTTCTCACAAGACGCTCTATCTTCTCTTCATAGAAGAGAAAGATAAGAGCCACTTAGGAGAAATTGTGAACCATAGATCTAAGTTAGTTCTAAGCGTACTGTCAAGAAGAAAAGAACTAATAAAGGAATATATAACAAGAGTGACGACATCATTGGCGCAGTCGGTGAAAATCGCAAAAAATCGGCAAAATCGATGAAGATTTTTGTCTTTTACCTTTATTTTTATTAAAAATATTGTTCATTCGAGCTGTCCTTTGATAGATTTGTGAAAAAAAAAAACTAAGTAGACAAAAACGTGTAAACCACGTGCATATAACAAGTGAGAACAATTACAATATTACAAGGCGCAGACAAAGTGAAACAAAACCAAATTAAATTAACAATTAACAAATATTGGAAAAAAAGGAACATTTTTTTGTTTAAGTAAATTTATAAAAACACAAGTATTCATCAGAGAGCTATATCTGAACCATCACTGCACACCAAGTTCAAACAATATACACACGTGCTTTTCATGCAATCATACAAAATATTCAACAATAAAGAAACCATCATCTACAGGTCGACAATAGTTGTGGTCATTTTTTTTTATATTCGTCGAAGCCATCATCATCATATCGGACACAATAGCAGCAATAATCGACATCAAGATCGTGCATCACCTTCTTCAGCAGGAGAAAATACAATGCCATCAAAAACATAACTTGTAAAAAAAACCAAGTCTCGCAACTCAGTTCTTCTATCGTTAAAAGTTGTGAGATCTATGTAATACCAAGTCGGTTAATTTATTCAGCCTCTACTTAAGGGACCTTCTGCCTTAAGTTTTACGTAATTAGCTAACCTAACAACATCTTATAGTGACCATATTACAATAATATTAAAATCTTTTATGTTTTAAATAAATAGATTGACTTGGCAATCGCACTAAACAATCTAATTTAATATAATATGTACTTGTGAGATGCATGCGATGGACAAGTCAATCTATTTATTTAAAACATAAAAGATTTTTAATATTATTGTAATATGGTCACTATAAGATGTTGTTAGGTTAGCTAATTACGTAAAACTTAAGGCAGAAGGTCCCTTAAGTAGGGGCTGAATAAATTAACCGACTTGGTATTACATAGATCTCACAACTTTTAACGATAGAAGAACTGAGTTGCGAGACTTGGTTTTTTTTACAAGTTATGTTTTTGATGGCATCTCATTTCTTTTTGTAGATAGTCCTACTTTTCTTCCTTTCCGGTACCTTCTACTTTTTGAATACCAACAACATATTTTCTTAAAGCCCACTCTGTGTCTTATGAGCTTTTCTTATTTTTGTATGTTGTCTTCCTCTTTTTCTTTTCCGGTACTACTTCTTGAGCTTCAGCTGCAGTTTTTCTCAAAGCCCACTCCCTGTCTCTATGGGCTTTTCTCGGAGTCTTTGATGTTACAATTTTTGTCAAGTCTGGACGGTAAATGCTGCTTAATCTATTGTATTCACAAATTGAGGATTCCTGCGCTTAAATATTTCCAAAGTCGACATTAATTAGATGTAAGCCGCCCAGACTTGTAACTCTCGAAAGTGCCACGTAAGCTTGACCGGATGTGAATACTGCAGAACCGATATCCATCAGCGCATTATTTAGACTTAGGCCCTGACTTTTGTGTATAGTTATGGCATAGGCTATACATATAGGAAACTGTTCGCGATGAACATAAGCTCTATTAATAATTTCAAATTTAATTTTGACCGGACCAAGCTGTTCTTTATCAAATGTAATGTATATTTTCTTAATTATTTTTGTATTTTCCGGATCAACCTTTACTCTTTGCACTATACCGATAGAACCATTAACTAAACCAAGACTCACGTCAATATTTCACCTTAACATGACTCTTGCTCCTATTTTTATAATTATGTTCTCTTCTAGGCCCGCAGTCATAGAAGCATCGTCTTCATAATTTTTTATTCATTCACGAGCTCTTTTTGTTAGGTATCTGGGGCAATCTATGCTATCTACAGCTGTAAGTTTTATTTCGGGATGTGGGAGAGATCTAAGCATTGCAGTATTTAATTGTTGACACATGTTTTTTGTAGGTAATTAGCAAGCGGTATCATCAGGAAGTTTCGAGAGGTGTTCAATTATTTCAATCAATCTGTTTTCATTTGAATTGGTTTTTAGAGTTATTAATCTAGTCGAGAGTAAGTCGCGGTCTTTTTGTGTAGTCACACCTAATCTTATTCTATTTAGCATTTCAACAAAGTTAGAATCATTGAGCTGTCGCATGTTAATAGTAAGTTCATCGTATACGAACAGTTCAATCCACAGATTCGGCATACTGAGGGAACCTAACAACTTGTTAGTTTCAGCAGTTGAGAGTTTTTCAAAAGGTGACTTTTCTCTTACCGGCGGAAGCTGTAAAAGATCCCCGAAAAGTACAAGATGTTTTTTTCCAAACCACCCATTCTGATCATCGCTTGTGTCAAATATCTCAGACAAGCATAAATGAATATATGTATGTTAAAGTAACATTGGATATCATCGACACTTCGTCTATGATAAACAACACTACTTCTTTCAAATCTGATCTCAGAACTTGGAGCACTTCATCGGAAAGTGGCTTGTACCTCGGTGTTTGCTTGTGTTCCACAGGCAGCTGCAATAGTCTGTGTATAGTCAATCCATTCACATTGAATGCAGCTATGCCTGTTGGATCACTAACTGCCACTTTTTTGTTTAAATACATCTTAACCCAAACTTTCAGAGTTTTTATTAAAAAGCTCTTTTCCAGTGCCACCAGTTCCACTCACAAAACAGCGTAAAACGTCAGCGTTATTATCAGTTGTGTCCATTTTATGTGTGATCATATCGAAGACTCTTTTTTGATCGGCATTAAGTTTTGCGATCATACTTTGAAGATCAGTCTGCTCTTCTTCTACCAGATTGATTCTCTGAAAGTCATCCATTGCGTTTGCAGCTTCCACAGCTTCAAAGTCTAAAGGGTTTTCAGGACCATCGTCATCATCAACAATTTCCCTTTCTTCGTTTATCTCAGCAACTTTAGATTCTATCATTTCACATGTTTTTTGTATCTTATATCTTGACTCTATCATTGAATTACCATAATCGACTCCTTCTTTTAAATCTTCTTTCGCCAAATTAAAGGCCTCCGTGTAAGTATCACACCCCATTTTGAGTTCATCTAAGAAACGCCATGGCTTGAATAAAAGAAGTAAAGAGAAGAAATATTTCTCTGGTACTTGTTCTCCGTCGTAGAAATAGTGATTGATCAAATATGGGTTATCTCTTCTTTTCAGGAACTTTTTACCGTCATTTATTTCGTAGCACTCGACTTTAGAGGAGACTGGGCGTGTTTTAACAATATCGTAATTTTGAGCGAAACTGTACAAGTTAGTAGTCTCCAACTCTGACACCGAACATACAATTTGTTTTAAAATTGATTTAATTATAATTATAAGTTCATCAAATGGTTATTAAATATATGTACATAATAAAGATATTTATTTTATATTCCGTCAAATACATGAACCACATTGACTACTAAACCCAATTCCCCAACCGCCAATTGATTGTTGCATTGCATATTTTTAGGAGTTAATCGCCATCTAGATAAATTGAAAAAGGATACATACAGACACTATCCTATTAGTAATAATATTTGTTGTATCTAGAAAACTGGACCAAAATTGCAAAATATTTTAGTTTTTCCTTGATTTATACACTAAACACTAATTGTATTCTAAATTTCAAGCTTCTATGTCTGCTAGAAGTGCCCTAGAGTTTTGATGATCGGTCAGTGAGTGAGTGAGTGAGTGACAGAATTAAGAAATTTTGACTAGTTATAATTCTTAAACTACTGGCTCAAATTTAATGAAATTTGAAATATACCGTGTCTATGCGATGCCCGACTGGTTACTGAAAATTCAGGCTTCTAGTTTTATCCACAACGAAGTTATAGGGGGTCGAAAATGGCCCGAACTGCTTCGAGAAAAGGATGGTACGGCCGTGCCGCTTTTTTGCTCGACTTGGCGGGGGCACTGCCGTGCCCCCAGATAGTTTCCGAAAGCACTGGGATTCGTGATTGCAAGTAATTCGTTTATAATTCAATTGTAGGTTATAATTTTTATATTTAATTTATATCAAACATATACATATTTCTTAATACGTATATTGGAAAATTATATCTATATATATTTTTTTTTTGTAATGGAGGCCTTCGAGATCCTTGTTAAATGCATAGCTAATATTCAGCCATTCGATGGCAATGAAAAGAAGTTGTTGAACTTTATTAGTAGAATAGATGCACTTGTTCCGCTAATAGAGACATTAGACCTACATTTTAAACGCATTATTTTAGGTTACATACAAGACAGATTGACATACAAAGCAAGAGACACCTTATTAAAATATGGCCACGTGGACACATGGTCTGAGTTAAAGGAAATGTTAAAAAAAGCGCATGGTAGTTATACTTCTGCAAGTGCAATTCTTGATGCAATTGCATTATGTCGTTGTAATGGGACCGTTGAACAGTTTTACAATAAGTTAAATGACCTACTTATACAATTAAATAATTCCTATTTGTTAAATGAGCAACTAACAACCGACCAGACAATGACAAACAAGAGGATTGTTTTTAATTGTTTTAAGTCCCAATTACCAGAACCTGTTAAGGGCATCATAATTGGAAGAAACAGACCAACTATGGATGATGCGTATAACATTATTATAGCTAACGGGTATTCCACTTACGAAAACAACTTTGGATCACTACATACACTACCGAAAAATTTTCAACGTCAAACATGCGTCACTAATTTGACACAAGAAAACAGGTTTGGCTACCGACTTTCTACTGCCCAAAATCATCGTGCAAGTCCAGTCTTCAATATTCATAACCCAAGACCGAAGTACAATACCTACAACAAAACATATAAACAAAATAACAATAGACACGACAGTCAAATAACACAACAACAAGTTTATAATAGTGACACTTACAACAGTTTTCAACCCATGAACTTTAGTGGTCAAAGCCGATAAACAATAGGTTTAATAATTGCAACAACAGCTTCAGCTCAGATGAGACACAATTATACGCGTACACCCACGCATCAAACTAGACAAAATGAAAACATCAATAACAACTACAACCAAAACATTAACGAAATACCAATGGACATCTCCACTAATCAGTCGCCAAATTTTCAACATCGCCATTCAAACAATTACCCTATATAACAATAAAGAACAAAATAAAAACACTTAAATTTATAATTGACACAGGTGCCGAATTCAGTATAATTAACCCAAATCTTTGCCAACCTAAATGGAAAACATTTATAGAACCTAGATCACTAAAAGTAATGAATAGATTTATAAATTGTAACGTAACATGTAGATTTCCTCTATTTAACGAAATCAACAAACAAAATTATTTCGTAGACTTTCTTGAATATGAATTTCATGACAATTTTGATGGTATAATCGGAAACAATATCTTAGTACCGCTTAGCTCCGTAGTAAGTTATAAAGATCGGATGTTATACACTGAAAATGCACAGATACCTATTTTCTTAAATGAATACGAAGAATCATATTACCTTAAAAGCTCTTTCGAAGATTCATTGAATATATTTTGTAATGTGATGGAAGAAAATAGTAATGTCACATTTAATTTTGCTTCTCACTTGGGTGTAAAAGATACTCTTTATATATAAAGATATCTCATTAATACATTTAAAGATATTTTTTACTATGAAAAAGATAACTTAACGTTCACAAACAACATTAAACATAGAATTATAACGAAAAACAATTTTCCTATTTACGTAAAAAACTATCGATATCCAGTGGTACACAGGAAGGAAGTCGACCGTCAAATTCATGAAATGCTTGAACAAGGCATTATTGTTGACAGCACTTCTCCATATAATGCTCCAATTTGGGTTGTACCGATTAAGGTAGACAGCTCGGGCAAGCAAAATTGAAGAAGAGTTATCGATTATCCTAAATTAAACGATAATACGATTGATGACGAATTTCCACTACCAAATATTGAAGAACTTTTTGACAAGCTTGGGAGATGCCAATATTTCACAACTATCGATCTGGCGAAGGGATTTCACCAGATTGAAGTCCACCCAGATGATAGATGCAAGACTGCATTTTCAACTTCTGATGGTCATTACGAGTTCACTCGTATGCCGTTCGTTTAAAGAACTCCCCCGCCACATTTCAGCGTCTTATGAATAGCGTACTAAAAGAATACATCAACCGAATTTGCATCGTGTACCTAGACGATATTTTAATTTTTTCACCTCGTTAGACGAACATATTTGTTCAATAAAAAAGATTTTTCAACGTCTGCGGGAAGCAAACCTTAAAATTCAAATCAATAAATGCAACTTTGCTCAACAATCGACAACGTTTTTAGGACATCTTATAACAGAAGGAGGCATTAAACCAGATCCCACAAAAATACTAGCCATACAAAAACTTAGACTTCCACGGAACCAGAAAGAAATAAAATCCTTCCTAGGTATTACCGGTTATTACCGCAAATTTGTGAAAGATTATGCCAAAGTGGCATATCCAATGGTTAAATATCTAAAAAAGAATACCCCAATAAAGAAAAACGACCCTGAGTATATCGAATCTTTTAACAAACTAAAAATCTTACTAACTTCCGATCCAATCCTTCAAAACCCAGATTTTTCTAAAACATTTATCCTAACAGCTGATGCATCGAATTATGCGCTAGGTGCAGTTTTAAGCCAAAATAATCGCCCAGTTTGTTATACATCTCGCACCTTAAACGACCACGAAATTCGTTATTCAACCATTGAAAAAGAACTTTTGGCAATCATTTGGTCAGTAAAATATTTTCACACTTACCTTTATGGCAGAAAATTCATTATTCAAACCGACCATAAACCTCTCGTATGACTTAATAGTTTAAAAAACCCAAATATGAAGGTGCAACGTTGGAAATTGCAGCTCAACGAATACAACTTTGTAATAAATTACATTAAAGGTAAGGACAACTATGTAGTTGATGGATGAGTAGACTCTTTACTATAAACCAATCAAATAACGAACTACAGGGAACAAACAATATTTTTCACTTAGAAGAACTTTTCATTGATCCTTGTGACCTTGAAATCAATAATAATGAAGCTATTATTGGCAATAACGATGAGGTTATGTCCACGAATGCAACAATTCACAGTGCAGTTGAAGATAACTTGCATTACATACACATTACCGAGAAAGCGATTAATCTTTACAAAAACCAAATTTGCTTGTATCCTAGTGATAAAGAAAAGTTTTTTACAGAAATTGTAAACAAAAAATGTAAAAATGTTGTCTATGTTAACAAAGATAGTGACCTGTTAGAAATGATGAAAAGATTCATTATTAACAAAAGCCTTATGTGTGTTTACTGTGAGGATACAGAATTATAATTAAATTTTCAAGATCTATTTGTAAAATATTTTGCCAATAACAAACTAAAACTACTTCGATCCTGTATTATTTTGACCGATATAACTGTTAAAAACGAAATGCTGACTATAATAAAAAACTAGCACTTAAAAAACAACCATAGAGGTATTACTGAGGTTTTCAATGAACTTAAATCAAAATACTATTACTTTAATATGCTTAAACTTATACATAGATTCATTAACAATTATGAAACATGTAATGTAGGAAAATACTGCCTATCGTATGCTGTAAGCTTACCTTTAGAAATTTCTGAATCACCCACACAATTTAACGGCATTGTCCACATGGATATTTGGTTTCCTTGCAGAAACATCATGTATCTAACAATGATCGACAAATTCTCAGAGCATGCATCTATACACAAACTTAAGGACAGAACTTGGATTTCAATATTGAAAGCTATTAAAGAACGATTAATATATTTGGGTAAAATGAGAAAATTAGTTTTCGATGGCGAAAAATGTTTTATTCATAGCGCTGTTGAACATTTTTTGAAAGAAAATGACATACAATTTCACCAAACAACTCCATACAATAAGACAGGCAATTCTGATGTAGAAAGACTACATGGAACACTCAACGAGCATTTGAGATTGGTTGAGGCTGACAATCGTAACAACGAATTCGACAACTTGGATGACAAAGTCTTTAAAATAATACTAATCTACAACACAACGATACACTCGACCACTAAATTGAGACCAATTGATTTTATTAACAAGAATTACGATAGAACAGAAATAGACCAGTTAACATATTTGAAGCCCAAAAAGTTAATAGGATAGAGAGACTTAATAAAACTAAAGACAATAAATATAAATTATGTGACGAAATAGTCAATAGAGAAATTTCAAAGTGTAAACCAAAATATAAAAGATTAAACAACTTCAAAATTGAAGGAAAGTACATAATAGATGCAGGTAACCGAAGGCCTACCAAATATTGTATGAAACAAAGAAAGAGGAAATTGTTGTATCAAGAAAAATGATCAATTATACGTTTGAATTTGATTGTATTAACCTATTAGCATGCACTTACCATAGACACGAAATTGTACAATCATATACGAGTATAACAAGTTATGTCTTAAGTTAAATCTTTCCTTAAAATGTAATGAAGTCTTTTATCTATATAAGTGGATAGATACATACATATGTATATTCTTATATATATTGCAGTAACCTATCCTAAAATGTATTACTCAGTAGCCCAATAGTATTATTGTAATTTCAATGTTTTTGGCGGACCAAAAACTTAAGGGTGGGAGGTGTCATATTATAGTATGTAATGGGGAAGCATTTCTCTCTGCACTTGCAATGTCCGATCACACAACAAGTGCACAGAGAAATGCTTCTCACAAGACGCTCTATCTTCTGATAGAAGAGAAAGATAAGAGCCACTTAGGAGAAATTGTGAACCATAGATCTAAGTT
This sequence comes from Merodon equestris, assembly GCA_958301585.1. NCBI lineage: Eukaryota > Metazoa > Arthropoda > Insecta > Diptera > Syrphidae > Merodon > Merodon equestris. Next base: position 42,563,485 of record OY284414.1, on the reverse strand, counting down.
AGTTTTAAGGTCAAGAAGAAAAGAACTAATAAAGGAATATAGAAAAGCGTCACAAGAGTGAAGACATCATTATATAAATTAAAAGGTGAACATGTTTTTCCCATAGTAAATTAATGACTTATCGTGTTTCAAAAATCTTTCTTTTTTTAGGTTTCAATTTTTTTAATAAATATTCTTTGGCAAATTTCACTCTTGCAATTTTATTTTTCTGGCTCCCTTACCATTCTTCCATGGTACTCAAACTTGCTTTACTTCTTTTAATATTAGTTGCTCCTCTTGTTCATTAAGTATTTTGTCTTGACCCTCCCTTCTTATATAAGACAATTATAAGAATACATAAATGTTGCAAAAAGAATACTTTTTTACGCGTGTATAATTGACATAATTTTGACAAAACCCGATCACGTGTGGGACAGAGAATTAGCACACCTATTGCTGCTGAACAAAACACAAGCAAAATTAATAGTTAAAGAGAAATTATTTACATCTTTTTATTAAAATTCATAGATTTTGATTTAATCTAACTAAAAATATACTTCCAAGACAAAAAAAATAATTGGATATACTGCTAACTGATTTTTTCTCTAAAGCTATTACTTTTTTGGTGGTCACAGAATTAGCACACTACAAAAAAAAATAGTTTTTTTTTATTAAATTCTGCATTTAATTAATATTTTGTGGGGTATCCCTTTTGCCTTATTACTGCCTCTATTCGGCGAGGAACACTTTCAATTAGGGCTTGACATCGATGGGTAGGAATGGAGTTCCATCCATCTCTAGCAGCTTGCCAAAGTTCCGCTAAATTTTTCGGTTTTCCCAATCCAATGTGGTACTCCACATCGTTCCAGAGATTCTCTATCGGATTAAGGTCTGGACTCTGTGCTGACCATGGCAAAACGTTTATGTAGTGGTTGCAAATCCACTCTTTAACAAGCCGAGACGTATGCTTCAGATCGTTATCGTGCATGAACGTCCAATTTAACGGCAGATTGTCGTTCCATATGGTTTTCTAATATATTTTTATATTGGTGCTGATCCATTTTGGCTTCTATTTTTACAATTGGGCCTATACCATGCCATGAAAACCCAGCCCACACCATTAAGCAACCACCCCCATGCATCACCGTTGTTACCGTATGGCGTGGGTTGAGCTCCTGCTTTGGAGGACGCCACACATATCGCTTCTCATCTGACCCGAAACGACTGAAGTTGGATTCGTCACTCCAAAGAACGTTTTTCCAAAACGACATCGGCTTATTTCCATAAGTTTTTGCGAACTTGAGTCTGGCGGCAATAATTTTTTTGGAAACCAATGGCTTGTGCTGGGCTACATATCCAGTCAATGTGCTTTCATTTAATCTTCTTCTAACAGTCCTGCTGCTAACCCTTATCCCATGAACTTGGCTTATCTCAGATCGAATTTGTGCCGAAGCTATAAAGGGATTTTTTTGGGCATATGATGTAATTATTCGATCTTCGGCAGCGGTTGTCTTTCTTGGAGGAGGTTTTCTTTTGATTGTATTGATCGTTTTATTTGTTTCATAATATAGTATTGCATTCATTACGAGTTTTCTTCAACGTCCAACATCAATTGCAATTTCACTTATTGTTTTTCCATTATTTTTCATATTAATAATTATTTTCCTGAGCTCAGGTGTACACGACGGTTGACGCCCCATCTAATCAGATATTTTTACAAAATCATGATCAAAATCATGAACCTTATTCACGGTTTAATATACTCACTGTAATTTAAAACGTTTTTCGTTGAAAAATTCAGACAAATTATACGACAAATATATTTCGCTACACTATGTGCTAATTCTGTGGCCACAGGAGCTGTACTGATCGAGGAAAGATGGACAAAAAAAAAATTCTCAACAAGCATTTGTAACGGTATTTTTCCAGGATACATAGGGTAATATGCCCTTGTTTGGATATACAGGGTGTCCCACGAGCAGTGTGCCAAAAAGCTAGAGCGTGTAGGTCTGGTCAAGACAAGAAAAAAATCGTATGGGAGGGGGTCTATTCCCCCCCCGTTTAGCCGGGAGGGGCAATTTTCTAAAAAATTGACTTAATTTGGAAAAAAAATTATTAAAAATCAACAGTTAAAGCCACAATGCCGTGATATACCAGATAAGCCAGAAACCTCTTCTTTCGTCCTGTTTTTAAATGAAGCTGTTTTAGGGAATAGTTTTTGAGAAATTAATTTTCAAACTCAAAATTTTGGAAAAAAAATGAAAAAAAAAATGTTCGAACTATTTTTTTTCAAAATTTTATGTAATTAAGTGGTAATCTTTTTTCAAACATTCAATTCTCTTATTAGTTTTTAGTTTAAAACAGAAAACCGGATGCAAAAATGTCTTGTAGTTTTTGAGAAATTAAAAAAAAACCCGAACCATTTCTTTCTAAGAAGAACCTTTTTTTTGGTTTTAACGCGGCTGGACTTGAGCTCCTTTTTATTATTTTTAAAAAATTCGGAGTTTTATTATAATAAATTTTCAATATGATCCCCATTTTTTAGAAGGCAAAGATTATATCTCCTTCTAATGGCTGCACATAAGTCTATGCTTGACAAATTTTCCTGCAATTTGACTCCAGCGACTTCAATCCGTTCTTTCAGTTGTTCCAAAGATACTATTTCCACTTCGTAAACATAATTCTTCATGAATCCCCACACATAAAAATCTAGAGGAGTTAAATCTGGTGATCAAGGTGGCCATTCCGTGGGGCCCTTTCTCCCGATCCAACGGTCACTAAAATGATCATCCAGCCAGTTTCTAACCCGTAAGCTGTAGTGTGCTGGTGCTCCATCTTGCTGGTAGATTAAATTATCTGCTATGGCCAAAGGAACGTTGTCCATCAAATCGGGCAAAAGGTCTCGTAGGAACTGCAGGTACGATTCTCCATTAATAACGGCATTCAAAAACCGGGGCCCGATTACAGTTTGTCCAACAATACCAAGCCAAACATTACAGCTAAATCGGTGTTGTGATTTATTTTGTTTTTTGTTGTGTGGATTGGTGCTACTCCAATGATGCAAATTGTGGAAGTTAGTAACCCCGTCTCTGGTAAACTGTGCTTCATCCGTCCAGAATATCCTTGCAAAATAGTTTCGTTCAGTTTCATCTCGAAGGAGTAATGATCGACAAAATTCTGCTCTCAAAAACTTGTCGTTTGAGGTGAGTTCCTGAACTGGCCTAAAATAGTACGGGTGCAAGTTTTCGGTATGAAGCACTCTCCATACTCTAGATTTGGGCACTCCAAGCATTATAGCTATCCTCCTTGTACTAAGGGAGGGATTACGTCGGACCAAATCCAAAATTCTTTCATCTAAGATTCCTGATCCAGCTGTAACTGATCTTTCGCTTCTTCGATACTCTAGCACTCCGTACTCTCGCAGACGCCGGTGGATTCTTGAAAACATGCTACGACTGGGACACCTTCGATTGGGATATCTTTCAGCGTAGAGTCTTTCGGCTTCACGATCTCGACCATTAGCTAAACCGTAGCAGAAGTGCATGTCCGTTAATTCTTCTCGAGAGTATGAGTTTGACATCGTAATGTGTTGATGAGTTAACGTCCAATTTGGAAATGGTTTTTTATTAAAAATGCGATGCCTTTTATTTACATTTGGGTTGCAAATATTTTGTTTTTCAATAAAGAAAAATTGCGGTTTTATTGTCTTAAGGTCCTAGCGGGTAGAACCCATTGGCGGTGGGTGGACCCAGACGAAATTGTCAGGTCAGTTTTCAGGGGTTATCAATGAAAAAAAAAGGATGAATCCAGGGTTATTCCAATACTATGTCACTTTATTGTATCCTCATAAAACTCCGAATTTTTTAAAAATAATACAAAAGAGGTCAATGTTTCATACATCAATTTGCCTACAAGTCCAGAAGCGTTAAAACCAAAAAAAAAAAGTTTTTCTTAGAAAAAAGTGGTTCGGGTTTTTTTTTAATTTCTCAAAAACTACAAGACATTTTTGCATCCGGTTTTCTGTTTTTAACTAAAAACTAATAAGAAAATTGAATGTTTGAAAAAAGATTACCACTTAATTACATAAAATTTTGGAAAAAAATAGTTCGAACATTTTTTTTTTCATTTTTTTTCCAAAATTTTGAGTTTGAAAATTAATTTCTCAAAAACTATTCCCTCAAACAGCTTCATTTAAAAACAGGACGAAAGAAGAGGTTTCTGGCTTTTCAAAAAAGTATATCACGGCATTGTGGCTTTAACTGTTGATTTTTAATAATTTTTTTTCCAAATTAAGTCAATTTTTTAGAAAATTGGCCCTCCCGGCTAAACGGGGGGAAATAGACCCCCCCCTCCCATACGATTTTTTTCTTGTCTTGACCAGACCTACACGCTCTAGCTTTTTGGCACACTGCTCGTGGGACAGCCTGTATAACAACATTTTTCAGAAAAAGTTGTTGTGCAATTATTTTAACGTGATTAAAAGAAAGACGGAACAGAACGTGCTAATTCTTTGGCCACCAGTGAGGAAAAGAGAATGAGAAACGCACTTTCATTGAGATGGTACTGCATCAATGAAGTGTCTTTCAATTGTAAAAAAGTAGATTGTCGATTAGATAGATAGATTATCGAAGCAACCGATTTAAAGTGTATTTGAATCGCACGATCGCAAGTCCAAAATTAACTTATTGTTAGTATTCGATCTGTAACCGCCCGGAGTGGGCCAAATGTTTTTATCTCAATCGAGAAAGTGAACTTGAACTTAACTTTTTTTATAAAAAATAAGCCTGACGAATGGGGAAAAAAACGACGGGCAGGGCCCATGTGTCGCAAGGTATCTGAATCGTTCGATTGTGTGACTAATTCATCCGCAATGCCATCGGATGTTCCCCTGGGTAACATGGATATTAAATGAAGATAACAAATAAACTTGAGTGTAAATTTGGCTAGCGGTCAACGTCATCATCAAAAACAAGAAACAACACTACTCCCGAATAGCAAAGTACATTCTCTATACCCAACTGAAAATCACATCCTGGCCAAACAAAAGACCCGGCGACGGAAGGAACTGGGGCACCAAAAACAAAAATAACAACAACAACAAGCCTCACAGCAGGTAACCCAAGCTTTAGCAACTAAAACTATACAAGACAATTGCAAATAAACGCAAAATACAACAGAAATAACAACTACAGAAGCAGTTGCGGCTGCACATTAAACAGCAAACGTTAGCAAAATACTACAACAGCAGCTCAAGCAAACTGGTATGGTGAAAGAGAACGTGACACCAATCATCGCCTTATAAGTAAAACTATTGAATATTATAGTCCTGTGAAAATCAGGCATTGGTCCCAATATTTATATAAACCAGCTGAAGGTTGTCATGGTATCCACTACGAAACCGTGGACCTTTATAAGATACTATAAGATGATCAACAAATTCTTAAAAGAGTTAATCACTGAATTTTTTTCTTATAAACAAGAGAAGAAAGCCGACTGAGCGAAAATAATTTCTGTGATACAATCCAATAGATAGGGCTCTATAATAACAGAGTTGCAGAGTGTACGGCTACAGGAAGAGGTATTAGGGAGTTCTATTCAGCCATTATATGATGCATTAGATTAAAATACTTTTGAGGCACAGGAGAAATCCCGCTTATAGCAAGGATTTTACTGAATTTTTATATAATTAAGGGCAAAACAGCGCTCTAGTAGATGCCGTTCTGTTAATTATATTAATTCTAGTTTTGTTATCGTCCTTGTCTCCCAGTAAATCCAATAAACCAATCCTAATATCCAATTCAAACCGAAATGACCCAAAAGACAGCTTGTCTAGCATCAAACTCCAATACTCCCTCGGTCATACTTTATTATAACAACCTCCGAAAATTTTCCATAACATCACACACAAATCAAACAACTTAAATGTTACGACCAAGAGCAATCTCCTTGTAACATAATTATGTTGTGCAAGCCACAGCCAATCATTCACCCAAAGATCCATACATGTAAGACGATCCGTGGTCAATAAACACAAATAACCCACATAACATACTAATGCTGTGTAAGTCACAGCCAATCGTTGACCCCACATAACACTTTTCCGCATACTCTATCATTCACCCCGAACCACTACAAACAATAGCTGTGTTCAATGACGAAAAGATCAGAACAGAACAGGACAGGACAGCACAGACTCGTGAAAACTGTCAGATCAATTTAGAACAGAAAAGTACAGCCGTCTGTCAGTTGTCAAAAGAACGAGAAGCGTGTTAGTTGTCAGAGTGTATTTACATATTTTACAATTAAGCATTAAATTAAAATGATTTTAAATAAATTTCTTTTGGAAGAATTTATGTTATCTGATGGTGAGATGAGTGAGATTAGTGACTCGTCTACAACAACAGATTCCAGCAGTGATGATATGGATGTGATAGCGAGAACAGTGAGTTTTTCTCTTGGGAAAGACATAAGAAACTGCATTTCTCATTTTTTAGAAGAAATGATTCCTTATAATGAAAAAGAATTCTGTAAGCATTTCCGCATAAACCGCACGCTGTATAAATGCTTGGTAGATATGTTTTCTTCGTCTGACGATAACTTTATTTGATATACTTTATTAGCAACCTTTGCGAATCATCCATTTGATGGCCTACCGAAGACGAGAAAGTGGAAACTGCCTCATTTATGAGAAGCAAGATCGGAAACCAAGGTGTTGTAGGCATAAAAAGCTTACATGAATACATATATTCGTATAGTTTCAGTAAATTATAAATTTTTTTTTTCAGGGATTATTGACGGTAGGCGAATCAAGACGATTATATTCATAGGAAGAACATGACGAGCCTATGCCTTCAAGCAATTTGCAACGAAAAGAGAAAGTTTATAGACATCTTCGTCGGCTATCCAGGATCGGTCCATGATAACAGGGTTTTCGAGAATTCGGATGTACATACATACATATATACTCAATTGCCCGATTCATGTGGAAATGGCTTCCTACTTGGGGATTCTGCTTATGCTTCTTCCCAATATTTAATAACGCCATATCGTAACAACGGTCACTTAACATCAAGGCAAAAGTTTTTTAATCGGAAACTCAGTTCTGGCCTAATTATTATAGAACATTCACTCAAGCAACGTTTCCGACAGCTCAACTATTGCAAATTTAGAGGGATAGAAAAACTCCGTAATTTTATTCGAGATTGCATTGTTTTGCAAAATCTATGCAATGATAATGATTTTCAATTTGAAATGGTCGAAAATATTGAAAATGTTGTAGAAAATATCCCTCCTAATTTGGCAATTGGTAAGGCTTCAACCTTAGAAATAGGCTATGTGAAGAAGTTTTTTCCTATTTCAATCCTGTATGAAAAAAGACAGAAGTATTTCTGTATGTCTTTATCCTGCGACTGTAACAAAGCCGCGAACATTTCCTCTTTCATTGTTCGTTGCTTAACTATTTCCTCTGTTCGCTTATTGTAGGCGTCAAGCTCAGCCTTTCTGTATTCAGCTGTGGACTTCCGATGTTGATCTTTTGACTTTCGTTCTTCAGCGAATTCTTGCCGCCATCTTTTCAACTCCTCAGCGACGGTGCTAGTTTTTCTTGGCCGCTTCAGACTGCTACTCAAATCTTCCCGGGGTACCTCCGCCGATGAAGGACGATCGCTGCTTCCAGATCCCGATAGTAATAGTTCTATAAAGAAATAGAATGTAAGCAGTGTAGGTAATTTTCTGCTTCTAATTTTACCTGTATTGGAACAAAATCCCGCTTCCGTCATCGTCTGATCCCGTGTTATAGCACTGGCAATGGTACTCCCCAACCGAAACGTTGGAATAAAAGATGGTGTGTCCAAAAACACGTCGGTAAGATCACTGTAATGGTAAAGTAAATTTGGCAAGCGGAGAAAAAACTTCCATGCTCGGACATTCTCCCGGAAATTCTTTCCCACAGCACCTTTTTTGTTTTCACCTCTATTTTTTTACCCAGCTTTTGGTATTCTTCTCTATATAAAGCGATGAGAAGCCTACAGTCTTTCTCCAGCCAAGTTACCTTCTGTCTCTCCTCCAGCGACTGCGCCGACGTTGAGGCAATTGGAACGAGGTCCTCGTCGAGATTCCCACTAAAGGACTGCTCAAAAACTTGGGTCTGGAATTCTTCATCTAAAAGATTAATAAAGTGAAATTCTAACACTAGTTCCATATTAAATGTTTTACTTACTGGTTTCCAAATTCCGGCGTGTATTGGGAGAACAGTCAACCAGTAGGTACTGATTTGGCCTTATCGGACGTAATTTCTATTTTCTCCATTTTTTTAATAAATGATATTTTATTGAACAAAACACGCATGGAATAAGCCCACAAACCAATGACAATATCTTTGTAAAATATATCGCACTAAATAAAACATGAATAGAATAAACCCACAAGCCAAATGACCCAATAGCTTTGTTGAATGACAGCTGCTTTTGACACTTTTCACGAATCTGTTCTGACTCAAAAGTAGATGCAGAAAATCGTGTTCTGAAGTGTCTGGAAAACCGTCACTGAACACAAACCAGAACACTTTCGGACAGAAATTTTTGTCACTGTACAGCAAAAGGTGTATTTTTCTGTCCGGAACAGTCCAGAACAGCGTCATTGAACAGACTAAATATAAACATCGAAAATGAGGAAGAACACAAAACCAAAACTGACCCACTTTTTTTTAAGTAAACATTCATTGAAACCTGCCTGAGTTCTTATCATACACGATCGATCACTCCGATCGGAGTATATATAGCAGGCAACAAAATATGGTATTGTAATTCAGTCTTAAGAGAGATTCAAATAAAGTCACATTTTACAAAAGAAACCGTGAGTTTTCTAAACTCTTAAACTCTTAACATAAAACATTGCAATCAACCTCCTACCTTAATACTCTGCCTTATCAAATTATTCAAATACAGTGCATCAATCACACAATTGTCAATAAAATCAAAATACATTACAACAATGAAAGCATCAAGCAACACAGACTTCGTTGTTCGTGGGTTGTATGTTCCATAACTTGAATGACTGTCAAGCCTCTACTTGATTTTTCCTAGTATAATTCAGTTTATACTGTCTAATTTTCATCAAATTCTTCCCTTAACGTTCTGCAATTTATACAACAAAAATTACCAGGAATTTGGACTATTTATTAACGAATTTTAACTGGAGATCATATCGTTACAAGAAACCCATATTCTGTATAATGCTACACCCAAAGCACATAGGCAATATGAAACCTTTATCCACAATTTTGACTCCAGCACCAACGGAACAAGAGACTGGATTACTGGGTTACACCAAGCAATCGATATAAATTCAAATACAAGTATATGAGCAATTGTAATTTAACTTCAAATTAAATTGTTTCCGTTAGTTGGGCAATTTCGTTAACAAGTGATTTGGGATCTAATTTACAAAACGCAAAGGATAAAAGAGTCGAAGTTGTTTTTACCAACATAGTCTGATCACTTTAGAATTACGGTAGTCATATCGGTTTTTCCACCTATAAGACACTCAGTCGATCTAAAATTTGTCTCTCTCAACTTCTTCCCCACAGTTCATGCAATCGGACAGTTTTCTTCACGGTAGCAATAATTTCCGATTCTAAGCTCTATAAACCCTAGTACTCAAAAATTCTATCTTCAAAACCGAACGCGGCGACTGGTACCGCTTTTAAAACAAATCAACTAAATTCATTAACCTACACCCCTAGTCATTAAATATAGTAAATCAAGAAACAGCTACATATTATTATAAAAATTATTATACAATATAATTTCTGCCACTTATGTTTCAACTGCACAGTCTTAAAGCATCTTGGATCTGGGAACTGAGCACATAACGCAACAATAAACAAAAAGGCTTTTCGAAAACATCTAAATAACTATAATCTTATTAACTATCAGGAAGCAAACGCCCTGTTTAGTAGGTAGTCAACAATTTCAAAAATTGAATGCTTTTACATTTTTTGGCTGACATTAAAACCCTAACTAGTAAAAAGTTAAAGTTGATAGTCAGATTTCAGAGTATTTTGCTAAATGCTATTTTTTTAGTGATTTAAGTTTTTCTCCTTGATTCGATTACAATTATTGATCACTTTTCTTTGCTCAATCTAAGTCAATGCTAATGAGCACTCTGTTTAAACTTTAGAATTGAAATCTTGCCTTAGCTCTGTTAAAAAAAAGTCATCAAGCATCGATTGAATTTCATAATTCAATAACATTTTTGGTGGTATTCCACACACAACTGCAACCTTAATCCCCATCCGTAAACAAAATCAAAGTCCTATCAACCCAAACAAATAAAGGTCAATATTTCTCCTTTTTGCACTAGGAAAATATTAAAAAAAAAAAATAATTTCGAAAAAATATTTTTACTTATTGAGATGTTTCTCTTACTCGTAAGTATTGACTTTGGGAAAGCCTTCGACAGAACTGACATTCACGTCGTACTCAGCAAATTAGTTAAATGCAAATTGGCCCTAAGATGAACAGCTTTATAAAATCTTTCCTAGCAAAGTAAATAACTTTTATTCAGGCATCTACAACCTGGTTAGGGGTATTCCCCAAAGCTCATCAATCTCAGAGGTGTTATTCATCAGAGCTTATAACGATGTTATTGATATAATCACGCAAACCAAAAATATTAATCACACACTTTATGCAGATGATATATGTGTGTATATTTGCGTTTCAAAATATAACGATTTATCACGAAATCAAAATACCTTTAAGGAAATTCTCTACCGCATTAATGTGTGGTGTTCCCATTCGGGCTCTTTATACCTACTCTTATACCTTTATACCTAATCTACACATTTGTATAAAACTGTTCTCGTCCCGTTATAGATTTAAATAATGTTGCTATCCCTAACCTTAATAAGCTAATGATGTACATCTGCCTAATCTCGTCGTCCAGAATAACGACGTTTATTTCCATATTAACTAAATATGACAACTAAAGTCGTAGTTTCATTTACAAGAAAATGGGTAAATTCATTATATTCATTACACAGATCACATAAATAAAGCTTTAAGGAACTCTATTTAGCTTTAAAAATACAACTAGCTGCCAGGCTCAACATCTTAAGATAAGCATACAAATATAACTTTGCTCATATACATAAATACATTTATTAATATAACTTATCTAAAAATGATTATGGCCTAATTATCTACTGCAATTGCTAAGTGAGTGCTAGGTCTCATCTTAAAATACTCATTTGAGCTAACCAGCCCAATAAAAAAATATTCTTGCAGAAAGTGGTTTTCCATGAATCGAAGAGAGGATAAATGTCTTGCCTGAAGACTCGTAGCCAAAATCTACGACACATTCTTTTCAAGTATGCCCTCTGATGATATTAACATTTTAAACCGCCACAAGCTGCCGATAGCACCAACCGCACTCTAATAATAAATACTCCCCCAACGGTAAAAAAAATCCTATGGAAAATCAACCGCTATGATTGCACGTGGTGGCACTTCTACGGGTTTCCGTTAACACAGAACTCTCCAAACACCAAAGGGATTCAACATTCAACAGGGATTTTCAAATGAGAAATACCTTTAACTACTTCTTGTCTTGCAAAATTATTTGGATATGCTATACGTACACTGATGGCTGCAATAACGAAAAAGTTACAGGGTTCGTAATTTCTAATTTTCAATTTCAATATTTTAAGTTGAAGCACTTGCACTCCTAAAAGCAACGAAAAATACTACAAAAACGGGGAAAATGACGCTTATTTCTACAGATGGTCTCTCTACGTTAAATGCGATTCAAAACAATCGTTCAAGAGTCGTAAGAAAAACAAACGAAAATATCATTAAACTAAAAACTCGTCTAAGATTTTCTTGCGTTCCAAAGCATATTGGAGCCATAATTATTTGAAAGAACATCAATCAAATAATTTCGCAGTACCAACCTACCAAAAGGATCTACTGATTCTGTCAAATCGGGCTAGTTACAATAACTATTAGTCTGCCATTAACCGCAAACGAGCATTTGCTATTTATCCCATATTTACAACTGCAACAACGAATATATGTAATATATGTAATATATGCTGAGAGTGGTACACCCCAAACTTGCACACAGCTATCTGCTCAACAAAGAACCATCTCTGAAATGCCATCTTTGCCAATCAAACCTACGCCTAACCATTAATCATTCAACAAAAGAACGCATAAATCTGTAAAAAAAAATATCCAAATTTTAAAAGCATTCTTTTGGTTCCTTACAGCCAGAAGCCTAAAGATTTTTTCAATACAGTATTATTTTGCACATTTGTGTAAAGTTTAATAAAATGATAATAATATTACAGTAATTTTTATCTAATATCTAACCTACCAACTCTGAATGTCGAAGTGTTAACTCTTATTGGTAAAAAAATTAAGTTAACATTTCAGTTGAAGATTTTCCTTTCTTCGATTGATGTTATGCAAATAATATGTATGTGGAAGGACGGAGACAGTAAAATTCAAATTTGTACTCGAAAGTCCGGAGATTTACAGTAGTGCTTCCGTGATCATTATGATTCCCTAGACAAAAAGAAAGCAGCGAAAAACTGAGTAATAATTTTAGCGCTTATAGTAATAACACATTTTACGAACAAACATTACCGTTATACTATGGTGGCAGTTCCCAAGTGTTTCTTGAAGGAAATCCTATTTGTGAAGTGTTTCTTCGCATAGATATTGTACAACCCTTAATCACCTACATACATATGTACCTATGCAACTACATGTGAACGTGCTCATCATGTCACCCGATGGAGAAGTTTTAAGAAGCTAGAAAGTTTTTAATTGCAGCGGTGCCGTTGTTATCTATGCGAGTCAGTTAATGGCCACTTTATTACTGGAGCGGAATAATAATAATATAGAAGCTACATGAATATACATATGCATACGAGACGAGTATACCCATCCACTGCGGAGATGTTAAAAAAAAAAAATATTACGATGTATATGTGCACCCTCGTTTATAAAGATTGACGTACGAGTCACAAGGAAAAAGTATGAAGAGGACCAACAGTTAACATTAAGTTGAACACTTTACGCAAGCACAGTTGGAAGTTGACAGATAGATTTCAAGACTGTGTTATTATAATACCCACGTTGATTGTCATTTATGTTGTACTCAAATCACCTTAAAGATTTTAACACTTTAAGATATGTACGTAAATCGCAGAAATTGTTGCAACGCTCGTTTGTGTTTTTGCTGCATAGCCACATCACTATCGGAATTTAATAAGTTTTCACCTCGAATACCCTCATTCCAACACCATTGTCGGTATTTTAATTTTACATTAACTAGGAAAGAGGCATTTAACCTTCGTCCTCAGAGAGGTGTAAAAGCTGCTATTTTACACTGTGTGAAAGTAGTGTTTTTTCGGCTTACATTTTATTTTTGGTTAATCTTTCGGACGTTATTGCCTATTTCTCTATTTTCTCCATAGAACCCTTATGATGACATTACAATATATGGTTCAAAAAAAGCTGAGGCTAGGTGTATATATACGAGGTTTGTTCAAATACTTTTTATTTTTGTCAAAAATATTTATTTATTTATCAATATCTATTTTGCTTCCTTCAAAGTAGTCGCTCTTAGAGCCAGCACTTTTTCCAATCCTCGAAGTAATTTTGATTTGCCCTTTTTAGTAAATCTTTTGGCTCTTCCAGCGATGAGGTCTTTATCTATTCAATAGTCATAAATCTCCGTCCTTCCATGGGTCTTTTCGTTTTGGGAAGGGAAAAAATAGAAGGGAGCCAAGTCCTGTGAAAACGGTGGCTGAGGCATGATTACAGCCCATAGCCAATGTTATAATGTTATAGAGAGACAGTATACAGTATAACACTTACAGCTTACTCTAATGTGCTATTTTATGTAAACAGCAGTTCTAACATAGTCGTGGACATGAGCAGTAACAAATAAAGTGTACTAGCAATAGCAAAGTGTGATTACTTCATTTAATGAGATATAACATGGCGCAGCCGGAAAACGAAAAGTGTTAAAAAAATGGATAATAGAAATAGGATAAAGGAAACAGGGCCTTTAAATTTCGAAGGAAATATGAGCAATGAGTGGGCAAAATTTAAAAAACTTTTTTCGATTTACGTCCAGGCAACTACTAAGGGAGAAACTCTTACAGATGAAGTGAAAATTGCCATGTTGTTGAATTTAATGGGTGAAAAAGCCATTGAAATATATGAAACATTAGACATATCAGAAGCCGATGCTAAAGTCTACAGCAAAGTAGTGGAACATTTCGATTCATATTGTCAGCCAAAAAACTATGTAATATATGAGAGGTTTAAATTTCACTCAAGAGTGCAACAGCCCGGTGAACAATTCGATAGTTTTCTAACGGATATCGTAAACCAAGCAAAAAAATGCGATTTCAACTGTTCAACAGAAAACGATGATACGCGACCGCATTGTCTTAGGAATCAGAGACGGAGATTCACAGGAAAAGCTTTTGAGAACAGAAAAGCTAACACTAAAGAAGGCAATACAGTTTTGCAGAGTAGCAGAAATTACACATGAACAATCAAGAGACGTACAAATGCAATCAAATGTCAGTGCAATATGCAAAAAGAACACGTTTATGAACAAAAAAGATGAAGCTGATGAAGCAGCCAGAGAGGAGGATATAATCAGAGAGGAAGATCCAGCCAGAAGGAACAAGGTGGCCGCTATAAAGTGAGGAGAAATGATGAATGAAATGATCTTCAGAATTGCAGCAAGTGTTCGTACCGTCATAAACCGATGATGTGCCCGGCTAAAGGAAAGCAGTGCAACAATTGTGGTCAGTTTAATCATTTTTTTATGCATGTCCTAGAAGAAAAGTATATAATGTAGATAACAAAATTACAAGTAGTACAGAAAGTATTAATTATGTATATCCAGATGTAAATAATCTCACTATTGAGTCAGTCGTAGTTAGTTCTATAGAAAATAATCGTTCGGGTTGGTATGAGCGGGTTGATGTTGACGGGAAATATGTTGATTTTAAAATTGACACTGGCTCTGAGGTAAACATTTTACCAGCTGATCTGTTTCGGAAACTTTTTGTCAACTTTGAATTGCATAGGAGAAGCATTAAATTAGAAGCCTATGGTGGTTTTAGAATCGACGTTATAGGTATGGCATTCTTGAATCTTAGCCACAATGATATGAAAATAAATACCTGCTTCATAATAACGAATGTTAAATCTGCACCAATATTAGGTCTGGAAATTTGTCTAAAGCTAAACATTTTAAAGAACATCAATGAAATTAAATTGCATACATCTAGGCAGTCAGATTGTGAGAAAGAAAAAAGGGAATTTATTCAAAAGCATAAAGAAGTTTTTACTGGACTAGGTTGCTTTCCCGGCAAATGTAAAATTTATTTGAAAGAAGGTTCAAAAGGGAGCGTTAAAGCCTCACGACGAATTCCAAAGAGCTTGAGGTCGAAACTGAAAAACAAATTAGAGGAAATGGAAACATTAGGAATTATACAAAAAATAGACTATCCCACTGATTTTGTCCATAACCTTGTATTGGTTGAAAAACCAGATAAGTCAATAAGGTTATTCTTAGATCCACGTGAATTAAATCTAAACATTAAAAAAGAGCCTTTTGAAATTCCACGCCTTGAAGATTTTACCACCGCATTTGAAGATATGGAATATTTTACAGTCATTGATTTGAAAGATGGGTTTTGGCAAGTGCCTTTGGATAGTGCCAGTAGTGATTATTGTGCTTTTAGTACATTAAATGGGCTATATAAATTTTTGCGTCCAATAGTGTAGCACAGCGCTAAAGTGCAGTCGCATTTCGGCTTCTCTCCAACGCAGAAAGAGAATAAAATAAAACGGGAAAACAAAGCGAAAATAAAATCGAAAACACGTGTTACAGTCACGTATGTACGTGTGCTATAGTTTCGCGGGTTAAAGTCACGTGTGCTCGCACCGAAGTGCCGCGTTGGCCTATCGGTTAGAGGTCCGAGACAAGAACTAAAGTTCGGGAGTTCGATTCCCAGTCGGGAAAAGCTGCTTTTTTCACTTGTCGCCAAGTGAAATTAAGCAGTTCGGGCGACCGAGTGTGTGTGTGTGTGCCGCCGGCGAGGGGCGCATGGAAGATAAAGACAAGAGAAAGTCGGAGTCATCCGACGAGATAGTGGTGGCTGTCCCAAACAAAGGGATGGCCAAAAAGCGGCGTAGGAGGGTAAACCCTACGCCGAATCTTGCGAAGCGCCGTACAGGGGTCGCTTTGGTTGAAAAGCTGCCAACCGAAGCGAAGTCAACGGTGGCTTCAGCCCCAACAGCAGCTAGACAACAACAACCGCAAAAGGATTCCGTGGTCCGGGAATCTTCATACACCGGAACAAACAATCCGTTCGTCGCTCTGACAAGTGCAGAGTCGGGGGGCGAAGAAGAGGAGGAGGACGACGACGAAAGAGAGGCAAAGTTCATCGCCGCCAACATGGCCGCGATGAGAGAGCGACTCGAAGTCGTCGCCGCCAGAATTGCCGCCAAAAACCTGGCGAGGATGCAGGAACTGCACAAGCTGGAGCTACAACAGCAACAGCAGCAGCAAAAAAAGCCACGCAGGCAGCACCGGCCAACCTTCAGCAAAAGCCGAAGCAACAACAGCAGCCGAAACAGCAACAACAACAGAAGCAGCAACAACAGCAGAAGCAGCAACAACAGCCAAAACAGCAACAACAACATCAGGCGAAACAGCAGCCAACCCAGCAACAACAATAGCGCGCAACAACACCTACCAGATACCATCGAGCTATGCGAGCTAGCCATAGGTAAGAACTTTACAATAAAAAGGCTAGGGCAAGACAGGCATGTGATCCACTGTAACACAGTGGAGCAGCATAGTACTGTCAAGCAGTATTTAAAAAAGTCGTCGACGGAGTTCTTTTCATACACTCCGAAGACAGAGAGGCTGCAGACGATGCTCCTGAAAGGCATCGATCCGCAAACCAAGAAGCCGGAGGAACTCCTCTCCGAGCTCAAACAGTTCGAGAGCGACGACCTCGTGTTCAGGGGCGTCAAGCCATTTACCACAGCTCGGTCCAGACGGGAAAACAGGCAATTGCCTTTCTTCCTGGTTCAGCTTTCCCCCAATAGCAAACTTGATGGTTTACGCGCCATTAATGCCGTACACTATCAGGTTGTAAAGTGGGAAACATTAAAAAGGCGCGGAAACATGCTTCAATGCATCCGCTGTCAAAGGTTCGAACATGCCGCGTCGAACTGCGAAATGCAGCCTCGATGCGTGAAATGCGCAAAGAGCCACAGCAACGAGGAGTGCAATTTTGGGAGGGACAATGTCGCACCAAGAGAGCAGCTCGAATGCGTGCTTTGCAAGAGCAAGGGGCACCCCGCAAACTATCGGGGCTGTCCTAAGTTCCAAGAGCTTCAAAAAACTAACCAGGCCCGTCAGCAGAAGGCGATAGTTAAGCGTCCACTCGAACGCATCCAAACACCAGCCGTAACGGCGCAACTAACCTACGCCCAAATGGCGACAGGTCGCAGCAGCACGGTACAACAGCCATCCAAAGCACCAGTGCCCGTTTCTAAGGCACCGGCGGCCGATGTAGACCTGAAATCGATTCTACTCGCCATTCAAGTGCAGCTGAATCATGTCCAACGGCAACTCCAAGACCATGCGGCTCGAGTGGACTATATCTACACGTGCCTGCCTGGCCTGACGCAATATCAACCATAATGGGTACGCTGGCAGAGAGGCCCTTAAAAATCCTGGCGGTGAATGTTAATTCACTGATTAGGATCGAACGGAGAGCCGTGCTTTTTAATTTGTTAGAGGACGAAAGCCCAGATGTGCTGCTGGCTAGCGAAACTAAGCTAAACCAGAAGCACAAAATCCGGCACAGTTCATACAGTATTATACGAAGAGACCGACCCAACGCCACTCAAGGCGGGGGTGTCGCGATCTTCATTAATACAAATTTAAATCATAAAGTCATATATAGCAGTGAAGTGCGGAGGTTCCAGGTGCTAGAGGCATGCATTGTGTGCATCCCTCTCCAAAACGGAAAGCGGATGTATATTGTGTCAGCTTACGCACCTGATGCACCTCAACCTACAGTTTTCATTACAGAGCTCGAATCACTTTTTCGATCTCTGCGATTGACCTCAGCCGAAAACTATTACCTTTTGGCCGGAGATCTAAACGCCAAACATAGCGATTGGGGTAACATCACACCCAACACTAGAGGGAGCCTACTAAGCGATTGGTGGGGGCTACACGGTATTGAGTACAAACTCAAAATCCTTGCGACAGATAGTCCGTCGTTCCCCAGGAGCGGCTCCTATCTGGATCTTATGCTACTAGACACTCGACTCAGACTGGCAAACATAGACGAATGGTCTACGAACTGTCTACGGACTTTCGTATACGACAGTGACCACTGCGGACTTGGTGCCGTTGTTAAACTACCCGACGAAATTGTGGACTTGGGGGAATTCGTCCCGGCGCACACCACCTACGACTATAGTAGGGTGCGCTGGCCGCATTTCACCAGATCCCTGACGAGAGCACTCACTTTGAGCGCCTCCTTCCCACCATCCGATAGGAATCTGTCAAACGAAGAGATTGACAGATACCTCAAGGACATGGACTGTATAATCAAACAGACTATGGACAGAACGATACCACGCCAACGGCACAACGATACCACCAACGTCTACGCGACCATTGACGTACTCCACAGACAAAAAAGTAGACTCTTGTCAAGACTCAAACTCTTGTACAGGCAGTTTACTGAAAGACAAGATCCGGAAATCAGGACGCTGAAGTCATTGATTAGAAACCTCCAACATCTAATTAAGGAAAATTACAGACTATCTGTAAATTTGCATTGGAGCAACAAGATTCGGGCTATAAATTCCAGTAGCCCGAGCATGTTCCCGCAAATAAATAAAATATTTCGGAGGAATAATCACAATAACATTCAGATGTTGAAAATCCCCAGATCGCCAGATAATGAACGCATCCTACGGACTGCGAACATTGATCCAGAGGGTGCCGTCTTGGACGACAACTTCTTCGTGATCGAAGATCCTCAGGAGAGGGTGGAGGCGGTGGGAGTCGTTTTCCAGGAAGTATATAAGGTGAATGAAAGCATTTGCCCAAACCACGACTTGGAAAATAGAGTCCTACTTCATCACTTCTACCTTCGATATGACATTGAGCATTGGCGATCTGAGAACCTTGGTTTTACCAGGTTCAATGACGACTTTCCGGCAAACGGTACCGTCACCAATGCTAGGCCTAACATCCTGTTCGTATCGAGGGTGGAGCTCCAGGGGATTTTTGATTCACTCAGGAAGAAGAAATCTGCAGGAGTTGACCAAGTACCCAATGTCGTGCTTAGACAGCTCCCACCAATCGCTGTAGAGAGGTTCAACAATGCGCTGAATAATGCCTATTATCCGACGCATTGGAAGACAGCGGTAGTGCAACCTATCCCTAAAAGAGGTAAAGATACCTCGAACCCGGCGAATCTTCGGTCGATAAGTCTTCTGCCGTGCATCAGCAAGGTCTTCGAGAAGGTGATCAATAGAGCCCTGACTCAATGGGTTGAGGACAACAATATCATCCCGGATAACCAATTCGGTTTCAAAGCGGGGCATGACACTATTCATGCTGCGTCGAAACTCGTATCGGATATCCAATGGAACAAATGCAAGAACCAATGCACGGGTGCCTGCCTGATTGACTTGGAAAAGGCCTTCGATACCGTATGGTTGGAAGGGCTCTACTACAAGCTCAACCGGCTGGGCATAAGTAAACCACTGCTATATATGATTTTGAATATGTTAACAGGTAGAAAGTTCGTTGTGAAAATTGCCAACGTGACTTCTACCCAAATATTTGACATTAAAAATGGACTACAACAAGGCACGGTGAACTCGCCGATCCTGTTCAATATTTACCTCAGTGATCTGCTAGGTTCGCTCCAGCACTCAATAGCGTACGCAGACGATCTGGTTGCGTACAGATCTGGTCCGAAAGTCGAGGTCATTAAGCGCTCTTGCAGTGTGACTTTGAAAAAATTCAAGGGTTTTGCGATAACTGGAAGTTGAAAATCAACTTTCAGAAATCGGAAACCGTTCTGTTCAGAACAGCGTTGTCTAGGGCCTCTAGGGACACTAGAAAGAACTGGCGCCAGTTCTCAATCATTGGACCACACGGGCGTCCACTGGCGAATCGAAGTGTGGTCAGGTACCTCGGGATCTGGCTGGACCAGTATCTATATTTTAACAAACATGTGGATGCTGCTCTGGCCAGGGCTCGAGTGGCTTTTGCTCTGGCAAAATGGTTGTTTCACAGCAGCCATCTTGACCGCAGGGTAAAGGTAATCTGCTACATGGCCTTAGTCAGGCCCATGATCGCCTACGGATGCCCCGTGTGGTTTAATGTGAGTGCTGGCTTGATGGAAAGGATTCGGGTGTTTGAGAGGCAGTGTCTGAGGTTCTGCCTTGGATTGCACAGAACACCAGAATCTCAGTACATAAAATTCTACTCCAATGAGGTCCTATATAACAGGGCCAAAATTATTCGAATAGATAACTTTTTGATTAAGTTAATTCGAAGGCACATGGCGACGGCCATGACCTCGACCAACAACCTGATCTCTGGGGCGTTCTACCCCAACGAGCGCTATTTCGAGCTTGCGCGTCTTAAAGGCTTTGTTCCCCCCGAAGCGTTCCTCCAATTCGACATGGACCGGCTGATCCAGGATATTTTCCACGTGGCCCGTAACGCTGTGGAACGGCGACTGCTCTATGGGCGCGAGGTTGTGCTCCGCGAGCTGCGGTTTAGTATGGCGGTATCGAGTCGCGATCGGCGAGACGTCGTCCGGCAGCACCAACGTTTTTGGTGGCTGGAGGGGACACCGTCGGCGACTGAGTAATAGGGTACACCAGCCAGCCAACAATACCAGGGGCTGGCTCGCATAGCTTAGGGCTATGCCTAGCATTAGGTAAAATTAGACAAAAAAAAAAAAAAGATATATACATATATAAAATATATATATAATGTACATATTTTAGTTAAGTTAGAATAAGATAGGTTTAGTTAGATTTAATTAGTTTTAGATAGGCTTAAGTTTTATATAAAATATATAAAAATGATCATATGCTAAGTTTTTTCTTAATAAAAACCATTTTTCTTAGCTTAAGTTAGATATTATAATGTTAATAGAATTTAAGTAGTCGTCGAAAGACATATGTTTCAATTGTTCTGTTTGTTTTAGAGTGTCCGTATAGGGCCAGTAAGATAGTTAGATTTGTTAAGATAGTTGAGTTAGTTTTAAACATTTTTGACTAGGGTAAGATAGATATAAGATAATACTGAATAAAAAATGAAAAAAAAAAAAAAAAAAAAAAAAAAAAGTTTTGCACCGGAATTATTTCAAAAATTAAACACAAAGTATTTTGGAGACCTGCCAGGAACGTTCATTTATTTTGATGATATTCTTGTTGGAGGAAGGAGTAAACAAGAACATGACAGTCATTTAGACCGAGTAAAAAAAAGAGCTAGGGAAGTTAATGTAAAATTTAATGAAAATAAACTGCAATACAAACTTAGAGAAGTTAAATATTTAGGATATGTTTTTTTCTAAAAATGGGATTTCTATTGATTCAGGCAGAATTGAAGCAATAAAGGCGTTAAAGATACCTACAAATAAAATAGATCTTCAAAGATTCTTAGGCTTTATAAATTACTTAAGAAATTGTATACCTAACCTATCAGAGCTAACCTCTCCCCTCCGGAAACTTTTGAAAAAAGATAGTGAGTTTGTGTGGACGTCATATCATTCACAAATATTTAATATCCTTAAAACCAGAGTATCTTAGGCTTCCGTTTTACAAAATTTCAACGATTCCTTACCTATCGTAGTTCAAACAGACGCATTTCGGAGTGGAATTTGTGGACAGTTGTCTTCTTCAGAAGCAAAGACCAGTTTGTTATGCATCAAAATCTTTGAGCAAATCAGAAATAGCATATGCACAGATTAAAAAAGAAATGTTGGCAATTGTTTTCGCGTGCCTCAAATTCCATTATTATATATATGGCAGACCCATAGTCATATTTACAGACCACAAACCACTTGTGGCTATAATGAAAAAATCCGTTTCACAAGTTCATTCTAGCCGACTGCAAAGAATGAAACTAAAATTTTTAAAATATGATTTAACAGTTGAATATATGCCAGGAAAAAATATGTTCATAGCGGATACTTTGTCCAGGAGCTACATTCAGGCGGATAATGATAATGACATAGATTCTTCTATGAATGAAATTGTGCTTAGTATTGAAATTGCAGACAGTCAAGTTGATCTTATCAAAAAAGAGATGGAATTGGATAGAGAGCTTATATTACTGATCCAAATGTGCAAAACAGGATGGCCAAATGAGTTGAAAAAGGTTGATCATTTAATTAAAAAGTACTGGCCTCTTAGATACGAAATTTACTACGAGAATGAACTACTAATTTTTCAAAAATGTGTTATTGTTCCAAAAAGGCTGCGAGCACAATTACTACAGACACTTCACGAAGGTCATTTAGGAATGACAAAAACCAAAGCCATGGCGAGAATGTCTATTTATTGGCCAAACATATCTTCAGATATTGAAGAACTTATTTCTCAATGTAAAGTTTGTGAAAAATTTCAACGTTCAAATGCGAAACTCCCATTAATTCCACAAGAAATTCAAGACATTCCTTCTTTAAAAGTAGGTTGCGAATTTTTAGAATTTCGAAACAAGCCTTATCTTGTACTTGTTGATTATTTCTCGAAGTGGTTAGAAATAAAACCACTTGCTAATAAAACTGCATTGTCGGTAAGCTCTGTGTTGAAAGATATTTTTTCAACCCACGGTATTCCAAACCAAATAATTTGTGACAATATGCCTTTTAATTCCTACAATTTTAGGAAATTTGCTAATGCGTGGAATATAACTGTAACAATGTCAAGTCCTATGTATCCTCGCTCAAACGGGTTGGCAGAAAAAGGAGTGCATACAGCAAAGCAACTACTAAAAAAGGTTCATGAGGAGAGAAAAGACATTTTTAGCGCGTTATTATATTATAGAAATTCACAGATAACCGGAATTAATGCCACACCATCGCAGCTGTTAATGAGCAGAATTTTAAGGTCTAAAATTGTAGAAAACCCTTTAAATATTCTAAAAGAACATCAACAAAGCTACAAAAATTATCATGACAAGCATGTAAGAAATGAAAAAGAAATTAACTTTACGATGGGAGAAAATGTAGTAATACAGCGAAATAAAATTTGGGAGCCAGCCCAGATAGTTAAACCTCACAGTACCCCTAGATCATATATTGTGCAAACTGAAGATAATAAGTTTCTTCGGCGCAATTCAAGTCATTTGAGGAGATCTGTGCATGAGCCCCAGTTCAAGTCACCGGATTTTGAACTACCGGATGGTCAACAAAACCATGAAAACAAAATTCAAACGGCAACATCTCACGTGAACTTACCAACGGAAATTGGCAAAAGTGACAGAAAGAGCTCTGCATCTGGTAATTATGTAACTAGATCGGGTAGAGAAGTAAAGCCTGTTATAAAATACACTGATTCAAAAGTGTGAATTATATTAATTTGAATGCAGTTTTAGGTATATAAATTCTGTTGTCTTTTCTTTATTGATAAAGATTAATCATTCTAAATATATATGTATGAAATATATATGTATGTATACATATATATAAAGATATATAAAGAATGATTTATGCTTAAATTAGTAATGAACTCTTGATTGATTTGATTCTCATTTTATGTTCAAAAAAAAAAAAAAAAATAGATTGAATTAAATTTATTTTGTGAATAACATCATCTTAACGCGGGAGATGTTATAATGTTATAGAGAGACAGTATACAGTATAACACTTACAGCTTAGTCTAATGTGCTATTTTATGTAAACAGCAGTTCTAACATAGTCGTGGACATGAACAGTAACAAATAAAGTGTACTAGCAATAGCAAAGTGTGATTACTTCATTTAATGAGATATAACAGCCAACAAATAACATAGAAACAAGGATGGGTGAGCAGGAGCATGAATTGCATGCATATTGTTCCCACAAATACGGACGTTTTCTTCGTATTGATTTAAGGTAATATTCCTAATTGATCGTATGACCTTACGGCAAGGACTCTTGGTGAATTCGAAAAAAAACAGTGAACAAAACTTTCGCATTTGACCGAACTTGGCTTGCATTTTTCGGTCTTGGCTCTTAAAAGGACTGACATCATACACTGAGAATCCCGAAAAGTTGTTGAAACTGATACAATTATTTCTTAAGGAAAATTAAGGACATATTAAGGTTGAAACTGCCTATCTGAAACAGGTAAGATAAGTAAGGTATTAAAACGAGAAATACACTTTGTCACCACTTCTTTCTTATTAGGTGCTCGAATATGTAATGAGATACGATCTAGGTTACGCTGACAATCTGGACCTGCTGTGAAATAGTGAGGAGACAGTAGATAGAACTGCCGAACCTCTAAGAATGGCAGGAAAAGCAGTAGGCTTGGTAGTAAAGAACTCGAGGAATTTTATTTAGCCCAAACATTGTCTGATTGATAGAGTTGCAAAGACTGAGAGGGGCAGGAGAAATAGGCAGAACGAATGGACGGTGGAGGAACAGTCGAACGAATGACCAGAGATAAATTCGTAAGAAAAAGAACGGACAATATAAGGATTAACCTAGAAAAGTTGGAACAGAGCATTAAAAAATGGAAGGAACCTACTCATGACAAGGAAGCTTGGTGATGGGCGGTCAACGATGCTCTGAAGTGCCAAATTCCAAATGGCCGGTAAATTTTCCTAATAGGGTTTCTTTTCTTTTCAACCAAATATAAAAAACTATGCGTTATGTGTGCCAATAACTCGTTGCGTTTATTGATCTATCTATAATATGTTGCCCGAAAGATTTATATAGGATCGAAACGGGATTACTGGCGATCTTAAGAGTGCAATTCGTGTAATTCAATAATTAATTGATTATATAAAAAAGTTGGAAAATGAATTCAAATTTCACGCTCCCTATTTCTATATTTTCAATATTCCCGCTGATCTGTCGAGGTTAGTAAAATACTAATCATCCCTAATGATGTCAAAGAGAAGTTTACAACAAGGTGATGTGCTAATGTATGTTTTTTGTTGTGTTTTTTAATTTCAAATGCAAGTTACTAAAGTGGGTTCACAGACAAAAAAGAGCGAAAATAAATACATGCTGTCGCTACAAAGCACCCAAGCCGCCAATGGTTTAAACCATGAACATTAACGTAGAGGAGTACAACTTTAGGGAGTTAAAGATTTTATCTATATTTAGGGACTTAAGGATTTAATCTATTTGGATTCCATAGTCAAAAGGGTTTTCAACGATTGAACAGTAAAGTGTTCTCTCAGAAAAGCACTAGTAACTTTATTTGGTACACTATTATATACCGCTGAAGCATGGACCCTATCAAAAGAGGATGAAAAGGTTCTTGACCAATTCAAGGGGAAAATTCAGTGTGTGATTTCTAATCCTATTTGTATTCGAGTAAGCAGGCCGAGTAATCTAAATTGGTTTCCATACTTCTTTGATTTAAAGATATTCCTGTGAGCGCCATGGGAACAATATATCGCTAGGTCTACGTGACAACCATCATACCTTTTGCATATGTAAGTATATATGGTATGTATACCAAGTCATCTTATTAAAGAATGTATCAAATATAGAAGAGTCGTTGAACTGCCGCTCATGTAGAATTTAATAGTCCTTTTGGAAAAAAAAAATTAAAATTATCTTAGTTTTAAATTATGAGGACACCTATTCTGGAAAATTTAAAGTACAATATAATATGCAAGCACTTGACTTTACGGTCACCGGACATAAATATGCTATTAAACTACTTGAAAGTGAACCTTTAGACAAAATACATACATTACCTTGTCAACAAGCCGTGTGTCGTAATATATGTAATATATACTTTTCTATGACCGACGAGTTAGTGTACTAGATCGAACCTACATAGGAATTTTATTTAAAGCTATCAAAAATCGCTTAAATCAATTGAACCTTCCTTCCGCTTCGTACACACTTTGACACATGCCACTTGCACCGGTTATGAAAAGCAATATGAATCCCATTGAATGGTCTGGTTCGATGGGTCTGCAAAATATTGATTCCTCCTTGTGGGCTCCCACCGTCGCCAGCTGGTATTGAGTATGGATATTTAATATGTTTATATGTATGGAAGATGAATGTTCAGATCATATTTATCGAAGGATGTGCCTGTAATGTGTCAAGTGATTCTTTCTTTTTTCCCCATTCGGTTCCCCGAATTTAAAACTTGAGAGTAATGTCAAAAAGGTAACAGCGTCCTCGTTTCTGGACGATGATAGCAATAGCGCTTCCAACTTACCAGCGGTACGATTTGCGTTTTATAGAACACGACTACGATTTTATTGTATTTGTCGAATTATTGATTCACAACGATTCCCGCTACGTGTACGCAATTTCGTTTTCGTACTGACATTATCAAGTGCCAACATTACATGATTGCGGCATGTTCTCATGCTGAGAATGGATTTTTAAGAGGACTAAGAGTCCTTGTATGTCGTGTAAAGCAAATGTTACGTGGTTTTGTGATTGAGTATACACGTATGGCTTTGATGAAGTTATTTTGAGGTGATAATTTGGTTTGAACTTAAAATGGGATTTATGGTTGCGATTCGGAAGTGTCAAATGGACTTGCTCTTGGGACTAGATGTGGCCGCTATACTCTTATAAAATGTTTTATATCGCAATGTTTTTGGTATCGGAAGGTAGTAGATAAAACAATTTGAAAGAAACATGAAAAAAACTTAAATACGACAATTTTTGGATCCAACATAGACCTCACTAAGTTTTTGCTCATAGCAGCTCTAATAATCTAAAAAAAAATCTGTCTTACAAGACATTCAATCATGACAACAACCTATCTTGTTTTTTTTTTTAACCGTGATGTAAGATTCTAGACCATCTGATTTACATGTTTTTTTTTTTCCTATGTATATTTTTTTTTTTTTTTTGTTTTTGTTTAATGTTCTTTATCCCCAAAATTCTATATAATGTAATAAATGTACCTATAGGATAGTACCGTTCAACTATGTGGGGAGAAACGCAAATTTTAATATAAAAAAAGGGGAAGAGATAAGGATTTTTTCAAAATTACAACTACATACATATATTAGTATGTGATCGTATTAATTAAAAACCAAATTAGACAATGAAATGTAACAAAACTTTATTTATTTATTTTTTTATAAATTTGGTGACATCCTGTATTCAATTACAAGGAATAAAATAGTGTCGAATGCCACTTTACACAATAAGTAACAATGTAATAAGTCAATAGGGTGTGACAAAATATAAATAGCACATGTGTATTTTGCACAGTCTGTAGGATATAAAACAATGACTGCCTCAGTCTTAAAGTAATTTGAATAACTAAAATTGAAGTAATATAAAATAAAAAGAAAACAACATAGAAAGAGAAAAAAGAAAACAACAAAATTACAAATGCAAGAAAGAGTTAACTAAAAACCATGTCAGGACATTTTAAAGAGACAAAAGTTATAAACAATTATACCATTATGTGAGTGAATGATAGAAACGCGGAGCCTGTTATAAGAGATTCTATACTCGCATAATTGTAATTGAAAAGCCAATGTTTTATTCGCTTTATAAACAAACCGGGGGTTGAGATTGTCCTGAATGATTGAGGAAGTTTGTTAAATAGTCGGAATAGAATAAGATGGAATAAAAATTACGATAGGCAGTAGTACAACATATTTTTCTCAACACATTTTTCTGCAATATTAACAAACTTTGGATTCTATTAAAGTATACACCACCCCAGCACGTGACTCCATATTGCAGTTTAGAATCAAAAATGTCATGGTATACCATTTTGAGTAGTTCTTTAGAGCAGATTTTACTTAGATAGAAGAAATGTCTAAGTGTTTTTCGAAAATATTTCTTTAAGGAATCTATGTGATTTAAAAAAGTCATTGTATGGTCAATAGTTAGCCCCAAATATTTAAATTCGTCAATTTTTTCTATTAAAAAACAGTTATCGCTACAGCTTAAGTCATTATAAAAAGAGGGACCAGACAGAACAAATGCACAATTACAAATAGACAACGTATATCTTTGGCAGTCTGGTGCATGAAAAAAGACGTTTGCATCAAATTTTAATGCTGACAAGCTGAAGTGCATTATTTTAGTTTTTTTACTTATTACCAGGTTATGCTCGGCAAACCAGTTTCACAGTAAATTAAGATCCCAGTTAATGTCAGATATCAGATCCAAAGGACTGTTGCTACCATAGGAAAAGCCCACGTCATCAGCAAATGAAGTAGGTTTGCCTTTGAAATCAAGTAAAAACAAGGAGTTAATGTAAATTAAGAATAAGATTGGTGCAAGAACCGGACCCTGGGGTACACCCAAATTGTAGAACATGATTTCACTCCTAATCTCGTCTAATTTTACTCTTTGTGAACGATTTTTAAGGTACGACTTAAACCATTCAAGCATGAAGCCACGAAAACCCGCTTTTTCTAACTTCCTTATTAAAATATTATGGCTAACCATATCAAAAGCCTTAGTGACGTCGATAAATAAGCCTGCGGTACATTTTTTCTGATCTAGGTTTGCCATTATTTGGGAGCAAAATTGTAAGAGAGCGTCCTCAGTTGATTTTCCTTTTTGAAAACCAAATTGAACAGGAATGAAAAACTTAGTTGAGTTGAGGAAATTCACTATTCTATTTTTTATTAATTTTTCGAAAAGTTTGCTAAGGACAGGAAGAAATGAAATTGGCCTGTAGTTGGAGGTTTCCGTAGCAACACCTTTTTTGAGCACTGGTATAACGTCTGCATATTTGAAAGCAGTCTTCCGGGAAGACGCCCTCAACAATGCAATTGTTAAAAATATCTGCTAACACTTCTATCACAAAACAACCAATTTTCTTGAGCATAAGGCTGGTAATGCCATCAACACCACACGAATTTGACTTTTTTAAGGTACCAATGGCTTTGAACACCTCAAGAGGCGTAATGTGTTCGAAAACAAAACTTTTACTTTGACGCTGTTCAACAAAAGTGACCTACATTGACGATTGAATTGGAGATGGTAATGAATTCTTTCCTATATTGGTGAAGTAGGAATTGAATTCATTTGCAATGACAAGTTTATCGGACACTTCGCACTGGTTAACATGGATAACAGTAGGTTTTTTAGTTGGGGTTGCTTTATTAAGGATACAATTTACTAGATGCCATTCATTTTTTAAATTGCCTTTAGACGCACTAAACCGAGAGCGGTAATATGCATCACAACATTTTGGGATTTCCTTTTTAAGCACGTCACATAACTTCTTATATTTTCTCTGGAAATTAGAATTATTGGGGTATCGTTTACATTTAATTCTGAGTTTATTTTTAATTTTTATTTTATATAATAAATGACTAAAGATCTACGTTTTGAGTCTTTTGATAACTTTTTTTGGGGACAGAGAAGTAGAACAATTTAAAACATGCTGTCTTAAGGACTCAATAAAAGTTGTGCAGGCAGTAGATGCATTCTTGCAAGCATATACATATGTACATCGTCCCAAAATTCATACATGAGGATATTTCTCAGTTTTCTGAAATTTGTTCTAATCTTCTTTACACCCAAGTTGGTATTTCTGTTATTTGCAGATTTTAACTCATTTCAGTTATCAATAGATCCATAACACACTTTTCGCAATTGCTCACAGAAAAGCTTTTGAATCTGCCATAAATGTGATTTAGACAACTACCGGAAGCTGGCCTCGTAGGTTCATTAATGAAGCAAGCCAAACCACGCGACGCTAATAATGCCAAGTAATTTGAAA
Organism: Merodon equestris; assembly: GCA_958301585.1. Taxonomy (NCBI): domain Eukaryota; kingdom Metazoa; phylum Arthropoda; class Insecta; order Diptera; family Syrphidae; genus Merodon; species Merodon equestris. The sequence continues at coordinate 42,533,507 of OY284414.1, read as the reverse complement.
CGGTTTCACTATTGTCCAGAATATTTATATTGAGATCGCCTACTATAATTAAGTTTTTGGACTTTTCTAAAAGATTAGAAAATTCTTCTGTAAACATATTAAACATGTGTAATCTATAAACACATAAAAAGACATATACTTCATGATTAATTTCAACCGATACTTTAATTACATCGGCACTTGAGAGGTCATCATCAAAAGTTTTATAAACATCTTTCACAAAAAACCCAACACCAGCTGAAGCGTATTTTTCTAGGATTACAAAAGAAACTAAATCCGGGGATATAGTAATCATTCCTCTCGAAATCATATATCCATATTTCAGTGACAAAAACAATATCCGGAACATACTCAAACGAGTCAATGTGAGCAACGAGAGTAGAAAAGTTTTCTCTCAGACTCCTGACATTTTGGTGCACAATGAGAAATGTATTATTACTATTTCCTAGGCTTTTGAAATTGTTAATAGTATGGGAGTGGGAGGGGGAAAAGTCATCCATCAAATCGATTACATTAATCATATTAAAGAAAGAAATATGCGCTAAATAAGTGCAAGATCATTGAAGGATTTGATAGAAATAACTCTTCCGCCTTCCACCTTTCTAATAAGAATTTTATCATTTTTATACCATACTGTAATGGGGGGCGAGTCGTCGGGGTATGCTAAGCCCTTGTAACACAACCCCTCTGGTACAACGCAGCTTTGCTTTACTCTCCGCCGCGAGTTGTGCTGTCCGAAGACCGCAGCAACCGCTGAACGAGCAGTCAAGCAAATGAAGAAAGTAGGTCCAAAAGGACGGAGTGGAGCCGAAAGAAATAAAACACTTTGTAAACAATATTAATCAAATTTAATTTTATTAAATCAAGAGGAAACTAAAATTCGAAAAAGGAATAGATTAGATCTAATCAAAATTTGGCGCTATTATTCAAGCGTGTTAAGGTATTCTATTGGCGGTGGAGAACCCGACCGTCGAATGGAACAACTAAACTCACTCGAATAACCAAAAAAGCTTTCGCTTATGCCCAAGTGTAGCACTTTTCTTGACAGTGGAATTGACCCGACTGATCGTTGCGAAGTGCTAAACCTGAGTGATTTTACACTGGCATAAGCTCGGCTTTTATACAGTCCTGTGGTGTTTACATTTGCGAGTGCATCCCGTTGCTGTTTAAAATTTAGGGTTACATTTTCCAGAAATAAATTTTATAATATTAAAAAAAAATAATAAATTTGTAAAAGAATAAAGTAATGGAATTACAATTCAATATTAATAATTATAAATGTCAATAAATAAATATAAATTCACAAATATAAAACATGATTCAGGATAATAAAAATACATAGTGTTACAATACGTATTTTGCCCCTTTTTGTTTAGCTGTCTCTTTCGCTTTTATGAAGAGAGCCTTCGTGAACTTCGTGAGAGAGTCGTTTATGAAGATCGCATTGCCCCTTTGTGTACTCCTGCTATTGCTGTCGATTCTTTTACTGCCGTTGATGTCTTCAACACCGGTCGTTATTGTGTTTACATTTTTTTTTGTTAGTTCTTTTTGCTTTTAATATTTGTTCCTTGGTAGATAAATCCGAAAATTTTACGCATACTATAGAACGTGGAGTTGAATTTCCGGATTTAGATTTCCACACGTAGCATTTTTCTATTTTATTGACGGGAACATCGATATATAATGCATTGTTGATTATTTTTTTTGCTTGGTCAAGAGCTGTTTCATTGTTGACATTTGGGACACCAACAATTTCGATAGAATTGCAGAGAAGTTGTTGTTGCTGCCAATTCAGTTTACTCTCCATGATATTTAACTTAGCTTTAAGTTCTGTGTTTTCATTTCGCAGCTCATTTATTTGTTGGTTTTGTTTCTTCCAAACTTGATAATTTTAGATATATCATTTGGAGAGTACATTGTTCTTCGTTGCTTGTTATTGAGGATTTAGCCGTTGCGGAGGGAGCGTTGGTTGCTGTTTGTGAAACCGGCAAATGCAACGAACGTCGTTTTAACAATCCACATTTGTCACATCGGAATCCTTTCCCACTGGATTTCATATAATCAGCATCATCTTGTGTAATATTCGCACACGTATAATGAAAATAAAGTTTACAATCACTACAAACTATGTATCTTTATTGCACAGTTGCGCTCAATTTTTTGCAGACAGTTGGAACAATTCATTTTGAAAAAAAAACTTAGTCGGAAAAAAAACTTTGTTGATTGCGTTTACGTGTGCACCCCACGAAAACAGAACACAAATATACAAAAAGTGTTTTACAAATAACGTTCTGATGATTCGAATGTCTGTGGAAAATGAGTTAAAGAATTTGCAAGAACTTTTGGGGCAAGAGGTACAAAGAGATGGAATGGTAACCAGAAAACTGTTCTCCGCTCGACGGGCGCCTTGTCATAGCGGTGGGGCTTAAGAGGGCAACGACCTCGAATCAAGACCCGAAGAAAACGAGTAACATGAATGAATTGACAGCCAAAAGGATGGAAGTACTCAAAGTGGCACCAGCAATAGCGGCAATCCACCCGCGATCTCCTTGATCACGGGTGGAGCAAAGATTCTGGAGGATCCACCACTCATTCTAAACTCTCCGGCAGCCCGGAATGACACCGACTCCTGCGGCTCATTGACTGACCGCCTGGTTGAACTGAGCATGAGAAGTACACCAAACAGGTGCGAAACCGAGGATGGCGCGGGAAGGACCCCGCTACGGTTGAACCAGCCCCAGAGTTGGGACGTACTGTAGATTGCACTGCTAAGTGCCAAAAAAGAAGGACTAAGAGACGTGCCCGAAAATCGTGCAAAGAGGTTGGCACAGCCGAAGGCACGAAAGTTGAAGACAAACCTCTGGGGAAAGCAGTTAAGAGGCCTAGGTGGTAGTAAAAGTAGGAGGCATACGCATTCTAATACTTTCGGCATGCGCTTCTAACATTTCACCTCTTATTAGTGGGGATCAACTCCCCAATAAGAGCGTGAGAGGTTTCCAAACTGGTGGAGTTGGAAGTGTTTAGGGTCCTGCAATAGCCGGCACTACCGCCGAAAAGGGCGATGATGCTAAGAGACAGACTCTGAACGCAGAAGGTCAAGCGGTTTTGGGTCTCAACAATCCTCCAACTGGCAGGGCGATTCCAAGGCGGCGTCCGAAGGGAGCAGAAGCTTTAACCGAAAAAGGTAAGAGCACTCCCAAATGAAAGACAGCCGCCAGGTACAGCCTTGCTGGGGAGAGAGGACGTGATGTCTTCTCCTCTGATGTGCGGCGGGAAATCGGAGTCCGAAAGCAGATGCGGCGATGCACAAAGGTCAAAACAAAAACTTTAAAACGGAGAGAACCAAAGATTGCTCCTCGGAGGCGCGCACTATTCCTTCCGGAAAGGAGAGTCCAATGACCGTACCGGGTCAAGATAAGCGCCTCTCCTACGAAGAAGCAGCCATCTCCTCTGAAAAGGTTAGGATAAGGAAAGCTGATAGTGACAGCAGAATGACCAGTGCAGATTGCCTACAATATGAGGAAGCTAGCTTAAGCTAGCTTCAGCAACAGGCTTCTGTATTCAGGCTGAAAGTTCTGCTCTGATAATTGGTACCTTCGTGGTGAGCAATTCCTCACAGGAGACACCGTACCTATATCGGGAGCATGGTGCCAAAAATCCCTCCCCTGGGAACTTCTACCTATCAGGTAGTCTGTCTCTCAAAATTAACGCGCGCCATCTGGTGGATTCCGGGGAGACCTGGAAAAAGCTGGATATGCTGATGCGATTACGTACGCGAAACCCGAAGCTTGACACGAGGGCCTGGAATGTCTATTCCTACAAAGAGAGCAAGGGCTCGCTGAAAAAACAGGGCTTCACTGTTTGTGGGATTGGAGAACGGCTCTGTCGAGACCCTGAAATCTGTGTACAATTCACGTCCCTACTTCACCTCTGGTAGGATTTTATTCCATTTTGATGTCAAATAGTCGAAAGACGAAACGTGCTCTGCAGTCTAAATATCTCATTTTTACTCAGATCAGTTTACAACATTGCAAGGCTGCTACCGCTCTTCTCAGTAGCAGAATTGCGTGGTCTTGGTGGAATACGTGATGCTATGATGGTTTGCCTCGTCACATCGAACGCACTATTGTATTATATAAATATCTATCTCTCGGTTAAAATCCTCAAGAGAGGAAAATCGACAAAGATTGATGTACTCTGATAGTTCCTTTACGGAGTCTAAAGCGGAAACTCTAAGTTTACTGCTTCAGACCAGGGAAATCAGACTGTCATCGGTTCGTTGCACACTCCTTCAATGGTAACTGCGACTGAAATGATGAAAACAACTCGGCGTAGCTGGTATATTGCGTCACGGGTGGCAACGACTGAGGCCATCGAATTTGCCAGCTTCCGAAGACAAAGTCTCGAAGTCGGCGGTGCAAAATATTCAAAAGATTTTTGTGATTTACCATGACAAATGCTGGCTCAAATGTGGCTTCTTTAATCCCTTGTATATACAAATCCTTTGACAAATACAATTCCTTGACAGTTAAGGAGAGCATCTCAATAGAAAAGTTTGTTCTGAAACCAAGTTTATACTTGCTGAACATTTTTTTTGTTGGAAAGTTCAAGACTCTACATTTTATAGCTTTCTTAAAATCTTTGATGAACAGCGATAGTAAGGAAATTGGTCTATAGTTAGTCTTATCTTTTTTGCATCATAATTGAAAATGTGAAACATTACTGTGCTTTTTAATATATCAGGGAAGATACCCAGTAATCTGCTTAATGCAGAAAGATAATCTAAAATATCTACAACATTTAAAGCTACTCGTATCCTCTTAACGAAATTGGAGATACCATCTTTATTAGAATTGCTTTTTTTTATTTTTTTTGTTGGAGGAAACATTATGCAGCGTAGTCTCAAGCTGGAGACCACTTTGCAATCGATATAGGTTGTTCATATTCGATCACAGACCACGGTATGAGCAGTGTTTTGGGTTAAGTGGAAAATAAGAAACAATCAAAAATTAAAGTGTGCGTTAAGGCGAAGTAATTGCGGGACCCGAGCTAGCGCAGTGCAGCCCCTTCGCCCCACTTTCAAGCTCGACAACGGAAGAGGAGAGGAGTGAGCTCGAGGACGAGGAGCGTGTACTACGAGCCTGTTGAAGGTAACAACTGCCACTCAACCACAATTGCATCAAAAACAGCAGAAACAACAAGAACAACAAAAGCTGTGTCAACAAGCAAAATAAAAACTGCCACAGCAAAAGCAAATATTGTCATGCGGCTATCTTTGCGGATGGCATCAATATTGAGAGGACAATTATAAATGCGAGCTAGATTATAAGAAAGTATTACAATAAGTGGAAAATAAGAATTAATTGTGACAAGACCCCAGCTATATTTCTTAGTAGGAAAGGAAGAGCTTGCTTCTGCCCCAGGGTCCAATTCTTATATACGACAAGAAGGCATACACCTAGGCTCATAATTGACTTTTAGTGACCACGTCGCTCAAACCTTTAAAAAAGTAAGGGTAGCGACTGCTCCATTATATTCTTTTATTTGCAGGAAATCGAAACTATCTGTTGATAATAAAATAATTATTTTTAAAGTTTTTTTCCCAACACATTTAGATGTATGGCTATTCTGTTTGGGGTGGTATGTTTAAATGTCATCTAAAAAATTTACAAGTGGCACAGAAAAACCTTAAAAATTTAGAGATTTACATTCAAGAGTGGGGTTGGACTGATCTGCGAACGTATTGTAAGGCTTGGCGAAAAATTTAATGTTCGCTGCTCCATTACTGATAATCCTCTGGTTAACAGTCTTAATTCTTGATGTTTACCCGATGTCTTATCCTTATCTTTGTATTTTACATTTATATTTTAGTATTTCGTTTTTAGGTCCCCAACCCCCAGATGCTGTGAAGATATCTCATCAATAACCTTACTATGTACCCCAACTACTTGCACTACGAGAGGGTGCGACTTAACGGCTTTGTCCCGCCAGAGGCATTCCGCTATTTAGATGTATGTGGGCTAATACGGGATAGAAAATCGGTACCATAATCTTCCCCGTGGCCCGTTATTCCGTGGAGTCCGACCTTCTCTACAAACATGATGTCGTGCACCGTAAGCTCAAGCACCTCAGGTTCGGTAGATCGGTATCGCACCAAGATCGGGGGGACGGCATCCGACAGCATCAACGCTTTTGGTGACTGGAACGGATTGCGTAAATGGTACCTTTGGTTTCTATAGCCATTTCAAGGCAAAGCCTGGCGAACGCCAATGGCAGGATAGGGTAGGCTAGGGTAGGCGGGGTAGAGTGGAGGAGTGTAGGGTAGATTTAATTTAGTTTTAGTTAAAATAAACAAAAAAATATAAATAGAAGAAATGAAAATACAAAAAAAAAATAAAAATACAACAACAACAATAAAAAACCAAATAAAAAAGTACTCAAATCACATAGCAAACAAAAGCAATATATATATATATACATATATGTATGTATATATATATGCATATATATTTCCGTATATATATATTTTAGTTAAGGCAGATTAGGATAGGGTTAATCTACACACATTATGTATGTTATCTTTTTCGTGAGTAAAGTACTCGTCATTCATTTTTAGATATGCGATTGATAATGCGATTAATTTCTTGCCATTATTTTTTAATGTTTCCCTGTGCATTTCTTAGTTTGTTTTCCAAATACCTATTACGGCACATATTAATTACTTTATTTGTGTTTTTGTATAATAAGGCATAACTTTAAGAGGCTATTACTCCATTGCTTTAGTTTCAGTCCAGAAAAATTTATATAGATACATTTTGAAGTCTCGAAACACGAATTAAGTTAAATTGGGTATATAAAATGGTCCCAGTCATTTTCAGAAAATTAGCACTTCTACCGCTAAGAGAAACTACCTTGGATTCATAGGTATCTTTTAAATACTCGTAATTCCACTCCTCACGCAGAATAAGAACCATTAGGAAATGAAGAAAAAGTTAGTCAAAATAAAGTCTTTCTTTTCACAAAAGTGAATCAAAATCTCAAACACAAAATCCATTTAACCCACCTTCTGTTAAATATTTAGTATAACCCTTCGGGATTATATACTGCTGTATCCAGCCGTAGCCACAGGTATGCCGTGTTTTCGGTTAATTTTTATGGAAAATGAGAAAAATAACATCTCTCTCAACAGGAGCAGAAAAGAACAAAAAAAAACAAATGCGCAAACAAATCATCAACATATTTGGCAGAGGTACATGTTGGGTTCAGGCGAGGAAAAGGCGCAAAAGTCAACAATTTCCAGCGTGTTGTGTGGATGGTCGACTGGGAGCGGGAAAAGACTCGCTGAATTAACGATCGGCTCGTTTTTTCTTCGCGACTAATTTCGCGCTAGTGCAATTAAAAAAAACAAAATATATAAAAGTTTTAAAAATACTCTTGGGAACCAAACCTTTTTGATTTGATTTGAAACAACTTCGCCCCGCAATGTCAAAATCCATTTTTATAAAATCATAATAATTTTAGTGACATTTTGATGTGAATCTTGAACTTTTACCTAAAAGGAACTAAATATATTTCGGGTCTTTGAAAACAAGATCATAAGAAGAATCTTTGGTGGAGAACAGGACGAAGCAACAGTGGAATGAAAACAACTACACAATCAAGAACTTGCTGAACTCTAGCTCCAAACATTATCGGAGTAATAAAATGGCGAAGACTAAGACGAGCAAGAAATTTAAAATGAATGAACAATGGAGGAACAGTCAAAAGCACAATGATTGGAAAATACGAGGAAGAAAGACGCCATAGCGCCTTAGATGGACCATTCAGAGATGAAACTGAAAAGGTGAAGGCAAGTGAAATATTTAAACATAACTTTTCATGTCAAAAAGGGATCATTTTTGCCATCGTACACCTACAACAATATAAATATTAGTCTTTTCGACGTTCAAAATGTCATTCCAGTTGATCTAGTATTTCGAAAGGCTGTCACACCCAAGCATTTAGAAGAGAACTGCCAGAGTAGTGCTTTACGAGTGCAGCTTTCGAACCCTAAATGTTTTTTCGTCTTGCATATTCTGAAGCAATTAATGATAATGACGGACTTCATTGCTTGCATAATCAAATTATAAAAACTTGATAAGGTTTGCAAAAAAATATTCATTGGCGGGCACTAGTTAGATGTTAGATGTATGTTCATATCTCCGGACCAGAAAAAAGAAGGTTGGTCTATCAACCTAGTCCCATCCGTAAATGAGTTTTATGATTTTGGCATCTGAGTTGGGAGTTTGAGCATATGTATATCGTATCTAGGACATGATAGACATCATCTCTTGTGCCGCCTTTTGATCATTTGTGAGTAAGACTTCATCTCATGCTAAAAACTCAGGATTTGAAAAAAATAAATAAATTGCAACCGAATAATCGATGTCTTCTATGTTTGCTTTTTTCCTTTCTTCTCTGGTCTATTCCATTGCACTACTGGGTGACGCTGTTTTATGGTACTCTTTGAGCTCTAAGTTTATAGCCGTAGCCTAAATAATAATTATATATCTGTATATTTTTCGATAATCAGTATATTATTATAAACAATGCTTATTAATATATAATGCATTTCGTATCTTGGTCCTACACTGTGGTAACACTGCCATTCAATTTTCTGCTTGTCGGTAGTCACTACTCGTAAAGACATAATTTCCTGAAGTTACTTTAATACTTAAGTTCACTTTATATGGCATATATGGTTGCATAATCTACCTATTGTCTCTCTGTGGGCTTCTGAAAAGTGTTGCGGAGCATGCAAAAATGGTCTTGTCTGATTGTAGTGTATTGTCGTTGAAATATAACGATGTCACCCAGCTTCGTTGTATTGCAATGTGTGTATATGCGAACTCTGGCTTCAGCAAAGTATCTAACTAAATAATTCGATCTTTGCTCTTCTTTGATGTCAAACATGTGATGTGAAATGTGAAATATGAATTTAACAGATATTATGAAGGCTGTGCAAACCTTAGAAAAACTTAAAAATTGTTCAATGCATTTAATGCATGCAAGCATCACTTATGAATATGCTTTCAACATCATCCAGTTTTCATTTCATTATACTTTTCTACATGCAATGATTTGAGGTTAACAATCGACATGTCATAGATATCTCGACAGGAAGGCAATACCACATAAGATTCACGTATGCGAAAGATTGCTCCAGAGTTATTAGAAATGAAATGTTCTAATAAATTTCTTGGAATTAACCTGTCCGTATGTGCTGACCATACAAAGTCACACAACAAATACTCCTGACAAGAAAATTGGTAGTCAAATTGGCTAAATTGGCATATACGAGTACTACGGGAAAGGTGGACGGCATTAAGCTCAAAATCCCCCATTTACCTACGCAAGCAAATTTTAACAAAACGAAACGAACTAATAAAGGTCGTCCTCCTATGTCGCCCCTTAATTTAAACAATAAAAGGGAAGAAACTCCCTTCAATTAAAAAAAGGAAAACTAGAAATAAGGCAACAAGGAATTATTCAGGGTAATTGCTTTTCGTGACGAACTGTCATAAATGCGACGAACTCATTCCCAAGCAATGCACGTATCGTATTGGTTAATCTTCTGAGTTATTACTGGCAGTACTACATGTACTGCAGATCTACCTTGAGCTGACAATCCTTTTCCTTTCCTTATAGGATCGTCCCGCTCCCGCCTTTTGTATTGTTACCAGTTCGATTAAAGTATGTATTGCACAATGCAACGGAGGAGAATTGAACAAAAAATAAATTTAATATCATCTCAGCTCATCCTTACAGTTTCGTTTCCCTACCAATCAAATATGACTATGCCATTACCGCCAATACTACAATGCCCTGCTGAGAATATGCACTTTGAGTGCAATCTTCAATGGTTCGTCCTTTGGAGATCACACATTCCTCTCCGTGGGGTATAATAGGATAGAAGTTCCGATCAATACCTGCGCTTCAATAAATCGAAAATGAATATGAAATTCCGAGAAAGGCTGCAGAGCATGATTGTCTGAAGTGTTAGCAATGAACGATGAGAGAGTTACCTCGGGACATGTTCCGCATAACTTATGAAGTTAAAATGATGGCAAACTGAATGACTTAGATTATTAAAGTGGTAAAATAAGAAATTATGCAATTTTTAATATCGCCAGAGCCAGAGCTTAAGGAAAATATTATACAAGACTATAAAAGTAGACTTTAAGTATTCCTAAAACGCCATTCGGTCATGACATTGGCCAGAATGAAGGAATTCACTTTCAATGGCCTTATTAACAGTCACCACTTTCCTCGGCCCTTGTTAACAAAAGAGTCGTTTATAACACTTTCACTTGACCTTTGCCTTTTGAAAATTCTCTAATAAAAGCTCCTTTAATAATAAGAAAACTTAAAGAAAACACTTGGCAATAAGGTCATAGCTCTGACAATGGATATGCAACAAACAGTCATAAGAGGATAAACGCCCCCTTCTCCATATACACATGTTGAGAAGGTGTAATTTTATACCTGCTTGACAGAATGAGGACAACGCTAAAAACACTCACTGCGAAACGTTCACTTAAACGTTGTCTCTGAAACAAAAGCATCATAGTACGAGAGCATATGGATATGTATATAGAATTTATGTTTCTGTGAAGCGAACTATCCTAGGGAAGCTCTTATAAAAAATGAGGAAGATTAAAGTACTTGTATCGTAGACAATAATGTCGCACATTTAATGTCCTTATGACCAAGCCGTCGTAGCCATATTTTTCCTTTAATGTAAGGTGATTTATCGACTAAGTTAAACCCAGAAACACGACTGAACTTGGAGGTAAAATTACTTTCTAGTGACGATAAATGTATATGTACATATGTAAGGATATACGAATTTGCTGCTAAGTTAATATTCCTCGGGACAATGTTGATTTATTTTAACTACATGAAGTGGTAATACACCATTAAATATAATAGCTTAAGCTTAGTCTCGATTATGAATGCGGGTCCAGGTTTGGGTTGGAATATATTTTTAACAATATATTGTACTTGAAAACTAGAAATAAAATAGAAAAAAAATTGATTGTCTTCACCAGTACTCCTTTGTTTTTACATTAAAACAAGACCCATTATATTTTATTCTGTTAGTTAACTTGACTATGATTAGTACGAGTACTTCCGAGAGAGCTATCAATGTTTGCAAATGAAAGCAACTCTCGCACCATTTGGATGCAAATACCATCTTCAATGTTTTAGTATTGAAAACAAAAAGCACCCAATTTGAATTAATTTGGTTTATCCAAATTGAGAGAAACACAAACTAATAAGACAAAGTTTTCTGAGAAAAAGTTGGTAACGAGTTCGGGAAGTAAATTGAATTTTTGCGATTTCATGTCAGCTGTCACAATGTTCAGAAGTCGCGACGAAGATGGCCATAAAAATGATATTAACTGCGCCCGACTGACTTCCCGGCTACATCTTTGATGCCAAAATTAGTTTGCATCCAGAGTAGTTGTCCTGAGCTATTTTAAGTTTGTTTAGTTTTTCTTATGTTAAAAAACCACTGATGTGAGTTTTGAAAGACTTGCGTCTGTGTGAAAACCTATACTAGACCTAAGTACCATTCCTTATTATTTGAAATATAGTTTTACACTTCATTCCCAGTTTTTTTTTTATTTCAGTAATTTTTATTGTTCATTTCGTGGTACTATTTTACGTGCTGGACAAAAATGTTTCAAACTAGCTTAAATATCTTAACTAATTTTCGTGGGGGCAAACATCCCCATTTATTGAGCTTAATTCAAGCTAAACTTATTCTAACTTAATAACTAATGAGAACGGGTGAGGGGGCGCAAACCTTAGAAACTAAGACTGGAAGGAGGGAAGGTTATTGAGAAGACGGAGTTTTAGGCATGGAGTGCTGAGGTTGAAGTCGAAGTTAATATTCGAATTAACACTTGCCAGCATACGGGAAATGGATTCATTGGATCCATATGAGGTGCGGGGGGTGGATAGATAGAAGAGACGAGGATTGCGTGTATGAAGGGGGGTTAGTGTTAAGAGATATGGAGTTATAAAGGGTGGCGCAGTCAATGGTACCTGTAAGAAGCCTATGAATGAAGATTATATCGGATACTCTTCTTCTTTCCTCCAGAGTACTCAAGTTGATTAGTTTAAGACGGTCTTGATAGGGTGGTAAGAACAAGGGATTGTCTCAGGGCAGACCTCGAAAAGCGAAACGTAGGAACAGACATTGGATGGTTTCGATTCTAGATATGTGGGTTTGTTGATAAGGGAACCACACTTGAGATGCATATTCGAGAAGGGGGCGAACAAAGGTAATATAGAGGGATCGAGTCACATAGGGATTGGAGAATTCTTTAGACCAACGTTTCACAAAACCGAGTGCAGAGTTGGCTTTATGAATTATATCATTGATATGTGGGCGAAAATTGAGCTCTTGGTCACTAAGTATGCCAAAGTCGCGGATAACCTTAACGGTGGAGATGGGCTGATTATTCTGGAAGTAGAGACGAGGGAGAAGTTTGATTCGTTTACGTGAAAAGGTGACTGATTGGCATTTGGAAATGTTAAGTACCAAACAATTTTTGAAACACCAAACGAAAAAGCTGTTCAGATCCGATTGAATAAGGGAAGAATCTATTGCGAGGAAATGGTCTTGAAAACTAGGTGTCGTCCGCGTACAGTGAGAGGTGGGAATGTTTGATGACAAACTCAATGTCGTTTATGGTAAGAATAAAAAGAAGTGGACTTAGGTGGCTGCCTCGGGGAACGCCGGAAGAAGCTTAGAAGGGGTTGGAAAAGGCAGATCTGAAACGAAGACTGTAGTAACGGTTTTTCAAATAGGAAGATATCCACTTCAAAGAAATGGGGTCGAAGCCAAGGGAAGGCAATTTGTGGAGTATCAGACTGTAGACAATTTTGTCGAAGGCTTTACTGAAATCATTTGAAATGTCGACCTCATTTCCATTCTCTAATGCTGAGAGTGTGAAGGACACAAATTCGACAAGGTTTGTGGTTGTAGATCTGCATTTAAGGAAGCCATGTTGCTTCGAGGAGATTAGAGATTTCCAGGGGAATCTTAGAGTGTCATACAAGATACTTTCAAAAAGTTTGGGTATGTGTGACAGACGGCATTCTTCGGACCTATTTTGCGAACAGGAGTTATAAAAGCGGGTCTCCATATCTGGGGAAATTCTCCAAGGGACAGGGATAAGTTGAATATTTTTAAGAGCGGGACAGATATAATGGAGGAAATTTTTTTTAGTAATATGGCAGGGAGACCATCGGGCCCAGGAGTAAATTCATCATGAAGTTGATTCAATTTATTTTCAATGATATGGGGGTCAATAGTACGTGGGAGAAATGGTCCAAGGGAGGAATTTGGTAAGTAGTCGAAATAGGCAGTATCCAGTACAAAGGAATCATCAGCGAAAGATTGTTTGAAAAAGTTGGCAAAAAAGTTGGTGGTAGTTTTGGGATCATTCGAGTTTTCGCCATTGAAGGAGAGTAAAGTTGGGTAGACATCAGATTTCCGTTTGTAGTTGATAAACTGAAAGAAGGACTTAGGATCGTTAATAAGATTGGCTTGCGTTTCGATTAAATGGCGTTTATAGAGCGACTTATGTATGCAGCTCTGTGAATTTCAGATAAACACCAATGTAGTTAGAAAAGTCATTGGGGGAATGAGTTCGAAGGAAGATTGCCCACAGTTTGTCTCTTGTGTTTCTTAATGAACCTAATGAACCTAATAAGCCTGCGATTATACCATGGAGGGGAGGTAGATAAATGTTTGGATCGGGAAAGGGGAACGTAAAGAGAAATAGAATTGAATATTGCTCTGTAGAAAATAAATTGCGTTGTTTATTGTATGGCTGTCAAAATTGCGAAGATCAGGTCTAGCTGCCTTCCCATGTAATTCGTGATGCCACTAACTTGGCTAAGGTTTGAATCAGCTAGGCGATCTAAGAAAAGACATTTTTTGGCAGCAGAGGGATTAGTGGCAATATAATATGTTTGATCGTCTGATGGAGCCCATTTAAGAGAAGGAAGATTGAAATCACCAACGAGAAGGATTTCATCATGAGGATCCCGCAAATCATTTATGCTATCAATCGTATTAATGGCGAGTTCATAGGATTCAATAGGCTGAGATGGCAAGATATAAAAGCAGATGACATAGAGTGCTTTACGGGGCAGTACAATCTTGATTGAAACGAGATGAATCGAGATACGGGGAAGAGGATATTGCAATAAGGGATGAGTCGATTTAAAGAAAAAACCGTCAAAGTTATGTAGATAAAGTAAAAAAGTTCCCGGCCTGACACAAAGATGGCGTTCCAACCAGCAAAAATGTATGTTTCTGGGTGTACGGGTCATTAACTCGTATGGAAAGTTTCCTCTTGCCTGTTTTTCATTTAAATGAATAAACGTGAATAACTCGCACGTGGCCCACATGAAGGACCACACCAAAAACCATTGAAAAAAAAGAAAGAGTCCGAAACTTCTTGTTCAAAGCATTAAAGATGCGGAAAATCTACGCAAGATGATTATTCTTCCCTCATAAAAGAAAACTCTGTTCGCCCATCACACCTCGAAAAAATTAATTTGTTCGACGGAAATATGGCCACAAACATTCAAAGCCGTAACAATACGTGACTATAATTTAACGAAAGGTACGGTCGACACATTCGATAGAAAGATACATTCATATAGTTCGGCTAGAGATACAAGCTGTTGGCAACTTCGTTATTTCTAAGCAAGATTGATCAAGTTGGTGTAAATTCGGAAATGATTTATGTTGACGCTAAACGTTCAAATGCCCCGTTCAACAAGTTTCGAAGCAATTATTTAAAACAATGGACATTACAACTGGAGGAGCCCTATATGATGCATCAATTACTTAAGAATTTACCACGTAAACTAACCGTAGTAAACACTTTATCGATTATCCTAATTATGAACCAAGAACCTCATGCCGATAAACCACAAGCATTATTACAGATGCAGGCAAGATGTGGACTGTGTCCAAGAAAACGGGGCAAAAAAGTTAAAACTTCTTGCATAAAATGCCAATATTTGCCTTAACTGGTTAGTCCAGCCCACGGCTTTCTCGAAATTTCTTAAAACTTTATCGAAATTCAGTATAGTTATTTTACTTTTCCATGTCTTGCATTCGACAATAATATACCTGAATTGTAGCAAGGGTGGATTTAATTAACACAATTCCTCAATTGTTTTCACTCATTCCGTCTTGTTTACGTAAAACATATGCTAACAATGCTATCTTCGCACTTATCTCAGAAAACAATTTAAAATTCTTCCGAAAATTCGTTAATCAATATAATTTATGTATATCCTTTTGATGTATTACTGCTCCTAAGTCGTCTAATTTAATCATAACATAACAGCCCAGTTTGAATACATTCCCACAAGAAAGTGAGAGCAGTCGCATGAACAACCATTTATGTATACGCATACTTACTTTAGTAGTGCAATAAATAAGAAAAAAGTGAACAAAAAGAATAAAAAGGGTTTAATTAAAGGTTGCGATGCAACCAAATAGGGAACAATTTAAAAGACAGGATGTACCGTGTCACTGCCTTCAAGCGAGGCCGCCGATGTTAAGATGTTTCTCTTTTCTTTTTTTATATTCAATTCTATTCTTATTTTCTTGTCAAAGAGGTTTAAATCTCTCTTCAAAAAATCTTTATATTTAATATGTCTTCCTAGCCCTGAATCTAACTATATTTATTAATTAGTAATGCATTTCTAAAACCTTTCTATTCTATTTTCAAATAACTACATTTTAAAATTTGGTTTTCTAGCAAAATTTACTAAAAAACTAGATCCATTCGTTTGATTTTTTGGTCTATCTAACAGCTGAGACAAAGCTGCTTAGTCCAAATACCGAGTGGTCACCTTCCTGATTAAATCTTTCATAGACTGTGCTTCGGTGTCATGTTTGCTGTGCATGTCCCAGATAAAGACTAACACTCTCAAGTTTATCTTAGCATGGTGGTTTCCGATTGATTTCTTAATAAATCGATTTTAATTACAGCCGCACGGTTTCCCCCCGTTACGTCGACGCCTAGTTCACAAATGTCCACTCGAAAAAAAAAAAACCAAAAGCAACAATACCGCGCCCAACCTCGCGCTTCGACGTCTATGCTCAAACTCCCCGAGTTCCTGGCTATCTCTTTTCTCTGCCATCCGATCCAATCAAGTCATCCGATCCACCCGCTCCGCTAGCTCCTGGATCGGACCACTTTACGGCTAGGTGGAACACGAAAAAAGAAACGTAGGAGAAAAATTCCTTGATGCCGTAAAAGGAAGAAAATAATTCTTATAATATGTATTATAAGAAACAAAATACATCCCCATCTGGATTTGAACTCGAAGTTCTCGGTTGGGAAGCATGGCCGCCACGTTTTAGACCGTGAAACAAAGTGGGGATCAATCATACAACCGGAACCGAACAAACCTTCTTACCATAAGGTGTCGATTTCATTGCAAACCGATTGAGATTCGGTCGTTTGCGACAATGGCATCCGCAAGGTTTTCTTCATTGAATACGGTGAAACCGGTATTCTCAGATTCTCTATTTCGAAGAGGTGAATAGTTCAAAAAGCCACATTTTCAAGCTGATGATTGCGGTGAGCAACGCTGTTTACCCTGTACACAGACTCGAAAAAAGAACCGAGCGAATAGACTTTGTCCTTTAAATTCCGTCCACAAAAAAGCCGGCGCCGGTGTCGCTGCCTACATTTGTAACATCGCTATACTGTCTGCCGCCCGCGGGACTTGGACATAAAGGATCTCGTTATGATATTTTCTTCTGAAAATTTTATTTCTTTGCGGGAACATACTCGAAACCATCATATTCGATGGTCCGTAGACTCTTTCAACTATAACAATTTGTATTAGTCAGTTCAAATGGTGCGCCTGCTGGTGCCAAGTCCTTTCAGATCTTGGAAAGAATTGTGTTTCTGGTTTAGCTTAGTTTCGCTAATCAAAGGCACATCGGGGCATTCGTCCCCATTGGCACATGTATACGGGGTGTGCTTTATATAGCATATTAGTCCAAAAGTGAGCTTGCGTGTATTCCTCTTATGTTACTTGTAGAAGCTTTAAATACATCTCATACATTTTATAGCCTTAGCGGGAGACTTGCAGAAGGCATTAGGTGTGTATGAGTTGTTAGATTAGTATTTATGTTATTTGAAATAAAATAATATCATCCATCACTTTGATTATAAATACTCGTACATGATCTGTTAAAAGAGCTCATCAAAAACTCACTAGCTACAATAATATACATTAAAATCAATATCTTTCTTTATATGACGAATTGCAAAGGCATAAAACGAAGTTAAATATGAAAACACCCCTATACTCGTACATATGGTATGTGCAAATAAATTATATGACCAATACTTCATTAATTCTCAAACAATTACGTTTGCGATGCATCCAAATACTTAAATCCGATTTAACCAGAAGAGAAAAGGATTATGCATTCATCTAAATAAATTACCTTCACCTTTCACAGAATCGTTACCTACCCTCCGATGAAACCAATTTGCATTTTGAAAGATGCTCAATAATGTATAACGAATATAAGAAGAGAAAATTCAATTCATATGAAAATCCTTTTAGTATCAAAGGCTATATTGCTAAACGAGTTTTCGAAGGGTTGTTGTACTCCGATTAAACTAAGGGAGTTTTTCTATTTTAAATATCGAAAATCGGGATGGAAGCAATTCTTCTTAAATTAGTTTTATGTGTCGCACTAAATATAGTTTTAAATCTAGGGGGCGGTCATCCATGCTTGGCAATTGATTGGAATCACATTTGCATAATATAGGTCATTATGAATAAAATAAATAGGCTCGCAAACATGTTGGGCTGTTTACCAAACTGCAAAGTCCGGTTACAATTTCATAGTGAGTGGAAGCATTGTTAAAAAAAGGATTTCTAATTATTGAGGAAAAACCTTCCGGCACCTTAGATCAAACACAAAAGGATGTGGCACATTTCCTTGAAAACACAATTATTATTGAGAAAACAGGGTAGGTTGAAAACCTTTCTTGAAAAACTAGATATATCTAGACGATTTGAAGTGGATGCAAGTGCAGTAATAACTTTAAGTTAATATTATTTAGAAGAATTGGGGTAGTATCTTAACCGAATTTTTGGAGGGTTAATTTGATGAGAAGTTTTGAGGGCAGAAGAGGGGAAAAAAATCGCACACAACCATCTCTTTTCTCATCAAAGACCCTCCAAATTAATTACCGCTGATGCATGCGGGCTCTGCCAATTTGCATTACTTTCTGTAAAACATACGAGTATACTGTCATCACAGAAATGATATTATGAGATATTTAAGGTGTTTATTTACCTCAGTTCCACAGTCACAAATTAGACGCAGTCAAGGCAATAATAAAGCACGGAATAACTCTAGTGTGTACAGTCCTGCTATAAAACACACAAACCTTATGTACCTTATCGTATTGAGAAAAAAGATATTCCTATCATCTTTCCCGTTTTTATTAACCAAGATTGCAGCAGAAGGCTTAAGCATATACGGCAATGCAGTGCACGCAGAGATTAAAACCATTTCTAGTTGTATTTGTATTTGTATTGGCTGCATGAGATCATGATCGACCGAATGGTCTTCATAGGTAAAAATTTGATTTAAAATCCTGTTATGCTCATTTTGAATTGGGCTCTCCTCAACCATTTGCACGATCTTAATTTTGTACATAAAATTATTCCCACTGTCTGGCTTCGGAGATACAAAAAAAGGAATAGAATAACCTCTCCGTACACAACAAGGACCAGTTTAAGCCGTTTTCGTTTTCAGTGAATTAATTGTCTTATACTGTGGCACACAACTGGTGAAAAAATGATTCTGTTGCATCACGAATTTCTTGGATGTATGACTTTTTGAGAGAGGGCCTTCTTTGGTCGCCGAGATCTTGCGATTTATTTGTTTTCGCTAAACACTTTGGGTGTGTGAAGTTCTGTTGGGATTCATAATCGCTTATGAAGAATTCAGTTCAAATAAATTGTTGATGATATGAAGTTCACCGGATCATCTAGTATAGATTAAAATAAAATTCTCACCACTTTTTCTTAATTTAAAATGAGACCTCTTATTGGTTAGCCCTAATTGTATATGACCTTTCAAGATGATACAATACTTTTCGACTTCTTATGCGATATAATCTATAATTAATCAGTTCAAATGAAAAAAAAATATCTTTATTTGGGAATTTAACAACTTAAATTTAGCTTGAGTACCTAAATTTACATCGTACGTGCGCAATATTTTCGTTAGATAGATCCAATGGTACATAGCTGTCATGAAGTTCTTAATGCCCTGTATTTTAGTAATGATGCTTGAGGGTTTAATCGATCGACTGAAGACTTTCTAAAATACTGAGTTATTCAATAAGTTTTTCCTTAATAGAAGGTTAGTTGGCTTTATTAGGTTCGGCGTTTTGTTTATTTAAAAGTGGA
Source organism: Merodon equestris (assembly GCA_958301585.1). Classification (NCBI taxonomy): domain Eukaryota; kingdom Metazoa; phylum Arthropoda; class Insecta; order Diptera; family Syrphidae; genus Merodon; species Merodon equestris. The sequence continues at coordinate 42,513,968 of OY284414.1, read as the reverse complement.
ACTACTTTTTTATGAACATGTGTACAATTTATATAGATCTGTCAACCTATTTGCAAGTTGGGGGTAACGAAATTCTTATTTTTTTAATCAGATTCATTAACGATTCTTAAAAGTGAATAAGTACAATTCACCCTCTCACGCGGCTGAAAAATTATTGCAAAAACCAGTGAATTATGTTATGAAATGTTTCGAAATTCACCCTATTTGTCAGACTTGGCTACCTCAGGCTTCTCACATCTAAAAAAACATGCGTAGAAAACGGTTTTCATCAAGCGAAGAGGTAATAGCCGCCCTGGTTATTTAAGGACGGAATCCATAACTTAGGAAATCACTGAAGCAATTATATAAAAATTCAGAGAGATTATATTGAATAATAAAATGTATATTAAACCGTAGAATCGTGTTTATCTTATCGAACCAAAAAACTTATTAAGCAACTTGCTATCGAAATGTAGTCTTCCAGGAATTCATATTATTTTAAGTTGAAATGAACATATGTAGTGCTTATTGCCGACTCTGGTAAATATTTAAATGTTTCCACCGACAAAAGATATTATTTTTCTAAAACCATGTTAAAGAAATAAATCGCTAAATACACTTATAAAATGACGTCAGATGTTTGCAACAGATCTTTAATAGACAACTTTTCATTTACTGAAATTGTCGCTTCTCGATTACTGCACACTTACCATTACATTACAAGCAAGCATTACATGCTTGGTTTAAATAAATACATAAATACATTGGTTAAAACAATAATATTATGACTTGCCAAATTACAGAAAGTGGGCTAAGATATGTGATGAACACCTACAGGTTGGTTTGACAAATTTTACTAAGCACGTCGCCATCAAGGTTGCTAGCCGTATGCGATAAGGATTCCTGTCAATAAATTACGTCGGAACATATTTTCGATCTCTAACACAGGTCCCATTTTATAAAATTCCAATTAAAATTTCATGTGTAAAAGTTGCGCAAAAATACCTTATTATCAGACAGGCATGTGAGAAATGAACCCCTAGTGAAGAAAACACGAGTATAGATATCGTGTTCAACGACCATCATTTGCGCACAAAATGTATGATAATTAATATTCTACACTTCCTTCGGTACAGAATACAAAAAACCCGGAAACATGGCCTGGTTGCCTTAAGGGATTGCCTTGAAATATTTTGTTAATTGCATATTTCGTCGAAAAATATTTCCTACTAGTATCGGAGCATGTGGCACCCTACAAATTCCAAGAGTGTACCATACTTTTATCATTCTTGTGCCGAAAAATGTTCCTCGAGTATTTATTTCATGCTTAACATAATTGGTAACGATGTGAAAAGTAAGAACTTTATATGTCTTATAGATTAAATTTCATTTGAATGAGTCTCGCGTAATACTTCTACATATGGCTAAATAAAGAAACATTTGTTATAGCATATTGTTTAAATCGTTGCACAAGATTTTACTTGCAAAAGTTTAAGGAGATGTGTTGTGTAGTAATAATTTTCACATGTGACCATAATACACAAGGCATGCATTTTTAATCAGAGTAAGCCCTAATATTAACATGTATAAGCCCTTTTGTGATATTGAATTGGAACCTTTGTTCTTCTAATACAACATAAGACATGTGTGAATTGTTCAGATTAACACTTAGCTGTGATAGCATTTAATCGCCGTAAGTTATGGTATGTACTCGTACATTATAAATAACGCAGCGTATGCGCATGCATCTAATGTTTGGGTTGTCATATATCAATGTTAATTACGTAGGTAAAAATGGCAAGCACATACATATAAGGAAGTGTTTAGAGAGATATATGTATTTATTCCGAATATTAAATTACACTCAGATTTGTAATCGTACATTTTGCAGAGTAAGGGGATTTGATCTTCCTATAAAATTTAATCGATTATTCTTGATAGATCTTTTTACATCGGATCGTGACTAGGAAGAGGAAAAAATACTATACTAAACGTGAATAGTTACAATCGACCACAAAATCGAGAACAAAAAAAATTGAGTTCGAAGGTCATGCTGGGTATTTGGTGGAATAAAAAAGGGTTGGGTGTTATGAACTGCTACAACATAGCGAATCCATTTCAGACGATCAGTATAGGCTACAATTCATTTGAGCCGTTACGAGAAAAACGGCCGGAATATGAACAAAGACATGAAAAGGTTTTTTTTTTTTTTTGCACGCTCGACTTCATCTCGCAAACGTTATAAAAAGTATTTGAAAACGTTCAATTAGGATATTCCACCGCAATCGCCGCATTTTGCCGACCTTGTCCCTTCTGATTACTGGTTATTACGAGAGATGCAGCACGATTTGGTAGGTCACCGGTTTACTTCTTTCGCCGAAATCAAATATTGGCTCGAAAGTTCGATAACCTAAAAAGATGAAACATTTTTTCGAAATGGAATAAGAAAATTGAATGAAACGCATAAAAAAGTAGTTATGTGATGGACAAGACTGTGATTACAGCATTCAAAAATTTTTTTTTTGATTTCCGGCCAAATCAATTCAAGGTTCGCCTTGCTATGAACAATCAGAGTGGAATGATGCTGACAAAAATTAAGCACCATTTTCAATATTTTGTTTTGACATGTTTGTAATTTTATGACTTTTTGCACAATCTCCCCACATTTGGCATTCATATACATAACAGAATTTCCTCAAAGATGAAATAATTTTTTAAATACATACAAACTTTGTTGTTAGTTGAGAATAATGACTGATATAGTATTTTAATTTCAACATCTAAATATTTAATACAAGACACGGTATGATAACTCTATTAATCTGTAAGGAGAAACATGGAAGAAAGCTAGCCTTCCTGTGAAAAAAATTATAAAGATAGCTCTCATTTTATTTTCATTCAATTTTATTAGCACGATGTATGCGATTTTTCAAATACATACATATTTCCATCCCATTTTTCAAGACACTCTATTAGTCACTATAAGTACTGTATAAGGCCACTATAAAGTAGGTAGGAACAAAATAATTAAAACAAATATCGGAACCCAAATTGTTCATTGGAATAAATGTCAATGTTAGAAATATGGTTTTAAATAAGATCCCTAAGAGATTTTTCGAACATCTTGCTTATGCTACTAAGCAAGCTAATCGATCTGCAACTTTCTAACCTTTCAGTAAGCAATCGAAACAGTTGGAAAATGGTTCATTTTTCAATGCTAGAAAACAAAGCCAGATCTATGAAACTGATCTGAGAATATATTCCTATATCCATTAAGTCGATTTGCTTACTTATTTTTAGGTCTCTTACTATGAATTGCATACTTCTGGGTAACAAAACTACCACTGGGTGTCCGAGAATATTAGCATTTTAAGCATCGGAGAAATAAGTTTTGGTTGTGTCCTTTAAAAAAAGTAGTTTTTGTTTTTTTAGTTTTCACTATCCTAAAGGCATACCATAAGGATTTACTTTTTTTGTCAAGCGTGCTTAATTTCTTATTACATTCCTTATTACGGAGCTAGTTAAGATAAGCAGTTATTAAGAAAGGTTCACACTTCTATATTTGTATCTTTTATATTCATACTTATTTGTATGATTAATTCGTGGAATATGCGAAGGAGGTTTTACACGTTACCCTACTTATTTACAGATATCGTTGGAATAGATTTTCCAGCCACGTCCATTATTCGATGTATTCGTAAATGTATTTAAGATAGAACCTACAACATCAGTACTGGAAACTCTTTCTATATCTACTGGGATATTTTAGAATATTCATTTATATCTGATCGAAATCGTGAACAGTTGGCATTTCTAGTATCTGAAATATATTGCAAATTTCCTAAACTCTACCAATTTAAGAACGCAAAGGTAATCTGCTTTATCCGCCTCTCATTGCTCACATCTTTAGTAACATTAATTATTTCCTAATATTAAATAGGCAAATAGGTTAATTGGAAAAAATCGCTTTTTTTTGTAAAACATTTTAAAACGAAAATCAGTGGAGGAAAACAGATGAAACAAACTCGACGAAATTTACTCAACCCCAATCATTGTCTGAGTAATTGAATCGCGAAGACTAAAATGGGAGGACGCGTGGAGTGAATGAAAAGTAATTGAACAAGGAAAAAAATTATGAATGGAAAACCCGTAGCACAAAGACCACCAAGATGGGAGAACAATATAGGGATGGATCTAGAGATATAAAGCAGAACAGCGAACCATAAAAAGAACATTTTGAGTTGAAATTTTGTTTTTTGTATCTGCCGCGTGTATCGCCTATGATTCTGTACTTCCAAGGCAGTTTCTGAATAATATGAAATTCATCTGTTTTATCATCTATGACTATATTTAGTTTCATTCTGTCGCGCTACTTGACCGTCGTCAATGTTGAATACCAGGTGATTGTCCTAACCCTATCTAATCGACACATTAACCTCTGAATCGAACTCAGAAGATGACTGGAACTGATCCCTATCGAAGCAGAAGGAATATAAGATATTAAATCGTAAATGGTAGCGTGTCTCTTCTCACGGAACGTAACTAGCAAATTGGTTAACGTCACTAAATTAGAATTGCTGAGCGGGGGATGCGCTCAGATTCTTTTAAAGATTTAAAGACACCAGGAATTGATTGAATTTATGCAACGCTACAGAAAAGTATTAGAAGTAGTAAAAAGAAATATATTATTTTCTCTATAGATGGCTTTAATAATCTATATCTCGCGTTATCGGACTTATCGGACGTATACTAGATGGCGCTATTATAACAGATGGTTGCCGAGGGTTATAATAAAAAAAAACAAACGAATATACATATACAGTAGAATCCGCATATAGCGACGGTCAAGGGCCCGGCGACATTAAGTCGTTCTAACCGGACGACGCACAAAGCGTACTGAAAACTTTACCTGTATTTTGCAAATACATGTATATGTATTTATATATCTGTAGGTAAGGAAGTAATGTTAATGAAAAACAAACAAACTTTTAAATCAGAAACATTATTCTTTTAATTTCACTCAGCATAGAATTTATTAGTATTAGTTTATTAGTATTTGTTAAATAGGGAGATACATATTTATTATTTATTTAGCTTACAAAGTCTGTAATTTTAGTCTGCTTTTGATTAGATTTTAATCGATAGTAATTACTACGTACAGCATTGTGTAGACGGGACATGATACTTTTCATAGCATCATCATTGAGTGTAGAATGTACAAACACATTTAGCGTTTCTGCAGCTTTCAAAGCCTCGGATGCACTGGGGATAGAACACGTTTCCTCCAGTTCGTCATCATTTTCGTCGCTATCTTGGTTGTTGATGATATTGATAACATTTCGCAAAATATTCTCCTCGGAGGGTTCCTCACATGTTGCTACATCATCATCAATGTCATCATATTCTTCAAGCTCTTTGTTTTCTATGGGTATTTGATGATTAAAAGCTTTCATCCAAACAGAAAGCGGAATGTCATCTTCGTCGTCGAAATCAGCTGATACCGTGGAATTCGTACACCTGACAATTTCTTGAGCAAATCCAGCATGTCTGAAGCAGTTATAAATTGTACTTTGCGTAATTTTATTCCAGGCATCATAAATCATAAGTATAGCATCGAGAACCGTAATCTTTGTTTCTTTGGTACTGGCATCCTTATTTGTATCAAGGCGGTCGATCATTTTTAGAACTAGATTTTTGCGGAATTGTGATTTAAGAGCTCGGATAATACCTTGATCCATAGGCTGCAATACCGAAGTGGTATTGGGAGGCAGAAATCTTAAAGTTACGCTTTTTAAATCACTGATTTTCGGATGTGCTGGACAATTGTCAATCAAAAGCAGAATTTTTTTTTTCTTGGTAGTTAATTCACGGTCCCAATCACGTACCCACTTGATGAAAATCTCAGATGTCATCCAGGCTCTCCGATTGCTCTCATAATCTACTGGTAACGATCGTACATGTTTGAAACATCTTGGGCGTCGAGCATTGCCTATTATCAACAGCTTTTTTTTAACCGTGCCACTCATGTTTGCTGCAACCATCACAGTAATTCTCTCTTTGGACAGTTTACCTCCAAGGCATTTTTCGCCTTTGAACTTTAATGTTTTATCTGGTGTTAATTTGTAAAACAAACCCGTCTCATCCGCATTAAAAATTTCATCGTCACTAAATTGCGCCCGCAGGTTAGGCCAAACTTTTGCTTGCCACTCACTCACATCACTCTGTTGGACGGACAATGACTCTCCAGCTATCTTACCAGCGACTATATTGTGTCTACCCTTAAATCGGTTAATCCAGCTTGCAGAGCAATGAAAATTAGAAATTCTCAACTCTTTAGCGAAAAAATTTGCCTTCTCCTGAAGCATAGGCCCACTCACGGGTATTCCCCGATTACGCTGCAGTTTAAACCACTGTAATAGTGCTTCTTCAACTCGTTCTTGAGTGGAGACCCTCACTCGTTTCGGTCTTAATACATTTGCATTGAACAGGGGTTCTATTTTACGCTTATTCTTCTTGATCGTGGATATTGTGGAGTGATTTACACCGAATTCTTTTGCAAGGTTCACGTTACTTTCTCCAGCTTCCAAACGCTGTATAATAACACTTTTTTGTTCAATTGAGAAACTTTTTTTTTTAACTGATCTCATTTTGACTCTTACACTTACACCGTCACGTAGCTCTGTCGCGTAAAAACTGTCGCCGGTGGCTTAAATATCAGCCATTAGTCGCTCTAACCGACCGATTTATCAGTAAATTTCGTCGTTCAAAGCGGTTAGTCGCTCAAACTGGAGTCGCGGAATTGCAAAGAAAAGAACCAAAAGAGTGGCATACTACGATTGTTTTTTTTTTAAATATCAGCCACTAGTCGCTCTAAGCGACCGATTTATCAGTAAATTTCGTCGTTCAAAGCGGTTAGTCGCTCAAACTGGAGTCGCGGAATTGCAAAGAAAAGAACCAAAAGAGTGGCATACTACGATTGTTTTTTTTTTAAATATCAGCCACTAGTCGCTCTAAGCGACCGATTTATCAGTAAATTTCGTCGTTCAAAGCGGTTAGTCGCTCAAACTGGAGTCGCGGAATTGCAAAGAAAAGAACCAAAAGAGTGGCATACTACGATCGTTTTTTTTTTAAATATCAGCCACTAGTCGCTCTAAGCGACCGATTTATCAGTAAACTACGTCGTTCAAAGCGGTTAGTCGCTCAAACCGGAGTCGCTCTAAACGGATGTTCGTTCATAGCAATTAGTATGAAAACCTAACAAGTTGTTGTGTCTACGTCGCTAAAAACGGTTGGTCGTTATAAACGAAGTCGTATTAAACGGATTCCACTGTATATAAAATATGAACTATATTCCCTACGTGCACGTATGTTTCGGACTGCCACACTATAATAGTGGAAACACAATCTGGCTTTGCCGCGTGCCGACTTTTGACAGGCTTTGCACTGCTTTTCACCGGCTTACGATCTCTTACGATAAAATGTGTCAAAACGCCGGCAACCCGCAATTTGCATTCACAATGTGGCTTTGACACAGGAGCGCGTATAGAACTTAGGAATATGACAACACTAAGTTCGGTTTCCTCAAAATCTTTACGTATGATTTCAGTGCAGAAAGAAGTGTAGACTGGTGTTATTATTATTTATATGATTTAATTGAAACATAACAAATCAGCTCAAATAAAGGTCTACGAATATGAAAAAAGAAAAGAATTTATTACTCTAACCTCCATCATGATTAGTTTGTATCGAAAAGTCCAATAATAAGCTATGAAAATATATGCATATTGAAACGAACAGCTCGGAGCACAATACGTTACTCGCTTTTGCTAAAATCAAACAAGTCAAAGACAATTCATCTGTCAAACGCAGGTCTGAGTAGAGAGTAGCTCTACTCTGGAGCTTTGCTTAACTTTACGATATTTACGATATGAGGTCGAGCAAAAGCCTGAGGTAACATTGTAGGAAGCTCCATAAGATTTCGTTGTTTCTACTCATGCTGTCAAAGTCGGCACGCGGCAAAGCCAGATTGTGTTTCCACTATAAAGATGATGTTTTGTATTAACTGTAAAACTACTCTGACAATTTTGTGATTTATTGACATTACCAGGAAAAAGAAAATACGCCATATTTTACCATTTTTCTTCGATTTAGAAGAGAACGCCAGCCAAACGACAGAAAATGTGAATAGTGCTGACGGTACTGATAATATGACAGCCAATCACGTGCAATTTTTGTTTCATAAATTCCTTTCCGGTAATTTCGATATCAAAAATGCAACATACTTTTGTCTGATCGTCATGTAAGCACTGTTTGGAAAATCGTTTATATCCATTTTAATAAGGTTATATAGAGAAAGAAGTTTGATTTATGGATGTCGCACGAGTTTTCCATTTGCGAATCGCAGCTGAACTGAAGCAAAGTCGATGCATTCCTGAAGCAGTGATGAAGCGAGGATTACCTACGATGATTTCAAGTGAAATCGGTCGGGATGGGTCGGCGCAAATGGTGGCCAAGTCAGGATTAACGGCCAGAAAGGTTTTGCTGTGTGTTTAGTGAGATTGGCAGGGAATTTACTATTATGAGCTGCAAAACTCTTACTTCGGACCGATACTGTTAACAACTGGACCATGTGAAGGAAACAAAGGATGAAGTCAGGCCACACACATAAAAGTAAAGGTTTTGAATTGCATCTGGACGCTTCGCCGACAGCATGTTTCCGGGGCATGTTCCACATACACAGGTAGCCATTGCATTGATGGTTACGCGCGGAGTGTGGGATTTCGTGGATTTATGCCTATGAGCATAATGTTACCGTTTGCTGCCGGTCCATGTTTGACAACTGCTTGTTTAAAAGATCAGGCAGTGCTAAATGCGATTGATGATTGGTGCACAAAGAACTGAACCTCTTCATAGCGGGAAGCAACCAAATGTCAAATTACCTGTAGATGACAGCGATTACAACTCCTTTGGGTTTTTGGAAATATGGTACATTCGTGCTTTGAACAAGAAATGAAGCTAAATGAAGCTAAATAAAGCTTATGAACTAAAGTTATCCTCCGAATTTACGCGGTATTGATAGACTTATGTATAATGTCAACGCAATAGTTTTCTGTCTCGGTTGCAGCTTCAGTTTTCAAACTAACACATTACTTCCTAATATGTTTATTAAAATATGAAAAAATAAACCCTATACCTTACGTCTTTCAAATCGAGAATTCATAATGAAGAAAATAATACTTAACAAGCCAATCACTGACTGAGTAGTTCTGCCTGACAGTGGTATTTTGATTATCATCACAGTTGAACAATCTGGTGAAATGCCCTTTTCTGTTGGCCGCATTGACAGTGACTCCATTGTGTTCATCCATGTATGCTTCTACTCTGGCTTTATAACATGGGCTTGCTCTGCAATAGAATCCCTTAATATACTCGAATATACGCCACTAGTAACATTTCTTCGTCCTTTTCATGATTTTTGGCTTTTTAGAGCCCACGAGCAGTTTTGTAGTTATTCCGTTACTTTACTCGGGACAGAGTGCATTCCTAATTAAACCAGCAGTTTCAATACAGAATGTACTGGAGGCGGCCTTCTTGATGACGTTTCGACAAAGTCTCCATGCAAAGAGTGCAGTGAGTCTTATACTCTTATGAAAGTGTGGGAGAGCTTTCACAGATTTTTCGACAGCAAAAGCTCTGTCGGTTTTTGGCGACTGCAGTTTCCGACATTAAATTTTGTAGATCTTAGTCCATGATCCCTTCAAAGCTTAGGTACCTTCTTTCGGGAATGCATATGATGCATGCGGGGATGATATTGCAGCACGGTTCAGTTGAGTGAGAACATTTTTTTCTGACTGTCTCTTCTTCAGATGTAAGGATGAATACAGCCCAGTTGATACAGTACTCTGTTTATAGAAAACAGGAAGAGACAACAAGCTTTCCATAAAGAAAAAAAGAACGTAGTGAACTAAATTATGTAGGGTGTCATCAAATGTTTACATTAGAAATATTAAAATGTAAGACAAAGGCATGACTGATCTTCATTCGGTTCTCTTGACAATCGATAATTTACTGATTGAATGTTTGGGATCACAAAAAACAAATAAAAGATTTTGAGTTACATTTGCAAAATTCTGATGCGTAGCTCCCACAAACTTTATCCGGCATCCAAATTTTGTCCTAGTTACGTTAACAGTAACATCAAAGTATAGTTCGTATACGTTTTCCACTGAGGCCGTTATGGTGTTTCGTTATCTGATAATTATAAGTTAAACTAAACGCACAGCGCCTTCATCTTATAATATAAAAATAAATATAAAAAGTATTCCCACGAAATTTTGACTTGATGGGTTTTTTTGACTATTTTTCATGCAATGAGCTCATACAAATGTAGGAGAATCACTGCTTGAACTTCAAGAAAGTAATTGGTACGTGTTGGGCTGTTTCATAAATCGAGATTATGAAGGTGGGAAAACTATTTTACAATGTGTGCAATGATACACAAAATCCTGCAAGCCTACAGTCCTAAATGAAAGCTTAGAATGATTGGGCTATGCTTCTTTTCTTATCTTTTCAATTAATTTTTATTAATATCTCCCTAGAACTAAATTATGCTAAACAAATATGTTTAAAACTAGCCTAGTTATATTAATTATCTTAAAATAACTTTGTGGCCCCTTATGGACAAACAGAAAATGTTTAATTTATCTTTCGGCTATATATAATATATATACAAATATTTATCGGCTAACTTAACTTAATTTAGGCTAAGAAAATATATGTTTGGCACAAAAAACTAAGTATAAAATCATTTTTGTTTTTTGTTTAAATAAAAATTAAAACTAATTCAAGCTAGCTATTGTATATTTACCCTAATCTATCTTAACTAATGTATATATATAAAAATATACACTTATATATATATTTTTAGTTTTCTGCCTTAGCTTAGGCAGGAAAGATTTATGCAAAGGCTTTCCTATTTGTCTCTACGCATATATTATATGTCTACAAACTTGCACACAGTGAATGTTAATTATAAACTGTAAATGAAAGCGCATATTTTAAAGATATTATACATTATAATTCACATTAACTTCGCGCAGGATTGTAGATATATGATATACGTATGCGTAAGGTAATAGGACAGACAGGAAAGGTTTTACATAGGTTTGCAAATTCAAGGCAAAAGACTGTAGCCTGCCTTACCCTATCCCAAATTATCCTAATTTATCCTAATTTATCCTAACCTGCCCTAGCTTATGTTAGCCTACCATTTACGTTTGGCAGGCCTTGCCTTGAAGAGGCTATATAAACCAGAGGTACTACTGATGAAGTTCGAAGTTCTTTGAACCTGATCTGTAAGCAATCAAATTGTCGGCCTACGCCATTGAATAGTGAAGAGAAGCTATCAGATCGCTAAAAAGGATCGGCGAATTCACCATACCTTGTTGCAGTCCGTTGTTAATTTCAAGCGTTTGGGTAAAAGTCACGTTGGCAATTGGCACAACGAACTTTTTACTTGGTTATCCAGAGTGATCTTATTGTCATCAACCCATTTAGACAGGGCTCTATGAACCACCTTCTCGAAGACCTTCCTGATACTTAGAAGAAAACTTATCAACCAGAGATTTGCTGGGTTAGAGGTGACTTTAGAGGTATGTATCTTGGGGATAAATTGCACCACCGCTGTCTTCCAATGCACTGGATAATATGCATTATTGAAGAGGATAGTGTACATCTCAACAGCGGGAGGTGCCTGAGCACAACATTTGATCCAACTCCAGCGGATTTTTTCCTTTTCACCGACTAGAAGGTTATCTATAGATCCTCCGTCGAAATCAACAGGCTGTTAGCTCCTTCACTGGCGATGGCATTATTATTTGTCATCGAAGAAGACGCTCAAGGGGTCAATGCTGACGGCGCTCTCGTCAGGGAATTGGCAAAGTATGGCCAACGCGCCCTACTGTAATCGTAGGGTTGCTCTTAGACATAGTCAGCAATGGTCACTCTCGTATATGAAGGTCCGCAGATAGTTAGTAAACCCTTCGTATGTGTCAGCTAGTCGATCATGTGGCAGGTTCACAATCGATCAAAAAATCACGACTCGTGTGTAGTCAAATAATAGAGGGAACTAGAACTACAAATACGAATTCAACCAATTCCATCTGCTACTCAATACTCGTATGAACGAATTTCTCATAAAAGAATGGTGTCATAGACTAATCGCAAAAGTGACGTCATAGTGTGCTTGCTTAAGCTTAATCGCGTTTTTATTTCATTTCCTATTTACTTAATGAATCAGTTTTAATGCCGTCACAAAATTAAAATAGGTGACACACTGTTATACATAGGACCAATGTCCTTTACAATTGTTTGTTGAACGTAATTGGGACTCGAACCGTTGCAAATATATCTCTTTTCGTTCCGAGCGCCCCTTGTCGATGGTAGAGATATCCCATTGCAATGCCCACTCATCACTTATTTTTTTTTTTTCTATTTTCCCCTCATTTTAAGAAAGTGGTCGTTTAAATCGTTGGATTTGCGTTTGTTAGTTGGTCTTTATTGCTTGATTTATTTTAGTTGTTGTACGACATTTATTGGATATAGGGCTTTGTGAATTTCGTTATTTGCCAGCTGTCCCTCAGCTGCCTTTACTATTGTTACTGGTATTTTATTCTGTATGCGTTGTCCAGTAATTAAGGTTCGTGTCTATTGCTCTGCTAGAGATTTTAAAAATCATTTTCGAAATTTCCGTTGTCACTAGTTTTTTCTATACTTTGCATTGTTATAGTTAGCTGGCCATCAGTTTTCCCTTTGTTTTTGCTTATTTGAATAGCAGCTGTTGCTGTGGGACACTTGTATTCAAGCTTTTAAAATAATTGTATCATCGGCGAATGTTACTAGCCTAGAATTTTGTGTTGTCATTGTGGCGTTCCCGCTGTATTCATCCTTATGTAGCATACGACAAAAAAAAATTCGTTGATATGGCCAAATATAGATAAGCCAATTAGTAATATGTATTTTGTTCAGTTTATACATTATAGTTTACCCATATAGCATACTTATATAGTATACAATAAAGGTTGTTCAATAAATTTTGTCGTTTTATTTTGCTAAATGTGGTACTACGTTGTATATAGATCTGTCAACTTATTCGTATATTTGCAACCATTTGAATTTGGCAATGTCATAGAAGTTTTGTGCAACGGAAAATACCTTAATACCGTGCTTCAGTAAAATGCTAGTATGTAGCACCTGACAATTTTTATGAATGATTGTTAAAGGCCACCATTGATTTGAGCAGTAGAAAAATGCATTTAGAAGTTGTCAAAGGATGCATTAACACCATAAAAATTAGCAAAAATACAGGATATAATTATGAAAGATTATCAGTTAACCCTGAGAGATTAAAGAAAAAAATATGTGCAAAGAGAGCGCCCTATTCGCACACAATGGAACAAAACACACTCGTATGGGATTTCCCCAACAATATTTGGAGCAATTAAAAAAAAACCAACAGAATTTTTTCGTTTTATCGCCTGGTATACCACTATCATCCTGAAACAAAACAAGAGACTTAGGAGTTGCGTCCAGAGCTAGTTAGGGTCCCGACATTTCGGCATGCAAAAGCAATTTGGTTTGTGGTTTTCCTCCAAATTGGTAAAATAATAATTACAAGTTATTATTGTAACCTTTTGGACCAACTGGAAGACTTGTTTTACAGAAGAAAAAAAAATTCAAATAAATATAATGAACATTCAAATAAATATAAAGAACAGCCAGAAGTCTGAGGGAAAGTCTGGCGAATGGGGTTAATGTTTTAACAGTTCACTAATTGGTTTGGCTTTTAAAGCCGTATACCCGCTCATACGGCTCATGCATTGAAAGCGATTTTCATTAAAAATTGGTAGGAGCTATGAATAATATAAATGTATTTCGTACATAGTCTCACGATTATTTAAAAAAAAAGGGAATATAAGTTTATTCTATCTTTTTCCAAATATTTTGAATTCGAGGTTCGTTTTTTCAAAGACTATTCATAGAAATAACTTCTCCCTTTAAAGTAAAATATAAAACTTTATTGCAAATATTGCCTTTATTTTAATTTTGTTTTTTCCATTTAAAGTATACTTTTTTTTTTAACTGCCCCTCCCTTTTAAGGAGATGGACCCCCACCCATTGTAAATTATGTTTGTATTTTACCCCTTTAAAAAACTTCGTTATTATTTTGCCGAGTATGATTGCCAAAGTTTATTCCAACTTTTAAAATAAATAGTTATTAATAGTAGCAGATTATAGTAAAATAAATAGGAAATCAATTGCATTGTAGCTAAATGCACCAATTTGTTTCTTGTATCTTACAAATTTACCTTCATGGCTACGTAAAATATTTTGTCGCTGATTTTAAACTTTGTTGCATATTGTAAGCATTTCATTTTGTTTACTTTTAATGCTAGTAATTTTCTTCTGGGGACTTGACCGCATAAAATGGATGTATGCATAGTTCGCTGTATTGCACTTCCTTTACCAATTTCTTTTTCACTTCGGTTATCTCACTTTTTGTGTTACCTCTCTCCCATTATTTCGCTCATGTCAATCTATTCGCTTGAGGTTCTTTATGGTTTGTAACTCATTTTAACGAAACATGATTTCACCAACGTTTTTAGCAAATTCCCCTGCTAACTTTATCGCATGTCCAATATAATTTTACGTCTTTCCTAACAATTTTCACTTTTGGAAAAATTGAAATGCATCAACAATTCGTGATGATTCGTGAACAATATTAAATTTTAAAATGATATCCTTGGTCATCAATCGCAAATCGTAAAAGTTGTAACTGCAAGGCTATAGCTGACACAGTAAGATAAATTATAAATTAGTGAAGGATTATGAATATAATGTTATTAATTACAGATAATAAATACACATTTAAGTAAATGGCATAAATTAATAGAAAATAAATACAAGAAAATAGAAATAAGAAAGGGAAATAGAATGAAAAGTTAGGAAGAAAAGAAAAAAATAAAGAAGATGATAAGTACTAGTTGCTTTGATCAGAAAAGAATTTCTGTAGACTATTTCGAAATCGTTGCATGTTGCTGAGCTCTCGCAGATTGACCGGAAGTGAATTCCACAGGCGACAGACGGCTATAAAGAACTCTCTTTCAAGTTCAGACACGAGGAGGGAGGTAGAATTAATTATGTAGATCTGTTTGATGCCGAGAACCGAAGCTTTTCATAAAGATATGTTGGCAGATAATTTTGAAAAGAAATATCAGCGTTCGAAATTTAATAAGGTTGTCTAATAACGCAATTATTATATTTTGCCACAGATGCGAGATATCTTTCTTTCTTTCTTAAGCCGTAGAATTATCTTATAGTACTGTTAAAGGCTATTTTTAATTTTAACTTACTAGCAGAGTCGCAGTTATAGAATATTTCACATCAATATGTCACAATTGGTAGTTTTCGCGAGTATGCTTCTAGTTTTGAGGGGGTGTACTCCTGAGCAGTCCATAAGATTTCAAGAGTACCATAAGCTTTTACTATTATCGAATTTATGTGATCATTCCAAGTAAGAGTTCTGTTAAATACCAACCCTAGGTTTTAAGAGGTATTAACAAATTCTAAGGCAGTCCTGTTGAACATAACTGATAGAAAATAGGGCAGATTCAATACCTTTTTAAAAATAACTAAGCATTTACATTTGTTAGTGTTAAGAGACAGACAAGTACAGTTCGCCCTATTGAAAATCCAAACAAGTTCATGGTTTATAATGAGCACGTTAGGTCTTTTACTATGTCATCAATCCGATTAAAGAAGGACCTAAATATTCTACGCCAACAGTTTGCTAAACATGAGATACCTATAAGCAACAAAACCAGACTAATGATTTGCAGTTTTCGAACGTTATTTGTTCATACATGTGTCAAAAATTGAAGAATCATTAGCACAAAGTTGACAACTATTTCTGTCCTTGTGTGTTCTTCCTTCAAACTGCTTACAGTCAGTCATGAAATTCTACATAAAGCCATGAAAAATGTTAAATCAGCGTTTACAAAATCTAATTGTTTTTTTTTAATTTAATCAAACATATTATTATTATAATCTATTACCAGTCATTAGGAACTTGGAAATTCAGGGCCCCGTTAACTACTCTTTGCCAAGCCTACCTGCCATGAGTGTGTTTCTTCTATATTTCTTTGTTCTGTCCCATGTCGTCTTGCTTCATCCTTATATTTTCCCCCATCTACGGCACTGCCTTATTGGCTGTATATCTCCTACGGGATTTCGACTCATTATTCTTTTGACTGTTTGTCCACTGTCCATGCTGGGGCTGAGTAGAGTGTCCCGAGTTCTTGATTGTGCAGTTTCCTTCATTCGCCTGTTTCTTCGTCTTGCTTTCCACCATATATTCTCCTTAAGATCTTATTTTCAAAGACCAACATTTATTTTCCTCCTTCTTAGTCAGAGACCAGGTTTCACATCCGTGTCACGGGTCGAAAACATAATTCAAAACAAAAACAAGTCATTCACTCATCATAATTTAACGAAAAACAACTTGAGCCCACAAGTTGTCCACATACTATAATTTAGGAATAAAATTAAATTAAATATTAAATCAAATAAATTTGATATTTGGCTTTACCACCTTTCGGTACCTGGAGAGTTCTAAGTTTTTTTTTGGAATAGGTAGCCCAGATTTGCATTAAAATAGGCATCCAAAAGCCGTTTTGAATGACTTTAGAAAATGAATGAGAATACGAAAATGGATTAAGTTGTTTTGGGGGCTTAAACACCAGCCACTCTTTTTATTTCTTACCATGTGCTTGGGGTCTGTTCTGTTAAAGCACCCAGCTGTTATCACAAAAAAATATCAAGTTATTGATATCGAGCCATATTACTTTCAATGAAAACCAGCCTTCCGACCCATACGCTGACCATAATATTTGACTTTGGGTACCAGAATCTTCTCCTCCATTTATTGGTCAGCTTTGCGCCATACCTTTCCCTTGCCATCTGACTATATTAAACCTACTCTTGTACCATTTTTCCAAAAACGTGATCCTCCGATATCTAGCGATTGACGAACTCTAGACATTTTCGACGATTAACTTTACTTATCCAAGGTTTTTGCCTTGGAATTTCCCTTAAGCCCTGTCGCTTTCAATATTCTGTGCGAGTTATATGAAATGAAACACTTAAACTTATTTTTAAAATATTTTATTTAAATACGTCTGAGCACTTTTTTGTAAGATCACGAATGATATTCTTAGTCTAAAAAATATACAAACAGATTACGAGTACTTCAACGTAAACAAATATCGCACAAAAGGAAACATAAAACTCACTACGGTTACTAACAAGAGCTTGGCTTGGGTTTTAATCCAAGCAGTGAAGTTATCGCATGTGGAAACCGTACTCTCATGCATTTGGCTTGGCTTGGTTTGTGCAACTTGTAAACAAGCTACGCAAGTACACCAATGCCAGCAATGTCATACTCAATGAGTACAGTCGCACAAGTACGTAACTCGCGCAGCTTTTAGGTGAACTTCTTTGCCAAAAATATTGTATTCGCAATATCTGCCGCCAAATTTGGAGTACTACGGATTGATGATTACGGATTATACTTTGAATATCGCGATCTTCTTTTTCTTTCTTCTTTTCCTTTTTCCGGCGTTGTTATGGTCAGAAGTGTAGGACCATAACCTTCCCACTTAACTGCATTCCTACTGGTCCGCTTGTGGGGTCCGCCGGTTTGACCTCAGAAAGTAGCGGTAGGCTTCCCGGTTTGGGATTACTTCATCGCTGAGGCCAATCAAATGCTGGTGTTTTTGCATTTGTTTGCACCAATTGTTTTTCGGCCTGCCTTTTTTTTTTTTTTTTTTGACACGGGCATGCTCCAGTTTTTTTTTGTTTCATCTTACTCTTACAACACCGGTGATCTCCAGTCGTGTCAACCCACTGATTTGCATGTACACTTGTGGGGCAGTTTAATGGTGGTATACATATGTGTCCCTAGGCTCACCTTGGTGTTTTCTAAATTGCCTAGATGTGATTTTTGTTTACCTTTGTTTTAGTCGCCTTTTCCGACAAGCGAGAGGTATCGCTGCAGGGATATTCTTTACCCGTCCCTGCACGGAACACTTTGAATATCGCGATCATTTAGCTTTTTCTGGCGGCTAGAACGGGGCTTATTCGATATGATTATGTCGTTATAGCTATAGTCTTACGGCTATGTTTCTTACTACCATGGGTATTTCTCTTCTTCTCTCCACTTTAATAAGACAATATGCGAAAGATATCCCTCGCTTACAACAAATAACACGCAACTGAGTATAAATTAAGAAGAATTCACATTTGTTGCAAAACCAACGGTAGCTAGTAGCTGTATGCGAGTATACACTGTCATGGCTTGATTTTTTTCTTATTTTCTTTGAGTTAGTCTAAGAAAAATGCTCGTTTTCGTTTTGAATCATGTTTTTAAAAAATAATGTGTTAACTACAATAGTAAGAAAATTGAACTTAAATCTTAACTATAGGCATTATTATAAAGCTATATATAGACGTTATTGACTGACCGTATGAATCTTTTTTTTTTTTTGCGTGGGGAGGGGATAGAGTACCATATAAAGATATTCGAATATATATATACAGACTAAGAATAACTAATATGAACATTTCCAATATTGCATTTAATAAAAAACAAAAAAAAACTTGTTGCCTTAAATTTTACACTCCTTTTTTTTTATACGAAAACGGGTTCAGCCCCCACTGTGTTTGAAAGAATTAAGAAATGTTCTATAGTTAAAGTGGTGAGTTCTATAGTTAAAGTTGTTCTCAATACAAATGGCTATTATCAATTTTCTTTTGTTTTTAAAACTTATGTTTACACTTTACACTTTAGGATATACCCCACAAAAAATATTTTTTATATAGACAGTGGCTCTAAGTCGAAAAGGCCCAAATCGTTTTATCAAAACAATTCATAAAACGGAAAACGTGAGTGCATATTTGTAGAAATTCATTACAATCTTGATTAGAAAAAAACCAATTAAACTAATTCTAGTAACAAAAGAACAAAAAAATATAAAAATATCAACTTCAACAAAAATTCATCAAAAGTAGAATAAAAGGTACTCAAATATTTTGTTGGGTATCCCTTGTGTTCGATGACTGACTTTAATTAGACTCCCTTTGCTGGAAATTTGAGCCTTCCGAATTTCAACTTCTAGTTTTCAAATAAATTCTCTACAATATTTAAGTCTGATTGTGACTGTATGTAAAACTTTCCTGAACTCAAAAGTAAAGCCTACTAATCTCTTACACGTTAATCGTTAAAACACGCAGATCTAATTGTAATAAATTTTATAAAAGTTTGTTCATCGAAGATTTGAAATAAATAATAAAAAAAAATAATCACACCCGCTCTAGGCTACGCTGATGCTTCTGGATGATAATGAGCACACAGTTAAGAGAAACGCTGAAAGTCTTGTAATAAATAAAATCGTACTACATAGGGAAGAAGTAAATAGGTTTAGAAGTAAGCGAAGAGAAAATCAGATGTAGAGTCGCTGACTAATTTGGATCAATCCAAACCTCACTTTCCTCGATTAACGCTCTGGGAAAGTATTGACTGCCAAAAAGGAAAGATCGAAATAAATAAAAGGCTTCATATCAACGAGTGATCTTTTGCTCCGTATATAGGATAAGAATGAACCTGGAAGAGATGGAACAGAACAACGAAACAAGGAACGAACGCACGTGACTGGAAGGCTTGGCGAAGGATTGTCAACACAGCTCTGAATTTGAAATATAACAATAAGTAATAATAATAATAATAGCAATAATAATTTTATGACAATTTACATTTAAACTAACGAGAACAAGTAAAATTATTTCTTCCCGGCCTGACAACTTTCTATACAACTTAAATGCGTAAAACTGTCAATAGCCCATAATTAATATTTTAAAATAGCAATAAATTAGCAACCAATTTCGAATCGAAGTGAAGCTGTGTCATGACCCACGAAAATCTCATCTGACCGTCGGTATTATATTTAAACTCTCTTACTTCACAACCTGTACTGAATCCTATGCTAAGGCGGCAGAAAAATAATATTTCCAAGAAACTTTAGTGTCATAATTTAAATTCGCATCCGAAGTTACAATCCCGTCGTCCATTACCTCTCGCATAAATCTTCCCTCCATCACGCTGTAGTTCAATGTTCTGCAAAAATTTCAAGTTGCGACATTAAAACTTTGTTAAAGGATTAGGAACTTTGAAATTACCTCTTGTTGAAAGCCAGAGTAGAAAAAAAATCTATGTTGGTGTCAAATGCGTGGGTAGGTAATAAAACTGTTTGTTCGAGTTGTAATGGATTGGAAGGCATTGACCAGATTTCAGTCTCTTAAATTACCTACATTTATCACAACGGTAGAGGTTGGAATAAAACATTTTCGTCTCTTTTATAAATTGTTATTTATATACATATATATTATATAAGCTAAAAAGGGTCAGAGGACGTCAAAAAATGGATAGTGGTTTAAAATCGAGAGGAGACATTCAGAACTTTGAACAATTTATTTGATTTTGAAAAAAAAACGAGCGCTCAATTTTGAACTTAGATACGCTCCTATACTAATTTGTCAATATACGAGTATACGAGTACATAGCAACAGTCTTCTCATAAATTACTAACTGTGTGAACAGTGTTTGAAGCAAGAACGCAAATGACACTTGGGAAATTATAATTTTTTTCCTTTCTTTTTAGAAATATTATAGATTTCACAGGGGTTTAACGAGAACAACTCCATCATTAACTGTTAAAGTTTCTTTATTTGTTTCAGGAAGTTACCCCTCCAGCAATGCTCTCAATAAATGGCTTATGAAAATACGATAAGGGGTTCATCAATCATTTATGTTGGCATTTTACAAAGTACTAATGACTTTTCCATTTGAACACGCTCTTGACTAAACAATGCTATACGAATCTTTCCCTTTCTAAATTGAACCACTGATTCTGCAGTTTGCAGAATACACTCGTATATAAGCATTTCTTAATAATATTCGCTTCATCTATTCCGTTATGCATATATAGGTATATATGTATACCTCTATGAACCTTATTTCGAATATTTATGACCTAAAAGATTTATTGTATGTCGAGATAACATAGAAATAAACAAACAGGATATTCACATATGGCTCCTTTAATATCCATCACATTACTTCGGAACTTGTTCGTTAAGGATCAGGTTGACCATAGAAATAGCCAATAGGTGGTAACATCCGTCTATTTTAAGTTAACGACATGATGGGATTTTGGCGTATTATAATTACCTCTTTTATGTCTAATGGAGAAGGGTCTATTTAAATTACTGCCTTTGGTTTGAAAATTATAGATGATTGCAAATGGAAAAAAATATTCTTCCAGCTTGTATCTTTCACGATGAGCTAAAATTACTGGTTCTCTATCTTGTTTTAATATTAGAGCCTGTGGTTGAGAATAATATTGCTGCTGCAGATCTTCGACTAAGTTGCGGAAGCAGATTCTTTGTTAAGCTCCTTGTCAAACCACGTACAATTGGGGAAAACCGTTAAAGCGCCAAAGGTTTCGGCCTTAGCTAGATTTGTTTTAAGCTCTATCCTGATGGCTTTGTCGAGGCGAAAAGTCGTTTTAAAACAACCAAAGGCAGTGCAAACTGTATGAAATGTCTCCGCATTAATTTAAAGTTTGCATTGAATATTTCACTTTTCCAAATCCATATTTAATAATATAATAAACACCCAGTTTTTATTACAAAAAAAAAGACCCAAATATAGTGTGTAATTTGTCATGGTATCGGTGTACCGAGAAGACCACTTAACTGACCCCCACGAACTGAAGACCCGATATTTGAGCCAATCATGTAACTAATGATCTCTCCTCGTTAGCTACCCACCTTAACTCCAAGCGCCTTTCATACCTTAGCCCCCTTGCATCTCTCAACCAATCGCGCAGTTTTGCCATATACATACATATGCTTCTATTACCCAAAATGTCGGAGGACTACGCACTAAAACTTCCGCAGTACTTCTCAATTCCAAAAATTTGACCTGCTACATTTTTTACTTCACTGAAACTAATCTATGCTTCAGTACCAGGGACAGTGAGTTACTAACATCAGATTGTATTTTGTCTAGCGCTGATGGCCTCGACAATACTGCCTATTCGACCGTCGAGAAGTTCTAATACCTCCTCCTTTGTTCAGAGATACAAAGCGTAGTTCAACCTACAAAATACCATCCTCACCTGCTTTACCGACGAGACTCCGGCGATCGAGTAAAGGCGGCATAACCTCCAGCTCGCACAAAGGAAATGTTGCGGCCGAAGGACCGCGAACCTATGTAAGTGAAAAAAACTAGCGTCCTTAAAGCACGCATTAAGGCCGAGCCCAGTAAGGCCTTAATTATGGCAGACTGGACAATGTTTCAGATATAGTTCATTATGAGGGCTGATGGCTATACCATTCTGTTACCCGAGTAAGCAGGAGTTAAATCCTACCGAAATGGCTTCCAGGCCGTCCCGATAAAACCCTGGCAGATGTAGGCGCAGATGTAAAATACCTGCTTAGCACCTGAACACAAGTGTTAACTCTTACATGGCTTCACTACTTGCGAAATAACCATGGGATCACATGCTGACTACACATCTGAACACTGATAGCGGCCTTGAGTGGGGACCCAACAGATGAGTTCAACAAAAACAAAATCAACAACAAAAACGAAAACAACAAACGTAATGCCAAAGGTAAGTAACGTCACAGAAAACGAGGCTAACGAAGAAAACCCGTTTCAAAGAAGCATGCTATGGCAGAGATCGCCGGTCGTAGTGTCAAACACTCCAGTCGGAGTCGAGCTCCCAACGACGGCTACAGCAAAGAAAGGAACTCCTCACCAACCAGTGTTCCTCAAGCTAGACGAAGAGATTAGCGAACTAGTACGTATACTACTCGTATACACCAGCCAATGAGAGACGTAATTGAAAGCATACGCGTGCTCTATGAGCTCTGAGCCATACAATTCCAAGACGAGAAAGCAAAGGAGGTTATCAGGACGAACACCTCTTCACAAACTTCTCCATGGATTAGACCTGGCCCAGAGCCAAAATAAAAGCCGACTCCTGAAAAGGACCCAATGGAGCCTTCTAAAAACGGCAAAAAAAAGGAGAAGAGAAAAAAGTCCTGAAGGACAACCAACCGAACGAAGTTAAATAATTGCAGCACTGCGACTGCCAAGAAAGCAGTAAATGGAACGGCATCGACAAAAGATGAAAAAACCTAACGGACAGCTTGGTCTAAGGTTACCAAACTAAGAAAAAAATAGCTGTCGAAAAGGCGAAGCCCGGCGCACCAGTCATCGAGGCCAAAGGAGAAACCTCGTACGCGGAGATACTCCGCAATATTGAAACGGACCCCAGACCGGAACAAGTTGGCAAAGCGGTGTCAAGAATTAGGAAGACGCTCAAAGGAGAGCTGCTCACACACCGCTTCGCAAAGACATGTATGAGTTAACCTCAAAGGAAGAAATTTGCGACACAATTAGAATGCAATTCGGATTTGAAAGGCTATCGCTTTCGGAGGTCATATCTCTACATCGTAGACGTACCGTCGAACCCAGAGTGCAATAATCAGCCTCCCAGTGGAATAAGCAAAAAAAAATCCTACAAGTGGGAAGACTAAAGATAGGATGGGTAAACTGCCCATTTCTGCAAAAAACCCTAATGCTTCAAAATGTCTTGAATCTTATTGAATTAAATGACTTAACGATCAGCTGCGAATGCACAAAATATCGCTCAAGACTTTGCAGGAGATGTCGAACAGAAGAATACACAGCAAAAAATTGCAGCAAGTAGCCATCATGCATGTTTTGCAGAAGAAACGACCCAGAGAACGCAAAACATGTAACCGGGAGTGGAAAATGCCCAGTTCTTAGGAAAACTTTAGCCAGCAAACAACGATGAAGATTATATAAATAAACCTGAACGATTACGAGAGAGCTCAGGATATTCAGCGAATGATGAAAAAGCGGATGTGGTTTTAATAAGCGAACCATATAAACGCCTCGATAACAGCATATAGATTAGCGACAAGACAGGGCACGCTTCAATATGGATACTGAAGCCAAGCCTTTCAAGACATTGATGAGAATGAGAAAGGTTTCGCGCATGCAAGAATAAATGGCATCACATTATACACCTGTTACGCCAGACCTAGCTGGATAATTAGCCTATATGAAGCAACGTTGGACAGGATAACCGCGGATGCTCAGCAAACAACCGAAGTTACCATTGGCGGAGATTTCAATGCATGGGCGAGGGAATGAGGCAGCAGGCTCACCAATGAGAGAGGGCGAGTCCTCCTTGAGACATTCGCATCTCTAAGGGTAGGCATAGCTAATAGGGGGCATGCCAATACTTAAAAGCAGGAACGGGATGCATCATCGATCTAACCTACGCCAGGTACCCTGTCCTACACAATATGAACTGGCGTCTTAATGAGGATACAGCCATAGCGACCACCAGGCGATTGCCTCCGAAATAACAAAGAAAAGAACCAGATAACGTCCAAATTTAAGAGGCCCGCAATTGAAGGACAGTTTGTTTGACAGGAAAGCGTTAGAGGAGATGCTGAGTCGCGCTTCAATGGACACAAATGGATCAGCTGACTGTCGCACCGACTTTAACAAATTATCACCACAGCCTGTGACGCGGCAATGCCAAGAAGATAGTAACCCGGAAAGACGCTCCATGCTACTAGTGGAATGGCGAAGTAAAAACACTCAGAGCAAAGTGTTTGCAGGCTCGACGTAAAGTCCAAAGGTCAAGAGGAAGAGTTATTTTCCAACAACACCTTGACCCGACAGAATTCCAAACAAAGCATTGAAGGCTCCTGTCCAAACAAGACCTGAGATGTTTAGCAGTTATGCAGGAATGCTTAGATGTAGGAGTGTTTCCAAAACCATGGAAGTTGCAGTACCTAGTCCTGCTACCCAAGGGAAACAAGCAGTCGCTTGAATCTGCACGTCTTGAACTGTCAGACCATAAGACGGAGGCGGTCGTTATAACAAGTAGGAATACATCGATATTCGAGTCAGAAGATTCTTGGTGGGATAACACCACAAAGGGAAGATGGACTCATACCCTGATTCCATCAATCTCTATATGTATGTATGGTTAAATCTAACACTAGGAAACTGCAACTATCATCTCATGCAGTTCCTTTCTGGCCACAATAGCTACCGCAAATACCTACATACATCAATTCGGAAACGATACTTCTGCTCTTTGTCCAGACTGTCTAAACCAAGACGAAGACGTGAGGCCCGAAATCTTCGAATGTAGACGCTTCGCAGATTCGAGGGGTACTCTACCAGAACCAGAAAATATAATTCAGATTATCTGCGCACTAACCAAGAATGTGCAGACAGAGCTGAGGAGAGAAGACGCCGCAAAGAAAATCAGTAGAGACAACAAGAGCAGAAGCAGGAGGAAATTTACAAGCACAGGAGTAACATGAATTGCTTGCCAGCCCTGCGAAGTAATGCCTAGCGACAGCGCCGTGGGGAGGGTGGCAGAAGAGTGCAGGGTGTGGCTTAGTACGTAGGTGCAGACTCGAAGCAGCTGGGCAGGATCTGTGAATCATGCATGTCAGTGGTACAGGCCACTAGTGCCTATGCAGATTCAACATAACAGTTTAACGCATCCGAAAAATAAAAAAAAAACCACTTTGGATCAACTCCTCACCATTATTTAAAAAAATGTTCACTTGACAATCACTTCACCATTCTCCACTCAGAAAATAAGTTTTGCTTCGATTTTCAGAAAGCAGACTTCGCAAAATGAAATAGCATACTCAGCGATATTAACTTCAAGCTTTCCCACACCATAACACAACACCAAACGACAAATGCACCTCATCTTCAGCCTGGTACACCGGGTAACTATGCTCCCTTCGCAACAAAAGAAACAAATCGTTTCAGGCTAACCTTAAATCCCGCTCGGCCTACGGCCTTTCTACTTACCTGTCTACTTCCTACTAACGTCGCAGAACTAATACCTGTCTACTTCCTACTAACGTCGCAGAACTAAATCCAGTTTTACATTCGAAGGGCAATTTTGCGCACGTGCAACTATACTAGTCTCTTCATGCTTCTCAGCAAGAGATTGTTAGACTGATTAGTTTAAAACTCTTGGCGAGTGAGTAATCTTCTTTCCCTATTTTGGGAAAAAAGACCACTTTCACCGCGCGCCAAGGCAAGTGCCAAGCTAGCAGTGAAAATTCTTTGCAGAGTAGTAGGCAGCGGTCTTATACCTTTTTGCAGCATAACAGGGTATATCCCATTAGTACCTGGCGACTTAGCTATCGAAAGATGCCACAGAAAATTCAATGGCCTCAGTAGTAGACACGGGTAACGCAATATACTAGCGACGCCGAGTTGTTTTCATAGTTTTAGTCGCAGTTACCATAGAAGGAGTGTGCAATGAGCCGTTGACAGTCGGATTCGCTGAGCAATGGATCTGAAGTAGTAAATTAAGAGTTTCCGCTTTAGACTCAGTGGGCCAGCGCACACGGGAGTATTTCTACCGGCAGAAAACTGATTAGGAGAGGGAGCTGTGGGCAATATGAAACTTTTTTTTTCGAGTCTGAACGTTTTATGTCTGGTGTTGCGCTTCAATCGCAATTCGTCACTAACACAATGAAACGACGTTCACATATACAATTTTTCTGCGGGAGTAATTCATCGCGTGTGCGCTTAAAGCAGAGCATTACACCAGTTTTCCTCCTGATAGAATTACTTCCGTGTACGCTGGCCCAGTAAAGGTACCATCCGATTTTCTTTGTTGATTTTCCTCGCTTGAGGACATTAACCAACTTACTGTCGCGCTTAGGGATTTGATTTCTCGCAGAAGAACTTATAGGGATCTCTCTTCGATTTACGATAAGCTTCTTAAGATAGATAGATCTTTATTTTGTATAGTAAATTTTAACATAGGTTTGTTACCGCACATTTTACATTATACAGGGATTTGATAAACTTATCTTTCCACTGAATTTTTGTTCATATAGCAAAAAAAAAAATTTATATTTAGTAAGTCTTTGGTGTTAACAGAAGGAAAAATACGACAAAAAACCTTCTATGTGAGAAAAGGTAGAAAATTACCAGAACAGTAAAATTAAAAAAAAAATAAAAAAAATAAAAAAATAACATAACAAATTGTACAAAATAAAATATATAAATAAATAAACAAATAAGCAAACAAGAAGATAAATAAATAAATAGAAAAATAAATAAATAAATAAATAAAATAAATAAATAATCAAGAGATAAATATATAAATAAATAGATAAACACGTAAGTAATAATTGGATATATACTCTTAATTCACTGAGTGTTTAATGCGTTTATAAGTGGGTTGTCATCAAAACTACATCGGTCTACAAATTTAGATTTAAGTTTTTCAATTCTTACACAAATCAGTTCAACATTCGCTTTTTCGTGTAGATCTAGTATGGAGTAATGCCAAGGTAAATTGAGTATCATTTTTAGAACTTTATTTTGACATATCTGCAGTTTTTTAATATGGTATTTTGCGCAGTCGCCCCAGACTTGGCAACCATATAAAAGAATGGCTTGAAAGATGACTTTGTATATTAAAGGGTCCGCCATCTAATGTTTTTTTTTCAAGTAGTGCTTATTTCGTGAATGGTAACACTTAGCTCA
Source organism: Merodon equestris (assembly GCA_958301585.1). Lineage (NCBI taxonomy): Eukaryota > Metazoa > Arthropoda > Insecta > Diptera > Syrphidae > Merodon > Merodon equestris. The sequence continues at coordinate 42,486,226 of OY284414.1, read as the reverse complement.
TGTCTGATTTGACAGATAATTAGTTTTATCCTTCCGCTGAACGAATATGGTTGTGTATACGCTTGAACAACGCTGAGAAAATATTGCGACATTACTTTTAAAATCATGGTAATGTTGTGTGCGAAAATTTCGTACGGATTTTGGAAGAAGAGAAGCACCGTCAGCTCCGTATGTTCGTTATCTTGTGAAAAAAGTGAAAGAAACTGGCATCCTCATCGATAAACCAAAGCGTGAAAAGCCAAAAACAGTGCGTACACCCGAGAATATTGCTGCTGCGGCAGAAAGTGTGCGTGAAGCGCCATCAACATCAATTCACCGTCGTTCTCAATTGAACATTTCGGAGACATCATTGAGCATAAAGACCTTGGTATGACGCCATACAAAGTCCAATTGGTTCAGGAGTTGAAGCCAACTGACCATCCAATGCGTTTTCGCTTCGCTAAGTGGGCCTGCGTTCGACTTACAGAAGATGCCGATTTTGCCAAAAAAATCATCTTTTCAGATGAAGCTCATTTTGATCTTGGCGGATATGTAAACAAGCAAAATTGTCGCATTTGGGGCACAGAAAACCCGCACGCATACATTGAAAAGCCGGTGCACCCAAAACGAGCTACTGTTTGGTGCGGATTTTGGTCCAGAGGCATAATTGGGCCATTTTTCTTCGAAAATGAGCAAGGAGTGGCCGTTACAGTCAATGGCGATCGTTATCGGGCCATGTTGAACGAATTTTTGTTCACAAAAATTGAAGAGGAGGATATTGGCAACATTTGGTTTCAACAGGAAGGCGCTACGTGCCACACAGCCGAAGCTACACTCGATGTTTTGCGCCCTGTTTTTGAAGATCGCATTATCAGCCGCAGAGCTGATGTCGTTTGGCCACCTCGGAGCTGCGATTTGACACCGTTGGACTATTATTTGTGGGGTGCCGTCAAAGATAAGTGTTACGCCGACAAGCCAGAGACAATTGACGCTTTAAAGTACAATATTCGTGAAGCCATTGGTGAAATACAGCTGCACACAATCGATAATGTGCTTAAAAATTGGACCGATCGTGTCCAGCCGAGGCAGCCATTTGAATGAAATTATTTTTCATTATTAACCGGAAGGATTGTACTTTCAAATAAAAAAGAAATTTGAGAAAATATTCAGTAGTTTTTTTATAGCATTTTCAAAAAAAAAAAAATTATTTGGCGGACCCTTTATAATCTTGTTTTCTGTAGACAATAGCGATTTTCGGTTTATGAAGGGGTACAACATTTTGACGGCCACATCTGCCTTTTTAATGGCCCTTTTTATGTGTTCATGGAATATCAATTTTGAGTTGAGGTAAATTCCTAGATATCTAACACAGGACTCCCAGGGTATGCTTATTCCATTAATTTGTAGCTGAGTGGAGGGCTGGAAGCAACTCTTTCTTTTTCTTGTGAAAAAGATAGCTTGCATTTTATTTTGATTTAACTTAATCTTCCACTTTGAAAAGTATTTTATTAATACTTCCATCGCATTCTGTAGGTTGTTTTCAATAATGCTTTTACATTTTCTTGTCAAAAGAGGTTAGCCACTCTTGAAACAAAGTTGAGTTCATCCAGGCCTTCTTATTGCTTCTCCATTGTACTTCCAACGCTCTTCCGATATTAATATTTTTAAAAGCTCTCGGCCTAGCTGCTCTGCCTGTTTGTTTACGAACGTGTTCGCTAAGTAAGATTACGAAAATTGATCACAAAAAATTAACTTACCAATGACCAGTACTGGTTCTTTTTCGCCGACCGCGCTACACAATAGCGCTACTGTCAATCTTTCCTTCGAAAGTTTGCCACCACTGCATTTTTCATTTTTGAGCTGGAGTGACTTTGTAGGAGTTGCTTTAAAAAACAGCGCAGTTTCATCCAGGTTGAAAATGTTCTTCGGGTCATAACCCCTACAGATGGTTTTTAAAGTTTTTTTGAAATCACCGCATGTATCAATATCGACATCCGCGCCTTCTCCACTTAGAATTTTAAAAACAATATTGTGTCGCACTTTGAAAGCCTCAAGCCATCCATTTGAAGCAGTAAAATTTCAATCTGAAGATTTGTTGCTACAGTAAGTGCTTTTGCTTGGAGAATTGTCCCTGATATTGGCACATTCTTTTCTCTAGCTAAGCAAAACCACTTGAATGTCAAAACATCTATTTCGGCAAAAGATAAAAATGGTCTTATGCGTTTTCTTTTCAATCCAATAAATTTTTCAAACGACAATTTAATGTCCTCCTTGGTGCTCAAAATTCTTTGGATTTGACTTTTGCTACAGTTAAACTTCTTTGCAAGATCTCTCTGAGATAAACGTTCTTCTTCAAAACACTTTATAACTTCAACCTTTTTTTCGAGATCAAGCTCACTGTAATTCCGTTTACTCATTTTACTTTTTTGCACTTAATTAAATCTCAAAAACTTAATCAACTATTTTGACTCAATCCTCTTAAAAGTTCAACTTGAGTCTACCACCAACTAACGAAAACTAAAATGAATACAAACACCGGGAAATCCCCAGATAAAGCACAAACGAAGCGACATTTCAAATTTGACGCCAATAATTCGGAGAATCCTTAAAGAAACAAATATTACACAACTATGTATTTCTGAGAAAATTAACAGAGGAAAACGAAATATACATATTGCGCATTTTCTTTCCTCTGCATGGTCCAATTAGAAAGGTAAGTACATTAAGCAACGCATGGCATAGTAGTGGTCCATGGTCCGATTAGCAGGTGTCCCGATTATAAAGGGACATTTACATAGAAAATAGTAGGGATTGCATGACGTGCGGTCCGATTAGGAAGTGGTCCGATTACAGAGTGTCCCGATTAGCAGGTTTTACTGTATTTTACAAATGTAGGACGGAAAGTTAAAGTTAATCATTTTAAACAACAAACCATTATGCCAGACAGAGTCGAATACCTTTTCTATGTCTAATAGTACCATTCCTGTCGATTTTCCAACAGAACGATTTTGTTTTATGTAGTTGCATATTCTGAGTACCTGATGCGAAGTATTATGGTATTGCCTAAATCCAAATTGTTCCTTAGGATATATGTTATTATCACAGATATGCTTTAACATTCGCTCTTTAAGTACTTTTTCCAGTACTTTGCTAAGACTACTGCGCAGGCTTATTGGCCTATAACTTTCAGGACTTTCGGGTGGTTTTCCTGATTTAAAGACAGGGACAATTTTTGCTAGTTTCCAAGCATCAGGGAAGTACCCTATTTTCAGACAGGCATTAATAAGGAACGTTAGATATCTTATGCCAGATTTTGGCAAGTGTTTAATGTATATATGTATTTCGGATACTATCTATACCTCCGGCTTTCCTGACCTTTAAGTTATTAACTATATGTTGTACATCTTCGTCTACAAGAAAGTTTATTGAAGTCAAGTAAGGTGCACTATCCGAAAAATACGTTTGAATTGTAGTATTGACTCTATTTTCAGTTTCCCTATCACCTAAGTCTCTTGAGATGTTGTGGTTTTTGGCAAAGTTCACAGCAAGAGCATTTGCTTTCTCGACATCTGAAAGGTACGTGTTAACTGAGTCTTTTAAGTAAGGTAATTGCCGATTTTTGTTTTTGATTACCTTAATGATATTCCAAAAAAGTTTCGCATTTTTTTTTTAGAGAATTCAGTTTCCTATTCCAGTCTTGGTTGCGAAAAAGTGATATTTCTTGCGAAATAAGCTTGTTCAGATTAGTTACCTCACGTCTGTAAAAGGGGTCCCGATATCTCTGCCAAATTTTCCTGTAGTAATTCCTTAATTTTATGAATGTCAAGATGTAACTAGGAAGTTTAATACAAGTTTCTTTTACTGGCTTTTTTGGAATACTTTTGTCCGCAGCGCTCAAGATAATTGATGAGAATCGACCTAAGATTACGTCAATATTTTCTTTGTGAGATACTTCTTCTAAGTCTATTGGTGTTTGTCGCAGCATGGAATTAATTTCCGATCTAAATCGCGACCAGTTTGCATTTTTTATGTCTCGAGTATATTGGAACTGTTTTTCACCTGAGTGTCTAAGTTTACAAAAAACAGGCATATGATCAGAACTAAGTACATTCACAGCGACTGGTTGTGTTACTAGACAGGGCACGTTAGTAATAAACATATCAAGGACAGATGGTTGGCCGCGTGAGCCACAAGGGAAATAAGTGGGACTAGGAGGAAACATTACAACAATTGGCTATGTTGCACAAAGATTTGATAAAATATTGCCCCAAGAGTTTGCCCTTAAGCAACCCAAATCTGTGCCTACAGTTAAAGTCTCCCCCAACCAGTACTTCACCGCTCAATGAAAACATTCTGTGAAAATCATTCTTTACAGCAATTCTTTTTTCATTATTAACACGCCCCCCAGGGAAATATGCACAAAACACCTTGATCTTTTGCAGATTTCTTAATACTAATTCAACGCCTACGTTTTCTACATATCGAGTTTTTATCACAGGTAAGAGCGAATGCTGAATTGATCGTTTAATTAGAATTGCAACGCCACCACCTCGCCTATCAGTTCTATCACAGCGATAACATTTATAGTTAGGTGTGGATAAATTCAGGTCATTATGTAGCATAGTTTCAGTAATCAAAGCGATATCAATGTTACTACTGTTTAAAAAATAGATGAATTCAATAATTTTGTTACGTATATCTCTGGCATTCCATGTTATAATTCTTAGGTTTCTATCTACCATTGTTAAGATTTATATTCTCACGCATTCTACTGCGTTGACACTAATTGTAAGTGTGCGAACGGTCATTACTAGGTCGCTCACGAATATCAGATTCCGAGCGACGGTACTGTCTGTTCCCACACTCGAATTCAATTCATTTGTGAAATTCGAGTGTTTACGAATTTGAATTTATTCGTGAGCACTCGAGTTCCGTTGCTAAAAATTAAAATTTGTCACATTAGTCTTAAGTGAACTATCGGTCAGAGTGGACTCAAAATAATAAACTGTGTTGTCGTGATTTTGTACAATTTTGTCCCTTATTATCGAACAACCATATTATTTAACATTGGGGTATAGGAACTTAGTTGCTAAATGTGCGATAACGTTGAATTGTTCAATTTTAGTTTTACAAACAGCTAACTTTGTAATCATTTCCATACATAACGAGTTAATGTCTTCAGCCGTGAACAACGTATTCGAGTTCTCAACCGAACTGTTGACAGGGTTGTTGCTCGTAATATTGCTACTATTGTTGGAGATGGAGATGTCGTTACCATCGAATACTGGATTACGGTAGTTCATACATGAATTTATTGGGCTTGAATCTTTTTGAGTTTCATTTCCAACGATGATTTGCTTGCGGGGCTGTGGCAATGGAGGGAAATCAGATAGAGACGCAATGGTAACTTGTGAGCGTGCTGGATTTGCAGAAACATATGGTTGACGTTGTGCTTTTACATGATAGGAGCTTTTAGGCTTTGCAGATTTTTGTTTTAACTCCAAATATTTAGTTCTGCTTACACAAGTGGGATCCGACGACTTGTGACAGCCTCTACAATTGGCACATTTCGGAGAAGCTGCATTATCGCAGTCATTAGTCTTGTGTGGGCCGGTGCAGATGGCGCAGTATGTTCTAACCTGGCAATTTCTTTCCCCATGCCCAAACAACTGGCAATTGTGGCATTGGGTGAGCTTACCTTTTAGTTTTCTTTGAAAACTCCAGTTAACTTGCGTATGAAAAATAGATCGATGGTTTTTTTTAAATCGGCTAGTTTGACGGAGCCATTTTCGAATGAAACTATGAAAATAAAGTCATTATAGTGTTCATAGGACTTCGTGATTTTTTTCACATCAATACACTTAAGATCGCGTTTGGTAAGCTAATTTTTAAGTAAATGGGTGTCTATATCGTCTAAACCATAAAGAACTGCTTTAAACACTTTTGCACTTTTATGGTCATGCGTAAAAAAATTGGCAGTTTTCCTGCTTTAATTTACTGATAAATGTTGTACAATGCTGTGTACGAGAGGAGCGATTCACACACAATCTTAATTCCGATGGAAATTTTTTTAATAAAATAATCTTTGATGTTAAGGGATTTACAAGTGGTGTGCACATAATCACTCGATTTTTGCAATAACTTTATCGGGGGGACATGCACTTTCTTAATAGGTATATTGGTCCGGGAGACATTGTAGAGGACTCCAGTAATTTGTTCTGGAGTCCTTATGTGCCGTGGTCGTTTTCATGCTACCACGAAATTTTTTATCTGAGGACATACGAGTGTCCTCATCTTCGGGGGATCTTTCGCGTTTGGGAATCTTGTCGATTTTGGGGTTTTTTAATATATGTATGTATGTATACATATATAATTTATTTAATTTTTTATTTTTATTAACTGGGAAACTAAGAACTAGAGCGAGAGATAGTCAAAGATAACTTGCGCAGGCAAAAGCTCCGAGTTGACTGACGATAAGCTTCTTATATTTCTTTTGCTTCGATCGATACTTATTCCAGTCATCTTCCGAGTTCGATTTAAGCGCTCTATTCAGGAGATTGTTGGCTTCCCTGCGAGGACATTGGAGCTCAGCGTACCAGGGAATCAATTTCCTTCAGGGAGGTTTATTGACAGGACATGCGAAAATGATTACTTGCGTTATGTAAAAGATTGCCCCCTCAGTGAATACTACATATTTCTGCTCTAGTAAGCGAGAAAAGTTGATTACTCCTCTGGTCTTGACTGCATCCCCACCTTAGTTCCCTCGAGTTTGTCCCACTTGTGTGTACTTGAGAATGAAAAAGAAAAAGACGTTGGACACTTTTGTATTCACCATCAGCAGTTGATGTCTATCGTATTAGCTTTATTTAACAGATCATTATGTTTAAATATGATTCCGGGCATACCCACGCATACCATATAACACGCCGAACAGTGAGTTTTAAAGGTTGTAAGGGCGTCTCGGAAAAGGCTGCTTGGTTTCGACAATTCTGCTTGTTTACCATATATCATATATTCATTTCACAAAAAATTGGGCCTCATCGGAGAACAACATTTAGCGTTGAAAATGAGGATTAAGCTGAATCATGTTTTCGGCCCATTCACCGAACCTACGACGCTAATTATTACGCGGTTTCAACTCCTGCAGAAGCATCCTATATGCTTTTAAGCTTAGATCTTTCCATAAAATCTTCCAAACATAAGACGGGCATGATGGTGAATCGAGTGAATCGAATTCTCGTCAACACTGCGCCTCTCAACGGCCATAACTTCATCTCTTCACACTGTTTGTCGTCTCAGGGGATGCGTATTATCCACTAGAGTGTACGAGGGTGGTCCAATAAGTACTTAGCCTACAAAAGAAAAACAAACATTTTGGAGAAATGGTGATTTATTTTTCAATATAGTCTCCTTTTAGCTCGATACACTTGAACCAGCGTCAACCCGTCTGAAAAATACGTTTTCTCGAGGTCTGCAAAGTAGGCCTCCGTGGCGGCAATGACCTCCTCATTCGACTGAAATTTCTGCCCGGCGAGTGACTTTTTCAAGTTTGGAAACAAAAAGAAGTCGCACGGGGCCAAATCTGGAGAATGCGGTGGATGGGGCAGCAGTTCGTAGCCCAACTCGACCAATTTGGCCGTGGCGAGGGCGGAGGTGTGAGCCGGTGCGTTATCATGGTGGAAAAACACTTTTTTCTTCGCCAAGTGGGGCGAATGGAAATCAGCGATGTGTATCACACCTTGTGAATCCCAGAAAACCGTGGCCATCACTTTTTCGGCCGATGGGATAGTCTTCGCCTTCTTCAGAGCACGTTCGCCGGGTGAAGTCTACTGTTTCGACTATTCTTTTGTCTCTGCTGTGTACCAGTGGATCCATGTTTCGTCGACTTTCACGAAACGACACAGAAACTCCTTCGGATTGCGCTTAAACAACGTCAAACACTATTCTGAAGTGGTCTCACGGTTGCGCTTGTTGTCCGGAGTGAGCAAACGCGGCATCAATCGCGCCGACAGCTTTCTCATGCCCAAAATTTCATGCAGGATATGACCCACGCAATCTTTTGAAATGCCTACTGTCTCAGCTATCTCGCGCATCTTCAATCGGCAGTCTGCGATTTCCCTTCCAAAAACAAGAATCGAATCACCGACCGATATTGCTTTTTTCCATTTTTCTAAAATCCGCGGACACTCCCGCTTACACACGCGGTCAAAACAAAACTTCGAGTCCAATCCGGCTTTCGACAGTAGCCGTCTACTAGAATGTACTACACGACAGTAAGTTGCTCTTGCGATACTGGCGCCATCTGGAGGTGAGGCTAAGTATTTATCGGACCACCCTCGTACGTAGTGCAAAAATGATTCATCGAGTTTCGTATAACTTGCTCAGATGGACGATTACATATGTGAGCCGTAAAATGGACGTAGCGCACGATAATTTTGGGGAACCGAACCATGGTTTTCAAAATAAGTTTGCACACTTTGCATGCGCTGTTTTAGCGTTAATCTATTCATTGTAAAATGGATAAAAGTACTAATCACAAATAAAATTTCAATTGCCATATTGACAATCTGTAGAGACAGTGTTGCCAGGTTAAAAACCAAAATTCTAAGAAAAACACCTTTTACATACTTCTGAAATGCACTGTTATTGATTTTACCCTCAGTACCGACAGTACAATGTTATTTTCAAATCTTCTGCTTCTGATCCAATTAATCGGCCCTTGATATTTATCTTGATATACCATTAATGGTGTTGAGTTGACTGTGTCATCAGGAACTTTCATATTTTCGCATGCGCTGATGATTTTCAAACATATTTCTTCTCTTAACGAATCCCGTTCCCTCCAAGCCGAATTAAAACAGGTTTACTATTTGGTGTCAAAAAATCACTTTCTGCTCAATGTTAGCAAATTTCAAGCTATTACTTACTCCCGTAAGCTTTCCCTTCGCTCTCCGGAATATTCGTTATATGTCATGAAGGTGTTATCTGCTACCGAGAACTTTACTTTTGTCTTCACATCGACAGTACCTCACAGTGACATTATTTATCTCGGCAGTAATTTCATTCTTATACTAAGAATTATTTGTTACTTTTTAGTTTGATTATCTCTAAAAGCGTGTTTTTTAGTTTTATTAAACTATCATTTATTTTTCGCTCTGTAGTTCGATTTGCTATAAAACAACCGTCTTTAATATGTATGTACAGACGTGTTAACAGTTGCATCTCGATTTAGAAAACATATTCAAAGATTTCTATGTTGCCAATATAAACAACGAAACATAGTGGTGTAACTGTCTTTGCGAACAAGTCTAATGGATTGTTTCGTAATCGAACCATTTCATCTAATGCTTCACATTTACATGGGGTTCTTCCTGTTAATTTTGAGCAATCAAGTTCTTCAATTCGAATCCGTCCAACGATCTTCCACGGCTAAGTGCTACATCTGGGGGCACGGCAGTGCCCCCGCCAAGTCGAGCAAAAAAGCGGCACGGCCGTACCATCCTTTTCTCGAAGCAGTTCGGGCCATTTTCAACCCCCTATAACTTCGTTGTGGATAAAGCTAGAAGCCTGAATTTTCAGTAACCAAGCAGGCATCGCATAGACACGGTATATTTCAAATTTCATTAAATTTGAACCAGTAGTTTAAGAATTATAACTAGTCAAAGTTTCTTAATTCTGTCACTCACTCACTCACTCACTCACTCACTCACTCACTCACTGACCGATCATCAAAACTCTAGGGCACTTCTAGCAGACATAGAAGCTTGAAATTTAGAATACAATTAGTGTTTAGTGTATAAATCAAGGAAAAACTAAAATATTTTGCAATTTTGGTCCAGTTTTCTAGATACACCAAATATTATTACTAATAGGATAGTGTCTGCATGTATCCTTTTTCAATTTATCTAGATGGCGATTAACTCCTAAAAATATGCAATGCAACAATCAATTTGCGGTTGGGGAATTGGGTTTAGTGGTCAATGTGGTTCATGTATTTGACAGAATATAAAATAAATATCTTTATTATGTACATATATTTAATAACCATTTGATGAACTTATAATTAAATCAATTTTAAAACAAATTGTATGTCCGGTGTCAGAGTTGGAGACTACTAACTTGTACAGTTTCGCTCAAAATTACGATATTGTTAAAACACGCCCAGTCTCCTCTAAAGTCTAGTGCTACGAGATAAATGACGGTAAAAAGTTCCTGAAAAGAAGAGATAACCCATATTTGATCAATCACTATTTCTACGACGGAGAACAAGTACCAGAGAAATATTTCTTCTCTTTACTTCTTTTATTCAAGCCATGGCGTTCCTTAGATGAACTCAAAATAGGGAGTGATACTTACACGGAGGCCTTTAATTTGGCGAAAGAAGATTTAAAAGAAGGAGTCGATTATGGTAATTCAATGATAGAGTCAAGATATAAGATACAAAAAGCATGTGAAATGATAGAATCTAAAGTTGCTGAGATAAACGAAGAAAGGGAAATTGTTGATGATGACGATGGTCCTGAAAACCCTTTAGACTTTGAAGCTGCAAACGCAATGGATGACTTTCACAGAATCAATCTGGTAGAAGAAGAGCAGACTGATCTTCAAAGTATGATCGCAAAACTTAATGCTGATCAAAAAAGAGTCTTCGATATGATCACACATAAAATGGACACAACTGATAATAACGCTGACGTTTTACGCTGTTTTGTGAGTGGAACTGGTGGCACTGAAAGAGCTTTTTAATAAAAACTCTGAAAGTTTGGGTTAAGATGTATTTAAACAAAAAAGTGGCAGTTAGTGATCCAACAGGCATAGCTGCATTCAATGTGAATGGATTGACTATACACAGACTATTGCAGCTGCCGGTGGAACACAAGCAAACACCGAGGTACAAGCCACTTTCCGATGAAGTGCTCCAAGTTCTGAGATCAGATTTGAAAGAAGTAGTGTTGTTTATCATAGACGAAGTGTCGATGATATCCAATGTTACTTTAACATATATTCATTTACGCTTGTCTGAGATATTTGACACAAGCGATGATCAGAATTGGTGGTTTGGAAAAAAAACATCTTGTACTTTTCGGGGATCTTTTACAGCTTCCGCCGGTAAGAGAAAAGTCACCTTTTGAAAAACTCTCAACTGCTGAAACTAACAAGTTGTTAGGTTCCCTCAGTATGCCGAATCTGTGGATTGAACTGTTCGTATACGATGAACTTACTATTAACATGCGACAGCTCAATGATTCTAACTTTGTTGAAATGCTAAATAGAATAAGATTAATTGTGACTACACAAAAAGACCGCGACTTACTCTCGACTAGATTAATAACTCTAAAAACCAATTCAAATGAAAACAGATTGATTGAAATAATTGAACACCTCTCGAAACTTCCTGATGATACCGTTTGCTTATTACCTACAAAAAACATGTGTCAACAATTAAATACTGCAATGCTTAGATCTCTCCCACATCCCGAAATAAAACTTACAGCTGTAGATAGCATAGATTGCCCCAGATACCTAACAAAAAGAGCTCGTGAATGCATAAAAAATTATGAAGACGATGCTTCTATGACTGCGGGCCTAGAAGAGAACATAATTATAAAAATAGGAGCAAGAGTCATGTTAAGGCGAAATATTGACGTGAGTCTTGGTTTAGTTAATGGTTCTATCGGTATAGTGCAAAGAGTAAAGGTTGATCCGGAAAATACAAAAATAATTAAGAAAATATACATTACATTTGATAAAGAACAGGTTTGCGAGCTTGGTCCGGTCAAAACTAAATTTGAAATTATTAATAGAGCTTATGTTCATCACGAACAGTTTCCTATATGTATAGCCTATGCTATAACTATACACAAAAGTCAGGGCCTAAGTCTAAATAATGCGCTGATGGATATCGGTTCTGCAGTATTCACATCCGGTCAAGCTTACGTGGCACTTTCGAGATTTACAAGTCTGGGCGGCTTACATCTAATTAATGTCGACTTTGGAAATATTAAAGCGCAGGAATCCTCAATTTGTGAATACAATAGATTAAGAAGCATTTACTGTCCAGACTTGATAAAAATTGTAACATCAAAGCCTCCGAGAAAAACCCATAGAGACAGGGAGTGGGCTTTGAGAAAAACTGCAGCTGAAGCTCAAGAAGTAGTACCGGAAAAGAAAAAGAGGAAGACAACCTACAAAAATAAGAAAAGCTCATAAGACACAGAGTGGGCTTTAAGAAAATCTGTTGTTGGTATTCAAAAAGTAGAAGGTACCGGAAAGGAAGAAGAGTAGGACTATCTACAAAAAGAAATGAGATGCCATAAAAAACATAACTTGTAAAAAAAACCAAGTCTCGCAACTCAGTTCTTCTACCGTAAAAAGTTGTGAGATCTATGTAATACCAAGTCGGTTAATTTATTCAGCCCCTACTTAAGGGACCTTCTGTCTTAAGTTATTACGTAATTAGCTAATCTAACAACATCTTATATTGACCATATTAATATTAAAAATCTTTTATGTTTTAAATAAATAGATTGACTTGGCAATCGCACTAAACAATCTAATTTAATATAATATGTATTACTTGTGAGATGCATGCGATGGACAAGTCAATCTATTTATTTAAAACATAAAAGATTTTTAATATTAATATGGTCAATATAAGATGTTGTTAGATTAGCTAATTACGTAATAACTTAAGACAGAAGGTCCCTTAAGTAGGGGCTGAATAAATTAACCGACTTGGTATTACATAGATCTCACAACTTTTTACGGTAGAAGAACTGAGTTGCGAGACTTGGTTTTTTTTACAAGTTATGTTTTTTATGGCTAAGCTTGTCCAGCAGCAAACAGTCGTGAGCCTAAATAAATGAATGCATGATCAACTGTACAACCTTGCATCTTATGGACGGTCGATGCCCAACTCAGGGTTAATAGCAACATTCGTCTCTCAACAGTTCCATGGCTATATTTTGGGAACTCTATCGATATTGGTTTAATTACATGACATTTTTAGTCACCCTCTTGCCATACATCCGTCGGTACGTTTCTCACTAGTAAGTATATTGGATTAGGTGAATTTTAAATACATACATATATGGCTTCATAACACTCGTGTACATCTAAAAACTAGCTAATTTCCCTCTGATTTTCAAACCCATTAAGAATCCGCTGAGTTTGCATGCATTCATAATACATTAAACGATGGATTAAAGTCGGATTTTGCATTCATCAAGGGAGTGCGTAACAACAAATACGTCGCAGAGATCCCACAGTTGCGTTGGTTTCCTCTAGTATGCAATGACCGTAAAACTGTACCGACGTTACCTAACCCTTGACATAGTATGCGTATCAGATTTGTCAGTACATTTATGTATGTATACGGAACAAACAAGTTGAGACCGCAACTACCTTGAGAAAGTCTCTGCTGCGTTTTGCTGAACTGAGAGCCGGAATCATAGAGTAAGTCTGGAACTGCCCTCATGCGTAGTTCGCGCACGAGCTCTACCTCTCCTACTCTCTTGCAAATGATCCCAAAAGAAATTCATGAATCTTGGCGAACCTAATCAAGATAATCGGATATTTTGATCGAATTATTGTATTGTCCTGGGCCTTTGACAAGTGTGCAAAGTTTTAACCAAATCTGATGACCTGAAGTATGGCAAAATCGTACCCCCAAAGAGTCAGTTACAAACAAACAAACAAACAGGTGAAACTAATAAAAGCCTATTAAAAAAGGAGTTGCACCCAACCAGCAGGCCTTGAACACATGGAACAAGCCAAATATTTTAAGTATTTGATGAAAACATATATTTTTATGTTAAGGCAATCACCGCCATCAGACATAAATCGTACTCGTACGGCCACTGAAATCACTTTTACACATAAAATCTTGTTTTCGAACCTGTTTAAGCCCAGGAACAATGGAATTAAACGACAAAATATTAACTCATTTATTACTTCCACGATAATTGATGCGCCTCCTGATAATAAAACGATGATGTTGGTCTTTCACTCCAGTGGTGCAGTATGACAAAAGTATTGAATTAATGCGGTATGATATGGTATGGTGTGTCGTTCATGTTGCATGGTCACTAGCACATAACAATCGCACCATTGTCCTTATCAATGTAAGAGAATTAAGGTCAGCGCGTATGTGTGTGCCCAGGAACCGGAAATCAATGAATGGGGATTATGCAATTTAATAATTCATATTTGCCATCTGAGCACGCTAGCCACTTGCAATTCACTCTCGGCCGATTACTGCCATCCTACTGAGCACGTTATTGTTTTAATGTTACACCCTTCGTACATAATATGCACGTTTATGTAGATGTGCTGCTGTTGTTTGAAATTCAGAATAATCTGTCTCTTCTGCAGGCATGGTTTTGAGCTCAAATTTATCATTTATGGAGTTGTTTTAGATTGAATCAATTAGGAATCTGATTTGTGGGTACTTAGTTGACATTAAATATTCACATATTAGTACATTAAACTTTTATGATGATGAAACATTTTATTACATATGGGTAATTCCCTCAATGAACTCTTTTTTTTTTTTTCAATATAAAATTCAATTTTACTAAATTTTTCTTGTACTATCTTACGGTAGACAAAAAGGTTTAAAACTAGCATAACTATCCTTATAAATTTAAATTTCTTACTGGCCATAAACGGACACTCTAAAATAAACTGCTCAACTTAATTCTCTCTTTCGACAACTATATAGCTCAAGGATATATCTTTTACTAGTATGTATTATACTTGTATATCGCAGCTTAAACTTTTCAATTTTAATCAGAAAAAAATAAAGGCCGTTAAAATCCTTGCTTTTGAATTTATTTTACTTTGTGTCGCACGTAATGATACAATAAGAGTAAGTATTATTATATACATTCTTCATTTATATACATTAATATTCCATTGGAATTGGGATAAACTTTGTTTATATTAAGACAAATTCACAATAGGTTTCCATTTGTTAAAAGAAAAAAAATATAACAATAAAATTTAAATATACAATAAAATAAATCAAATTATGTTTTATTGATCGCCAACATTCTCCCCGGCCGTGGACTTGTCCGCAATATGGATTTCCACCATGTACCACTGCCTTGCCTGCTTGTTCTAACACGTCCTAGATATCTCTGCGAAGGAAACAATATTTAATGACAATTCAAATAATTTGAAACAACAAGATCAGTCTTTGCAAAGTTCAATTTGTCTATTTCGCAAGTGTTGGCTAATGATAGAAGGGTCGGTATGATAGACTGGAAATCCCGGGGAGGAGTGAAGAGTATGCGTTGTTGGTTGACTGGAAGTCCAAGTGAAGAGTGAAGATCAGCCGTTGTTAATGGACTGGAAGTCCAAGTGAAGAGTAAGAAGTTTGTAACCGTTGTCGATGGATTTTGCAAGGTACGTAAACAATAATATTTGAATTTGTTTTAATTAGTGTAGTGTCGGGTAATTTGAATTACATTTACTTGCATGCAGTGTATTATTTGAATCGTATTTCATTATGTGCGGTGTTGGGTTAAGTGTATAACTAGTGGTGGTATTAGATTATTTAGTTTAGGATTACAGATTGTGCATGTGATTAACGAGAAATATATTATAACGAATTTTAACGAGTTATGCATGTGTGGTATCTTCTAAGTAAGTTTTTCATCTGAATAAATGTCATTACTGGGTAAAGGACAAATTTTGGTAATAGGTCTTTTGTATTCACCCTTTTGCGTTCTTAAAGAAACGACTCTTGTTAGGTTATCGGCTCCAGGATGTAATTGGGTCACTCGGGCCAGCATCCATTTGGATAGAGGAAGTTGTTCGTCTTTAAGAAGTACAAGATCTCCAACTCGCGGTTCCTTCTCTTTCGTAATCCATTTTGGTCGATGTTGTAATCTGGCTAAATATTCTGAGTTCCATCGCTTCCAAAATGAGTTTACCATTTTTTGTAACCTTTTCCATCTATCATTATAGCAAATTTTTTCCTCAGTCAAATCCGGTTGTGGTACGTTTCCAGTTGGCTCCCCTATTAAGAAATGTGCTGGTGTAAGTGCTCCTAGTTCATTGGGATTATCTGACAGAGGTGTAAGCGGTCGAGAGTTTAAGCAACTTTCAATTTGCGTCAAAAGAGTATAGAATTCCTCAAAGGTAAATGATTCGACACCTACGACTCTTTTTAGATGGTATTTTACCGACTTAACGCCTGCCTCCCATAAACCACCAAAATGTGGGGACGCTGGAGGGATAAAATTCCATTTCGTACCATCTTTTGCCAGTAATTCCGCGAGTTCTTTTGTACTGCATCTGGCAGCGTTTAGTAACCTCTTGAGTTCTGCGTTGGCGCCGACAAATGTTGTGCCGCAGTCGCTATAAATTTCTCTGCAAAGCCCTCTTCTTGCGGTGAATCGCTTGAATGCAGCAATAAAGGCCTGAGTCGTCATGTCGCTGACGAGTTCTAAATGAATAGCTTTGGTGGCCAGGCATACAAAAATGGCAAAATAACCCTTTATTGTTTTTGCTCCCCGGCCCTTCCATGTCTTAAGTTCGATTGGCCCAGTGAACGTGAATGGTCTTTACATTTGCACTCGTGGAGCAGGCAAATTTCCCATGAGTTGATATGCCGGTTTGGCCCTGTATCTGAAGCAGATTGTACAGGAATGGATCAACTTTTTAATATTGGTTTTGAGGTTAAAATCCAGTAATGATTACGAATGTAGGCTGTCATTTGCTGGATTCCTCCATGGAAAGTTTTGTCATGGGCCTCCTTGATAATCAGCTTACTTAGATGGCAATTTGGCCTTAATATTATGGGATGTCGCTGCTCATAGTTTAGTGTTGAGTTTCGCAACCTACCTCCGACACGTAATATACCATACTCATCAAAGAAAGGATTCAATGATTTTAAACCTCTTTCCCCGGAGTTATCTAAGGTGCTGGACTGGACATGTTTGATGACGGCGAGAGTAGCGGCATGGATTTCTACCGGTTGTAACGAGTCCTTGGTTCGGTGAGTATTTACATTTCGACAATTTGTTATAAACCTTCTGCAGTAGGCTATGACTCGTAGAAGCTTCTGCAGATTTGAATATGCTAATATAACCTTGTCGAGATCATTCTGTTTTACAGCTCCATGGTGTACTCGGATTGGACGTAGCTCTTCCTCTTCATGTATATTTATCGGTTGATTTGGCTCGACGAATTTCCATTTGGATGTAAGAAACTCTGGACCATTCCACCAGAAGGATTTGAAAACTAAATCAGAGGGCAAAAGCCCTCTAGATAACAGATCAGCAGGGTTCTGTTGTGTAGGTATGTACCTCCAAACGTTGCAATTCGTACGTCGCTGAATTTCGGCTACTCTGTTACTAACAAAAGTTTTCCACTTTGACGGATGGGATGTAATCCACGCCAGGGTAATCTTGGAATCAGTCCACGCATATTGTTGTATGTTCTCAAGCTGCAAAACCTTAGCAATATATTGTAGTAGCTTCGACAATATAACTGCGGCACAAAGTTCAAGCCTCGGGAGCGTCACCGTTCTAAGTGGAGCTGCTTTTGTCTTGGAAATCAGTAAATGCATGTGAACTGCTCCATCATCTTGGAGAATTCGTGAGTATACAACCGCCCCATATGCCCTTTCTGAAGCGTCACTAAATCCATGCAATTCTAGGTTTTTATACGGTTTACGAATTTGGACCCAACGCGAAATTTTTATGGTTTCGATGATCGGTAATTCTCGTTGAAAGGCTCTCCATTTGGTTTCTAGTATGGGCGAGAGTGGTTGATCCCAAGATACTCCATCACACCATAGCTCTTGCATCAACATTTTAGCCTTGACGATACAAGGAGAGATCCATCCAAGCGGATCAAACAGCCTTGCTATTGTTGAGAGGACTATGCGTTTTGTTGACGTTTGCATTGCATCGATATGTATACATGTTTTGGAATGATAACATGTCTGCAACCGGAAACCATCGGATACCTAAAGCCTTAATATTGTCTGCATTGGATAATGGCAATGTGAGTCCAATTTCTCTATGCTCAGAAGGAATTTCACCTAGTATTGAATCCTCATTACATACCCACTTACGCAAGGTAAAACCGCCTGTTTTTAATATTGCTTTGGTTTCGTTTACCTTTTGTATAGCCTCCTCTATAGAATCAGCTCCTGATATCAAATCATCAACATACATATCATCTTTAATCGTTTTTGAACCGATAGGATAACAGGTTTTTTCATCCTCTGCTAGTTGATGCATGGTGCGAATAGCAAGATATGGTGCACTAGCAGTACCGAACGTGACGGTGTCCAAGCGATATATATTTAATTTCTCCACTGGTGAATTACGCCAAAATATAAGTTGATAATATGCATCTTTCTCTCTCATTCGGATTTGACGATACATCTTCTCAATGTCCGCTGTGAAAGAGTATCGATGCATTCTCCATTTTAGTAGTACATCCACTATATTATTTTGTGTTTTAGGACCAACCATCAGATGGTCATTTAAAGATGTTCCATCCAGACACTTAGCCGCTGCATCAAATACAACGCGCAATTTAGTAGTGGAACTGGAGGACTTCAACACTGCGTGATGAGGGACAAAATAATGGAATGGGGATTCAAGGACATCATCAGCTTCATCAATTTTTGTCATGTGAGTTAACTCCACGTATTCATTCATACATTGCGTGTAGTCTCTGTGTAGTGTCGGGTTGGAACTAAACCTTTTTTCTAATTGATGAAACCTACGCAAGGCTCCTTGCTTCGAGGGTCCAAGCGCAGGCTTACATCCACCTTCAAACGGAAGACACACCTCATAACGACCGTCGGGCAGTCGCGTTGTTGTGTCTATGAAATGTTCCTCACACGCTGTTTCTTCTGCACCTTGGATTGAGTTCTCCGGTGCTTCTTCGATCTCCCAAAACTTTCGCAACTGTGTGTCTATGTCTACGATTTGCAGAAAACTCCTCAATTTAGAAGGGGCTTCTGTTGACACCTTACCTAACAAAATCCAGCTGAGTATTCTGTGCTATTGGTGAATGTTTGTTTTCGCTTCGCACAATCTCTGGCAGAATGAATTCCGGATATACGTCACTTCCGAGAAGAACGTCTACTGTACCCGGTCTATAGAACAGAGGATCCGCTAATGTCAAACCCTTTAAATGCATCCAATTGTTGTATGGGAGTTTTTTGGCCGGAAGAAGGCCAGTTAGGGATTTAAATACATAAGCTCGCGTTGTGGTTTCAAAATTTGTGTATGTTGATTTAAACACGATGTTCACGCACTTATGACAGGTTCCACTATTGACCTTCCCCAACCCGGATACTTCTATATGGATATTTTTCGTGGGTATCTGTAACAATTGTACTGCATTCTCGGATATAAACGTCGCTTCCGATCCAGGATCGACCAAAGCTCTCAGGTTGAAGAATTCTCCTCTTGAAGATCGAACCCTTATTACAGCTGTGGCTAAAAGGATCTGTTGGTTATTTTGATACAGAGTGTGAAACGTTTTTATTTTAGAGCTTGACGTGGGATCATTTTGTGTTTGGTGGGTTGATTGCCTTATGACCTTAGACTCTTTCTGTTGTTGTATAGGTATATTTGTATCTTGGGTGGAATGCGATATTGTGTTGTTTTGTGGGTTATTGGTGTTTATATGGAGTAAGGAATGGTGCATCTGCTGACAATAATAACAGCGCACATTGCTTTGACACTGCGATGTTGTGTGGCTAGAAGCTAAGCAGTTCCTGCATACCTTGATCTTATCCACAATCTGCGAACGTTCGATCATACTCATTTTAAGGAAGCGACTGCAGGTTCTAATCGAGTGCTGACCCTTATTGCATACGGCGCAACTATATTTTTCTCGTGGTCTTGGCTGGACATGGAAACTATTTTTTGTTGACGTGTTTTTGCTCCTGTGACCACCTTGGTTAGCTTTCTGCTGCTGATCAACTATTTCCAATGTTCGGAATTTCGTTTCCAGAAAATCTTTAAATTCTTCGAACGTAGGTAGTTCTTTTCTGGCACCTAAACGTTCTTCCCAAGATTGCTGTGTCACAGAGGGTAACTTCTGCAGTAAAACGTGAATCAAGATCAAATCCCATTGATCAACCGGAACATCAAGATTTTCTAACGAATGGATACATTCGGTCGACACGTCGAGTAATTTTTTAAGTCCAGCAGCACTCTCACTATGGTGTGTAGATTGATTGAAAAATAATTTTAATTGGGTGTTCACAAGAATGCGTTTATGATCGTAACGCCCTTTAAGCATTGACCAAGCCTTATCGTAGTTGCCCTTATCTATACTAAGATGCATTATCAGCCGTTCAGCTTCTCCAGATACACTCGATCTCAAGTAGTGTAGTTTTTGAACTTCGCTTAATGAATCGTTTTCATGAATCAACACTTCAAACATGTCATGGAATGATCGCCAATTCTCATAATTACCTGAGAAATTCGGCAGGTTGATGTTTGGTAAACGAAATTCACTCTGAATAACGTTACCTTTAACACAAGCGAGAGGTTCTGTGAATTTATCCAGACAATCCATAAGATCGCTTTTATATTCTAAATAAATTTCACGAATTTCGTCAAAAAGCGCATAATTTTGATCACCATCTGATGTTCCTGACGTAACTGCCTTTTCATTATACTTCATCCCCTGTTTGAAGTTATCTTCTAAAATGGCGAGGCGACCACTATGATAATTCTTCGTTCGCTTAGTCGCGCCTGCTTTCCGGAAGTTTGTATAATCCTTTTGGATAATCGTCAGGGTATTTTTTAGTAGCTTTGTGTCTTGTGATGTCATTTTATGGGTAGATTTTCGAAAACGGCAAATATTAAAAATAAAATGAAATCACTCACCGTTTTATTGATTTCCGTTGAGTTTCCTTTGTTCCTTGAGTTTCTTTAAGTGTACGGTTTGAGTCTCCCGTTTGCACGACGCGTTAACCCGTTTAGCACAATCTCACTGTAGTGAATTAAATTGTTTATTACTTTAAATTTTTAATTGTTTCTTTTGTTTTATCGCCGAATCCGGCTCGAAGGACCAATGTATATCGCAGCTTAAACTTTTCAATTTTAATCAGAAAAAAATAAAGGCCGTTAAAATCCTTGCTTTTGAATTTATTTTACTTTGTGTCGCACGTAATGATACAATAAGAGTAAGTATTATTATATACATTCTTCATTTATATACATTAATATTCCATTGGAATTGGGATAAACTTTGTTTATATTAAGACAAATTCACAATAGGTTTCCATTTGTTAAAAGAAAAAAAATATAACAATAAAATTTAAATATACAATAAAATAAATCAAATTATGTTTTATTGATCGCCAACAATACTCCTTGAATGCCTGAGCCAAAGTTTTTCCAATTATCTTTGTTGTTTGTAGTATAATTCCATTCCTTTAAATTATTAATATATAATTATTGATGTATAATAATTTAAAGTAATAATTACTGAAAAAAAGATCTGCTACTTAACGCGGATCTCGAACGGCAAATTCATATTTCAGAATGGACCATTCCCCAAATCGTTATGTATCTCAGCTTACTTGCATTTAATCGAATCTTTAAGAGTGAAAAGACTCTATTGAGACGCAGCATTGAGAAAATTTCAAAATCTAGACGACGTACCCCACAAAACATAACACTTATTTATTGTAGCTATAGAAAATTTATTTACTTAATAAACGTCAATAGCAGACTATGAAATTCTGCAAGTATTACAATCATTAATTTAAAACTTAAGATAGATAGAATACAAGATCTAAATTCTTCTCTAGATACATTTACAAAGAAATCAACACTGGTGCAGATCAAGTTAGCCTCTCGGATGCAACGCATGATGGGGTTATTATGTACAGACGTAATATGTGCTATGGGGATATCAAAAAAAAAAAAAAAAAAAACATGTGAGCGAGGGGATCTTGTTGGGAAACGTAACAAAAATAGAGATGAGATTTTAGGATATTTTATATTTTATGTCATAAGATAAAAAGCTTGCAATCAAAAATTACATCAAGGTTCTTTTTTTTTAACTCTTTCAAGAGTTATTTTACCAACGCAGTAGTTAAATTCTATATCTGTCATTTTTCTACAGCAGAAAAGAACTTGACATTTGGAAACACTTAAGTATAAATCTATACAAAGCTTCGTACAAATGCGCAAGACAGTAACTTGCCGACGTAACCTTATGAAAGAGTTTCAGATCGTCGGCGTAGAAAAGTCATGTCGAGTATTTTAATGTGTCTGGTATGTTATTAATTAATAACAGGAACAGCAGTGGTCCAAGACGGTTTTCCTGTGGCACGCCATATGGCTTCGGGATGATATAAGAAAAGCGATTGTTAATTCAAACTGTTTGAGTTCGATTTGTAAGACACGATTCTAACCTCTTGAGAAAACTGGAGTTAAATCCAAAACACGATAGCTTATATGGAAGTACCTCGTGATTGACCCTGTTAAAGGTTTTGGCAATGTCAGTGAATAGAATATCAGTTTGAATGTTATCTTCAAAACCGTTGATGATACTGGAAGTCCAAAATATGTTCCTTAGTAGCTAAGAAGACCTTGTCGTAAATGATTTTTTCAAAAACTTTGGGAATTAATGATATTTTACAAATCGGCTTGTAGTTGGTAATATTTTGCTTAGAACCACGGAGACGACGGTTCCTACGGTTCACAGAACCGAAGTAATAACCAAGATTATCACAATGGATAAAGTATCATGGGCAATAAATTCGTTCAAACCCTTTAAATCTCCGCGGCCGGACGATATCTTGCCAGCGATGCTTCAAAAAATACAGACCCACACTGTACCCCATCTCGTAAGCATTTTTTCCAATTGCCTGCGCGCGGGGTACATCCCAACACAGTGGAAAGAAATAAAGGTAATTTTCATACCTAAGGCAGGTAAACCATCCCATACTGCCGCAAAGTACTTTAGGCCAATTAGTCTCTCGTCGTTTCTATTAAAAACCTTGGAGAGACTCCTTGACCTATACATCAGAGGACTCATCAACTCACGCAACTTATACAACACTCAACACGCCTACCTCAAAGGCAGATCAGTGGAAAGTGCTCTGCATAGTGTTGTCCGTGAAATTGAGAGCTCGCTGAACCTAAAAGAGTTTACAATGGCAGCCTTCCTCGACATAGAGGGGGCTTTCAACAATGTTTAATAAGTTTTAAGTTTAAGTTTTAATTTATTTACTTTTTTAAGAAATGCAAATACAAAAAATAGGTTGTTACAATTAAAAATACACAATATAATAATATATGTACAATTTTTTAAAAAAGTATCTGCAATCTGTAGTTCTTAAGGAACTAGAATCGAAAGCAGTTTAATATACACTATATGTTAACAACCAATATACAAGATGAATGGATGATGGGGGTCATTACAGTATGAAACAAAATTGAGAATATGGAACGAAATACTTGCAGCTAGATCAATACAGAAAGCAAATTGAGAATACCAACATAATTACAATTTAAAAGCCACGATTTCACTTATTTTTGAAAACATATTTTATTTTGAATACACCTTATCTTCTTCTTCTTCTTTCTTCTTTTCCTTTTCCGGCGTTGTTATGGTCAGAAGTGTAGGACCATAACTTTCCCACTTAACTGCATTCCTACTGGTCCGCTTGTGGAGTTGCCGGTTTGACCTCAGAAAGTAGCGGCAGGCTTCCCGGTTTGGGATTACTTCATCGCTGAGGCCAATCAAATGCTGGTGTTTTTGCATTTGTGCACCAATTGTTTTTCGGCCTGTCTTTTTTTTTTTGTGACACGGGCATGCTTCAGATTTTTTTGTTTGATCTTACTCTTACAACACCGGTGATCTCCAGTCGTGTCAACCCACTGATTTGCATGTACACTTGTGGGGCAGTTTAATGGTGGTATATGTGTCCCTAGGCTCACCTTGGTGTTTTCTAAATTGCCTAGATGTGATTTGTTTACCTTTGTTTTAGTCGGCTTTTACGACAAGCGAGAGGTATCGCTGCAGAGATATTCTTAACTCGTCCCTGCACGGGTCTTTGAATACACCTTATGTCATAAGGTAATCTATTAAAGAGTCTTGGTGAAGCAACAGAAAAAAAATAAAAAAAATATTTGCAAATTGTGGTGAGGTACTTGGACAAGATTTTGCATATTGATGCGTAACTGGTAACTTTAAGAGCTTCTATTTAGTGAATAGCCAGATCTTTCGAAAAATATTTTTAAGACTTTGTAGCAATATAAATGTTTTAAAGGGAGAATATTTAAGGTTCTAAAAAGTGGTAAGCTGTCAGACTGTCGGTTTTTTTTACAGATAATGCGAATAATGTGCTTCTGGGACACAAGTAGGGGATATAATTTGTTGTAGTGGGTTGAACCCCATACAACTAAGCCATACTCGAGCTTTGAATGTACTAGACCGTAATAAATACATTTAAGAAGCTCCCATGAGCAGTAAGATTTCAAGAAGTAAATTTGCCTAGTAGCAGCCATGAGATACTTTTTAAGAGCAGTTGTATGATCAGTCCAGTTCATTTTCCAGTCGAGCAGGACCCCGAGATACTTAAAATTCTTAACGATCTCAATATGAAATCATTTGTCAGAACATTTGCCTTGCTCAAAGTAAGTTTTTGAACTAGGTTCTGAATTACAAGTAACCCTGCTATGTTTGAATCTTTTACATTTAGCACAATGAAAGAGGATCGGTTCACAGTCTATTATCTTGCCACTAGGACTAAAACGCATGATTTTAGTTTTGTCACTAATAACAAGTTTGTGCGTTTTAAACCAGTGGCTCAAGACTTCAAGCTCATGATTGATGCTAACGGAAAGATTTAGAGCAGAATTAGCAGTAAAGGCACACGCTAAATCGTCCGCAAACGCTGTAATTTTGCTTTCATATTTTTGTTGGAAGAGTGAATTTATGAATATTAGAAAAAGTAAGGGGCCTAGTACTGAGCCCTGAGGAACACCTATGGATAGAATACTTAAGGAACTGAACTCACCACCTATTTTCACTCTCTGAACTCTCTCTGACAAATATGATTTTAGCCACTTGTGAACCGTGTCTCTAAAACCACACGTAAACACAGAGCTCTTGAGTACATAAAAGTAGACAAATCCATTGTAATCTGGATTGAGAATATGTTGAAGAACAGAATTATCAATGCAGACATTGGACACCCAGAAAACCGAGCTGGTCTTGTTCACCAGGAAAAGGAAAATTCCGATATTTGCACCCCCAAAGTTAGAGGGCACTCCACTAAAACTCAAAGCGGAAGCAAAATACCTAGACATCATTCTTGACTCAAAACTCTCCTGGAAAAGAACCTGGAAGAAAGGATGAAAAAAGGATTGAACGCTTTTTATGCATGCAAAAAGACCTTCGGAAAAAGATGGGGCTTGCAACCGTACATCATTCATTGGATGTACACAGCAATCATCAGACCCATGAGAAGCATGCCGCAAGCAGGGTTGGGCATGATTCTTCATCTCCTCCCCCTGGATCTATTCATAAAAGGCTACGCTGCAAAGAGCGCTCTCAGACTAAGAGAGTTTTCTCTGTGGAAGCAAGCCAACTATGGACATGCGGCCATACTTAAGATAATAGACGACCTGGGAAACATGGTTTTAGTAGCCTCGCAGCTACGACCGACTATATTCCCCCCCAAAATGACTTCTCTCTCAGTATACCTATCCTTTTCCCCGACAGTGAAGAGTGGCTATCAAACGCCGTAATCAACGACCATGAGATCACCCTCTTCACCGACGGATCGAAAATGGACACAGGCACTGGGGCCGGGTTCTACTCTGATATGATTCTGATAATGATTCTCTACAAGCAGGAATCATTCAGACTCCCTGATCTGTGGAGCGTGTTTCAAGCAGAAATCCTGGCAATAGAGAACGCAGCCAAACACCTGCAGGTAGCCGATATCCCACCATCTGATATCACTATCTTCGTAGACAGCCAGGCTGCACTGAAGTCAATAGAATCCTGTATAACGAGACCAAAGGCTGTCAAGAAAAGTCGTGACTCACTGAAGTCCATCAGACACCATAAAGTTAAACTCTGCTAGGTCCCGGGCCACAGCTCAATCGCAGGGAACGAAAGAGCAGACGAACTGGCCAGGCAAGGTTCTGAAATGGACATCAGCGAAGCGGGCACGTCATTGCAACCACCGATCAGCGCATTATACCGGATCATAAACGACATAATCCTCAACGAGGCCAACTTGTCATGGCTTACAAGAGACGACAGCTACACGACAAGATCATCGTGGCCAGAGCTCAATGTCGGAAAAACAAAGAAGCTCCTGGCGCTGGACCGTAACTCGATCCGTATGCTCGTCGGAGTGATCACAGGACACTGTCCCATTGGAGCAATGCTTCGGAAATGGGACTCGGGATCCAGCGATCTCTGCCGGAGCTGCGGCGATGAGGAAGAAACTGAGACGATCCAACGTCTGCTTTGCCACTGTCCAGCTCTCCAGAATCGACGCCTAGTGTCGCTAGGCCAAAGATTCTTTACAGAGATTGCGGACGTGACTAATGCAGATATATCGGATCGTCTAAGATTCATCAAGAGCACGGGGTGGTTTCAGCCACCACGTGATAGGACGGGTTAATTTTATGTGTACCCACACAAACGAAGGGAATCACAATGGGCCTCTTGGCCTCCGAGTGGAAGTGATGTCTAACCATCACACTTCCCTTCTCAAACCTAACCTAACCTAACCTTTTTCCGGTGCTATCAAGTAAAAGAAACTTTCCACCAATATAGACATCAATTGTCCGCGATCCGTTTTTATTAAATTGTTCATACTTAGTATTTTGCAATGGATTCAACGTACAATTTATATAAATTAAATACTCATTCGAAAACCTTGCGGTTGTTAAAAGATCTTGAACTAATCGCTTGAAAAGCGATAAAGTATTGTTATAAGCATAACAAATATACATATGGTAATAAATGAACTAAAATTAAACTGTGAATTATTTGAGTGTCGTAAGACAAACAGTTGTAAAAATACAAGTGGTCTGAGAGATGTCAGAATTCACCTGAACTTTGCATACTCATTTCATTACATATTGTTTTTCCGTGAATATGTCAAGTTCAAGAGAAAGTTCAATTATTCATGGAAAAGAAGTTTCCCGTGAGACGAATTTCGGATCGGTTTGTCGGGTTTGTATATTGGCCTTAGACGAACAATTCGAAGAAAAGGGTAAACTAGGAGATGTTGGTGAAACTGTTGAAGTTGATGAATGCAAACTTGGTGGTCGTAAATACCACAAGTGGCGTGCTGTTGAGGGTTCTTGGGGTACTTGATACCGTTTAGGAATTTGTCCCGAAAATAAAACGGACAAAAATATAGGTACATACATAATACTTTGATTGGTTTAATTCAATAACATGTGAAGTCAGGAACTACTATCCATACAGATTGTTGGAAGGTGTTATAATCTTGACTCAATAAAACACAACTTTTTGTTCCGCAGTGATCTTTATTGCTTGGCTTATAATCGTAATCGAAACCTGCACTGACATGTCGGTACTTGTGCTGCTCTCTCAATCAATGCTCTCATCACCATGTTGATGACAGCTTTGCTCAGAGCCTGTTGTACCGATGATTCCAAAAACGAATTGATTTTATTCAAATTTTGAGCATAAACGTTTCATAGTAAATTATCTCAAAATATTAAAAAATAAAATCAAATTGGACGAAGAGTAGCCCTAGAAAGGGAGCCACACATACAGTGAACCAAAAAAAAACTGGGACACCTAGTACCCCTAAGTTTAACTTGAAATATCTCAGCAATTTTTTAGTATATTGAAACGAAGTAAATTTCATATTAAAGCATGTTTTAATGCGATTTCAGTAACATAAGCAAATTTGTTTTTGTTTCTCTAATTTTGACAACAATAAAATAAAACTTAAAATACCACAAATTCATCAGCCAAAAAAAAACTGGGACAGTAACAAAAAATGACAATAATAATAAATTTCAATACTTTGTATGTTGCCCTTTTGCTTTCAAAACTTCTTGCAATCTTCTATTCATCGATCCGACCAGATTTTTTGTTACAGTCGCTGGAATTTTTTGCCATTCTTCATGTAACGCTGTCTTTAACGCCTCTCTGGAACGAATCGTTCTTTTTCGCACTTCTTTTTCCAGAACAGCCCAAAGGTGCTCTATGGGATTAAGATCCGGACTTTGGGGAGGATGCGGCAACACCTTTTATTTTGGTGTATTCCAAATACACCAATCTTTCGTTATACCAGCTGTGTGTTTTGGATCGTTATCGTGCAACAGTATTACACCTGGTGGTAGACCAAATTTTTGTTTTGTTTCGGGGATATAACGCTTCAGTATGTCAATGTATCCAAATTTTGTTAAATTCCCTTCAATTATATGAAGGGAACCAACTCCGTCCGCTGCCATTGCACCCCAAACCATTATGCTTCCACCACCGTGCTTAACTGTCGAAGTAATATTTTTTGGATCCAAAGCAGTTCCGTCCCTCCTCCACACAAAACGTCGACCATCGCTACCAAAAATGTTGAATTTCGATTCATCACAAAAAATCACTTGATTCCAAAACTCATCCGTTTTTTGCACGTACTCCTTGGCATACTCCAATCGCTTCTTAATATTTCTATCCGATAAAGACGACTTTTTGCGAGGTGTGCGGGCTTTGAAACCTTCTTTATGTAAGAAATTGCGCACCGTTTGCGGATGAACTTCAGCAATTTTATCTCTTTTCAAAGTTTTGGCAATTTCGACAGCTGATTCCTTCGGGTTTGCATTTATAATCCTTAATATTCGACGTTTAGTTTGATCCGTGGACATTTTTGAAGGCCTTCCACTCCCCGAAACACGATGAAGAAAACCGTTCTCTTTAAATGATTTCACTATGTTAAAAACGGTTGACTTGGGTTTATTAATCAATGAAGCAATTTCACGAATACTGTGTTTTTTTTTCATAATAATCAATTATTACAGCTTTCATATCGCGAGATGTCTGTTTATTTTCCATTTTTTCCACAACGAAGCTTGATGACAACAATATGCACCTGTAAACAATTTGACTGAATAGCAGAATAAGTATTTGATCTAAGATAAGGAAACCGAGTAACGGTCCTTTAACAGTGGCCTTGTAAAACAACTGTCCCAGTTTTTTTTTGGCTGATGAATTTGTGGTATTTTAAGTTTTATTTTATTGTTGTCAAAATTAGAGAAACAAAAACAAATTTGCTTATGTTACTGAAATCGCATTAAAACATGCTTTAATACGAAATTTATTTCGTTTCAATATACTAAAAAATTGCTGAGATATTTCAAGTTACACTTAGGGGTACTAGGTGTCCCAGTTTTTTTTTGGTTCACTGTATGTATGTATGTGCGGTTTGGTGCTGACCTTAGAAATAAGTTGCATTATGCCAATCATATACTTATTCACTTTTAGTATTCATTTCACTTGATATTATAATATTTTTTTTTTTTTTTGAGTAAAAAATAAAATAATTTATTTAAGAAACATTTAAGTTTTAAATAATAAGCGTAATCAATTCCGAGCAAAAAATAAAAACTGATAAAATTCATGTCAATAGTTTGCATGATTTAAATTTAAAACTAATAATTTTAAATTACCTATTTTAAATAAAATAATTAATTAAAGAAAATGATTTTTCTTTCATAACTTTTATTTATCAGTATGAAAAAAGCTTAAAGTAGCTTTTTTCCTGAGCGATGCATAAATACACATTGCATAAATAGTATTCCATTAACTGGTCGCATCTGTCTACCCCATCCATATGCGCGTTGTACTCTTTTATAACAGATGGGCAAGTTATACTAACCCGAGCACTTCCTTCTTTGTTCCGTCGTAGAACGGATTCAAAACGCTGTGGATGCCATTGTAACATTCTTGTTGTTTTTCCATTTGACTACGATAACCCTCCCGTCAACTCTAATTGTTTGATCGGCTTCTCCTCGACTCCATAATCTATCATTATTGTTCAATATTCTTTAGGCGATTGGTCATAATAGTACCATAATAATTTCATGATCGAGAAATAGCGATAAAAAAAGAAAAGAATTCTCTGGCAAAGTCCTTGTCAAACGCCAAATTACACTTGGACCTAAACCGAGCGATCGATCTCCTAGGGATGTTATAGCTCTTTGATATACCTCGAAGTCGAAAACCATGCCTGACAAATAAAAATTATTAGTTTCAGCTATTTTGCTTATTTAAGCAAATTACCGGTTGATGACGAAAGAACAACATTCTTTAGACCGATTGGACGAGCTTCATTTCGAACATATCAATCGGTTTGGGCATTTTCCTGAAAATGGAATCATTTGCTCATCGATTGAGTAGTTTTGGGTATATCTTGGAATGCTAAGGCACATAGTACATATCTCTTAAAGCGTCAATATCCGGCCTTCCACAATGTATTCGTGTTTTTTTTTTTTTTTAATTCATGCAGGTTCAAGAGTGTACGCTCTTATGGTGTTTGTCACATAACCTGGACGGGGTACAGATGGTTTGTGTCGAAGATGTTCGTTCACTACTCCCCGGGGGCGGTTGTCCTAGATAGAATTTGAGAGATTCGACTGAATTTGCGTTGGTTGCAGTTCACAGTAACTCTTTTGTTTCCATGTCATTAAGGTGTTATATTGGAATGACTATTGATGTACTACAAATACCGTAGACCCTCTTGATTTCCGAGGCATCCGTTTTTATTCCTCTTCCGGTTTTCGACAAACCATACATTTCAATCAAATTAGCTGCTTTTCGAAATGTTCTTTGTCGAAATACCGCTCAAAGTACTGAATTGGTAGGTTATGGTACGTAGCCATAACAGGAACTTGATTTGTTCTTTAAGATGATTCAAATTCAGAAACTTTCCATATCATACGTCGCCCGTTTTCTGATTCAGACTGTTGTTCCATTGAAACTTCCTCTTCTTCATAAACTTCAATTTCTTCTTCCCTTTCTGAATACCTTTCTTTAAGAGCTTTTTGGGTACCTTGTAGTCTGAAAAACCGGCCACATCGACCCCTTTAGCAATAAGCTTTAAGACTTCTTCTAAATCTCAGTCACTGTCGAAGCGGTAAGATTTTCCTGTCAGATAAAGCGCAATTGTGCGGGTTATACTCGTATTTTGAACGCATATATTTCATTTGCACAAAAATAAAATAAAATACTTTTTTTACTCAGTTGGGATATGAATAAATTTAGTCTTGACATATGTAAATGTATATATATAAAGAAAGGTTGCGAACTGCTGCAAAGAAACTGCGGTCAGTCGTTTCCGTTTACTCTCCCGTGATGGGCACGCGACGTAAGCGCTTGTGAACTATTTTGTATTTTTCTAATTAATAAATAATAAAAAGTGAATTAAAATAAATACATATTTTTAAATCGAATGTACTATTTCAACATACGCAAATATGTTTTACACATTTAAAAGCAGTAAATCAAAATGATCTGGTTGAAGTCATGTAAGGATATTATAAAAAAAAAACTAGACTTACGGTTGCTTCGTCTCGGTAGCTCTGACATGACCACTTCTTCACTTCACTGCACTAACAAAAATGGCAAAACGCAAATAAACTTGGATAAAAAGAAGAGAAAACAACAGAAATAATATACATACTTGGTACTAGAAAACTTGACTAAAACACGCACGCGAAAATCAGAAAAATTAACCCGCATGTATATGCTACACGGTGTCCATGCCGACGAATTTCTGTGGCATCGTCGCGTAAAAAAGTTGAACTAAGATCTTTTTAACCAGTTTCTGAAAGATATTAAGTATTGTTACTCCGATCAATTTGTATAAATTGTGTATTAATAATGAAATGTGAAATATGTAAATGTTTATTTGAATTTTGATATAAAAATGTTATTTTCGAACGTTGTTATTCAGGGCTAAGTCTGATTAAAATTAAATAGATTAAAATTAATAAATGTTAACAAAAGAGTATTCCCCTACGATTTTGATAAAATTTGAATTGCTGAGAATAGAATAAAAAAGAAAAGAATAAAATTTTGCCCTTACTCACCCTGCAGAAAAGTGTTATGCGGTTAATATCCTTCAAGCATCGCCGATGCACCAGTTTTCCACTTTTTCAAGATATAAAAATTCTTCCAGTTCGCCATTGATATTGTTATAAAGTTCTTAAGACGTCCTTTAAAAGATCCGGATATCTTAATTTCAGACTGTTTTGGAGCTACAATCTAGGTAGAAACCTTTTGTATGTTGTCACTGTACCTCCTTTCCGTACATCTGCCTTTCGTAATTTTTATTTGGTTTCGTCGTGTCGATTATTTAATAATCTCCCATTGTCGATCAGAACAATTATTTTTCCAGAAGGTTCGAAAAGTGTGTTAAGGTTTGGCTTTTAGACATGAATTATATTAACTTTTAAAACCTTTTGTCTAACATTTTGGTGTAACCTACTGTAATTTAAATAACTTTTTCTTTTGTTCGTTTTTCTTCTGTTCGTATCAATCTTCTTCTTCTTTTCCTTTTTCCGGCGTTGTTATAGTCGGAAGTGTAGGACCGTAACCTTCCCACTTAACTGCATTCCTACTGGTCCGCTTGTGGGGTCCGCCGCCTTTTGTTTTTTTTTTTTTTTTTGTGACACGGGCATGCTCCAGATTTTTTTTGTTTGATCTTACTCTTACAACACCGGTGATCTCCAGTCGTGTCAACCCACTGATTTGCATGTACACTTGTGGGGGAGTTTAATGGTGATATATGTGTCCCTAGGCTCACCTTGGTGTTTTCTAAATTGCCTAGATGTGATTTTTGTTTACCTTTGTTTTAGTCGGCTTTTACGACAAGCGAGAGGTATCGCTGCAGGGATATTCTTAACCCGTCCCTACACGGAATTCTGTTCGTATCAATATTAAACAAATTTAAATTCACTTTCTTAGGGTCACCCCACCCACATTCTTTTTTCTCAGTATGTTGTAAAAACTCAATTAGAAATAGCAATACAAAATGCCATCAAATTTATTTCTTAATGCTTGAAAATAATTAATATTTTTGTTTAACTTTTATAATATGTACAATACATGAAATAAATAAATAAATAAATACAATACCATACAATACAATACCTTTTTGAGATAAGATGACACTTTATTGGCACTGCACTTTTCACACTTGAAGCAAAGTTTCTCGCTGGATTTAATAGTCGTTCAATTTAGTTTTATTAATATCTGCACATCTAGATTGATTCCAACGTGGCGGGGTTTTGCAAATAGCACTTCAGATTCGTTATTGTCAAAATTGTCAATGTTCAGGTTGTTCTTTTCTTGCATTTCTAGACAATTTTTTTTAAATCAAACGAAACCCCTAATTATTATATTATCCCTCATAAGGCGGTAAATTGTAGGCATCTACCCAGGAAAGACCTCGAAGAGGAAAACAAATAAATCTACGTTGGGCAGCCTCAACGTGCGCAAATGTGTGGATACCTTAAGAAGAGGACCAGACTTGACTAACGTATTCAGGAAGAGCCTAATGAAGGAAGTATATAAGGATTTCGTGACGTAAGCATTCGAGGACTAACGTTTCGTAATTGCCACGTTTGAAAATGCTATAGATGTCAAGGTGAAAGTTAAGTTCTGGGTCACAGACTATACATAGGTCAACCAAAAAGTTGACAGGAATAACAACTAAATGAGAGATAACGTAGGTTGTGGAAGGTGAAGAGAAGAGCTTACAGGAGTAAGGCATAACCTAATATTTTTTTACATTGAGCTTGAGACGGTTTTCTTGACACCAAATAGTGAACCGGCTTAGATGGGATTGGAGGGATCAGGAAGCGGCAGGTGAAGATATATGTTTGGGGATGTTCATATCATCAGCGTATGCGGATAGATACGGGTTCCAGATGACACAGTTTACGTCATTATTGGCCAGGAGAAATATCAATGGACCGAGGTTGGCATCGTGAGATGATGATTAATTCTGTTCTAATTAATCAAAAAACTAAGTTTGAAGTAGGTTGGTATGGGAATGATCGTGGTAGCAGTATTTTTCAGTGGTTCATCCATAAGCGAACAGGTACTTTTCCAGAGATTTGGATAATAAGAGTTTTAATTCGTCGATTATGAGGTTGATTTTAAACTTTGTGAAGGCGAAACCAGCATTGAGCGTGTGCAAGCGCATTCGATCTTATTCATTCAGTCGAATATTGTCCAGGAATTTGAGTTTGTTTTAATGCTCCGTGAGTGTCGTAGTTAGGGTCGAAATATTCCTACAAATTGGTTTGAGGATTGGGGAAGAAAGAGATCAATTCGGGTTCTCGATATTTACTAGGTTCTCGTCAATTTGGTATAAAAGAGAAAAAAAAATTATTTTCGATTCCTTCAATTTTACGAATTGATTCGCTAATCTGAAAGAAAGCGGATTGTTGTTTTGAGGCTAGAGAGTCGCTTACTGCGCACATTTACTCATCATTGCTTTTTAAGGCAAGCAATTTATTCGCAAGGTTTAACTGAAATACAATAGAAACCAGCTAGCGAAAACAATTAACCCGTATGAACCGAGCAATAGAAACACTGGTATGGAATATCTATCTTTACCTCCCACCAACCATTTGGTCCTATCGATGGCATATGGCATCAATGAGCAGCATTTCCGACTTTCAAAGGGCCAACAATTGGGTCGATTCCTGAATAGCCTCAAACGACGTACACTCCTTTTAACGCGGAATTCGTAAACTGTAGAAAGATGAGTAGAAAACTGAACCAATTTGAACCGAAATAAAGGCGATTTCCGATTTCCAATACTTGATGTTTTTAATCCATTAATCCATCACACCAAACAAAGACGAATGGAAGCCATATTATTTTTTTATTTTTCTTCCATTATTAATAAAGCAGTTTATGGCGATATCATTGCGGTATTCAATTAAAGAACTAAGATCATAATATACATATACATACGTACATGTGTTATACCTATACACCTACCCGTATACAAGTACATGCCATTATTACAAAATTCATTTATCTCCATAAGACACTCTGTCATCTTCTCATATTTATTTGTTTT
Organism: Merodon equestris; assembly: GCA_958301585.1. Lineage (NCBI taxonomy): Eukaryota > Metazoa > Arthropoda > Insecta > Diptera > Syrphidae > Merodon > Merodon equestris. The sequence continues at coordinate 42,451,143 of OY284414.1, read as the reverse complement.
TAATTCCAAGACTTTTGTCTACAAACAGCAAAACTTATGTACTCCGCAAGACTTATTTTTTAAATTCCCATCCACAGTAACTGTATCTCCAACCGAAAATCGTACCAGAGCCATTTGTCATTTTAATGTTAACTCATTTAGTGTTGCAGTTGGTCGCTTTAAGTGGTGTGATATTTTATCGCCGAAAATGATATGAGTTTCCATCTTTCCATTAGCGGTATTACGACCGAGAATAAATGGTGAAATTTGTAACGGTATTTAGAGTTAATGTTAGGACACTGATACGCGTTTTTAAAATTTATTACACATTGTCTTTGTTATATAAATCTTATTGATCCATTTAACTCCAGTGGCAATAAGTAAACAAATATTAAATAAGAAGAAAAATTCGAACGCATTTCGGGCTTGAGAAATAATTGTATGTTACCTATTTTAATATATGCCGGACGTCAAAGAGTTAGTTTCATTTGATTAAAAGTTCGTATGAGCTTCAGTTTACTTTTTTATTGTCTTTGGTGTAAGTCTAATATTTTCAACCAGATTTGCAACCAACTTCCAAATACAAATAAGATATAGATGAACGACGATTCCTAGAATTCGATTTCTCTGTTGACTACGCTCCTCTAATTAGTTTCAAACCACATTCCGATCATGGTGGATACTAGTAACCTTGTTGTACACAACTAGAGTCCGTATTAATGACTACGAGTAAGTGTCGATATTCCGCAAACTATATTCCTCAGTCGGCAATTCAACCCTAATTGGACTCACTGCTATAGAACTGAAATAAATCCAACTTCAACTTGGGCTGAACAGATGGATGGCCATGGCGCTAGGGCTGTATACAAGGCAAGGCAGCAAATTGATAATTTGAAACGTAGCTTACAAAATATGTCCAACAAACTAGTCATGGGGGAAGATGTTTATATCCACACAACGTCTGTACGACATAAAAAGCAAGAAGTGCTATAATTGTAAATAAAATATTGATGTCGATGATAACAGCTGATTCATTTGATATGAATCAATTAGTTATCAAGCTGATGCAAACAAAATAAAACGTCATTAATGTAATACATTTGTTGGAGTATAATTATATTACTATTATATTGTTTTAATGGATAATGCGGGTCAAATAATTTTTTTTTTAAATTACATGGAGTTTGAAAGCTTTGGGGAAACAAAAGTTAAAATAAAAAAAAAGTATCTTCGGTTGTCTATGTTTGAATTTAAAATCGTTGGCAAAAAATTGGGACGTCTTTATGAGAGTGTGTTTCCAAAACTGAATTGCTTGATGTAATCATATTAATAGAAATGTTTAAATAGAACAGTTTATATAATTTGAATGGATTCTGGAGTGAATGGAGTGCTGGATTAAAAACAGCAAAAAAGTAAGAGGGAAAGGTACAAGTACATATGTTTGTCTATAAAAAATCTTTTGAAGTAGAAAAGGTTTAATATTACCACAACACTCTTCGAAAATTTAATACTGAACATAATTCCTAATTTAAAAACAAAAAATATTTAGTGGAATATATCGACCTCCAAACCACAACGGAATTTAATACATCGAAGAGTGTTGTGAGATAACAAATATACGACATCAAGGAGCTATTAAAATGTTGGGCGATATTAATATGAATGTCGGAGAAAATACAAAGTCCAAAGTCCTCTTTTATCAGGAGACGCTTGCTTTTAACGACTTGTGTTATGTCGATTTGAATGTGGGAATCGGCACACTAATAGATCATATTCTAGTGATCCTAACAGGGCATAAATCGCCTTCGGCGACTATTAAAAGTAATATATCTATAGTATCTATACTATGTATGGAGTCAATGATACAACCTCCCTTGAAAATGACCCACAAGTAAATCTATCAGTTGATTTGAGCCATAGATTGGACCAAATAACGTGGACTCACTTTTGAACACCCTAACTGATAAAATGAGGTGAGTGTACGTAAATTCGCAATCCGTCTATAAAATTAGAGCGACCAGAAAAAGTATTGCTTGAGATTCCAGGAATGTCATACATATGTAAGTAGTTATAAGGAAGGATATATTTTGAATCGAAGATTAGGTATTTGACATATGGATCAGAGTAATTTGACATATGACTCTGAATACAAGATCTTTCAAAATCTGATCAACAAAGTAATATCAGGGACTAGGAAAGTAATAAGGAAAAATGGGTATTATTTAATATTTTAATATTTTTTAATATTACGCCTAATACTAGGACGCGGAAAACCATCACTAGAAGCAGCGCTCCTACATGAGTCTAGTAATCTATTTTCACGATAAGCTGGTTTTCGCGACAAGTTGATTCTATCATCCACAAATGCCACACGAACACATCAAAATAGTGCATTAGAGAACTTTTATTTAGGAGAAGCAAACCTGGTAGACGTAGTAGGTAAATAAGATGAAATTCGAGCAATCGATTTAAGAAAAAAAACGATATCTTCCACCCATCATTATCAATACCAAAAACCTAAGTCCATAGGTAGAAACTTTGACAGTACCATAAAAGTTCCAAGAGACACTTGTTAGACCGTTCTACAAGGAAAAAGCCAAAAAAGAGGTAGCAAACCATCTGTCAATAGCAATATTTCCAGTTGTAGAGAAATTACTGGAACAAATTGTAGCCGATCGCATTGGTAAAATATACCTTAATAAGCGAAAATCACTACAGCTTCACTAGCTTTGCTAATATTTTGTCGTTAACAGCAGCCTCGAGACAAAAGAACATGCCTTGATTACAGCAATGATTTCGACATCCTCTAAGCAACCACATCCACAGCAAAATAATCGACGTTTTGGCAAGAGCAGGGAACACTGTTACAGTAGCGAAGAAAAGGTGCAGTATTGAGTTCCGCAAGGATCAAATTTGTTTTTCCTTTACATGAATAACATTCAGGCATGTCTAAAGAAGATTTCCCGCATTTCATACGCAGACGACACGGCAATAGTTGTCTACCACAACAATACAGACGAAGCAACGAGAATTATGCAGACGGAGTTCTGAAAAGTACGGAAGTGGTGCTATGATAAGAGTCTGGTGATCAATGTATCGAAGGCAAAACAGATGCACATCCACAGCCCTCAGTATAAGGCGACAAGCATAAAATTAAAAGTCAAAAATTGTGCCAATCAAAATACTTTTTTTTTATTGGAGACTTCTGTTTGAACACTCAGACGCGAATACTGGTCCATTATAAAGGGTCCGCCAAATAATTTTTTTTTTTTTTTGAAAATGCTATAAAAAAAACTACTGAATATTTTCTCAAATTTCTTTTTTTATTTGAAAGTACAATCCTTCCGGTTAATAATCGAAAATAATTTCATTCAAATGGCTGCCTCGGCTGGCCATGTAGTAGCCTACACGATCGGTCCAATTTTTAAGCACATTATCGATTGTGTGCAGCTGTATTTCACCAATGGCTTCACGTATATTGTCCTTTAAAGCGTCAATTGTCTCTGGCTTGTCGGCGTAACACTTATCTTTGACGGCACCCCACAAATAATAGTCCAACGGTGTCAAATCGCAGCTCCGAGGTGGCCAAACGACATCAGCTCTGCGGCTGATAATACGATCTTCAAAAACAGGGCGCAAAACATCGAGTGTAGCTTCTGCTGTGTGGCACGTAGCGCCGTCCTGTTGAAACCAAATGTTGCCAATATCCTCCTCTTCAATTTTTGTGAACAAAAATTCGTTCAACATGGCCCGATAACGATCGCCATTGACTGTAACGGCCACTCCTTGCTCATTTTCGAAGAAAAATGGCCCAATTATGCCTCTGGACGAAAATCCGCACCAAACAGTGGCTCGTTTTGGATGCACCGGCTTTTCAATGTATGCGTGCGGGTTTTCTGTGCCCCAAATGCGACAATTTTGCTTGTTTACATACCCGCCAAGATCAAAATGAGCTTCATCTGAAAAGATGATTTTTTTGGCAAAATCGGCATCTTCTGTAAGTCGATCGCAGGCCCACTTAGCGAAGCGAAAACGCATTGGATGGTCAGTTGGCTTCAACTCCTGAACCAATTGGACTTTGTATGGCGTCATACCAAGGTCTTTATGCAAAATTCGTCTCAATGATGTCTCCGAAATGTTCAATTGTTGAGAACGACGGTGAATTGATGTTGATGGCGCTTAACGCACACTTTCTGCCGCAGCAGCAATATTCTCGGGTGTACGCACTGTTTTTGGCTTTTCACGCTTTGGTTTATCGATGAGGATGCCAGTTTCTTTCACTTTTTTCACAAGAAAACGAACATACGGATCTGACGGTGCTTCTCTTCTTCCAAAATCCGTACGCAATTTTCGCACACATTCTGCAACATTACCATGATTTTCAAAGTAATGTCGCAATATTTCCTAGCGTTGTTCAAGCGTATACACAACCATATTCGTTCAGCGGAAGGATAAAACTAATTATCTGTCAAATCAGACATGAGCTAAGTGTTACCATTCACGAAATAAGCACTACTTGAAAAAAAAAACGTTAGATGGCGGACCCTTTACTACACCTTTATTGTATTTTCCACGTCGTGTGGAGAAAAGTGAGGAGGAGCTTCAATGATGGCACAAAGAGTGCGCCACCGTGTGCGAGCGAAAGTGGGACAATCGCAGAGAAGGTGTTCCGCTGTGTCATCCCCTCGAAACATGCGGCACAGGTAGGCGTCTCACTGATACCAAGCACGTAGAGATGCTCAGTAAAAGTTTAATGGCCCATAATGATGCCCGCAAGTCTTCTGCAATCATTTCTGCTTGACTTCTTGCAAACATAACCTGGATATTGCTGAAATCTGACAGCGCTTTGGTGGTTTTTGAATCAACGAACGAACATTTTCGACACAAACCATCTGCACCCCGTCCAAAAGAGCGTACACTGCACGAATTATATAACCTCACAAACCTCATGCCAATATTATTCCTCCTTCTCGTGAAAACGACATCAGTTTTAACCAACAGACCATTACTCGTGCACCAGTCATCGATCACAAATAACGCCCCCTGGCATAGATTCCAGAAGCATTGAGAGCATCGAGCAGAAAGTCGACAGTGCACCATAATAGTAGAAATTAAACGCCACCTTGCGGCCAGCCCCTGTTTACACCAGATTTGATACATTGTTCGAGGCCTGCATCAGCAATCAATGTCCTGTGCACAAGCATTGCTTTCATCCACAAAACCAGTGCTTCATCTACGACATGCCGTCTAGCAGCGTTACGCATTTGTTTCGCCGTCACAAATGTTGGTTGAGAGCCAATATTGTTGATGATAAGGTCAGACGAAAGAGTGAAGTTTAAAAGATGGCCTCGTCTCCGGTTGCATTTGCTGCTGCCCCAAAGTTTGTTGTGATCATCAGTTTCGCAACAAATGATGAGTCCAATTTTTCTGGCTTCACAGTACTCTGCGAGCTCAGAAACCGCCTTCGGTCGCGGAGGTAAAACCGAGTTGTAGGAGAAGTAAGCGGACGCCACAGCGAAGTGTTCAATTTCTCCGTGCCCTTTTTCAGCTTTCTTTGGCAACCACCAATATTGTCCACAGAATTGTCCAAGTTTGGCTGCCGATAGTATAGTCAATAAGATGGAGCAGACCCTAGATCTTTCGGATCGCTCAGCTACATACTCGCATCTCGTATCTCGGCATAACCATATTACAACCAACTATAAAGCTGCTCGACGTCTTCACGTTCTCGGAGTAAATGATGGAAGGTCAAACACGTCGTGCCACGAAACCTCTTAATACCAACATACGGCTTTGTTAAGATCTTTATTAAATTCAAAATGTACGTATAACGACTTAAGCCAACAACTCGACATAAAGCGCCATCTTTGCTACAAATAAGTTAAAGGGTTTGATGTGGATATTGCCCTATAGATGGATATAGGGTGACAATCTTTAACATGCCCTCTCAAGACACACGTCAACCGCCTTTTTTATAGTTTATTCAAATATTCAAGCTTTCTAAATCCAACTCCATTTAAGCAACTTTCATGTTTCACTGGAGCTAATGATTTTGTCAGCACATCCGCTATCATGTTTTCGGTCGGCACATAATCCAACATAAATTTCTCATCGCAATCGTTTCGCGGACAAAATTACGTTAAATGACAATGAAAAACAGGACTATTCACCAAACATTGAGCTTCCCGATTATCAACACAAATAGTTATGTCAGCATAGTCATGTAATGAAAGCTCATATAATATGTGACCGCGTCCGAGAAAAGGGACCTGTGTGTCAAAAAAGGTGTTTTGAGTTAAAAGTGGATTCTGGTACCTAAAAGTGTGTAGAATAACATGAAATGGGTTAGATTCATGACAAAAATGTATTTATACCATAAAAATGTAAAAAACTAACTTATGAAGAATACCATTTTCGATCCAATGATAAACCGCTTGGTACAATGAGTGAAGGTAATCCATCTGGAAGCTTCTCTGTTAGTCGTAAATTGTTCGAGAGGTGAATGACGTCACTAAAGTGTGTACCCAGTCAGAATTGACTATACTGCATCGCTTCTCTCAATTGAAAGAACATTCACACTAAGAATGCGTTGCGAAACTTTAAACGCGTTTATCTCGGAACTACGTTTTCGCACACTAGGTCCCTTTTCTCGGACGCGGTCACATTGCTACGCAAATAAATAGCCTTCTTCACTGCCTCCGCCAAGCTGACATATTTAGCCTCCGTTGGCGATAATGCAAAAGTTCATTGCTTCTCCGACTTCCAGAAAATCGCCGCTCCTCTGTGTAAAAAATCGTAACCAGTGTACGAACGACGATCAATGGTACAACCACCACAATCAGTATCGGTGTATGTAACTAAGGGCTTGTCGGTTTTCGTAAAAACTATTGCCAATCACCACCAATGGATTTATCAAAATGCCTGTTCTATTCTAATGCGACAGAATTACAGCTGTCCATCCCGCATTGCTTTAGCAAACCTTGTATATAACCTTTTTGGCTAAGTTCAATTCTTAGCTCACCTTTGTTAATATGCAACTCAAGACAAAATTTTGCAAGACCGAGATCCTTTATTTTAAAATTCTCCAGCACCTTATTTCGCAAATCCATCAGATACCCCGTCTCACAAGTCACAACTGTAGTATGTAATAAACGTAAACTAGCACAACAGCAAACTCCCTGCAGCACTTTTATAAAAATGCCTCATTTTTCAATCCTAGGCTCAACAGCTTCTTATCACTGACGACCATCTTGGCGCAAACCATAAGGCGCCTTTCGTAGCCTGCATGCATTGCCCCCATACGGTAGGTACTCCAGCATATTTTCCGCGCGAGCTCCGAAATCAGATTTTTTGCCGTGTCTGGTCACTACCCTTTCCAGCATCTCAGTCAAAATCACAGGTAATCTCATGATCACTTCTTTGTCCAATTTTCCATGCAAATACGGCGTTACTAATTTTAAGTCCCAATCGGACCGCCAGATATAATAGCCGACGCAACATCTTCAACCTTGCCATAGGAGCAAAAGTATGGTGATTATTAACTAAATACTTTAGAGCACCTTGGCGCAGTGGATAGAGTGTCGGCCACTGACGCGAGTTATAAACCCACATCCGGTTCCCGTGGAATTTAGTATTAAGATCGTATGACTTTGTAATCTTACTTAATCTAAATATGCAAATGCATCATATGTATTAAATTCACAATTCCAAATCCCACAATAATGGCGCAGTCAGCAGTTTATTATTATAAGAAGCAACTACAATACAAAAATGAGTTGTTGTCCAGGTCTGATAATAAAGAAGGGCGAAGCTCTGCCCGAAAGTAAATTTCGTTTTTTTTTTGTTAAAACATTTCGCGATATTTCGCGTGATGAGCGAGTTCGGATCCCGATAATACCAACGCCATCGAATGATTATTTCGCGGCTTCTTTCCTTGACGGGGTACTGGTCCCCGTTGTACACTTGCCTTGAAAAAGCTTCTCGGCTCTCGCCGTTCGGAATCAGCATTAAGCATTAGGTTCCCACTTGTGAGAAAAACAAATCGCACACAACATAAGAGAATAAAAGAAGCTTGGCTCTGAACTGTAACATCATTACAGGTGTTTGTCTGGCAGTACAATGGACACAGTATTTGTGTTTGAGTTCTCCAACAAATAGCAAAAGTCTCCAACAAAGAAAAAGAAAAACGAAATATTTTGACTATACCCGTTGGCTATCAGTCGAGCTTTGCGCCTCTCTACATTGCCTTCAGGACCATGCTTGTTTGAGAGAATCCAACGACATCCAACAACATTCGTCCGTTTTTAGAGCTCCGTACCTCAAAAGGGAAAAAAACGGAACCCTTATAAGATCACTTTGTTGTCCGTTTGTCTGTCTGTCAAGACCCTCTATCTCGGGAACGCGTGGAGGTATCGAGTTGAAACGTCCATTTATGCCGCAAAAAACGTATATTTCGACACTATCAAAGGAATCAAAATTTAAAGGCAAGTAATATCGTCTTATACTACAAGTACAGGAAAAAGTCTGAAAACTATACATTTGTAATTAAAAAGGAAAGTCCTTATTTAAAATGCCAGCATACACGGGAGTATTTATAAAGTGTCTTGTACCTAATAGTTGTATACATCTTATATTTTAATATGATATTAAACAGACTGCGAGACACGATTACTGAACTACTCGCATTTATAATATGTACCTACAAATTTGTATGGAACCCTTGGTGGGCGAGTCCGACTCGCACTTGTGCGGTTTTTTTTTTCAATAATCAGTCATTCTTGAAGAGACTCATTACTTCGGACTCCATTGCATCTTTCCATTCTTCGCACGCGTCGCTTGTCAAGGCGTCTTCCACACTAGTCTCTGCTACTCCAGCGAACTCAGCGCTGTTTTCAGCTTCAGTTTCACTTCTATCAGTGATTCTTCCTTTTGCTGTGCTACTGTTGAGCGCGTTAGCCGAAATAGCTTCTTCGGTCGCTCTCTGCTTATAGTACGTAACAGCCGAGATTTGTTCTCCCCCATTCGTCTTCAGACTGACTGATTTTCAGACACATCATTAACCCTTAATGGACGTGGTGTAAATTCAACTGTCTCGGATTATTTTCAGCATTCTCTGCTTTCTCTCTTGATGATAACTCGTCTAAAACACACATATCCTGTGGAATCTTTTAAATCTCCTCTAAAAATCTCACATTACGGTCTTCAAGGATCTGATGTTTACTTGGAAACCCTACCCGATATCCCTTTTTATATCTGAGGTATCTCACGAATATACCTTCCACTGATATTTGCCAAAGCTTATCTTTGTTAGGATCCTTGTTTATAACAAACACCTTGAAACCAAACGCTTTTATATAATTTATATTCAACCGTTTTCCAGTCCATTTCCCAAAAGGAATTTCGCCACCTAAACTGCTGGGCGGACAACGATTTCGAATATGACAATTAGTATTGACGGCTTCGTACCAAAAAGACGGACTTAAACCAGACTATAGTAACACACATCTAGCTATGTTCAAGAGGGTTCAGTTCGTTCTGCTGCGGAGTACGAGCAACTGAAAGCTTCCTTTTCATACCTTGTAGATACCTATCAAACTCTGTATTGCAATACTCATGACAATTATCCGACTGCAAACACTTATTAATTTTCATTCCAGTGTGCTTCTCTACAACCTTCTAGTACAGCTTGAACGTATCAAACACACCGCTTTTCTGTCGCAAGAAATATACTTAGCAACAACGAATGTAACGAAATATTTCGCACGGTCTAAAGATTCCATCCTGAAGGGACTCACAACGTCAGAGTGCGCAATCTTTAGTATTTCTTTGCATGGTACTCGACCTTAAGAGAAGGGTACAGCGGTCATTTTACCCTTTAAGCACGCTACTACACCGGCACTACACCGTCAAATGACCCAACCTTTCATGCCACGTCAACAGTTCGGAGTACTCGGACAACCGCTTCCCCACACTTGGAATTTTCACGAACATTATATTTGCAATTACCGAAACATTGCCATGCTCATTGTGAATGTAAGCGTCATTCCTACGAAAAATCTCTTTGGGGGCTCTGTGCGCAGGTAAGGTTCAAGTAGCGTATCTTTGAAGTCTATGAAACAGTAGTCACTTTCGCTTGCCACTGAAACATGAACATCGCCCTTCTCTTTAATATCAGCTGATGCGTTACTAGCGAGGTTCAATTTATCCTTGAAAGACTTACTTATAGATTTAAAAAGGCCTGCATCACCACAAAGGTGCGCCGTGCAATGACCAGTAAGAATCCATGCCCTGTTCTTAAACACTTAAATTTCCAGGTTTGTGTGGTCCTTTTCTCCCTTTTTTGTTTGAATCAATTTGGACGCGTACTACCACTTCCAGCGACCATGACTGTGGCAATACTACCACATGGCTTCTTTGGTGCCTCGCTTTCCTTAATGATTTTTACTTTTAACACTCAGTAGTCAGCAATGCATCTTGCGACTCAATTGCGCAACAAAAGTTCTCATATGGAGACCTAAACACCCATTCCCTCAAGTTCAACCACAGCATCGAAATACGTTGTCATATGGTCCTCGATATATCCGCAATCATCCAACCTTTGAAGCTTCAACCGTGCAGCCTTCCTTGCTGGTCCTTTCGACGCATAAAGGCACTCAAGCTTCCGCCATACCTTGGGGGACTGTCACACACGCGAGTTTGTTTCAGTTCAGACGGTTGAATCGACAAAATCAAATCCGCCTTGGCATTCTTGTCCTTTTTCAACCACGCATCTCTCGCAAAATCATCGGTTACAGAAGTCCCGTCTACAGATTTCCACAAGTCATTTTTTGTAAGTAGCGCTTCCACCAGAATGCTTCAAGTATCATAGTTCTCCTTGGATAGCAACTCCATACGCGACGAAATAGATGATGAACTATCAAACATTGTGCATACAATTTTCCGATCTTTAATATTCCAATCAACCATGCAAATGTTTAATAACAACGCGAATGAAATTAGTATTTTTTATAGATGTTCTGGGCCCACAACTTGGTAACATTTTGCCATTTCATATAATGGAATAGCCCTGCAAAATCAAGGCCAATGTAGTCGAATTGCTTTAATAAAGTCACTCGTTCCAACGGAAGTAGGCCAAACGGTTGCGGGATTGGTTTTCCAAAGATCTTCTGCCAAACGACACATGATTTGATCTTCGCTTTGATCAACGGACTACCTTTAAGTATGCAAATTCGTTCACGTAGCTCATATACTCGTAATACAACATTAGCACTGCCATGCATAGTTTTTTGATGGTAATAAGGATAGAGCATTCTAGTCGAAGAAAACCTTTATCGTCCAAAAAAGGTGTCCACTTCAACCCTTTTCTCCAGCTCTTAGGTGATCTATTACCGTTCCAAAAGCGTCAACCACATCAAGTTTTTCCGCTGATGGACTAGAAGTCTTAGGTTTTAATTCTCGTTTAAAGCTTGCAAATCGATAACAAAAGGCAATAACTCGTAACCGATAACCGATTCTATTTACTGAATCGTCAATCAAAGTGCCACAGGTCCTAATTTGTCACCGAGCATGTCAACTTGGGTGCAGTGGTCCAAATCACTCTGGAGCCGGTTCATTAGCCAACATTGAGGAACTTTACAAATCGTTAGCGTTTATTCCACTGATTAGAAAATATGTGCCAAGTTTTTCTTATCCTTGCAATGCTCTAGCTTGGATATATAGCTTCCAATGTTGTCTGTCCCCTTTAATCCAAGTAAGAGCGCTTAAACATGCAAAAAGTACAGTTTACCTTCAGCAATAAACCTTCAGTATTTAAAATCTTACGCTCAACTGGTAACCTGAAGAATTTCCTACTTCCTGATCATAAAATATTTACTATGTATTTAGTAATATGTAACCAAATAAAATAACCCTGTGTGGTTGCAGACAAAGTGTAATAATCATTTATTAAACTGACCTGCTGTAACCTCAACAGGCTCTCTGCTCATTTTAATTGACCAGAACGTTAAAATAAATCAAAAAGCGCACCAATAAAATATCGTAAATAAAATATACCAAATAAGCCGATAACAATCACTAAAACTTCCAACCGGCTCATAAAGTTAACCCAACACAACAACTTTGAAATGATTAAGTTCCACAGTTAATTTCTTCGTAGCAGTGGCCCTCATACTTGCCAGTAGCGACGTTATCAACAAGAAAATGTCGAAGTGTGGAAACACTGACGTCAGCGCATCGTCGGTAATGGTCACGAATCCCAAAGGACGACATTCGTGCAACATGCTATGCCGTCAACAAAATGATTGATGTCGTCATTCGCACTGGAAAATTATATCGAAAAGTAATTGTTTTTAAAATATAAAATTAACGACATTTAAATAGAGAGATCAAAGTATTACCACATCAATTATTGGGACCCTGTGCTTATATATTATTTGACAAACCTTGTCTGAATTGAATTATAATAATAGATATCCCAATTTTTCACTCACTTTTTACCAAGTTCATACCATGAACTTCTTTTGTAGCAGTTTAGGCTGAACGGAGATTGTATATTGATAGTATATTGAAAAAAGTATATGGAAAGGAGTAAGGATAAGCTACTCAATTTAAATTTCGAATTGATTGAATTCTGGTCTTAAAAATTGTTCTCTTAGTACAATATTGAATAACTTTTTTTTTCTGAAAGTGTTTGTGTTTATTATTGTGTTATATTTCTAGAGGTAGTATATTTCAAAGTTGAATCGAAATTAGGTGCATTGTTCTCTGACTTTTTGTTTTTCGGGTTAGGCTACAACATTATCAAAGCCATCCATAAATATATATTCCATTTAAAATTCTGATTAAAATCAATTTCGAAATTTTAAATGCTATCAATAGGATCAAAATTTAGACCCAACTGAGGAAATGCTTCAATATATGCCCGGTTATGGCCAGAACTTGGGTCTTGGAAGAGTTGAGCTTAAGACGATTTCCCAGAAACCATTTATAAATTTTGTTCACGTCGCGGAAGTAAATATAATGTCCACCACTTGTTAAAGTTCGGAAATGTAATTTATAAAGCACGTGGTCCAGGTACAGATCCCTGAGGGACATCAAAATAAACGAGAGGATGAGCATTTATTATTGCGAGATTCGTACTAAAAGCGATTGAGAAGATGTGAAGCACAAGATTGCACAAATAATTAACGAAAATTGTTTTTTTAACATTTTTACAACTATTTCATGTTCTACACAATTGAATGCCTTTGAGAAGTCTACATAAACCTTCAGTTCCAAGTAGTCGCTATCATTTACTTATATGGGTTTTGAATGTGAGGATAGCAATTAGTGATATTCCGGACTATGGATTTGGGCCAAGGCCAAGTTTTTCAATTTTTCAATTTTTAGGAAGAGCAGAGGTGATTGTGATTGTTTAAAGAATATATGTAAATTGATGGACGAAAACTGGGACAAGACTTCTTATAGATTGTGGATCAATATTATCGGACCTGTTGCTTTAGATTTAATACCTTGAATGGTTTTTCAAACACATATTTCAAACATATATTTCGTAAAAAAAAGTTTCTTCGTGATTTTATCTAAGAATGGCTACATATGCATTCATATGCCACAATCTGGAGTATTCGTTTTATTTGTACTGTAGACTGGTTACGAATTCATGCTCCGACATTCATTGAAAAACAGTTCCAGATTTCCCTCATTCGCTTTTTCAAGAAGTGCATTTATTGTTATAAAGAGTATATCGTGATTTGAAAATACATGGGCCAGGATTTGATCACAATGCATAATAAGGTTTGGGTGGGACGAAAAGGGAACATCTATCAAAGAAGGCGACCTATTAGGTTCAAAATATGTGGGTTGAGTCTAACTCGCAAATGTAAACTGAGTGACTCAATCACTTCTTCGGCTGTTTTATTGACGGTAGTACGAATTTATGTTTAACATCATTAACATCATTACAAATCACAATTTTGGAATATAAGCTATTTGAGTACCTACATCTCCTTTTTTTTAGTTTTAATTTTGAATTGATTTTTATTAAACTTTGCTTATAACTATCTTACGCCAGACAAAAATGCTTAAAAACTAGCGAACGCTCTAAAATAAACAGCACGACTTAAGACTATGTCTTAGAAACTTAGAATGATAAATGGGTTTTATTGAACTTAGAACTTAGAATGATAAATGGGTTTTATTGAAAAAACTAGATCCTCTTTTTTTATTTATATATAAAACTTAAGCTTAACTTAATCTAACTAAACCTAACTAAACATACTTTATTCTATCTTAATTAACAACCATGGGCCTGATTAAGGCCATATAGCAAATTACCTGGAATCAAATTGGCTTGTATGAAATAACCATCTTGTCAGAGCGAAAATATATCTCGTCAAAATATAGATACTGATCCAGCACGATCCCAAAATATCTTACTATACTTTGTCAAGCCAGTGGACGCCCGTCCGGTCCGAAAATTAAGAACCTGCGCCAATTTTTCTAGTGTCGCCAGAGGCTCTCGTTCTGAACAATATTCTGATTTCTGGAAGTTGATGTACCTACATCTCTAATGTACGAATAGTTTACAACATCAGGCGTCATATAAATCCAAGCTATCAGTCAGTTACTTCCCTTTCCCGTTCGATAAAAGCATTCTCCACGCCTCGTTTGGATATTTCTATGAAGTGAAAATTGTAAATTTTTTATTATAAATGGCAACACACCCCTTTCTGTCCTTTATTTGCTGAGTGTCCTCGTTACTCCTAGATGACGGCCATTAGGACTGTTGTGTAAGTGCGTGAAGATAATTATGAAATCCCTTGAGACGTTGAGTTTTTCGTGCCACGTTTTGATTATCAAGCTAAGAAACTGGCTTACTAACGGGGTCCGACCAAGCAAAGTTGGAATTTTACCCTATTTCCACCCCACATCTGACACCAGTGTTGTGTTTTCAGAGCTTCCGTGGGGTTTCGTACACCTCAACCGAGAAGATATTAATGAAATTTTAAACATTAATGGGCCAGACATGCCTGCAGAAGAGATGATTGACATATTTCAACAACTTGAACCTTCTGAAGAAGCTGCAACTACACACCAACCTGGCCAGGAATCTTCGCTATAGGTGACATATTGGTGAAAGAGGTTTTCAGAAAAGATCCCGACGAAGGACAGTCGAACAAGTTTGGAACACTATAGGGTAGTTCACTTAAAAAAAATTAGGAACAAGAAGCAATTTGTTTTCTATTGTATTTTATTACATTTTAAACATTAACTTGCACTTTTTAAATTTCCTCCGCATTTTGTATGACGTTCTTAATTTGTTTCGCGCGGTCGCTCCTTGCACGGAACTATTCAATATCCTCACAAGGCGAGATATGAGTGTACAATGCTTTCTCCGCAAATAATTTCAATTACAGATTGTTAGTCTTCAACAAAGATGGTAAAATGTTATGTCATATTGTCGATAATAAGCCTCATTATACTAATTTACTGACAAATCATTTCGCAGCGGTACAAGAATTCATTTCGGAACTATTCAATGCATTTTACTGCTCGATTATCGCGATATTTGTTTTAATTTGCACGTATTCACAAAATTAACATGTCATCAATAATCTGCATCGAGTTGGAGTTTCTCAACAACAGTTTCAAACGCATTGTATCCTTTAAACTAAATTGTTGAAACGTATCACAATTGGTTCAAAAACGTATAACTCGCTCAACTTCCTACACATGTTCAATTAAATTTCCTTGTTTTTGCCCAAGCATGGTATGTATGCAGTTCCATTCGCTATATATGCCGTGCTATACCAACATAGTGAGATTAGCAAAAACAAATGCTGCGGCAAACACTACCGGGCATGTGGCTATGTACATACGTTGCATGGTCAAATGTTTTTTTAAACACGTGGGCAACCAGTGCATACCTACATACGTACCTGCAGGTGACAAGGACGTCTTTGTGTGGCTACCACAGTTATGGTTCCATTGTTAGGAACTATGGAACAAATTGCTGAAGGCTGAGCCTGCACGAGTGCTACTAACATCAACGGCGTGATGTACATGAGCCAACTTAAACGAATAACGTCAACCAAATTGGGCCCGACATTGATTCTCGCCACCAGCATTATACAATGTCAGTCTTAGGAAAAAATGTCGTTTATCGTTTTATGCGTGATGTTTGACATCCGGGATGTATTTCCCGTTCTTTTTTCTATGGTTCTTTTTTACTTTGTTACTTTTTTTTCTTCTCTTCTTTAATCATGGCTTAAAGTGACAAAACTGATTTGACAAGGTTATTAGAATGTTAAACCATTTTAAGTGATTTTTAATGTCAAGTTAATTTTGTATATTACAAAATGAAAGAAAACTCTTGGTGTCAAGAGTGCGCATACATCCAATTAGCCATTTAAAAAAAAAAATTATAATAGCGGCTATACGATAAAACTAGGAGTTATCACCTTAATTCTGGACAGGGTATCAAGAGGCAACAAAAAGTATGTCAGGTATGTTTTATGATGATGATGATGATGATGATGATTTGAGGCTGGGGTAAAGTGTTTTTTCTCGTTCCTTATACACATATTGACATATTTGGTAATGAAATTTCCAGAGAACAGAAGATCAAAATTTCATATCAGAAACGTGAGCGTATAACATTTAAGCTGTTATTATAAAAGACGTTTGACGTCATTAAGGATAATGTTGTCAGCTCTTCTCACAAAATATGTATACATATTATATTAAATTCAGTCAAGTTTCTTATTATTAGAAACTTTTAATACTAATGCAATTGTACATATAGGATTTTTGAGACGAACCTACAAGAAGTAGGATTCCTATTCTAAGCGTGGTTCCGTAAACTAAAATAAGCAAAAAAGCAGGGGTTTCGTAGAATATAGGCAATCTTCATAAGCTCACAACAAGAGAGTTAAAATTGCTATTTAATAATAACATCTTAAAGTACTCTTACAAAACAAAAGAGCTTGGCGGGCATTACTCGAAAAAAAAACTCAAAAAGAAGCACATAAAATGTTAGACGCAATGCCGGCAAAAAACAATGAGGATGACAGTGACAGCGAGTTAATTCCGAAAATGGTTTATCTCTTTCAAACACGGTGATGAATCTCGATAAAAGGTTAACCGAAACCCTTATATTTATTGCTTATAGACTTAAGGTATGCTGCTACTGTCAGTTGTTGAATGAAGGAGCAAAGGTATTGCACTTGTACAGGCGGTTATTAAATGGAGCGGTGAAGTTGGCTGAAGGACCGACGTGCGGAGCTGGAAAGCACATTTCTCATAAGCGAGTTAGACATCATTGTAATCTGCTTTCATCGAACCTTGCTAGGCAGAAGGAAATCTAATGGCGGAACGTTTCTCGAATATTTCTATAAATTTCCCAACTGGCAGCTCAGGGAAACGTCGATGACAAATCTTTTGTGACGTATATTGTTGATGATCCAAAAAACACAATTATACTATACGAGACCAAAACTCAAGGTAAATTGAAAGAAAAGTTAAAAGCTTACGGAGTTGTAAAGAAGATGGAAGTTCGGCGAAAAAATATGTTTTGAATGTGGTAGTAGACCTTGTGATAGTAGATATTATTGTCCAAATAAGGACAAAGAATCTAGATTTTTTGTATCCACCGACTTTAGACACATAGCCATCACATGATCAAAGCGATCATCAAAGTGAACGGCTGGCACCACTAATGTGAACGTGATTTTGTGCGCAGATCCTGTGGCGAAAGTTGGATCCGGTGAGCGACTTCATGCTACTCTGCGCGATACTGGGAGTGACGTCATCCTTGCGTATAGATCGGTTCAGAATGCAGCCGATAGCGAGCATTTCGATTAATGACATTGGGCCAAGAAGTTCACCTTAACACCTCAACACAACTTTATCGATGGGAGCGAAGAACTTGCAAATGCGATTGCATGCGGTTCCCGACTATTGATTGAAGCACTACTTTCTCTTGGGTAAGGATTTTTGGAACAAGTTGTTGTCGTTTAGATAGCGGAAAAGTAACATGCATCAGAACAAAGGAGTTGAGCAAGAAGATGGTAATCAATGATACTCGGGACCCAAAAGAAAGTAACCAAAAAGCAGCAGTAGAAAACCATAATACCGAATAGGTCAAATTTGGTAAGTTGATGGTAGTGTTGGGTGATAAACGGCTAACAAAGGCATCGCAGGAGCAACATCCACCGACGGGTGCTAGTCCGCAAAAAAGCGATTAAGAGCCACTGCAGTCGAACACCTTGCACAGGAGACAACAACTGTCCGGGTGCGGATTTGTGGTTCCAGGCAGACTAAGGCAAAAAGTCTTAAGCTTTCGGCATGTGAGCGAACGCCTCATAACGATCAGCATGAAGGCTAAATTCACTAACATCAGCCCGATCTGCGTCCACACCCCCACGGAAGACAAGAATGCCTATGTCGAAGATGAGTTTTATGAACTCCTAGATAGAACATATGCGCAATGCCCCAGCTATGACATCAAAATTGTACTAGGAGACTTTAATGCAAAGCTAGGTAAAGAAAACATCTTTGAGCGAGTCATCAGTAAACACAACCTGCACGTTGTGTACAACTCACGACTCCTATAACGGAGTCAAGCTCACCGATTTTGCAACGGAGCGAAACCTCCCCATAGCCAGTACCCGTTAAACCTCAAAATAAACAGAGGTACCTGGCGGTCGCCAGATCAATCAACCACCAACCAAATTGATCATAGCGATCGACGTCAGACACTCCTCCACTATTCTTGACGTTCGAACACTCCGAGGTGCTAATATCGTTTCGGACCACTATCGTGTAGTAGCCAAGATGCGCCTGCGGATATCAAGGACGCCGTGGAGTAGAGCCAAAATACAAAAATATGAAGTCGAAAAGCTACTATCGTAAGAAACTGCAAGTGCTTTTGCCGAATCCGTTTCCCTTAAGCTCTCTTATGCACCCCCATCCCCCACTAAGTCAATTGAGCAACAATAGAACTTTTGTAAGCAGGCCCTGAAAAGCACTGCCTCCGAAGTTCTGGGCCATAAGGTTCCACCACGTAGGAACAGCTGGTTCGATGGCGAGTGCAGGGAAATGCATGCAGCGAAGCAGGATGTATACAAAGCCTCGCTGCATAGAAGGACGAGGGCTGCCCGTGAGTTATACGAGCTAAAAAGAAGGGAAGAGCATACGCTCCTCAGGAGGAAAAAGAAAGAGCACGAAAAGCGCGCGATCGAAGACCTGGAAAGGTGCTACCGCAGGCATGATGTTCGAAAGTTTTATCAAAGGATAAAACGAACATGCCAACGTTATAAAGCCAGAACAGGAGCCTGCAGTGACGACAATAGACATCTTGTAGTAGAATCACAGTCTGTGCTAAGAATATGGAAAAACCACTTCTGCAGACTGTATAACAGTCAACAGGCAGAACCTCTCATTCCTTAATAACGAAAATCACAGAGAATTCCGCACGCCTGACGAAGGCCATATCTAAATTGTAGTCTAACAAAGCTGCTGGCGCAGACGGACGGATGCCGAGCTCTTCAATGCAGCTGGAGTTGACCTGGTCGGGAGGATGCACCACCCCGTCTATAAGATATGGTGAAAAGAAAGGATGCCCGAGGAATGGAGCCTCACCATCGTTCGCCCGATCCACAAGAAAGGAGACCCCTTTGATTGCGCCAACTTCAGAAGAATAAGTCTCCCCAACATCGCCTATAAAATCTTCTCTGCCGTTCTGTGTGAATGCCTGAAACCTTTCCCACACCAGCTGATAGGTCCTTCTCAGCGGTGGCCAGGAAAGTCCACCGTCGATCAAATCTTTACACTACGGCAGATCCTGGAGAAGATAAGTGAATTTCAAAATGACACACACCACCAATTTGTTGACTTAAAAATCCCATACGATAGCGTAATTAGCGACGAGCTATACAACGCCATGTCTATTTTTGACATCCCTGCCAAGCTCGTCAGACTATGAAGGATGACTTTGGAGAATGCTCGCTGCTCCATTCGAATCGGTACAGACTTAACCGATAGCTTTGATGTCGAAAAAGGATTTAGGCAGGGCGATGCGTTGTCGTGCGACTTTTTCAACATTATCTTAGAAATAATTGTTCGAAACTCGCTGGTCAACACAAGAGGCACAATATATGTATTTTAAATCGTCACAACTACTCACCTAGGCGGATGACATGGACATAATTGGAAGGAGTCAGCGTGATGTAAATGACGCGTTTACGAGTATTGAGCCGGCGAAATTTGGTCTAGCGGGAAATGAGGGCAAAACTAAATATATACTGTCATCAAAAAAGAACGCTAACTACCGACGTCTTGGCCAGATCGCCAATATTGGCAGCTACCATTTCAAGGTAGTCAAGGACTTCGTCTACTTTGGCTCCGCAGTTACCTGGAACAACGGCATCAGTTCTGAAATCAAAAGCAGCATCACCCTTGCCAATTGCTGTTTCTTCGGGCTCAGGAGGCAATTGTGTAATAGAGCCCTCTCTCGTACGACCAGGTTGACTCTACACAAAACCCTTATCACCCCAGTTCTACTGTATGGCGCAGAATCATGGACCCTATCAAAAGTGGATCAGAAAGCGCTTGGCCGTTTTGAGAGAAAGATACTGCGTTTGATTTTTGGCCCTATAAATGCCGAGCAGGAAAAGAGTCAACCACGAACTGTACCCCAACGCCTAAGGTGGCTAGGGCTTGTAGAGCGAATGGACCTCTCAGCTCCAGCCCGGAGACTCTTCGAATCCAATCCCGAGAAACGACGGAGTAGAGGGCGGCCGCACCTAAGGTGAAGATCACAGCTGGAAAAGGATCTCAACCAACTGAGAGTGCGACACTGGAGCAAGCTAGCTAAAAATCGCGTTAGACGGAGAGACTTGTTGATCGAGGCCCGAGATTGAGTCTCACTCCGACCTATGGCGTACCATAAAAAGAAGAAGAAGATGGTAGTGTAATATTTTATAGAAGATTAAGAATTCGTCAGTTCACTGAAGATAGAGAACCCTGAAATTCGCTTAACTGGGAAGAGCTCAATAAGAATTTATCATCCGGTGGGCTCTGAAAAGTCATTTTCCCGCTGAGAAACAGCTGATTTCAGACCAGTAAATACTTGAATAACGAAAGGCATGTTCAGGTCAAGTCCGTTTGGACATAGCGAAGGAAAGCGAAAATTTACTGCGTTTATCACAGCTGCCGGCCAGTTAAAATATAATAAGTTAAAATAAAATTCGGGCTGTGCAACTCACCTTCATATTCCAGCGATTCACGGTTTTCTAAATGGTTTTCCAACAACTCTTCCGAACGAAAAAAAATCTTTATTCCCATTAATGTCATTATCATCCCAGCGAAAGAGGTGAACGAATATCTAAAGACGCTGAAAAATTTGCTTTTAGTCTCAGAAGTATGCAGACTAAATGGAGCAAATGCTCTTTTGCTTCGTCGCCGTCGAGGATCAGTTTCTTGGGATTGAAACCAGGTCATTTGCGACAAGATGCGTGTGGTGTCCAGCTTTACTAGTCCGAGGACTGTAAAGGAAATGTTCATTCCCGTTTACGCCGTGTTTTCAAAGCCGCTGAGTGATTTGCTAAAAGGAAACAAAAAGTTTCGCTTGACCTAAAAGGAACAAAAATCATTCAACGTTCTGAAGAAGAAGCCATGTAACGAACCCGTGTTGAAGCTTAACGCAGCAAGAGAGAAGCAACTGCACAGGGATGCAAGCAAAAAACGGCGCGGCAAAAGGCTTAACAATACAAGGTTTCATGCTGTTTTCTTCGTCGGTTTCAAGTACGTTGGAAAGAGTGTCAAAGAACACAACAACTCTACACCAAATAGAGGCGTTAAGTTGCCGAGAGTGTCGTATAAAACTCCTAAACGTGACCATATCTTCAGATGTGTGGCCCGTAGAACATTCTTTCTTAAGAATTGAAGAAAAAAAGAATGCACATTACTTTGTGTACCGCGTAACCTTGGTATTACGCTTTAAGCCTCATAAGGTCTAATATAATATATGTTCTCATATAGGTAAATTAAATAGATATGGGCAATCTATTCGAACGTTGCATCTTATTAAATAATAAATTCTTCAAATGTAAAGTACCGTATGCTCAACAAATTAAAGAAATAAACTTTTAAATTTTGTAATATTCTTAACGAGACGGAAGTTCATGTCAACAAATTTAAGTCAACAGCAACTGATTCTCTAGCTCGTATGCTTTGACTCATTTACTTCGAGTTCTTTTTTCTACTTGCCTTCGGCTATGTCTTGAGCTCTTAATGAAGCAACTATAATTAATTTTCTCAGCATCGCAAAGAATTCCTTGGAGCTTTATGCGTGCAAAGAATAAAAATGAAAAATTATGTAATTTTTCATAAAACGTTTCAACAAGAATTGCAATTAATTCCAATGGACGCCCAAGTCGTTTCCTTGCTTTATTGTCACAATACCGCTGTTTGTGTTATGAATTTCTTTTTTAATGATTTCGTGTTCTTTACCTTTTTTTTCGTCAAACAGTTATTCGAGACAGAAAAAGCTTATGACAAGACTTTATTCAAAATGACTTCAATAGTCGCTTGAATGTATTCGAAAATTTCATAAGAGGATATCCGGAAGCTAAAACCGTAGCCTTTTCAAGCAACGTAAATGAGGTAACTCTCAGAAAAATTCATTAAGTCGGATAGTTTTTTCTTTCATATGATTGGCTGTTTAGGCAAGAAATTTTTCTTTTAATTTTTAATATATTTGGACTTGTATTTTGTATTTATTTATTTAAATAATTCGCAGACACATTCGTATCTTATGGGTAAAACGCTTAATACGAGTATATACATACATTTTTGATTTTAAATAAGGTAATTCAAATTTTTAAACTAGACAGTTTGAGATATATTTGAGTAAGTTTATAGCTTAAGTTAACATTAGCCAGGTATTGGAAGAATAAAGTTTTAAATTTGTTGATGTTTGTGATTCTCCTAAGCGTGATTGGCAGCGTGTTCCATGATTGATTGAATTAACAAAAAATTAACGTTTTGATTGAAGGCAATTAAATCTTGGTCGAATTATTATGTTAGTGCGATTTAATCTGGGCAAAGTGAGATTTGAATTTCACGAAGTTGTCAAAATCACTCCAAGTGTTTGTAGTGCATAAGAAGATATGTGATCGGAATATCTTTTGTTAAAAAGATATCTGGCTATATTGTTAAATATAACGTTTAACTTTCGTCTGGTGTCGAAATCAAATCAACAAATTACAAAACCGAGAACCTCACAACAATACAAAAATATGGGTAGAAGTAGAACCTTTACTATGAGCATTTTTGTGCTGATTTGTAAAGAATTTTGAGTTGACAATAACAAGCGGAGGCTATTATAATTTTTTCCTACAGTAGCAGTTACATAGTCTGACCAAGCTGGCGTGTTGTTGTAGATGACTCCAAGATTTCTGGCTGTACTAACGTATTCAACAGATGTGTTTTGTAATACAATTCGGAAAAAAATGTATGTAACTAACACGCGTTTGTATATACACGATATCTTCGACTTTTTGGGATTGAGAGATAAGTGGTGTTTCAATGTCCACTCTTGGATTTTATGCAGCTTATTCGTTTATACAGCTTATACCGTTTGAAATATTGGCCACCGGACAGCTAAGTAAAGTTTTCCATCGTCGGCAAACATTGCATATGTTATAGAGCAATGGGTAACCTGCTTCGGAAGCTTGATGATATATGTATAATGAAAATAGTATTGGTCCAAGAATGGATCCATGAGGAATTCCTTGTGAAATCTCAAGGTATGGTGATGTTTCGTTATTAGTTGAGACACATTGTTGTCGGCCAGATAGATAGGCAAATATAAGTTTTATAACCAAATGAGAGAACTTGTAGTTGGTTAACAGTTTGATGATTTACTGTATCAAATGCCTTAGGAAAATCTAGTAATGTTAGAAATGCCAATCGTATGTCATTCACAACACATAGGAGTGCGGTTTTACAGCTTCTTTTAATGCGAAACCCGGACTGATTAGTACACAAGAGTTCATTTCGACTCAAATGAGCTGGTGGATGAGGTGAGCAAAAATCATCTTCTTCTAGTCCTCTTCTTGGGCGCCTGTTCAAATCTAACTCTTGCAAACTCCAAAGCAGAGTTCAAAGGATGGCGTGCATCGCGATAGCAGGGGGACTGCGACAACCCCCACTGCAGCCCTCGAAACGATGCTTCACCTACTCCCCTTGGACATTTTCCAAAGAAAAGGCAAAGAAATCGGCGCTGCGATTTAAGGAATCCGCTCACTGGAAGTTCTCCGTCCAGGGTACGCTGGTATTCTACCCCAAAGCAATGATATAAGTGAAGTCACGGTCTACTTAATTCCGACTCTTGATTCTACAAAACAACAATTCTCAACCGACGACAATGAGAGGGGAATGAATTTCCAAAAAGGTAGGTACTGCACTGGAAATATACACAGACGGGTCAATGGTGTGGGTGTCGGTGTCTATGCACCGACCCTAAAAATCAGCCAATCCCGTAGACTATCGAACCACTGCAGCATATTCCAAGCTGAACTAACGGTAATTTGTGAGGCCGCCGACTGGCTGTCTGTGAGATCGATGAACAACAGAGACATCGTCATCGACACAGATAGCCAAGCTGCAATAACAGCACTCGAATCACCCATAATAAGTGGCATTCAACTGTTGTGGCAACAGTGGCATTCAACTGTTGTGCAAGGTATGTATATGGCATAAGAAGATATGAGCACATTTCCGAATATACAAGAAAAATAGCTGATTGCACTTTAATAGAACTATTAAAATATCGAACTATTTTATTATTACATAAAATTATGACCACAAAAGAACCGACGTATCTATACCGAAAAATCAATTTTGCAATAAGCTATCGATCCCTACATCTTATATTGCCGAGACACAAATACATGGCAAGTAGCCGCCAGTTTTTTGTACATGCCGTTCAACTTTGGAACTCACTCCCCTTATGCATCAAGTTAACGAATAACACAAATGATTTTAAACGTAAAGTTTTCAATTTTTTCGCTAATAACCGCTACCAATAATAACTCACTCTCATTTAATTATTTATTGTATAATATTATTAATTATTTGCATAAGTTTCCTTTATTTTATCTATTTTTCGTATATTTATTTTTTGTTTAATGTTAATTTTATACTAAATATATACTAAAATACTTAAAGTTTGTACATCTTTAAAAGACTAGCTTGTCTTATACACCCAAGGAAATAAATATACTTCCACACTGAAACATGAATATTCTGACAATATTTTTCAACAGATTCGAAATAATGTACCATTTTCTGGAATTGTATGTGCGCACGTAAAATACCGTTACTTATTTTTTCTGTATTTCCCCGTAAATTTCTGTAGCAGTCGATTCGAGTTATTTTATCAGAAGGAAATAAATATAATTCCATTCGTGGTTTAGCCTTTACAGAAATAAAGTGTGTGTTCGTTTAAGATAATTTGATTTTTATTTCGACAAGTTTAATATCCAGTATGTATAAGGTTAATAAAAAAATTATAAATTTTGACTTTAAGAGCATTTTTTGTAGAAATGCCTCGAGGAAAAACATTTTCAGGTGAGGAAATCGACAAGATCATGGCTTATGCAGAACTCGGTATGTCAATGCGAGCTATTGCAAAAAAAATCAATAGATCCCATATTGGCGTTTCCAATGTCATTAAACTTGGCCCGCTTTATAACACAACAGTTAGATCTGGACGGCCGCCAATCTTGACAGTGCGACAAAAGCGACTAATAGTCAGAGAAACTGCGGCAAGACAGCTTAGTGCTTCGGAAATTCGAGCTAAGCTTGAGTTGAAAATAAGTGCAAGACGTGTGAGACAAATCTTTAATGAGTCCGACAACCTAATTTGGACGAAAAAGAAGGGTAAACCTGCATTGCAAAAGCGACATAAGAACGACCGCCTCCAATTTGTGATGTCACATCTGTCCTGGACTGACCAATGGCAAAAAGTAATTTTTAGCGACGAAAAAAAGTTTACATTGGACGGCCCAGACGGTTATTAACGATGTTGGCATGATAAAAGGACAAAAACACCTGTAAGTTTTAAAAGAAATTTTCAAGGAGGAAACGTAATGGTTTGGGCTGCCTTCTGCTTTGCCGGTCGAACGCCAATGTGTTTTGTGTCAAACAAAATGAATTCGACAAGTTATATTAGCCTTTTGGATGAGGTCTTACTGCCATTTTTAGACGAAATTGATGAATCTTTTATGATTTTTCAACATGACAACGCACCGATTCATCGTGCTGGTGTTGTTACATCTTGGCTGGACGAAAAAAATATTCCCGTTTTAAAATGGCCTGCCTTAAGCCCGGATCTAAACCCCATAGAAAATATCTGGGAAATATTGTCAAATCTTGTTTACGCTAATGGATTGCAGTACGACAACTTATCCCAGTTAAAAACAGCAATAAATGAAGCCTGGAGAAAAATCCCATCATCAGAGTTTAAAAAATGAATTAGCTCCATGCCCCGACGAATGGAGGAAGTAGTGTCCAACTCCGGTGGACATACACATTATTAAAAGTTTGATTTATTAATTGATTTTCTACTTTTTTTTATAATGCCTTAATAAATGTTAAAGTGGAAGTATACTTTTTTCCTTCGAACAATTTGATATTTATTTTAATTCAATAAATATAATTCCTAAATTGCAATTTTGAAATCTTTTTTTTGAAGGGTTTTTAAAGTTCAATAAAAATAATTTTGAAAAAATTATCAAAAATAAATAGTTTGAAAAATAAATAAATTTTCTTTATGGAAGTATATTTATTTCCTTGGGTGTATGTACATTATGCCGTTAATAAATAAATAAATAAAATAAATAAAATAAATAAATAAGATCAAACTTGGTGAAGCACTGCCGCACGTCTCTTAAAGAAATATCGAGCAGATGCGCTGTAATGTTGTGCTGGGTAGCCATCTCCTATGTAATTGCCCTGCCCTAGCTGCCTCAAGAAGACGATTTCTGGGAGAATATATTTTCAACGAACTAACGGATCTATCCGATACGGAGATCTACAAAATATCGAATTTTATTCAACACTCAAAATGATTCCAAGAGTAACGGTGACCAAGCCTGGTAGCACAATGGACCGTTCTTGGTATAAGTGATCCCCACCGTTTTCACGGAAGGAAGCTACCTTACCTAACCTAACCTAACCTAGATAAGCTTGCATTTGTTTCAGTATTGCCCTTTCCAACATCTGGAGAACAAAAAAAAAGAAGTAACATAAATATAGGCCTATATGTAGTGCAGTGTGACGTTTTTAGTAAAGGAATAATTCTGGCAATTTTCCAGACTTGTGGGTAATCGCAAGTTGTAAGAATTGTATTAAATGTATGTGTTATATACTTAAATATGTAGATATGGCAGGATAACTTTGGTAAACTGGCGATTAATTTTTTCGAACAGCATTTCAGCGTGCTTTGCGATTATGATAACATAATGGATCAAAGAATCTGTATTAAATTTATTGTGAAAAATAAAATGACGTTACCCAACGTATGTAGTTTAAAATTTGGCTGTGGCATTTGGCAAAATACTAAAAATAATAAGTTTTTACCGAAGGCCGAGGAAACGAGGAATCCTAGCACGTCAACAAAGAAACGTTCAAGCGTTGAAGAAAGTTGTCAGAAAAATCATGATCAGAGAAGTGCTGTGTATATCGGAATATTAGTTGGCTCAGGCCATGAAACCTTTTCGGATATTTTGGGCATGAAACGTGTGAGCTAAGCGCTGACGCAATTGCATTATGTTTGAGGAGGTTTACTTTAAAGGGAACAAAATAGACATTGATGAATATTTAAACATTTCTCAAGAAAAATAAGGATCACCTAATTTTTTTAACATCACTTGTATTTTTACTTTAGAGTAGTTTGATGCTTATATTGCAGTTTTTTTCGTTATTTCTCATAGTCATTTTAAACAGATAACTGGGGAATGTACTCTCAAATTCGATTTTATTCATATTATTTGTTTCAATTTAGGCGTTACATTCTGTAACCCATATTTGTCGTGTGAAAATTTATTTTTACAAATAATTTTACTTTCTTTACAGGAATTATTCAACTGTTAAATGTGAAAATATACATTCTTTAAACTGGCTTATAGAGTGCCCCTGCAAGTATAAATGGAAATTGTGACTCATAAAATTTATTATTATGATTATATAAAATATTAATTTATTATTTATTTATTGACTTTTACTAGGAAATCACATTTCTTTAGAGGAAAACAATATTATTGAACATCAGAAATTTAATTATAATGATGTTGGCAACTGAGTATCTGTAACGAATACTTTTCAAATATTATATTGTACATATGTGTAAAATCTTTTATGTTCATTTCCCGAATAAACTTCGACATAAATATGTGTACTCTTCGTATTTTGTTTTCCCAATAAAAGTTATGGTCCAGCTCCCTGCGTATTTATAATTATTTATTTGTGTATTTATAATAAATTAATTGTGAAAATTACTTCATCTTTGTACCAAATAGAAAAATTGTCAAACGCCAATTTCGATAGCTGGAAGATCCAAATGAGATCAGTCCTCACTCCGAACTTCGCTCATATGTCTCATGCAAAAGTTGTGTACAGCCGACGTAGCTGAATCGCATCAAGAACTGAAAATCAGCGAGGAACGCATGAATAAATTTTTTAGACAACCATCAACCTAGCGAACCCGCTAGGAAGGAAACGCTTTTTAAACAATTCCTATTTCTAGATGGAGTTAGTGCATACAGCTAATAAATTAATACAGAAGGATATAAAGCTTTAAGAACACGATCGCCATCATCCTGCTAGTCAGTTTCCTGAAAGCTTCGAAAATTTCTTCGTTGTTAACGAACCAGGAGATACATATTTTACCTTTCTTAATGTGCTGAAGACAAAGCTTTTAGTAGAAAGGAATCGACGCGAGGAAATATTACAAAAATTATTGAATAAAATATAAATGTTATAAGTGTCATAAAAGTGATGATTCAAAATGTATAAATTTGAAGAGCTCTTCTCAGAAAAATATGACAATGAAAGTCTATTCACCTGAATTCAATCATATATCGAGAAAATCCACATTACGGCAATTATTCAGCTTAAGCGAAGAATATTAGACTTGAACTCAAATCAATGTTTGTTCCCCAATGAAAAAACAAATTTATCTCGATTTGCAAAGCTGTTGAGAAAAACTATTGCGTTCGCTTCAACAACTCTGGTGCCAGCATTTACTGGTCCTATACGAACACTCTAAAGTAAACAGAACAACTTAAGATTTTGTCCTACAGCCTTATTACAATGTTTAGTTGTAAAAATTATAAAAAATTTAAAATTAAAGCTAGGAGTAATAAAATAAAAATTGACAACTACATATTTATATTTCAGGAACGTGGTGATGAAAAAATTGCATTTAAATCTTGCCCCAGAGCAAATTCAATATGAAATCTGCTTCAGAGCCAAGTTGTGCAGTTCAGCATTCCTTAAGAAATTTGAATTGAAATAGAAATTGTCCATACAAATATGAGAATAACTTCATATGGAGGCGTAAGATATTTTACTTTAATCATTGACGATTTTAGTCAGAAAGTGTTTGTTTATTTTCTTAAAGTTAAACCTAATGTTTTTTATGCCTTTAAAATATTGAAAGCCGAGGTTGACCGTGAAACTTCTCGAAAAATACAATTCTTTAGGAGTACAAGTACGTCAACATCAATTTCATAAAATACTTGGCCTCAGAGGTAATAAAGAAAGGATTGGGTGTTGAGTATGCCCAACAGCAAATCGGTATTACTGAAGGGATGAATAGAAACGGGACATATATGGCTGGGTGCCTTCTTTCCGATAGTGATTTGCCTGATTCGTTATGGGCAGAAGCAGTAAATGCAGTATTATACGTATGTGCTGTTTAACCAAATTGCTCAACGTCAAGACGCCCTACCAAACCTGGTACGGGCGAAAACCATATGTTGGACAGCCTCGCGTTTTCGGATAGAAGGCATTAAGATTAGATAGAAGTCAAGGGAAAACTAGATTTTAAAAAAGAAGGGTAGAATGTGTCATATAGGCTCTATGATCTCAAAATGAGAACTATTTATATGAGCAGAAATGCTTGATTTTTGGAAACTTCAATAACCACCGGTTAAAAAAATCATGTGATAATGGGATGTGGAAATGACGACAACTTTATTGGCAATGATTACAGTATTGCAGATGAGAATGCAGGGGATATGACTACAAAAACTGGTGACGCCGGAATGGACTGGATGATAGTAGCGGTAAAGATTATAGAAAGTATACAGTTGAGGTAGAAGCTTTAGACCGCGATTAATAAAATAAAATACAACTGGTTTATGAATAATTTAACTCTGTATGATAGTCATTTAAAAATGAAAGAAGCTCCAAGCGGGCCGGATGCACATGAATCGCTGGAGACAATGAAAAGTGAGTATAATTCTCTGAAGTCAAATAGAAGGTGGGTCTTAGCCTAGTTGTCGACGAATCATTATGCCACCAAATCTAAGTGGGTGTTCACAATAAGATATGATAAGGCTGGAAATTCGATTGAATATAAAGCAAGACCCGTCGCAAAGGCTTGCAGTCAACGCTATGGCCTTAGTTATAAGGAAACTATTTCGCCAGTTGTAAGATACTTTACCATTTCATTATGTTTACGGATATATTGTAAATGGAGCAACCTGAAAATTTTAAAGCTATCTACGCGTTGAAGCAAGCCGGTCGTGAATAAAACAAGAAGTTATATGAAATACTAAAAGTTGCTCTACAGATTTGTGTACAGATTAATACAATTAACTATAAACTCTATCTAAGGAAGACTGGTGAGGCTCTTAAAGATTTCGCAGATGCCATATACTGGATATGTCTTTCCACTTACTTGTGCAGCTATATCGTGGAAGTACAGAACACAACATGCAGTGACGCTCAGCAATACCGAGGCTGAATATATGGCATTGCAAACAATAGAGGCGATATACTCGTATCTCAATTTATTTAAAGCTCTGATAAAGGGGCTGTAATAGAAAGAATTATGATACGTAGATACTGTTATTATGATGTTGACAAATGAGTGCCTTTAACGAATATTTATGGAACACAGAACATATTTGAAGACTCTTTTGTGTTAATTCTTCGTCGAGAAAATACTTTTTTCTAACAAATATGATATTAACATAATTTATTTATTTTTATCCTTGAAATAAAATTAAAAAATATCCTATAAATAAAATGAACAAGCCATTGCTTGCAATGTAGTATATATTGAGATATTCTGCCTGACAATCAAAATATATCCTAACCATTTAGCTATAGGATTGTTTCTGTAATGCATTCTATTCAGGAATAGTTGCTGCATGCGTCTTTATCAATTCCATTTCACAAAGAATGATCGACAAATATCGTCGGTATTTGAATAAAAATAAAACAAATACCCTATTCTTGTATGTAAATGATTTTGTTATTGTTAAAAGCTGTTCTCGTTTGCTCGTGACATTGCATCTTATTTTTACAATGCAAATATTTTCTTCCTTACGTGTGTATAAAACTTCTCCTTTCTTCCAAAATGTTGAATTTCTGCGAAATAGTCCTTAGGGGATAAAAACTTGCATGATAAATTTACTTGCATACTGATCGATGATGAAACTTCCATGTTCTGTATGTAAAAAAAAATATGAAATAAAAAAAAGACGTTTACAAAACTCTGACAAAAACTGCAAATCTTGGATAAATTTTCAAGACATCCATCAATTCGTACTGTGAATGCACCCCTTGAAAATATTTGCTTTCTTTTGTGGGGGAAGAAGAACATAAAGTGTGCATTAAACCTAGCGTGTTTGGTGCTTTCCTCAATTTACGAATAATTTATCAAAGTAGTCGTGCACATAGATTTGAAATTCCACCCTATCGGGCTTATTTCGCTAGTAAAAAGGGTATTTCGTATCCGTATAAAGGAAACGGTAACACTTAGCTGCGTGAATTTAATTTATGTCCTTAACTGTGAAGGACTAATCCTCTTCGATTGCCCTCGACGTAAAGTGCAACGTCTATTCTTCCATATTCTTTTTCTGTACGAACCCGAGTACATATACCTATACATAGATATCGCTTGCGGTGCAATTGTGGTAATTCAACCCCATTTCTCCGGCAGCGAATTATGGCAAGGGTACTTCTGATGGGGCTAGGTGGTATAAAATCGTTCAACAAGGGCTTATGTGAATCGTATTATATTTCGCGATTTGCCTTCCATGAGGATCGTGAGGAAATGTAATTGTTTATTTGGCTGGTTTCCGAAGGAAGTTGGAATAAATTTTGAATGCGAAACTACTATGCCTGTCGGAAAATTGGGCTTTAAACAATAAGTACTTAAGGCTGGTTAAAATATTGTAAATATTATAAATGGATTGGATTGGAAATTCATGTTGAGATATTCAATCTGAAATGTTTTTTTTTTCAAATCATTATTGCTTTGAAAATCTTATGTGTCTGTATATAATTTATAATTATATATGTATATAAAATCATCTGAATATGCTCTAAAATGTTTTTTTTTTGGAAATCCAAAAAATATGGTTCAACTGTAACGAGATAATTAAAATTCTGTTTATCCACTTAGTGCAATAGCTACTTACAAATTACATCTGCTCAAGCCATTCTACATTTAATTAATGGTTAATTTGGGTTCGAAATTAGGAAAGATCTAAAGTTATATGGTCGGCCAAGTCTAGTTCCTGCTCAAACCAGAGGTGTAAAAGTGTACGACAACCTTTTAATGACAATTGTACGTACCCTAATAACTGTTAATGACACAATTAAACGTTTCCTTTACAAACCATTTTACCGCCTTTTATTTAATGGCAGTTTCCAAAACCTGAAATAAAGTACTTGTAGATACATACACATGCACATGTATTCGTTCCCCGGTATCTATGCACTCTAAGCCTTTATTTGCTATCTAAAGAGGAAACATTACATAGAAATCAATAGTTACATCGGCAAAGGCATTGAATGAACAACCTACAGTGAAACAATTCAGTGAAGGGGATGTGCTTTTGAGGAACATAGTTGGAATACATACGATAAGAATGTATCTAGATTTTCATTTTATTTAAGTTGGTTTTACAGATGAAGTACTTTACACTCGTCCAAACCAATCGAATGATGTGGTATTATTTTACCCCTTGATGCTGGTAACTCGAGAACTACACTAATATGTAATGCCTTACTGGTTCAACTTGAAATTTAACCAAAGTTTACTAATCGCGTCCACTGTACATGTCCTACTCGAAAACAAAAATGAGAGTTGCATTCTGATCTTTCTTGCATTTGCATTTGTTAGGATCACGGACGCATTAATAGATATAAACTAATACCTAACTATAAAATAAAGCATCAACAAAAAGATACGTACCAATTCTCATAGTATTAAATGTGGACAATAAATCAATTAACCGTTACTATTGATGCATTTTAAACTTTATGGTCAAGATTTGTATTTGTATAAGATGCTGTATTTCCATTTATTGTTAATTAAAATTCTCATTCACATAAGATAACAATACATCTTTCATATAACATGCAGAAGTAGAATATATATATGTATGACTAATAAATATACATATGTATAAATTCATGGCAGGGATACGAAGAAAAAATGCTTAGAATTATAATTAAAACAGTACAGTATAACCAAACAGTACATACATAGTTGAAGAGAAGAAATGAGCGGAAAAGGAATGTGGAAAGAAAGAAGGATAAGATATTGAACTTGAAATTCCATTTGATTTCATGCTCGGCATACGAGTACTATTGAAAAACTTTATTTTGAAAGTGTTTGTGTTGCAGGTGCGCAGCAAGGGGTAATAGTTTCGAAAGTTGAATCACGTGGACAAAAAATGACGGGAGGTTTTGAGACATTTACATCTAAAAGCTTTTAGTTGCATAGATCTTTGATTTGAGATGTTTACAGGTTGTTTTAAAAGCACGTAAATGAAAGTAGTCCACGTACAGATCACTGGAGGCATCTAATGTCACAAGAGGTCATAAGATTCGTGAGATTTTGAGCTGTATTCAATGTCGTGTTTGGATAATCCTTGGCTAGGACAGCCATTTTTATGCCAATACACGCCTCTCCATAGGTGGTATCAGGCCTCCTTTTGCTTGTTGAGGGACCAGGTACCGGAACGGGACCAGGTCCAGAGCCAGGACGAGGTCCAGAACCAGGACGAGGTCCAGAACCAGGACGAGGTCCTTTTGTGCAAAGCTTCTTGCTTTGTGCTATTTTTTGAGGCGATTTATCATCCGACCTCTGTCTTTTTGGAGCTGGTGTTCTTGCTCCTTTAATCGGGTTCATTGCTGATACCCTTGCTTTTTCAGGGTCCATGCCCTTTTTTATGAGGAAGGCCATGCGTTTTCTCCCCGCACCGCTTAACCTCTTTAGCTTTTCAAGGACACTGAGTTTGTCCATCTTTAGCGTGACATCGCAAGCATCTTTTTGGGCGGGGTTACTAGGTCCCTCTGCACCCTTTGCTGCTTTGTTACTTAAGGCTTCTTCAGCCTCTTTGATAAGGTTTTTGGGACTTTTAGGGCAGTCCCCTCCCTTGGTTGAAATTGTGTTTGAGATTTTGATTCCCACGAGTCCCGCGAGAAAGGAGTTTCATTCGAACCAGAGCTCCGGATTAGCTCGAATGGGCATTTATTTAAATGGGACCTCGCCAGGGCATCCCAAGTTCGCATACTAGCGACTAGTTATCCCACTAGCCATTCATCCTTCGGCGTATGCAGTGCCACCTTGGATTAGGGAGTTTTTTAAGGAGTTAGTCTTCTCCTCGCCCAACTAGATTTTGCCAGCAATTCAGCAGAGACATGACCTTACTGAGCTTGCTGTTACCAGCGATCACCGCGGGGAGGTACTAGTTGCACTACCATGTATTCGATGCAGTTACGGCACGTGCACTTTTAAGTACTACATGTTGGTCCCCCTACACGAATTCACGGTATTTTATGTTAGTTGTTATGTAAGCTAGTTTTAAGCAGTTTTGTCTAGGGCAAGTGTGTTCTTAATATAAAAAAACAAAAATGAATTAAAAAAAAAAAAAAAAAAATTGCGTAAGAGGATCGCGTCCACCCGACATAGACGAAGTCAAAATAGCGATATCGAGACTTAAGTCTAATAAAGCCGCTGGCGCGGACGGGCTGTTTGCTGAGCTTTTCAAGGCGGCTGGAGATGTGTTGGTAAGGCGCATGCACCAACTTATCTGTAAGATATGGTCGGAGGAAAGCATGCCCGACGAATGGAATCTCAGCATCGTTTGCCCGGTCCACAAGAAAGGAGACCTTTATAATTGCCCCAATTATAGGGGAATAAGTCTCCTCAACGTCGCATACAAGATCTTCTCTGCCGTATTGTGTGAACGCCTGAAGCCTTTTGTGGATAACCTGATCGGCTCTTATCAGTGTGGCTTCAGGCCAGGCAAATCCATAATAGACCAAATATTCACACTGCGGCAGATCTTGGAGAAGATCCAAGAATTTCAAATCGATACGCACTACCTTTTCATCGATTTTAAAGCCGCGTATGACAGTGTGCATAGAGACGAGCTATATGGTGCCATGTCTAGTTTTAACATCCCTGCCAAACTCGTCCGTTTGTGCAGGTCGACAATGGAGAATTCTCGCTGCTCCGTTAAGGTCGGTAATGAACTAACCCAGACCTTTGGTGTTAAAAAAGGATATAGAGAAGACGACGCACTGTCAGGCAATTTCTTTAACATTGAGAAGATCGTACAAGAGTGTTGGCCACAAGAGGTACGAATTATTTCAAGTCCTCCCAACTTCTTGCGTACGGAGATGACATTGACGTGATCGGGAGATCGCAGCGAGACGTCAATGAGGCTTTCATAAGCATTGAGACGGAAGCGGCCAAAGTGGTTCTTAGCGTTAACGAGGGTAAGACCAAATATATGCTGTCATCGAAAAAAGACACACAACACCGACGTCTGGGCCAGAACTTCATGCTTGGCAGCTGTAATTTCGAAGTAGTCAAGGACTTCGTCTACCTTGGCTCACTTATGACCAGCGACAACAACACCAGCGCTGAGATAAAACGCAGAATAACTCTTGCCAACCGCTGGTTCTTTGGGCTCCAGAGGCAATTGAGAAGTAGAGCCCTCTCTCGAAAGACCAAGATAACGTTGTACAAAACCTTAATCATCCCAGTCCTCCTTTACGGCGCGGAGGCTTGACTTTAACTAAAGCGAATGAGGACGCTCTTGGTCGTTTCGAGAGAAAAATTCTGCATTTAATCTATACTAGCGGTGTATGGAGGAGAAGATACAACGAACGGGCTGTACAGCGACATGGACCTGGTACGACGTCTTCGGATCCAACGTCTAAGATGGCTGGGCCATGTAGAGCGGATGGGCAACAGGGCTCCGGCCCGAAGGGTCTTCGAATCCAACTCGGAGGGACGACGCAGCAGGGGACGGCCGAATCTTCGGTGGCGCACGCAGGTGGAAGGGGACCTCAACCGTCTGGGCTTGCGGCGCTGGAAACAGCTGGCGAAAGATCGTGCCAGCTGGAAACGCTTGTTGGTTGAGGCCCAGGTCCACCGCGGACTGTAGCGCCATATACTAAGTAAGTAAGCAAGTAATACGTGATACTCGACATGAAGCTCAAATGGAGATTGAATGCCGAAGAACGCATAAAGAAAGTAACAACTGCGCTATACACCTGTAAAAAAGCCTTGGGCACCAGATGAGGTATCAAACCCCATATTACTCGGCCCTGTTCAAATCTAACTATTGCAAACTGCTAAGCAGAGTTCAAAAGATGGAGCATTGCGAACAACCCCCACTACAGCCCTCGAAACGATGCTTCACCTACACCCCTTGGATCTCTTTGGCAAGGAAAAAGCAAAGAAATCGGCGCTGCGACTTAAGGAATCCGATCACTGGAATTTCTCCGAAATAGGGCATACTGGTATTCTACGCCAAAGCAATGATCTAAAAGAAGTCACGGACTTCTTAATCCCGACCCTAGACTTCAAGATTCTTTATACGTAAAACAACAATTCCCAACCGACGACAACGGATGGGGAATGAATTTCCAAGCAAAGGCACTGCATTGGAAATATGTATACATAGACAGGTGCGGATAGGCAATGGTGTGGGTGCCGGTGTCTATGCACCGACCATAAAAATCAGCCAATCGGTTAGAATACCGCACCACTGTGGTATATTCGGCAATTTTTGAGGAGGTGATCGGTGAACAATAGGAACATCTGCTATCTGCACAGATAGCCAAATGGCAATAAAAGCACTTAAGTCACTAATAATCAAAACTCAAAACTGGTGAGACACTGCCGCACATCTCTAAATAAGATATCGAGCAGATGCGCTGTAACGTTGTTCTGGATACCTGGACATAGTGATATACCAGGTAATTGTGAAGCAGACGAACTAGCTAAAATGGGCACCACACTGGAGCTCTTGACTGTTAAAGGGAAAATCCATCCACCAATGGAAACGCATAATATATAATATCTCGAAAAATGAAGTGCAACAGACAAATGAGAGATGGCATGACCTTGAAACATGCAACTACGCGAGACAAACCTGGCCCAAGTATTGTCAACGTAAAAGCACAAGCCTGCTGAAAATGCGCAGGCAGATTATAAGCAGCCTAATCGGAGTTCTAACAGGACTTTGCGCTTTAGGAAAACATGCCGCAAGATTAGGACTGCCATTTAACGACTACTGCAGTAGGTGTCATGATGAATAAGAGAAAGAATCTCCATACCATCTCTTATGTAATTGCCCTGATCTAGCCTCCTCTACAAAATATCGAATTATATTCAGCACTCAAAATGGTTCCAAGAGTAGCGGTAGTAGCTGACTCAGGTGGTAGCACAACCGACCGACCTGTTTTCTAAGTGATCCTCACCGCTTTTACCTAACCTAACCTAACTTAAAACGAGGCATAAGTTTCAACTTTTAGTTAAATGAGGAAAAAAGTCAATGTGCTTGTATAATTGACTTTGAAAAGCCTTCGCCACGGAATAGTTAAAAGGTTTGTTCTACCATGCCAAATGATGTTCTAATCTACGTAATTACTATGGGAAAGAAGTTTGTTGCTAAATGTGGCAATGATACTTCGATACTATTTAACATCTACAAAAGCGATCTTAAAAGTTTTCTCAGACATATAACTGCGTATGCAGAAGATTCAGTAGCTTAAAAATCAAGTCCAACACTTTTTGTCATCAATACAATACTGCAGTGCGACATTACAATGATTTAAATTTAAAAATTAACTTCCAAAAGTCGAAAACGATACTGTTTAGGTCTCGTTATATAGGGCTTCTAAAGATACCAAAAATAATTGGAGGAAATGCGAGATCATCGGGCAACATAAAAAACCATTAGCGGTGAGAAACGCGGTTAGATATCTTGGTATCTGGCTTGGCTAGTATATTTAAGTAGAAAGCTTTCAATATGATAAGGAATCTATTTCACATCAGTCAAACTGAACACGGGATAAAAATCATATGCTTCGTGATAGTAACAACACCCATCATCGCGAATGGTTGTCCGGTGAGGATTAATGTAGCGCCATCTTAGATGGAAAAGGTTCATGTGTTCAAGCGGCAATGACTTCGAGAGGTTTGTCTCAGAATGCATAGAACTCCAAAGTCCTAGTTCATTAAATATTACTCTAATAAGGTTCTGTATGACGAAGCAAATTTAAACAGCATCAACAATTATCTTGTAAAAATGACTCGAAAGCACCTTATAAGGGCAATGACCAACGATAATAACCTTGTCTTCGGGGCCAGGAGAACGATAAAAGAGAGTACACTCCGATCGGGCCTTATACCCCTTAAGAAAACGCTTCTAAGAGCAGTGCACTTTCCCGGTGAGTCATCCTTACTCCCTAGTTCGTAAGTTAGATTAGGGTTAGCTAGTCGGTCTTTTGGAGGCTGGGGACGTCATCATGCTTAGATGAACCTGAGAACTGACTGAGGCCTGTTAGCCCTGGTGAGGTCTTGAGCATGCAGAGTGAGCGAGAGTGAGCCTAGTGGCTAAAAGACGCAATCAGGAAGGTGACCGCTCGGAACAACAAGGTAACAGGTGATGATATTCAAGGCTAAAACTAAGCAGCTTCGGATAGGTTACGCTATAGAATAAGAAAAAAAATTCCAACAGATCCAATTTTTAAAATGTACATGGAAATAGAATTGATAGGCTTAAGCCGAAAGGCACTATTAATAAAGAAATATAGTTAAACCAGGGCAATTAAGATATTTTCAAGAAATATCAACATTTTTGTTTAGTAAAGAGAAATAGCATAGAACCATACAAATTAACTAAAAGGAGAGGGACCACTAGGTTGACTGTTCACACAGAATTTTTATGTTATTTATCATTTACAAATGTTTAAATTACAGTTATGCAAACTGGAATTGCTTTACCTTTCATTCTCATCAAAGCTAATCTTTATTGATGAAAATTCCCATAGCTTTTCATTCATTCTGGATGCATATCTTCACTTCAATCATAGAAGCGGTCATATTAAATTCCAACCTCGACAATGGCATTCAATTTCATCTCTAAATTGAGCCAGTCACTAAATGAATAATTAAGCTGTTATCCATGAATCGCCGATACGAAATTTTTGGTATGTGTTGACGTTGTGGCATTCCATTTTCGGCATTTGAAGAAGCTGCAAAATATTGACGATTTCTCATACCGGGCAAAAAAAATCACTGCGTTTGGCTTGTTACAACTGTGGGCGCCATTCGCTACAAGATTGCTCATTGTGAGTCTGAAAGTAACCATATAGCCATTCCTGTTGACCCCTTTAAGCTTTTTCGAACTGTCTACTTAATATCGTAATATCGTTTATTTTTTTCGCTATTTAAAAAATAAATTTCCCTTAATCAGATTTAACTATCTCAAGCGAAATGCTCTTTGTAACTTAACTCCAGTTTTAATAACTATCAGCTCGCTCAGCACAATCCACAAATATTCAAAATGAGTGGGTGTTTGTGTCTGCCCCTTTATATGGTTCGGTCACACTGTATCCTGAAGTGAACAAAGAAGAGAGGGGAACATACATTTTTCACAGTACAAGTAAGCAAGATCTTGAACCTGGTAAAAAATGTTGAAGGAATTACCACAATTTAAATAATTGCTATATTTGATTGATTGCCTTATAATCAAGCAAATGTAAGTTATACTATACATATTGTATACACACAAGTGTTAGAATTAATTAATAAACACTTTCAATCACCGACTAAAATGTCTTATACTTGTATCTTCTCGTATGAGCTGTATGAAAATTTAATTACCATTTCATATCTTGAACAAGTGTATTTCGTTTTCGTATATTTCGTATATCGATTAGGTAAAAGACATAATTCAAATATCTTGTCACGTTCGTGATATCACAAAATTACTTATGACAATCGGAACGTGCTCAAGACTTCTTTGACGTAAACAAGTAAAAATACGTCATTTCAGGTAGCTCAAAATGTTGTGAAGTACAATATGGTATGTGCACGGAGGATGATATTGAAGTAAAGATACGAGCTTATACTCGTACACATGTAACAGTTGACAGATATTGTCAGTTCTATATTGTACTTTCTGAGTTATTGGAGCACTATTTCCTTTTGGCTGTCTGACACTTAAAATGTAATCAGTGAAAATATTGGATATGGGAAAAACGCTTTGGGCATAATCGTATAGCATAGATCGTATTAAATAAAAAAAAGGAGAATTAGGCATGGAGAATGATTATATAAAAGGTAACAGTTTGAGCTGAATGTTTGATGTGAATGAGAGTGTGTAGCGTTGTTGTTGTAGAAAACGTATAATAAATGCAGAGTTAATACACTTTAAATACACTCATGCTTCCCTCAGCCTTACAGTGAGGTGGATTACCTTCGGCCAAAATTCATTATGAGTAACGAAGCCCATTTCTATCCAAACCACAACGTAAACAACGATCACTGAAAATCCGCATATCATTCACGCAGAGCTAGTCACTGCATTGATAACACTATTACTGTGACTTAAGAGCGATACAGAATCATGATAAATTAGTTATTATTATGGCAAGTTGATGCTTTTCTCGCCGGCAGGATAGTGGTATCAGAACAAGTTACAAGCCTTGCAAGAATATCCGAATAGTATCGGAAAAAAAATTAAGGGTCCAAATAAATATTAACAAAAAAATGTTATGAAACAACGTCGTTTCATTTTAATGGGGAAGGTTTTTCCGCTACCCTTTTTTTTCAGTTTCAAATTCATTCTTATTTAAACATTACCTAGAATTACTTTACGCTAGACAAAATTACTAAAACTAAAGTAAATATGTTACCTAATTGAATTGGCTTACTGGCTTAATGCGGATACCCTAATAAACGGTTCAACTTTGAACTATGTCTGTTGATTACCATATATAAAAAAACTTACACGTTCCCCAACCTACCCTGGCCTATGTATGTAAGCCCGCAGTTGGGGTTAGGCAGACTTTGTCTTGAAGAAGCTGTACCTATTGAAGTGTCCGTTAGCGAAGTCCCTTCCATCCATCAAAAGCGTTGATGCTGAAAGACAACGTCTCCTTCTCCTTCTTGGCGTAGACAAAATCTGAGGCACTCGGGCTCATGGAACACCACATTGGGTCGGTAGAGAAATCCCTGATTCCAATCATCACAATGCATGCTTTTGATTTTATTTTTCTAAATCATACTGCAAGAGAATGATACGGACACCGATCATTTGGCCTGACCTGTATGCGATTAAGTCATCCGGGCACACTATCCTATGGTAAAGGGTAAGTTTACCGTTATCTATTGCTGTCAATTTTTGATTTCAAACTGACTCGTAAAAAATCAGAATAGCAGTGATTTATTTATACCTAGCCGATATGGTGCTAAAGCTTTTTTTAAGATAGTCAGACACCCGTGCATTGGTTCTTAAATTCGGTCAACAGGATATCTCATACGAGTTTGGACGTGTCATGAATAGTGTCATGTCCTACTCTAAAATTAGGTCGGTTATCCAATCGTTGTTGTAATTGCCCTGCTCTAGGCACCTCTATAAAATATCGAATTCTATTCAGCACTCAAAATAGTTCCAAAAGTAGCGGTGACCAAGCTGACTCAAGTGGTAGCATAACGGACCGACCTTTTTTCTAAGTGATCCCCACCACTTTTACTCAGGGAAGCCACCTAACCTAACCTAACTTAAAACGAGGCATAAGTTTCAACTTTTAGTTAAATGAGGAAAAAAGTCAATGTACGGGTGCTGGTATAATTGACTTTGAAAAGCCTTCGCCACGGAATGGTCAAAAGGTTTGTTCTACAAGCTTACCTAGGCAATGTATGCCAAATCATCTTCTATACGTGATCTACGTAATTACTATGGGAAAGAAGTTTGTTGCTAAATGTGGCAATGATACTTCGATACTATTCAACATCTACAAAAGCGATCTTAAAAGTTTTCTCAAACATATAACTGCGTATGCAGAAGATTCAGTAGCGTAAAAATCAAGTCCAACACTTTTTGTCATCAATACAATACTGCAGTGCGACATTACAATGATTTAAATTTAAAAATTAACTTCCAAAATTCGAAAACGACACTGTTTAGGTCTCGTTATATAGGGCTTCTAAAGATACCAAAAAGAGTTGGAGGAAATGCGAGATCATCGGGCAACATGAAAAGCCAATAGCGGTGAGAAACGCGGTTAGATATCTTGGTATCTATCCAATCGTTCAGAACCCATTTAAACGGGGCTCTATGGACCACCTTCTCGAAGACCTAGCTGATACTCGGAAGGAGACTGATTAACCGGAGACTTGCCGGGTTAAAGATGTCTTTGCCCTTTTATGAATTGGTCGCATCAGCGCTGTCTTCCTATGTGCCTAATATGTATTGTTCATTGTTGAACAAGATGGTTTACGGGTATATCTCTTCAACCAATGATCACTATCTAATATTCCATCGGCTCGAAGTTTTCTATCAGAAAATACAGAAGTCGAATAAGTGTTTCGAGCTCTACGATGAAAATATTGGGTTAAGGCGCTTGAGGAGCATATGCCGCTAATAAGTACATTCTCTATTCATTACAGAGAGAAAGGTATGCAATGCAGACTTTAAGTACCTGGAAATTAATATTATTTTTTTATAAAAATCACAACTCCCCCGCCTTGATTCACTGGCGTTGATTTTGCAAAGTCGCCTGTTCACGGATTTGTTGATTGAGCTGGGCAAACTGCCTTCGGTGACTTAGGGACAGGCTCTGGGGTTTTGGGGACAACTATGGCGCCACTTTGTACTAGGGAAAAATGGCATGCCGGAGTATAATAATACTTGCACAGTTTACGGGAAGGAAATATAATATGTCATTTTCGGAACTTGCGGTTCAGAATCGGTTCGCTCGCTTTAGTTTTTTTGCAGTTTAAATATCAAAAATATACCATATCTTGTTAGTTTACCAATCCAAAATCTTTTAACACTCATATTTAGTGATACTGATCAAGAAAACTAATTATTTTGATTTATATTTATATATTTTATATAATTATATTTTTTAATATAATCTCCTTTAAACTCCTTTAAACTTTGCCTTCAGGGCTACCAATTTACCTACCTACCTGCCTGAGGAAAAATAACTTCATATATTACAAAATATATATGTATGTCAGAATGTAATAGAGTATTAAGAGTATGGTAGCAAGACGGGGATGTCGCCAGGATTGCAACGAAAAGGAGTCAAAAGAGTAGTTCACCATAAGACTACTTTTATTCTTTTTATTTGTTTATTATTTTCTCCGATGAGCAGGAAAAATTGAGAACATTGTATCATCCGATATTACTATGGTCTCGACTATTGCATACACTCAGATTTGTCATAT
This sequence comes from Merodon equestris, assembly GCA_958301585.1. Lineage (NCBI taxonomy): Eukaryota > Metazoa > Arthropoda > Insecta > Diptera > Syrphidae > Merodon > Merodon equestris. The sequence continues at coordinate 42,407,147 of OY284414.1, read as the reverse complement.
ATAACAATATCATTTTGTCAGTCATTAAATCACCTCTAGCGGACGTCTCGAAAGATTGCCATTTTTGTCATTTACAGTAGGAAATATAGGAGCAGGTGTGCTAAGAACTTCATTTCCCTCAGCATTAATCGTTTTGGATGTTACGCCTCGTTTAAATATGCCTTTGATCACCATGCGGATTCAATATTTCCACTCAATCGGAAATATTGTGTTTTTGGGAGGGGCTGAATTAATCAAATGGAATCCAGAAGAAGTTTTTCCGCAAAATAAAAAAAATAAAAACAGTGTGCGGTTTAGACAACTTTGTTTTTATTTTCCATCCTATCACCGCAGCCTGTGGCGTTTAGCTTATTTATATGAGGCTGTTCAAAAAATAAGGCTTAATTTTTCTCGAAAAATATTTAGTTATTCATCAATATCTATTTCGTCTCTTTAAAAGTAATCCCCCTAAGATAAAACACACTTACATCCTCGAACCACTTCTCTTTGTGGTATGTGGATCTCCTCCAGCGTTGTGGTCTTTATCTCCTCAGTCATAGAAAATCTCCGTCCTTTCACAGCGTCAAGTCACAGCGGTGGCTGAGGTATGATTACTATAACACAAGCAACGATGAGTTAGCAGGTGCATTCTGGACGCTTACTTCGTATTACTTCAAGCATAACTTCAAGTAAGTATTCCTTGTTGACCATATGACCTTTCGGGTAAGAACTCATAATGAACCACATCGTAATCGAAGAAAACAGTAAAACGTTCACATTTTGCCGAACTTGGTGTGTTTTTTTCGGTCTTGGCTCTTCTGATCCCTTTTTGGTCTCTTCTATTGGGATGATTGGGCTTTGGCTTCTGCGTCATAACCATATACCCATGTTTCACCCGCAATGACGACCCTTGCGGCAAATCACCTAATACCATTGTCTACAACTTCATACCAAAAGCAAACAATTTTTGTTTCACTTATCAAACCTAAATTGCATTTTATCTGCAGTCAGCCATTTCAATGTGAGTCGTGAAAGGCGATTACCTTTATAATGGATCTCTGCCCCTTGAAGGCACCATACCGACATACTGGATGTTAAGGCATACAGAAGAGCGGACTGCGATTCAAATATCCCTATCATCGCCAAAATTAAAAGCTGAATCAAAAATCACAGACGGGAAACACAGGAATATATCAAAAAATTTTAATTTGAAAGTTAAGGCACCCGCGTATGCAGCGTCAATAACAGGATGAAACTGATAACCGGTTTGCCCTGTTAAATAGCATAAAAACTAACGACGAAACAAAATAGGTAAAAGCAGTATGGTCAGCAAAAAGAAGCCTTGTAAAGAAAGTAGCGCAAAACAAACTAGGCTATTACCACGCCTGCAAAGGAAAGCCTTGTTTCGACGAAGAATGCGAGGAAATAATAAAGTCCCATCATTTTCTTAGATTTCAAGCCCTGTAACATTGTGAAAAGATCACGCGCACAAGATATTATCCTCTATGAAAGGAAGTCAGCCGTCCACTTCGGGATAAAAAAACACAATGGCAAAGGGCAGAATTTGAAACACGAGAGAAATGTATACAGTGTACAACGAAAAGGTTATCGAGGAGATATTTAGATAAACTGCTTGATGTATATCTGGAATTCTAGAGCAATAGGAAACGGTGTTATCCACACAGCAAGACCAACCGCCAAGGAAGTAAAAGAAACAATCCCCCGGCTTAACTACAAGTTCACAGAATCGAAATTAAAAATAAATGCAGGAGAAGAATTAAAAGAGAACGTGTCGCAACTATATGGAACAATGAAACCATCCCCTAGGATTGGAAAAAAACTAAGTCATCATTCTCGTATTTAAAAAGGACCGAACACAATGCAACAATTACCGCGGCATATCTTGGCTACCAAATTGTTAAAAGATAGGTACTGTAAAATATTCTCTTGAAGAAAATGGTCTCAAACGTAAAGGGAATAATCGGAGATTACCAATGTGGCTTCAGAAGGAAGCGATTGACAAGTAACCAGATTTACACTATACGGCAGCTTTTAGAAAAGAAATGGGAATTCCGCAAAACAGTTCACCAACAATTCATCGATTTAAAAAAGATGTATGACTTTCTGAGCTGATCGAAAATACATCATGTCCCTGTAAGGCAGGGAATCCCGATAAAGTTAGTCAAACTGATGTCTCTAAATAGACCTCTCGTATGAAACCGAGTGTCGACTCTGTCTAGAGGGCGAGGAAACTGCAGAGCGCATACTATGTGAGTATGCTGCCATCCATCTTAGGAAACATATCCTCCTCAGAGAAATGATGGCTTCTGTAAGAATAAGCTTAGCTCCTACGAGACATCCTCAACATTTTTCATGACTGTACTCGCAAACTCTTTGAAAATGTGGACGAATTCAACTATCTGAGTACCATATGGCTACCAAAAACAACATAAAGATTGAATTGAAATTAGAAGGGAAAAGCGATGGTACTATACAGAACGAAGAAATATGCGAATGGAGAAAACTGCATTAGCTCTGTCTCTGATACGTAAGGGTACTCGATTCATGGGTAATTCCCTCACCATCTAGGGCATACTGCCCAAAATTTTGATTAAGTTTTAAAAACTTTTATAATAGAACTTTGAAGTGAAAAACACGAATTCGATATTCAAAACTAAAATTTTTTGACGAAATTATTCAGGCCGCCAAAATTGGGCATGAATGCCGTAATAAAAACGAATGAAAACTTCTATAGAATTCATTTTATTCCCTTAAAATACTAATAAAAAAATATTTCTCAAACCAAAGCTATACAGAGTGTCCCACGAGCAGTGTGCCAAAAAGCTAGAGCGTGTAGGTTTGGTCAAGACAAGAAAAAAATCGTATGGGAGGGGGGGGTCTATTTCCCCCGTTTAGCCGGGAGGGGCAATTTTCTAAAAAATTGATTTCATTTGGAAAGAAAATTATTAAAAATCAACAGTTACATACATCCACAATGCCGTGACACACTTTTTTGTAAAGCCAGAACCCTCTTCTTTCATCCCATTTTTAAACGAAGCTGTTTGAAGGAATAGCTTTTGAGAAATTAATTTTCAAACTCAGAATTTTGAAAAAAAAATGTCGAACTATTTTTTTTCCAAAATTGTATGTAATTAAGTACTATTTTTTTTTCAAAAATTCAATTCTCTTATTAGTTTTTAGTTGAAAACAGAAAACCGGATGCAAAAATGTCTTGTAGTTTTTGAAAAATTAAAAAAAAACCCGAACCATTTTTTTCTAAGAAAAACCTTTTTTTTGGTTTTAACACGGCTGGACTTGTAGACGATGGGTTCTACCCGCTAGGACCTTAAGACAATAAAACCGCAATTTTTCGTTATTGAAAAACAAAATATTTGCAACCCAAATGTAAATAAAAGACATGTGTGTGCACATGTTGGACAGGTATGTACAACAATAATAATTTTTCTGCTACCACTGCCCCTTACCCTCCTGCATGCGGCCACATTTGCCTGCGCACTCCCCGCCTGCCAATCAGCCAAGTCAGATGTACACCCAACATGATATAATTCGAAAATGCCAGGATTTACCCGAGTTCTCTGCCCAGCCAGAACAGTGGCCAATGTTTATCGTCGCCTTTAAAGAGACTACAGTCGCCCACGGCTACACCGATCTAGAGAATCTGACGCGTCTACAAAGATCCCTCAGAGGCGACGCCAAACGTACGGTTGAAGCACTTCTCATTCATCCTAACAGTGTTGGTGCAATAATAAGCACTCTTGAATTTCATTATGGTCGCCCAGAAATTCTTATACGAAGCCAATTGACTAAGGTGAGAAGTTTTCCAACGATCCCCGAATCCAAAATCATTGAGGTAGTTAATTATAGTAGCATGGTCTCTAACTTGACTGTGTTTTTGGAGAACGTATCAGCATCATCACATTTGAGCAATCCGACACTGCTCGATGAATTGGTGGGCAAGTTACCTCTGAACAAGAGAGAAGAATGGGCGCGACACACACTTTCAATTGCACCACTGTACCCTTCGATCCGTGAGTTCAATAATTGGCTTAAGCAGGCGGCGACGTACATATATCGCAATCGCAACTGAAATCCCTGCGACCCCTAGCATGACGAATGAAAGAAGGCCCAAACAGGTAAACGTTGTCTGCCCCGTTCTGGAAGAGAAACAAAACAAACCGAAGTGTATCGTTTGCAATAGGATCCATCTTTTGTATCAGTGTCCCACTTTTAGAAGTGTTTCAGTTTATGCCGTTGCTAAGTGCCCTCACCGCTGAGAGTGTGGTTTATACGCATGTCGCAAATATCACAACCGCCTCCTTCATGATCCTAGTGCGAACAAAATCGGAACCTTGGAGGCAACGAAATTGGATTCTGCGGCACCCGCCACACACAAAGTCTCTGTCCCAGTAAACAATGTTGGTACCCAAGAATTTACGACAAGCGACGGACCATCACACAAAAACACAAATGCGAATGCAATTATCAGCGCAATTGAAAATTAAGACAAAGGTATAAATAAAAAAAACTCTTTTTAAATTTTTGCCTGTCCGTTTGAGTGGTCCTCTCAGGGGGCTAAGGTATCACTCATTGAGGAAAGATTAGCTAATTCAATTGGGATAAAGGAGGTGTCTGATATATTATCGCTAAGGTGGATCGCTGATCAAACTACAACTGAATTATCGCAGCAGGTAAATTTTGAAATTTCACGAGTGTATGCTAATGCCATTAAATACCAGATGAGAGATGTTCGAACCACTAAGAGTTTGTTGTTGCCAGCACAGACTTTACATTTAAAAGAATTCAAAAGGCGGTACGCCGAGTTAGGAAAAATTCTTATCGAAAATTCCGTCGATGTGGTTCAGATATGTATTAATTGGTATATCGCACACAAATTTAGTACGCCCAACGAGTATTTTAAATATAGATAAAGGTTTTGCAGCTCATAATACAAAACTCGGCTGGACTTTGTTTGGTTCAAACGAAGATAGTTATCCAGATGCGGTCGCCAGTTATATTGGGTGTGAGGAAAATGTTTTAGAAGAATTGCATAGACAAGTCGCAGAGTATTTCGCAATAGAGGGTTATGATGCCAGGCCGGCCAAGTCAGTCATTTCTGAAAATGATAAAAGGGCAGAGATTATTTTAAAAGAAACAACTAAAAAAGTTAACAACCAGTACGACACTGGTCTTTTATGGAAAACTGAGAGTGTACAATTTTGTGATAGTTATAGCATGGCATTAAAACGACTTGAAACAATAGAACGCAAGATGTCTAAGTATTCTCAATATGCAGAGTGGTATAAGTCTAAAATCAAAGAGTACGTAGATAAAAATTACGCAGAAAACTGATGCCAGAAGAAATGGATGTTACAAATAGTACTTGGTACCTTTCTCCGTCTGTAACGTAAACAAAGGCAACAAATTGCGTTTGGTCTTTGATGCTGCCGCTGAAGTAGAAGTAATGTCGCTAAACTCAATGCTTCTCAAAGGTCCTGAAGCATATCAACCGAAATCACTTGTGGCAATTTTGTTTGCATTTCGACAACGGAAGATAAGCGTATGTGGTGACATCCGAGAAATGTTTCTTCGCGTGAACATACGCCTGGAAGACCAGAATTCACAACGGTTTTTATGGAGAAATGGAGATCCATCTCGACAACCAGACACATATGTGTGTAATAAGATCAATGATATTTGGATCTAGGAGTTCACCATGCTCAGCTCAATATATAAAGAATTTAAACGCCAACAAATACAAGAACATCCACCCGCGAGCTGTGAAAGCAATCGTCGATTGTCACTACGTCGATGATTACGTAGATAGTTTGGATACTGTCGAAGAGGCAATTGAAGTTGTGAAGACAGTAAAGATAATTCATAGCCATGCCGGATTTGAAATAAGAAACTTCATTTTCAATGCGATCGACCTTCCCCAGGAAATGAACCAGAACACCACCTTTACCGAGATAGAGCCGCCGGATTTAAGGACCCTTTGCCAAAGCAGCTCAACGACGGACAAGATTCTAGGGATGTATTGGGATTCTAGGACTGACACATTTTGCTTCCTTTTTAAATTTTGCAGGATACCGCAGGTAGTACTGAGTGGAAATAAGCGTCCTACAAAAAGTCAAGTGCTGAGCATCACAATGTCAATATTCGATCCCTTTGGATTATTGGCCAATGTCACTATAATGTCCAAGCTTCTCCTGCATAGGCTGTGGAAAACAAATGTCATGTGGAACGAAGAAATACCGGAGGACATTTATAAGAAATGGTATAAGTGATACAAGCAACTCGACAGCGTGAAAGATTTTAAGGTTCCGAGATGCTACCATTCACATTTGACCAACTCGGATGCGGACGTTTAACTTCACATTTTCGTCGACGCGAGTGAGGTAGCGTTTGCTGCGGTAGGATATTGACGTGTAACATTCGGTAATGATGTGAGCGTAAGCTTTATCATAGGTAAGACAAGATGCAGCCCGTTGAAGGCCCTATCGATCCCAAGACTCGAACTTCAAGCCGCTGTCCTAGGTGTTAGACTAAAAGAAGCTATTGTTAATGGTCACGAAGTCAAACCAAACCAAGTAATTCTATGGTCAGATTCTAAAACCGTTATTCACTGGATAAGATCCGACAGCCGGTGCTATAAACAGTTCGTAGCTCATCGGATTGCCGAAATATTAGAGTACTCAGACGTAAGTGAATGGAAATGGGTTCCAGGAAAACAAAACCCAGCTGATGAAGCGACGAGGCCGTAATCAATTCCAATGGCATCTACTGAGTCTATGTGGATTACAGGCCCATTATTTCTAAAGAATCCTGAGGAAAGTTGGCCGAAGCTACCAGACGACATCAATGCCCACGAGCAACAGAGTGAAAGACGTCAACACTTAATTTTATCAATTAATACAGAGTCGCCAATTATACCCTTTCAAAACTTCTCCAAAACTTCTCCAGCTATTACAGATTGTTGAGGGCCGTAGGTGGAGTACAAAGGGCAGCTAAGAAATCCATCCGTATGCTCAGAAAGGATGAGTCTGGAGCTAGATCATCGAATGAGCGACTATCTGTTAAAGAAATTAGAGATGCAGAAATTCTAGTCTGTCGACTGGTACAGCAAGAAGTCTATCGGAATGAAATGCATTTTTTTGTTGTCAAGGAAGTCCGTCACAAAGAAAAGTGCAATATATAAATTAACGCCAATTCTAGATGAGAACAACATTATTCGTTTAGGTGGACGACTAGACAACGCTGCCTGCTTGCCCTACTATACAAAAAGACCAATCATTTTGCCGAGATATCATCCCTTTTCCAAATTACTCGTTCAACACTATCATGAAAGTTTTCAGCACCACAATCAGGAAGCAATTATTTGCGCGATACGTGCAAAGTTCTGGATCCCTAGCCTCCGTCGACTAGTCAGAAGCGCCAAATCGTTATGTCAGCGCTGTAAGAACTTATCTGCTGCTCCCGAGCCTTCTCAAATGGGACAACTGCCTGTTGACCGACTAACCCCATACGTTCGACCATTCTCTTATACGGGTCTGGATTATATTGGGCCTGTCGAGATAACAATTGGACGTCGGCGGGGAAAAAGATGGGTTGCAATATTCACCTGCCTTTCTGTCCGGGCGATCCATTTAGAGGTTGCGAAGGACCTATCAAGCGGCGCAGTCATCTTGTGCCTACGTAATTTTGTAAATCGAAGAGGTGTTCCTGTTCGGATAAGAAGTGATTGCGGAACTAACTTTATTGGCACCATCAAAGAAGATTGGATACGGGTGGGGAACTCCATGGAGAAGGAATGTACGCGTCGTGGCATCGAATGGTTATTTAATGTGCCAGGCAATCCGTCAGCCGGAGGAGCATGGGAGTGGCTTGTAAGGTGTGTTAAGAACGTCTTCAGTTTTACTTTGAAGGAAAAGGCACCACAGTTAGAAACACTTCAAAGCCTTCTGATCGAAGCCGAGAATCTGGTTAACTCGCGTCCGCTTACACATCTACTGCTCGAAAGTAACGACGCTGAGCCACTTACACCTAATCATTTTTTACTAGGGTGTCCTAATTATGTTATGTCCAAACGCCGTCAGTCGATGACAAAATTTGTCTCCGTAAGCAGTGGCATATACTGTAGCAATTAAAACAAAAAAAACACTAACGCGATGAACAAAATGGCATGCAAGGGTTAAACCGATGCAGGATAATATGCGATGACAATGAGAGCAGAGGTGAGTGGAAGCGTGGCAGGGTAGTAAAGGTTTTTGTGGCGCCTGATGGTCAAGTCCGATCCGCCGCGGTAAAAACTTCAACGGGCATATTTAGGAGGCCAACAATAAAACTGGCAAAACTTGACATTGTTGGTGAATCCTCTACCTCGATTTACGGGGAGCGGGATGTTATGGCCTTAATTAATTAACTAATTTTATGCCTTTATATATATAAAATATAACTTCTTAAGTGTAACTTAATAACTTCTAGTGTTAACATATCTTAAAGCAATGTTGTGAACGCTCCATCAAATAATGCACTGAACGCATTAGAGTTTCGCTAAAAGGAAAAGTTAACGAAGAGATGAACTCCGTGACTCGTTTAGTCGTTCGGGGAATTATTTGATGCAGCGTGCTCGTGCCGAAGGGACACAAATTTGTAAGGATTTGTATATTATGATATTTAATTGTACATATTTGATATTTTTAGAATATTAAACGCCACATAAAAGTTTACTATCAAACCCTTCATTTGGCATAGCCCATCATCAACAGGCATGTACTTCCGAAGAAACGTCTTAATTTTTATTGCGCACATTTTCTCATCGACGCAATTGCATTGAGTCATTAGTATGGATTAAACTTTTCATCACAGTGCTTAGTTGCCTTATTTTATAAAGGTGATCCTTTGGTGTGTATCCTGCAAGTGAAGCCTGTCTAAAGGCGGTCTCAGGCAGTTTTTTTTTTCTTTTTTTAGTTTTTAATTCATTTTTATTCATAATTTCTAAGATCTATCTTACCCTAGACAAAAATGCTTAAAAGCTAGCTTAACTATCTTAATAATCTAGATATCTTACTGGCCCTAGGCGGACACTCTAAAATAGACGTAAGGACTTAAATCTATGTCATTTCAAACAAATGTTTTTTATTGAAAACTTAGCATATGATCATTTTTTGTATTATACATATATAAAATTTAAGCCTACCTTATTGTAACTAAACCTAACTTATTCTACCTTAACTAAAATATATATATATATGTTAAATTATATACATAATATATATTTAATATTTTTTTAATTTATTTAGGTATATATTCCCTACTGCTACCTACCCTACCCTAGCCTATGTAAGCCTGCCATTGGTGTTAGGCCGGCCATGCCTTGAACAGGCTGAAGCTCTCAAAGTGTCCACTGACGTAGCTCTCTCCAGCCACCAAAAGCGTTGATGCTGTCGGACTACGTCTCCTCGATCCCGGCGTGAGACCGATCTACAGAACCTGAGGCGCTCGGGCTCACGGAGAGCGACATCGGGTTCGTAGAGGAATCGCCGTTCCACGGAATTGCGACCCACGTGGAAGATAAGCGGTACCGCCAATCTATCCTGGATTAGCCCACATCTATCTAAATAGAGGAATGCTTCTGGCGGCACAAAGCCATTAAGGCGCACTCTCTCGTGATATACGTAAATCGTTGGGGTAGTAAGCCCCGAAGATCAGGCTATTGACCGAAGTCATTGCTCTCGCAACGTGGTTTCGAATCAGTTTGATCAAAAAATGATCTATCCGTACAATCCTGGCTCTCGTTCGGGTAAAATTTCGTGTACTCAGATTCGGGTGCCCTATGTAGCCCAAGGCAAGTCCTGAGACATTGTCTCTCAAACACCCGAATCCTTTCCATTAAGCTCGCTCTCACATTGAACCATAGGCAACCATGGGCATAATTAAGGTCAAGTAGCAGATTACCTTCACCCTAGAATCAAGTTGGCTGCTATGAAACAGCCATCTTGTCAGAGCAAAAGCGCCCCGGGCCCTTGCCAGAGCAGCATCTACATATTTGTCAAAATATAGATACTGATCCAGCACGATCCCAAGGTATCTGACTACACTTTGTCTCGCCAGTGGACGCCCGTCCGGTCCTAAAATTAAGAACCTGCGCCAGTTTTTTCTAGTGTCCCGAGAGGCCCTAGACAAAGGCGTTCTGAGCAATATATATTCTGATGTCTGGAAGTTGATTTTCAACTTCCAGTCATCACAATACTGCTGAATTTTTTCGAAGTCACGCTGCAGAAGAATAAAAATAACGTCGATCGTTGGACCTGATCTGTACGCGATTAGGTCGTCTGCGTACGCTATTGAATGGTGAAGAGAAAATAGCAGATCGCTTAGGTAAATGCTGAAAAGGATCGGCGAATTTACCGTACCCTGTTGCAGTCCATTTTTGATTTCAAATGTTTGTGTAGAAGTTACGTTGGCAATTTTCACTACGAACTTTCTACCTGGTAACATGTCAAAAATCATATATAGCAGTGGTATGCCCAGCCGCCTGAGCTTGTAATAAAGACCTTCTAACCATACGGTGTCGAAGGCTTTTTCCAAGTCAATCAGACAGGCACCCGTGCATTGGTTCTTGCATTTATTCCATTGGATATCCGACACAAGCTTCGACGCGGCATGAATAGTGTCATGCCCCGCTCTGAAACCGAATTGGTTATCCGGGATGATTTTATTGTCCTCAACCCATTTAGACAGGGCCCTATGGATCACCTTCTCGAAGGCCTTCCTGATACTCGGAAGGAGACTTATTGACCGGACATTTTCCGGGTTAGATGTGTCTTTACCCCTCTTGGGAATTGGTTGCACCACCGCTGTCTTCCAGTGCACTGGATAATATGCATTATACAGTGGTGTACCTCTCTACAGCCACTGGTGGAAGGTGCCTAAACACAATATTGGATATACCGTCGACTCCCGCGGATTTTTTCTTCCTCAATGACTCGAAGATCATCTGAAGATCTTCCGTCGATATGAACAGGGTATTAACCCCCTCATTGGCGATGATATTGTTAGCCATGAAATCTTCATTGAACCTTGTAAAACCAAGGTTCTCTGATCGCGCGGTCTCAGGCAGTACAGGGTTAAGAGTGAACGTTTGTGTTCATAAAGGAAGGGTATAGGGTTATTTTTGTTTAAAAATCACGTTTACGAAGTTGATATTCAGGATAGGATTGGGCACGACTAATATTCATTGATGTTCAAAATTTTCTCCCGTTTTTTGGAATATTTTTTGCGTCCGTTATTTCTACGAGATCCTGTCATGATGACTAATTTTGATTACTTTAAATAAACTTATTTTATTTGGTACTAATTGCCCAGCTAGGATGCGGGCGATTATGTCTACTAATTGTTCTTGGATAATATAGTTTTGCTGATGATGCGATTCCTTGCTTTCGGGGGCGTCCACTTCGATACTCTAGCTTCTTTCGCTGCGAATACTGAAGTAATTCTCCTGCTGGTTATGAACATTATTTAACTTTTGACCTTAACCTACAAAAATACATAGACTTATCCCAAAGAACGATATTACCAACCTCAAGAGGCTTAAAAACGTGCAGATGAATAATAAAATTTATTAAAAAAAAATCGATTAAACAACCTCTTTGACTAGAAACGGTAAATATGTAACCAACCAACCAACATAATTCATACATGTTCATCAGTATATTTCATACATTTTACCACTTCTTGATGGCTGATGAATTCCAGGGAATAAGATATTCAAAATGTGACGAAATGTTCCATTACAATTTTTCGCCAGTCGATACGTAACGCAAGCCATGGAAGAAATGAAGTGGTATTTTCTTTGCCGCTCGTTAAGTCATTCCCCTTTCTTTCGCCAACTGCTTCAGGTTCCTGCACTATATGACCACCTACATGCATTTCTTTATGATTGCCATTACAATAAAACAAGAACATTCGATGGCAGGCAGCAAACATGTGCCAAGAACCCACCACACACTCAAATGCCTTTATTCTCACTTTCACTCGTAATATTATGTGCAATTCTAAACTGAAGAACTATCATAGATTCATGGATGCGATTGGCCCACCCACCAGCTTCTCATTTTTTGTTATCGATGTGCACATTTACACAATTTGGGAAAATAGAATTATCAAACTTTAGAGAGATTGATTGTTAGATACTACCATACCCAATTGGTGCCTCTGACGAAATGTCTTTAGAGATTTCAGCATAACAGGACAAGAATAGCTTTCTTGTATTGGGAAGCATTAAAAGCGTCAAATATAGATAATTAATTGCATATTGACGCTTTGTGCTTATCATACCTATCCGACTGGTTGTTACTTCACAATTCCCTTTGTGGGGTGACACATAAGAATTTACATAGCACAATTTCACCAGCAACTGTACATACCATTTTATGGTCGTACGAGCATAAAATACGCCTGCTGCCAACAAATTTCCAACTTGGTTGAATTATCAGACCATTAAGAGTATAATGAATCTTATTTTTGGTAGGACGATGACTTAAAATATACGAACCTTTGTGCACGTACATAATATGGTTAGAAAAAAAAAGTTTCAGGATCTATAACTTAGTCGTGAGATGAATCGTAACATTGGTTACGATTAATGTACAAACCTAAAATAGAGAGACGTCGGACCAAATATAAAGCAGCATTAACCCTCAAATATTGAATTGCCTCCCAGGAGACTATAAGCGAAGACTGGAAATTGGATTTCTGTGGAAAGGACCAAACCCACGATTTCCTAGACAACATGATTCTCGATCGAACCCAATGTCAATCAATAAGGTTTTGTTAGGATTAAATATGGTACATGAGTATCCAGTAAATCATTATAGATGATATGCTTGCTTCATGCTTTATGTGGGTGTAACAGAATTTTATTACCAACGAAGAATATGTAAACAAAAATTCTTAATTCAGTTCATATTTTCAAAATGCATTTTGCAAAGGAGGGATCAAGCCTTAAGTATCCGAACGATTTGAATCCTGTTGTTCATTGCTTTCATTTAATAACTGCTTTGCTCACATCTCGTTCATTAGGCTGTGCGAATACAGCTTAAATTGAAAAATAAATTTGAAAATTTGAAAAATAAAAATCAAAATTAAAAATAAAATTTCCACAAAAAACCAAGAAAACTGTAGCTGATCACAATTTGCGGTTTGGTGTGCGCGTGAATAATCGTGAGCCTTTTTGATAAACGCTCGGCCCGGCGACCAAAGATTTGAACCCCCCAGTGGGAGAAACTTTTTGTTGGTGTGTCCTGCTACTCAGCTCATCAGCAGTGGCAGGAAAAAAATGTCTAAGGACGTCGGGAGATATCCCGTTCGTCTAAAGAAGTCGGAGCCGGATGATATGTCCGACTTCGCAATTCCGTCCGCCGTTTCGATGTCATTAAAAAAAGGAGAAAACTCACTCTGCGGAGTAATCTACTCAAACGCCCCTCTCTCTCCAATTGGACAGAAAAACTGCAGGTCAGAGCGAGGGAGAGGGTGAAATAAAAATCTATTGAAGTTCAGTAACACCTCCACGCGGAAAGTGACGTTGCCCACCTGTCTGGAGGTCGCTACACGGGATGGAACAATTTCAAGTTCAGTTGCGGAGGAGGAACGGAACGAACTCGAAGTTGAAGAGCGTACTCTACGCGTAAAAATGAATGCCGTAGTAGAAATGTTCTCCGAAATGCGGCAGAAAGAGAGGGAGCAGGTTACAGCCACCCAACTACAGCGGCAACAATCAACACAAAAGCAGCAGCCGCCACAAAAGGAGCCGCAGCAGACGCAGTCACATCAGAACAGAAGCAGTCGCCACAGAAACAACAACAGCCGCGACAACAGCGTCCTATTAGGCCCGGTGCACATGAGTGTTTTTTTCAAGCTGCGGCGCCGCTTTTGCGTTCTGTAGTACTCACAAGTCACAACTACATATATGGAGACATGCACACGTGCCGCGTTGCCGCTAGCGTTGGATTTTGTGCCTCAGGTTCCCGCGGCAACGCTGCGGTGCCGCAAATTTTTTTGCGGTCTAGAGTACATTGTTTTATATTGAGGTGTGCGCACGTACGACTAATTGCCGCAAAAAGTGTATAGAAAATAAAGAAAGCAAATGGCGGAAGAGGATTTTGATATTGAACAATTCATAGTTGAATTTAAAAAATATCCTGAGACATGGGATGTTGCTGCCGAAAGTTACCGTGACCGACAAAAAAAAAAGGGTATTTTCTGAAGGCTTCGAAGGGAAGGATGACAACGACAAAAGAGAAATATGTAAGTACCTACTTTTATTTAGTAGCATTTCAAGTGGTGGTATAGACAATCTCATAACCGTATCTTGAGATGTTATTTTAACTGAAACTTTGGCGGCCAACTCATCAAAAGATTTAACACTCATTCGGAAGTAATTAAAGTATTTGTCCGGATTCTCTGTTAAAATATTAAAAGACGTATAAAATAAATCTTTTGTTAAACGAAGATCGGCAAAAGGTTGTACCCAATAACGTCGTTTATTTTTTAGAATATTTGTTTTGTACACAAGATATGCGAAAACCATTCGTTTTTTTTTTTATAAACATCCATCTCTGGAAACCAAATACGTACTGAAGATTATATCAAGCGGCAAAATCCCGCACGGGTGCATTGAACAAATGCGATGCCGCTGCGGTACCGCGGCAGCACGGCAGCGTGAAAAAAACGCTCGTGTGCACCGGGCCTTAAAGACAAGGTACCACCCAACTTTACTCATACCAAGGCGAGACCATAGACCTGTGTAAGTATGTCATTCCGATAACATCAATGCCATTCGCGGCTTCTCTCCTCGGTGGGATACTGGCTAACCTCCCTTAGTACCCTTGCCTTGAAAAAGCTTCTCGGCTCTTGCCTTTCGTAATCGGCATTAAGCTTTGGGTTCCGTTCATTTGTGTGAAAAACAAATCGCACACAACACAAGTGAATAAAAGAAGCTTGGCTCTCGCTCTTTATGAGCTGTAACGCTATCTGTCTGACAATACAATGAACCAGTATTTGTGTCTGAGTGCTCCAACAGATAGCAGAAGCCTCACAAAAAAAAAAGTATATCTGTCATTGGTGTTGGTGACTTTATATTTAAAGGTATAGGCGAAAAACCGCTATCCAAACTGGAACAGTACAAGCGAGTCAAGATTCTTTCAAAGGAGACCACGACGGAGTTGTTCTCCTTTACCCCCAGACCAAAAGGTTGCGGTCGATTCTCCTCAAAGACGTACACCTGATCACTGACCCCGAGGAAATGCTCTCAGAGCCCAGAGAGCGAGCCAAACTGGAGAACCGGGTATTGCCCTTCTTCCTGGTCCAGATCGCACTCAACAGCAAGCTGGAGAGGTTAAGGTCTATTACTTCTTCGGCTTCCCAGTTTATTACATAGGAAACAGTAAAAATGCAAAGGAACATGCTGCAATGTATCCACTGCCAAAGAATCGGGCACACCTCGTCAAACTGTGAAATGCAGCCTCGATGCGTTAAGTGTGCAAAGAACCACAGGAAAGAAATATGTGATCTGACCCAGGACAAGGTCGTGTACAGGGAGCAGCTCGAGTGCGTGCTCTGTAGAACCGTGGACACCCTGCAAACTATCGGGGATGTTCTAAGTTCCAAGAATAAAAAAGCAATCTTTTTCGTAAGCAGAAACCCGAGGAGAAACAACTTCAGGTGGCTTACAAACATCAGCCGTTACACCCAAATTGACCTACGAGTATGCCTAAATGGCAGACGGTACAAGAGCCGGTACAAAGCGCTGGAGGCAGAGGTGGACTTGCGCTCGATTCTGATCGCCATTCAAGGGCCAGCTCTACTCGCTTCTGCCAGACCTAGCGCACCTACAATTGTAATGGTTACGCTGGGTACGCTGGTAGGGAATCACTCAAAGATCGTTGAATGTGAATTTACCGGGCCCTTACTCTGTATTGCTATTCTAATTTCAAATTAATTTCTAATTTCAATAAATCACATTATCGACAAATGGAAAGCAAACGGATCCAGTAACAAGATAACCGCTCTATTCTTGGACTTCAAAAGAGCATTCGAAACAATTGACAGAAGCATACTTTTCAAAAAAATGTTTGAGTATGGAATCAGGGGTATCGAATTGCGATGGTTCCAATCCTTCTTAACAGAGAGGTTTCAGAAAACCAAAGTGAATGGTGAAGTCTCAAGTGAGCTTGAAATAAGGCATGGAGTCCCACAAGGATCAATACTGGGAGCCCTATTATTTGTCATATACATAAACGATATGCCAAAAATAGTGAAGAAATGCAAGATTGCTCTATGTGCTGATGACACGCTAATTTATGCTGAGGGCAAGAATGGAATAGAATGTAGAGAAAAATTATCGGAGGATATTGAACGACTGACTAAGTGGTTACAGATGAACAAACTTAAACTAAATGAACAAAAAACCAAATATATGGACATTTATATGGAAAACAATTTCACAATTAAAATAAATAACTGTGCAATTGAAAAAGTTGACGAGATAAAATATCTAGGCGTTATAATTGACAAGAAACTTAATCTCAATCCCCACATCGATTACATATGTAAAAAAATTGGTAAAAAAATCGGTTTTTTCAAACGTATCAGAAAGAGTTTGAGTACGCTAACAGCAATAAATGTCTACAACACGATTGTTAAGCCGCATTTTGAGTATTGTTCTACGCTTTTATACTCGTGCTGCAATGCTGGTCACATAGCTAGATTGCAAAAGCTGCAAAACAAAGCAATGAGGTCTATTCTCAGATGCAATAGATACACCGCAGTAGGATGGATGTTAGCTAGCCTAAAGTGGCTGAACATAAAACAACGATGGGAGTTTAACACACTAAAGATAGTGTTCAAAATAAAGCATGGACTTGCACCAGCATATTTGAGGGAAGGAACAATAAGTGTTGGTGAATCACAACCATATGCACTAAGAAATACAGATGACTTTAGAATACCATTTAGAGGCACAGCAGCTGCACAAAACACTATACTGTATAAAGGTCTTGAACTATATAATTCACTACCTTTCCACATAAAGTCTGAATCTAATTTTAGCGTATTTAGAAATAAATGTGTAAATTTAATCAACATGAATGCTATGTAAACTAATTAAATTAATTTGTACGTTAAATTCTGTTGAACTCGATGTATTGTAACGGTAATAACTATGTCCAAATAAACTTATCTATCATCTATACCTAATGATATAAAAAATGAAGCAAATTTTCAAAGATTTAAAAGAAATGCATTGAATTTGTAAAACATAATGTTTAAAAATTGTAAATGAAATAGATTGAGTTTGTTTTTCGGCTAACTTACTAAGTTATTATAAATTTAATACTAAGTTTTTTTGTAAAGTACTTTAAGTACTAATATAATGAATATTGTAGTCTTCTTGCAGCAAGATAGGGAATAGCCACAGAGCCGAATGAATGGATATTGTATATCCAGGAATCGGTGCCTTCCGGCTCTTGCCGAGAAGAACGCAATTCTTCTTCTTCTTCTTCGTCTCCGTATCTCAATTTTCCGAAAACAAATAAAATGAAAGGAACACATTTTGGCGCTAAAATATTTCAATAAACTTTTGATACTACGTGTTGATTTGTCATGAGTCATATTGATTTTTTCAAAATCTGTCCGATTTCAAATGCTTTTCTTAAATGTTTTTTTTATCCATCGGCCCTCAGGTGTTGAAATTTGAGACTAATGATTTAAATCTGTTCATAAGTTTAGAAAATCGTTCCTTGTGAACTTTCATGCTGCATATGTATTTCATCTTTGCTGCTCAGATGGCAAGCCTTTCTTCTCACTGATTTTCCGAAGTCGTTCGAATGGAAAAGGGACGATCCAGAAACGATTGAAGAATCGGAACTTAGAAAACAGTACATAAGCCAAGCCTAATGCATGTTCAGTTTTACCAAAAACCACCACGCCGGAGTCGAAAGTTAAACCTTGAGAACGATGAATGCTGATTGCGTAAGCTAATTGAAGAGGAAACTGTTTTAGTGTGTAACTTGTTCCACGATCTTTAAAGTATATGGTACTCGGAGGAATAGGCAGTATATTGTCCGGATATATTTGAGTTCTTTGTTATTATATTTGCAACTTAAATGTGGATTCCTCTTTATCACGTTGTTCATGCTCCTCGCACAGTGGCGACTGCGCCTTAAGCTTTTCGCTCTATCGAACGGGAGCTAATCCTAATGCCCCTGCAGCATTGAAAATCCAAGCGCAAAAGTAACAGCATCGTGGAAAATTTTGTGTGGTTGACTAAGGTTAAATTCTCTGTGAATTCGTCTCATCCTCTCCGAATCTTCTGAATCTTACTTAAAGATCTAAATATTTGGTGTTACGTACCGTCTAATAGCACAATCAAATACAAACCGGTGGTACGCACCGCCCAATGAGGCAGTCTAGTGTGGGCCTCCGGTGGTACGCGCCGCCCGATGGGGCAGTCTAGTGTGGGCCACCGGTGGTATGCGCCGCCCGATGAGACAGTTTAGTGCGGGCCACCGGTGGTACACGCCGGCATGAACATGTTATTCAAGAATAACTGCTAAAATTTATTCTAGTGTAATGAATTTTGCAGTTGAAAATATGGTTTTGCTGTTAAAGAGGTCCGCAATGAACAACAATATACAAAGCTTCAATATTTTTATCTCGTGATTTGAACACGGTGTATGTTTGCTTTTTTTGGCTATAAAGGTTCGAAAAGAGAGAGTCTCGAAAAAGACAGGATATTTTAGAGATTATGTCTCTGCATTCGGGTTACATAGGACACTGGAATCTGAGTACACAAAGTTTTACCCGAACGAGGTGCTATGAAATAGGGCCAAGATTGTATGGGTGGACAACGTTCTGATTAAACTGATTCGAAGCCACGTCGCAAGAGCAATGACTTCGATCAATAACCTGATTTACGAGCTTACTATCCCAATGACTTGTACCACGAGAGAGCGCGCCTTAACGGCTTTGTCCTGCCAGAAGCATTCCTCTATTTAGATCGATGTGGGCTGATCCAGGATAGATTAACGATACCGCTATACATCCGAACTCAAGTGCAATCGCGTCAAACTAACACAATCACTTCTACATAGTTTATTTAGCCCTACAGCGGCTTGTTTTTAAACTCTGTCGCAGACCCGACGCCTTGGGTGTGGCGTCGCCACGGATAGCGGCGACGTTACTTCCCGTGGGTGAAACTTCTTTGCCAATGCTTAAAATACCTGTAAAATTAGACATAACCAGAAGTCCTGTTGTCTAATTGCATGGTAAATCGTAAGGCAATGAAAGCAGAACCATACAGGATATACCACAAGACGGTAAACCAATGGACAGAATCAGACAAACACTACCGATACGCCTATCTGAAAAATTCAAGTCTCCGGTGCAGTGTTATTCAAATGCACTTGACCGACAATACTCGTATGCGAACACTAACAAGCCACGATACAAACGTAAAAAATTCCCTCATTTGTTATTCAAAATCGGTGGAGGAATCTTTTCGAAAGAAAATGGAAAAGGAACTTTATCACATTTTATGGGCGACTTAAGAACTTGCCTCATCCGTTTACGGTGATATATCACAACTAAAATACCGTGAGAATTATTGGCTTTGTGAACCACATATTTTGTCGCCCCGGATATTGGCACGTGTTGATGGGCAAAGTACAGAATACATATCCATTAACCAGATTATGGACCAAGGCGAAAAAACTACTCAGTCGAATTGTTAAAATCGTTATGTGCCGCGAAGTTTATTTTTATTATTCTTCTAAGAAACTTGAGCCCGCCTTAGTTTTGTAACGGTATTGCAACGAAAACTGGTGAAAGCTTAAGTATTGACAGGTTGCGCTGCAGGCGAACCTGTATTTATATCTCGAATTCCAATAATACCTAACAATTTTCCGTTTCCGTTAAAACAAGTGCAATTTCCTACCAGCATAAGCCTCGTGATGATAATACATAAGGCTGCGGGAAAAATACTGTGTACCGCGGGTGTCTACGAGTATGCCTACCTCATCAATGATTATTTCTCAAACGGACAATTTTACGTGTCACTCTCCCATGTCAGCGATATTGAGAATGTATTTGTTTATGCTCCAGGCAACTCTATAGAAAAGAATACCTTTCTAAAATATGATTATCAGTAATTTATAGTAAATACACGAGTATACCTAACAAAGAAAACTATATTTTTGATGTCGTTTGATTTTAGAGCATCTTGGTTTTTTGAGAGTTATAAAATCTGCAGTACGGAAGGCCACCCATTGAGACGATATTAATAAAATGTAATTAATCAAGAAAATGATTTGTACATATTTTATTGGTTTTAATATATTTTAATGTTTCTTTGCTCGTGTTGATATTACATATGTATTTGAGTGAACGAGGAAATTTACAGAAGACGAAGGAAGTTGAGCACGGGTTCGGCTAGTTATCTTATAAAATTTAATTTCCATATTAATTTATCGACCTTAAGCCGATGTTATGGTAAAAAACAAAATAATCTATTACCGTCAGTTTGTCAGTTCAAAAGAATACATATTTACATACATATTTCGATCACAAATCAATCGCTCCCGGTTCCGATTATATTTGCGTGCCTATTCTATATACAAAGAGTTGTGAAATTCAAATAGCTATTACCATATTTTTTCGAACTTCCTTTGTCTCAAAGGGCACGATATATTTCATCCTGTTATATCTAGGTATCTACATACATATTTATGCACCAATACCTTGTCGATGACAATTCGTCGCTAATTTTAAGCTGATTTATTTATCTGCAGTGAAATATGGAGGAAAATCAGGATCAGGATATAAATTCCAACCCAATGCTTGCTCCTGAAATAGCTTCACGTTCATTTTCGACATACGTGCAACCCTTTCGTTGTAGCTAAATTCAATATGTTGGATACATAGGTTCCATGGGTGTATCTAAACTGTAACATCTGACGTTGAATTATCATAAATTACGAAAAGTTATAGGGTTCACTCCCTTGAGTATTCTATAGCCTTTCTGACTGATTACCAAAGGTGGAGTGGAATAAATAGTGCTCCTGATGGTGTTTGCAGAAGAACGAAATTCTGGGAATAATGAGATACATGCTCATAGATAAATATATTACTGGCAATAATGAATGGGAGGATTATTCTCTTCCAGTGTAACACCTGTAAGGTGTTTATAATTTCCCGCTAGAGCTGCAATTAATACCATTTCAAATATGAAGGGGGTATACAAATATTATTAATGTATTTGCGCTTATACAGCAATGAATCAGATGTCTAGAAGAGGAACTAAAACCCAATGAAAACTGCCAGTTTTATAACAATATTCTGTTGAGTATTGTACAATCAATTATTATTAAATACAAGTTTGTATACCAACGTCTGTATCTGATAAATCTAGATATGCACAGTTAAAGTTCAACTTTATTCAAGTAGCGAATTGGAATATAGGCTCATGCATGTGTTGGAAAAGTGAAAACCGTTACAGAATGAATTTTCAGTTTCAACGAACAACTTCCTCGGGCGAATCCCAAAAGAGAGGTAATGCAATTAATTTTTTTAATTGCTCTCAAAAAATCAGAGCTGCCCTCATTAAAAAGTTTCTTCAAGCAAACTGCATGACAATATTGACTTTTTTCCCCCATAAATCCAAGTATGTATGTATATTCATTACAGCGGGCAGAGGCAACAACAAATAACGGTGCGCCTCAAGGAGTTTAGTTTGTTTTTAACATCTTCATGTGAAGCCGTAATTTCTGCTTATGATAGAGTAGATAATCGTAACACCACTTAATTATTGAATTAAATGGGTTCCACATTAAGATTAGAAGTGTACACAACATACATAAGTGGTCTTGCAGTAATAATTGTATCAAGTAGTTAATTCAAACGCGAATAATTCAAGCAACATTCAAATACCAAAAATATATTAATTTATTTTTTATAATATTCATCACAAATATCGGGATAGTACCTGTTTATAATAAAAATACTATACTATAACTGCTCAAATTTATATTTGTTCAAAAATAAATAACAATGGATAGTGACAGTTATCATTTTGCTACCCAAACTATACGAAACCCATTTATGTATGCAGAACCTAATCAACCGCATATTTAGAGCGGTTCCGGGTCCGGAGAAATTTTCTTCTGAGCCAATTTTATGAGAGATCCCAGAGAGACCTAGGATCCAAACAAGGTTCAGTGTATTTATATAATCTTCCGACTTTTATCAGGGTGATCTTGAAATCACTCACTATTTTGGAAGTGGTGGTAGGAAGCTTCCAGTGCAGCCCAGACATCGCCGCATTAACAGTATCTTCCTTCCATCTTTACTTCACTTTATATGTAATTCATTGCCATAAAGATAGACTTAACATACAATGGTTCCGACAAAAAAAAACTATAAATTGATGAAAAATAAGTCGAATTTGGATAAACATTGTTTGCAATTTCACACTTTTCCCGCCTTTATTATTAGTAGACACAAAAACGAAATTAATAAATATTAAATTAGAATAATTTAAGTTAAACATCTATTTCAGTTCAGATGTAGAAAACTGTCTTTATTCAACCTGAGATTATACCAGTGCTTCTTAAGCTTTACAGCACGAATGAAAAATTGCCTGCGCGATGCTAAACAAGCCTGCACAAAGGTTTTAGCATGATATAAGAGCTTGATCTAGAGAAGGCAATTATTTCATAGTGTACTTAGTCTCTTTCTTGTGAATAATTTGGAAAAGCAATTAGCATCCAAGGAGTTTGCGTCGTTGCTCCGAGACATAATCGAAATGCGAAGATTGAAAGCATACCGTGCACTCGAATTGATTTTTGTTTTTAAATTTTTAAGGGAAAATGGTGTCAGTGTAAGCAAACAACACACAGCCAGACGTAAGGATAGGCAATTTTTAATTTAACATTAGTAGAAAGAACAAGTCAACTGATTGACAAATCTCTAAGGGACGCATATATTTTAAACAGCACACAGTAAATGGGATTTCTCCACGTCAGCTCACTAATATTATTATAAGATTTTTCACAGATGTGATCTATTCAGCAGCAATAGAGCTACGTTCTTATGGCGGGAAATTAAAATTGAAAGGGAGGTGCTTAGAGATGCACTTGAACTTGTGCATATTTACTCGCTTAGCTCAAATGAATCTGAATCTTCAAGGGAAAGCTTAAGTAAAGTTGAACAATATTTGCATAAATATGGAACTTACAATAGACATTGTAAAGGGAACACTAACAAGCCAAAAATATTCTCCACCGTCGATATAGAAGGGGTGCCAAAGGGATAGATCATGCGAACATAAAGAATATCGCCTATAATGTTGTTGACATTTTAGCTCATCTTTTTAATTTAAGGGGTTAGGCCACTGTAGAGAGGGAAAAAATAGGCTTTTTTAGAATTTTTTTTCTAGAAAAACTACAAAATAAATCGAGATTCCAATTAAGAATATTTATTATATGTATTATTACCTATTTACAAAATTTTTTTTAGAGCGATTAATTTAAAAATGGCGGCTGCACAGAATTTTTCTTATAACGTTTTCACTTTCTCAAGGTCCACGGCCGGACAAACAGCTCGCGTAATTTTTGAGTTATAATTAGCAACTTTGTTTTTTTTGAATCTATACAATAACTGCTAGAGAAGTACGTAGGTTTTTTTTGATATTTTAATTTTCTGCAAAATGGCATGCTTACAAAGTGGAAAGTGAAAAATTTGCTTTAAAAATCATCAAATAATTGTTAATAACAAATGAACTATGCAATTAAAAAAAAAAATTCTACGTACTTCTGTTAACAATGATTTTTCCAAGATATGTTCAAAATTTTAAGTAAATCGGTTGAAAATTGTCTGAGTTATGTTTCCGGCCAACTCAAAAAATACAGTTTTAAGATAAACGCGTTTGAAATTTTGAGTAGTAGAAAATCATGAGTCTTGTTCGAGTAGGCCTTGTACTAAAATTCAAAAATCGTGTACTTTGAAATTTTTCCCGACTTTAATCTTTTGACACATCATTTTTAAGGTCTTAAGGGATAGTTTAAAAAAAAAAAAAAAAAAATGATTTTTCTAAAATTCTAGAGTGGCCTAACCCCTTAAGTATTTATACTGGAAACTTTCCCGATAAATTAAAATGTGCTTACGTAGTACCACTTTTCAAAAAAGGTGACAAAATGGATAAAAATAACTATAGACCGATTTCCTTGCTACCTTCTATTTCTAAAATATTTGAAAAGGCCATTAAAAAGAGAATATACAGATACTTAAATAGTATCAACTTTTTCTGTCCAGCACAATTTGGCTTTAGAGAGGGCCTTTCCACTGAAGATGCTCTTCTGACCTTTTGCTCCCTTATAAACAAAGGTCTTGATGACAAAAAAATATTGCGCCGGTCTTTTCGTAGATATTACAAAGGCATTCGACATGGTCCATCACAGCATTCTATTAGACAAGCTATATGGTGCTGGCTTTCGAGGCTTTATGTATAATTGGTTTGTTTCTTATCTCAAAGACAGGACACAAAAAGTAAGAGTGGATGACTGTCTTAGCGACTTAGTAATTTCATTGGGTGTACCGCAAGGGTCTGTCCTTGGCCCCATCTTCTTTCTGATCTACATTAACTCCTTGTTTGATCAACCATTTGTGGGAAAAGTCACCGCTTTTGCAGATGATCTTGGCATTGCCTATGGATCAAATAATAACCCTTTGGATCTGGCTGCTGACTTAAACCATGATATAGATTTGCTAAGAATCTGGTTTGCGAAGCACAGATTAATTGTCAGTAACAAAACCAAAATTATGTATTTCAGCCTAAGTATGCAAGAGTCTCCTGACTTCGAAATATATTTCCATGCACTCGGTTGCTGTCGGCAAAGTATGATAATTTGTACTTGTACTGCAGAAGCTTGTAAAAGAATGTATAATGACAGCGCTACTTGCAATGTAAACTGCTTTAAAATTGAAGTTGTAAAAAAGTTCAGGTACTTAGGTGTTGTTATAGATGAAAGTCTAAGTTGGAGTGAACACATCGCGGTCTTAAAAACTGTCTGCGTTCGGCTATCCGTAGTCTCTATCGACTCAGAAAATATTGTACAAATCATACTTTAAAAACAGTTTACTACGCAATTTTTCATTCGGAGTTACAATATGGTATAAGCTGTTAGGGGGGTACATACATCACAAATCTCCAACCACTTAATGTGTTGCAAAAGTGTGCCGTCCGAAAAATATGTAATGTTCACCGCTTATCCCCTTCTATGGTGCTGTTTCGCCTAGAAACCCCTGGTTTGACTTGCAATGCGAACGAGCCCATGCAGCAAAGCAAGACGCATACAAAGCCATGCTGCATAGAAGGACGAGAGCTGCTTGCGAGCTCTACAACCAGAAAAGGAAATGGAGAGATATCATAACAGGAATGAAGCTCGAAAGTTTTACCAAAAAGTAAAACGAACATGTCAGGGCTACAAAGCCAGAGCAGAAGCCTGCCGGGATGAAAACGATGGTGTAGAAGTAGAATCACAGTCGATGCCGAGAATTTGGCAGGACCACTTCTGCAGACTGTATAACCGCGATGATAGACAAGATACCGCTGTCAGGCAGGATGATCCATTCGCCACGGACGATGACGTAAGAGAATCCCGTCCACCCGACATAGGCGAAGTCAAAATAGCGATATCGAGACTTAAGTCTAATAAAGCCGCTGTCGCGGACGGCCTGTCTGCTGAGCTTTTCGAGGCGGCTGGAGATGTGTTGGTAAGGCGGATGCACCAACTTATCTGTAAAATATGGTCGGAGGAAAGCATGCCCGATGAATAGAATCTCAGCATCGTTTGCCCGGTCCACAAGAAAGGAGACCTCTGAAATTGCGCCAATTATAGTGGAATAAGTCTCCTCAACGTCGCATACAAGATATTCTCTGCCGTATTGTGTGAACGCCTGAAGCCTTTTGTGGATAACCTGATCGGCTCTTATCAGTGTGGCTTCAGGCCAGGCAAATCCACAATAGACCAAATGTTCACACTGCGGCAGATCTTGGAGAAGACCCAAGAATTTCAAATCGATACGCACCACCTTTTCATAGATTTTACAGCCGCGTATGACAGTGTGCATAGAGACGAGCTATACGGTGCCATGTCTAGTTTTAACATCCCTGCCAAACTCGTCCGTTTGTGCAGGTCGACAATGGAGAATTCTCGCTGCTCCGTTAAGGTCGGTAATGAACTAACCCAGACCTTTGGTGTTAAAAAAGGATTTACACAAGGCGACGCACTGTCATGCAATTTCTTTAACATCATGCTTGGGAAGATCGTACAAGAGTCACTGGCCAACACAAGAGGTACTATTTATTTCAAGACCTCCCAACTGCTTGCGTACGCAGATGACATTAACGTGATCGGGAGATCGCAGCGAGACCTCAATGAGGCTTTCATAAGCATTGAGACGGAAGCGACCAAAGTGTGTCTTAGCGTTAACGAGGGTCTTCTTCTTCTTCTTTCCTTTTTTCTCCGGCGTTGTTATGGTCAGAAGTGTAGGACCATAACCTTCCCACTTAACTGCATTCCTACTGGTCCGCTTGTGGGGTCCGCCGGTTTGACCTCAGAAAGTAGCGGCAGGCTTCCCGGTTTGGGATTACTTCATCGCTGAGGCCAATCAAATGCTGGTGTTTTTGCATTTGTTTGCACCAATTGTTTTTCGGCCTGCCTTTTTTGCGTGTTGAAATTGGAATGTTGATTGATAACGCCTTTTGGACGGGGTTCAAAGGATCTCTCCTTTGAACATGGCAATACCAACTGAGTCGGTCGCGCTCTATATTTCTTGTGATGGTTTCTTTTACGTGGAGGCTTCCTCGGATCCTTGAACTTCTAATTCTGTCACGCTTTGTTACTCCCGCTGTCATGCGAAGCATCTTCATCTCAGTTGCCATTAATTTGCTCTCATACTTTTTGTGCATTGTCCAGCATTGTGAACCGTATGTGAGCGTCGGACGTACAACTGAAGTGTAGAGCCTTCCTTTCAGCTTAGGGGGCATTTTTCGATCACAGAAGATGGCGGAGTTTTCCCGCCACTTCATCCACCCTACGCTTACGCGATGTTTGATGTCGTCATCACAAGTTGCTTCTCTATTAATCATAGATCCCATATATTTAAACTTTTCACACTTGGGAAGCAATCTTCCATTCAAGTAAATGTCTGGAATAGGCTGATGAGGGTCAGAGGTCGGGCAGCACAGATACTCTTAGTGTTAACGAGGGTAAGACCAAATATATGCTGTCATCGAAAAAAGACACACAACACCGACGTCTGGGCCAGAACTTCATGCTTGGCAGCTGTAATTTCGAAGTAGTCAAGGACATCGTCTACCTTGGTTCACTTATGACCAGCGACAACAACACCAGCGCTGAGATAAAACGCAGAATAATCCTTGCCAACCACTGCTTCTTTGGGCTCAAGAGGCAATTGAGGAGTAGAGCCCTCTCTCGAAAGACCAAGATAACGTACAAATCCTTAATCATCCCAGTCCTCCTTTACGGCGCGTAGGCTTGGACTTTAACTAAAGCGAATGAGGACGCTCTTGGTCGTTTCGAGAGGAAAATTCTGCATTTAATCTATACTAGCGGTGTATGGATGAGAAGATACAACGAAGAACTGTACGGGCTGTACAGCGACATGGACCTGGTACGACGTCTCCGGATCCAACGTCTAAGATGGCTGGGCCATGTAGAGCGGATAGACAACACGGCTCCGGCCCGAAGAGAGTCTTTGAATCCAATCCGGAGGGACGAATCAGCAGGGGAGGGCCGAATCTTCGGTGGCGCACGCAGGTGGAAGGGGACCTCAACCGTCTGGGCGTGCGGCGCTGGAAACAGCTGGCGAAAGATCGTGCCAGCTGGAAACGCTTGTTGGTTGAGGCCCAGGTCCACCGCAGACTGTGCGGGCATTGTAACAGATTCTTTAGACATTGCAACAGCGTCGCAGCGAATATGCTGTGTAAACTACATATATTATATTGGGTTTAGCGCTTCCTGCTATAACTTATAACCAGGCTTTATCCAAAGCATATAAAAGCGATGAAAATCCACATTTCGGATTCTTTACTATTCAAAAGAGAACCTGTTGTCAAGAGCAATTCAAAAAGTTCAGCAAATCCTCAAATTTCCTTTTTTTCTGTGTGTGCAGATAGAGGGAACATGTCAATGGTTTTGCAGCTTTTGCAAAGAACGCACCAATAAAAGTTGCCTTACGATTTCTTTCTCCTTACGTACTATGTGCGGTGAACCGAAATATTCGTTAAAGATAGCAAGCAAGCGAGTTTGTCTAAAACTTGTTTATCGTGAAAAACACAAAAAAAAAGTACATTTTCCCGCTTTGTGGAATTGTACCTCAAGTACACAAGTCAGTTGTTTCATGCGGCTGCTGTGAAAGGTTTCTGATTTTCTGCTTGCACAATTTCAAATTTTAGTCCTCATCAGGGACTCAACTTTTACATATTCACATGCATAGCTATACACACATATTTCTACTTGACAATATCCTGTGAAAAGAGAAACTTAAACCGCCCTGAACTTTCCACTCTTTTTATTTGTCGGTGAGCTTACGTGTGTACATTTACATAGGTATACTCGTATATGTATATTTTTCTTTTTTTTTTCCGCAAATTTTACTGAACCTCATTCGTTGGCGGGCATTACTGCATTTCGCTGTTTAATTAAAAACAAAGACCTAGAAATGACGGCATCGGTAAAAAGTGCCAAAGGAGCATATCAAAGCCCTTTGACAGGATTTCTGTCTTCTTTTTTTGTTTTCGTTTTATTTTCGTTTCTTATTTTTTTTTTAGCTTGAAATTTTCAGATTAAGTCTTGTGTGCGTAAAAATGAAAAGGTCACTTGTAAGCAATAAAGTCGATAGGGGCTATGAAGTCGGAGCTATTTATAAGCAAGAAAATATACGGAGGGCCTTTTTGTGAACTCGTTTGATAGGTGCTATCATAGGAGGGTTTTATCATCCTAATTGAAATAGTAGATAAAAGAACAGAATTGTATTTTAAATTTTTAGCATTTAGGAAACCTAATATTAGATTGTCAAGTTTTAAAAGCAATGTTACGATGTTTCATTTACGTTAGGAATAAAGCGATAATGTTGACATGCGATAATGCAGTAATTTAGGAAGAAGAAAGAATAAACTGGAGAAACTGAATCGGTTTCTGGCGAAGAACAGGAAATAACACATTTCCTAATTGATTTGATGTCGAAATCAATGCTGCACTGGCGAATAGTTTCGATTGGTGAATTTGAGGAGATTCTCTACGAATATCTTGGAATTGAGGTCATCTTCTTACCCCTAGTTTGGATGTAATTCACGCTGATTTGATCAAGATAGCAGTAGTAGAATTTGTTTCGAAGAAGGTTACTACTGTATTATTCTGTTTTTATTATGATTCGCTAATAAGATTTCCTGCAGAAATGGTCAAAGAACCAAGCCAAAACTTATTTTGTTTGTTTTGTCTGATCTTTTACTTTTTATTTAATCAGTTAATTATTTTATATTAAGTGGGTGTTGAAATGACTGAAATGAATAATTTTGTACGCAAAACAAGTACATACGTACTCTTAAAAAGAAAAAAAAAACTTTGAAACAAAGCTACGAAAACCCAAGAGAAACTGTCGACATCGTTGGCGCGGTTTTAGCGGTGGCGTTGTCATTTGTCCATATTCTTTCGAGTACAATGCACGTGTGGCCATTTCGGTGAATGGATTCCGTTGCCGAATGATGTTGACTGAGTTTTTTTTATACCTAGACATGGGTCATGTTGAGCTTCTCTAGAACGTCACCAAATGCTGCATATGTACATATGTCGGTGGGGAACCATTGAGTTACAAATTTTCTGGGCTTAGTATTTCTTGAAAAAGTGACTTGAATTGACCCCCAAAATTGCCATTTAGAGTTAGACTTTCCCTTTGAGTCCATGATAAAAACACTGGCTATGCAAATGATCCGCCAATGGGTTATGCATCTATTAAAGATAAATAATCAGGGGTTCTCCAATAGGGGCGGTAGATAAAACAAGTTGTGTTTGCGACATTAATGAATCCACAATATCTGTAAAAAATGGCACCCCGGTTTCGTACATCTGAGATGTCCGAATTTCGATGACCCAGGTGCTTAGATCAGAATGAATTTAAACGATGGCACCTGTTATATTGACTTTGAGGGCGAAAGTTGTTTGGTTAAGCTTGCGACTTAAGGAAACCGCACAAGAAAAAATCTTACAGTACTCGTTATCTCTACGTGAGATGACTATGCTTTCAAATCGCTCGTGAAGGATGTCCATTGTCGTACCAGCTGTGTGGCACGTTACGTCGTCCTTTTGGAACCACTTGTCAGTTGGTTATCATCGATCGGCAGCACTCTTTGTTGATGGCGATGTCAATGCTACCGTCGTTTTAATGATGCCGTCTCACAATCCATACAGAACAATGATTTTCTACAGACATATTGCCACTTGGTGAACCTCATGCGGATTGGTATCGTCCCATATCCGGAAATTTTGTTTGTTGACATCCCTGTTCATCTGAAGATGGTCTTATTTCTGAGGATACTTTTTTTTTTTGCTGAGTTAAGGGTCCAATTGCTCCAGTATACATATGTACGTACAGCGAAAATACGGCGTTGACTATGATCATTTCCCTTCAGCTCTTGGATAAGTTCGTAAGTTCGTTGTTGTACGAAAGCATGCCCACAGTCCCAAAAGGTCGAATTTTTTGACTGGCCCGGGTTTTCCTGCACACTCTCAGGGATAACGAAGATGCTTTCAGTAGATCTCTACATTGACATCTTTGTGTGGATGGTGGTTTAATAGTACTCGTAGACTGGAAAAGTAGACCATGTATACCGTAAAATATGCGTAACGTGGGCATCGTTGTCGCAACGCACTTGACATTGTTTTTAATGTCTCAATAATAAGAAAAAACAGGAAAATTAAAAACATTTTGAAATTTGTCAAAATCTATTGGAAGACCCTATACCAAAATTTGGTAATGTCCCTCAGTAGTCTCATCACATTCATACTTATGTGTCTTTTCAGACGAGAGATATCGTCTGTAGCTAGGCAACAACTGTCGTGTCATCTACAGTCTATCTATTATTTTTATAAATAAAAATAATTACTACTTTATATCAGCTACACGGAATCCGAAAGACAACTTCATTAAAATATAAATTCAGACTTTCCATTAATTTGTTTTTGTTTGTACCTTAATTTCGTCAGAAAACCACAAACTTCGACAAACATTTTATATTATATTTACCAAACCAAACAATATTCAAATAATTTCAGATTCAGATACCCAGTATTTGCTCCAAAAATTTGCCAAAATAAACGAAAAAATGGATAGTATTTGATAGCACTACAATACATGAACAAAAAGATTTATTTCGACAACAGTATATTTTGGGTTTACGTGAAACAAAAGTATCTTCAGACCACTATCGCCCAACGTAACGAGAGCCCAGGTAAGCAGTACCAGTAGCTGTACCAACCTCAGAGTTTTATGAAAGTACAAAAACTACCAATTTAAAAGGAATTATTTCGTTTTTCCACTCATTTAACTTGACATCATGATGAATGATTCTATATTTTCCATCAAGCTAACTATGTATGTTCACCACCTCATTCGTTCATGGAAGTGACAGTTTTTAAGTTCCAGAAAATTTAGGAGTGTACAACGATAATGGGGATAATGAAAGGGTTGCAGCCTAATGGAGGAGCTATTTCACGAACTGCTTATTATACATGGAGAACAAGCCACATTTGAAAGAGATGAAACTCAGGTAGAATTGCAAACCATCAAGGAAGTAAAAGACGCAATCCATCGGCATAAGAAAAAGGAGAACGCAGGAATCGATCACATTCGGTATCAATAAAATATGCTGGATGGAAATTAACAGAGAAGTTATCAATGTTTTTCAAAGTAGTCAAAGTCAAAGTCATGCCAGGTAGCATAGCCATTTTATCATTGAAAGACATGGAAAGACCTAGATAACGCTTACATGCTACTGAATTTTGTCACCAAACGTAATCTGTGAAAAATATTTTTCACACCTACCATGCAAGGAATTTAAGCCATAGTGACCAAATTTCGCACTAAGTTGATGATATTGGAAGTCTAGTAGAGAAGAAAATATTGTTGATGTATTCGCCAATGTTAATAGAGACCGTGATCTGTCCATTCCTCACCGTTACCACCAATTAGGACTGTGTTACTCGACTACGTGGAATTTTGCACAAGAATCTTGGTCTAAAATCTTAGAAAATACAGCTCGTGCTAGGGAACGAACTGCCACATCACCGAATTATTAAAAATCCGCTTTTTATATCGAAAAATTGTCTTCTGCGACGTGGCTCATTTCTGGTTGAATGGGTTTATTATGCCGTATATGGTCCGATGAGAAAGCTTAGGCAATACAAAAGCTGCCAATGCACCCGGAAAAATGTACTATTTGGTGCGGTTTATGATCCAGCGGAATCACTGCCGCGTGAGTAACGTTTTCACCATTTGCGCCAGCTGTCGTTAATAATTTTTCTGCCGGCGCTACATGCCACATAGTACGCAAATTGATGGATCAATTGAGAATCTACCGTCATTTTCGTAGGTTGATATTGTCCAAGATATCCAAGTTGCATTTTTTTATATAGATCATCATTGCCGATGACACTTGGCTACCCCGTACGTCGTAGATATCTGTTAACAAAGTCTTGAATTTTTCCGGTTATATGGTCGGTTACATGCTCGCATCCATAGAGCACTACTGATATAACGTTGGATTTAAGGAGTCTCATTTTTGTTTGGAAAGATATTTGCGTCGACTTCCAGATTTAGTGAAGTTGTGCATATGCGCCTGTTGCTTTGTTTATTCTGGCCAGAATATCCTTTCCTGTACTATTCGCCGCGGATTTTATATTGCCCAGGTAGGTAAAATCCTCCTCGACTTGTTCAATTATTTTGCCATGTAGCATAAAATTGTCGTTAGTTTTGGTATTCATTTTTATTGATTTGGTTTTTTCGATATTTTTTAAGCCAACCTTACTCGACCCGGCGGACAGATCATAGGGCTTTGCTTGCATGTCGGTGTGCTTCACAGATAATAAGCGGATATCATCCGCATAAGTGAGCTCTTCTAGATGTTCGGTGAAGTTGCAGTAGATGCCTCTTCGCTTAGCTTCTATGGATGTATGCAAGATTTCCCCAAAAACTATAAGAAAAAGGATCGGCGAGAACATACTCGTACTTGGCAAATACCTGCACTGCTTGCGATGCGGCCATTGTGGACTACTCTGCACTTGAAATCTGCATAGTGTGCTCTGACTAAAGCTGTTAGCTTTAGGTGGAAGAAGGCCGTCGATGGAACATGGCCGTAGACGGAAGATGGCCATAGATGGAGGGAAGAAAAGGAAACACTTAGAAAGAACACACTCACGACAGAAGTTCCGAGGCCGAGCCGTTTATAATACATATATAATAATTAACATAAAAAGCAATCAGAAATCAGAAATGAACGCCGTTAACATTTCGATTAAAACATCAATTTTCGCATTTATATGGTATATTTAAGATAATCAAAAACTTCGTCTATAATACTTCGGTTCCAGAACAACATCCTAATACGAAATCAGGTGTAGGAACACTTGCCAATTGCCCTTCGTAGGAGAATCAAAATGAGTTCCCATGAGAACATCATCATTCCACTACACGCCACACAAATCGACTTAATCAAAAAAGACAGCGATTAGCCCTTAGCTGCTTCAAGAAAGAAACTCTAGGTGCAAAGTGAATGGACTACAATTGCGGTTCATAAAGTCCTCGAGTCCCATCTCATATTCGAAGTGCCAGAGGAAAAAACCATTTAAGTATAATACCTTCGAGTACCTCAATTGATTTCCAACGAATATAATTTCTTGGACATTTAAGCCGATGGAGGTTAGGCGAAATAAATAAATAAGAGAAAATCATGTTAGCAGTATATCCACTATTTAAAACTTAAAATTCCTACTAACCAACCCGTCATCGACTTTCAGTATAAGAGTTACATACAACTTAGCAGATGAAAACAATACTCATAAACTTTATCCAGGCTTAAGAAAAACCCGAGCTTATAAATGTCCGTAAAGTGGAAGCGGTAATAAGAAAAAAAATAGGTTTCGGAGCACGGTTTAGACCACGGCTTATAGGATTCTCATTAGGAAGAGCAGAGCCATTTCATGTGGTCGGTTATTTTCGAAATTGCTAAAGGCTAAATAAAATAATGGACTGCCCAGTAATGAGTAATACAAAAGGACAAAGACAATTGGACTGTATTTCAGGTTATTCCAATTTCAGACAGTGCTATTTCCCACATATTCATAATAAACTTATTACGCCCATTGTCAATAAATGTCTGGTTCTATGGCTTACTATGCGCATCTAAATGTATTGAAAACCAGTTTATAAAAACCTTCATTTCTCTTGAAACCAAAATACTTCAATGCACAATTGAAATGCCGAATCATTTCAAGTTCTGTCGGAAATTAATGTACTCGGGATATTTTAACCTTTCATATGGTAATGCCTTCAATATCCTGAGCGCCATACTCGCATTGACATTTCGTAGTCATCACTTCTGGAAATGTGCAGTATCTGCGCTTGTTGGACAAAGGGTTTGCAAATGTTCCTGACACATGCTGTAGAAGTTAAAAATATGAGAGAAACACCAGAACATGAGGTAAGGAAAGAATATGTTTATACTTTGCAGAGATATTTGCATTTGTGTCCTTCCTTTCTGTGGGAGAATGTTTTGCATATAGAAAGTTCTCTGTGCTATCGTTCCGCCAGCTCGATTTGGAATAATGTTTTGTCTTCAAATATTCCCTTTTTTTCCGATTTCGTGTGTTAATCTCGCACTCTCACATATGTATACGTATGTACATGTATGTAGTATACATATACATATGTATACTGAGAGTATATATATATATACATATATACTGAGAGTAGGAAGTTGGCGTAAGTAGTACGGTCCTCATCTTGTATCCATGCAAAATATTTTACGTAAAACAAGTGTCATCAGGCGATAGTTTCCGGATATGTCATGGAGCGTGAATAACAACACATACCGAATACATAAGTACGTATATTGAAATTTGTTTTGGATACATTTTTTTGCGGGGAATTCTACGTTATTATTTTAATATGAAAGAAGAAAACGTCCGAACGGGAAGGAACTGGAGAGGTACAAAATTTCGAAGAGACTGCTCGGTTGGTTTTTATCCACTAAAATTGCCTAAATCATTTGGAGTCGTCTAATGAACGGTAGAAAAACGCCTTAAAGCCTTAGGAATGTTACAGAGCAAGTAAACTGGAACCCATGATAATTCAAACCAAAGTACGTCGAAAGACTTGTTTTTTGGCAGTGAACAACTGTTTCAGAGAGTAGATTGCGATTTTTGTATCGAATTGTCACTTACGATACCCCGAAAGATACGACAGCAGATGATTTTGGTGCACCGCATTGTTCGTCCACATCCTGAGAAACCGGCCACAGCATATGGAGTCCTACCGCATTCTTCAGTCATTTCTTATTTCGATCGTTTCCTAATGGGTTGACCGAGCAGAATTCTACTCCTTAATGTATAGTGGTGGTATACAATTTTTTTCCTTCTTTCTGGTATAGCAGAGTAGCAAGGAGCAAAGTCGGAAGGCGGACTGGGATTTGGATGATTATTCGAATGGATCATCGGATTTTGCAACCCCATTCGCCATCCTAATCAAGAAGGAGGCAGATTATCGCGATAATCCAGGTAAGT
This sequence comes from Merodon equestris, assembly GCA_958301585.1. NCBI lineage: Eukaryota > Metazoa > Arthropoda > Insecta > Diptera > Syrphidae > Merodon > Merodon equestris. Next base: position 42,371,238 of record OY284414.1, on the reverse strand, counting down.
TCTTCCTTCCTGACTGAACAGGTTTCAGTTGACGAGGGGGAAAGGGCGCCTTCACTATCAACAAACAAAGGAGGGGGCAAGAGCCACACAAAAACAATCTATACGTCAACAATGAAAATCACGCCACATGGCTGGTCGACCTGTTACAGGACGAAGACGCCGACGCACTTTTGGTTAATATTTACAATACAGGTTTCACCTCCCAGAAGTGGAGGTGGGGTCGCCATTGCAATTGTATACACAAATTCAAATTAAAATTTTAAACATAAAACTAAATGCGCCTTCCTCTTCGAAATGGTCAGAGAAAGTACATTATAGCAATCTATGCACCTATCGAGATAGTTAAATTCGTGCTTAAATTCGGTAGAGAACTTCTACATTCTGGTCGGCGATTTAAATGACAAACATGACAAGCACAGTGATTGGAGAAATAACATACCCAGCACTAGGATGAGCCTACTACTCGTAAGCCATTGGTACTCGCAACGGCTGACTGGCTGACACGAGAAAATATTCTACTAACTATCTACAGACCTTCGTATACGACAGTGACCATCGCGGACTTAGCGCCGCGATCACAGAACCAGCCAAATTCGGAGATGGTAGAGTATGTCCGAATGCACCGCTGACTGCAGTAGGACGCGATGGCGATGACGAGAGCATCTAGCACCCCCTTCCCCCTGTCCAAAACGAACTTGCCAAACTACGTGATTGACAGGAACCTTAAGTAAATAGACGATATAATTAAGCCAACGTTGAAACGTCGATACCACGCCATCGCATTACGATACCACGAATTGCGACAATCGACGCAGTGCACAAACAGATAAGCCGACTCCTGTCAAGATTCAAATCCTCGAACAGTTTATTAAGGGAAAAAACTCAGAGGTCAGGACACTGAAGTCACTCATTAGATATCTTCCATTTCTAATTGAGGAGAATTTCAAAATATCTGTGAGTTTGTATTGGAACAACAAAATTCGGGCTGTAAAATCCAGCAGCGCGAATATGCCCCAGCAAATAAATAAAATATTTCAGAGAAACTATCAGAACGACATTTAGGATCTGGAGCTTCCGAGAACACCAGACTATGAACGAAAGGACAGGTATCAAAAGATACCTCTTGCCCGGGCTACTGGTATGGACGATTCGCAAACCCGAATTCTCAATGCCAGGAATACGCCTACGTACTAAACCACACACTGCGCACTTCAACCACTCTCCCCGCGGGAGTGTGTTAAGTATTACTTCGCGGGGCTGATTAACAACTTATGCTGTGTGCTCTGTATCTGCCGTTTCAGCTCTTCTTAATCTTTCGAGTCTTCTTAGCTTATTCTGCACACATGTTATGAAGGAGCAGATCTTCAGCCAGTAGACCCCTGAGCTTATCATGTGGCTTACTAGAAGCTCCGGGATCGACAGGTCCATTTTTGCGTCTTCGAAGCGTCTGCAGTGGAATATTGTGTGCTCTGCGTCTTTCTCTTCCTCTGGACATTCTGGGCAGAGGGGCGAGCTATCATGTCCAAATCTGTGAAGATATTTTGGATAGCCGCCATGATCTGACAGGAATTGCGTAAAGTGGTAATTGCAATCTCCGTGTGCCCTTTTTCCCCAAGCCGCGATCGTGGGGATCAGCTTGTGGGTCTATCTGCATTTTACCGTGCTATTCTAACTGGCTTGCCACAGTGCCACAGATAGTGTTCTTTCTTCTGCTTTTAACCTCCGGATAACGCTGGTCCTTTGACGGACCGTCGTTAGTCTAAGGTAAGCCCTGTGCATTTCATCGGTGGGGATATCGATAGGGACCATACTCCTATAACACAGGCTGCTTCATCCTTTCTTTTTACATCATTCGTTGCAAGAGCTCCGGCTCGCCACTCTGGAAGGCAGAATAATTCTCGGGTATCCCGGTCCACTGATGTTTGGCATCATTCTGGAACGTGCTGTCTGCATTTGTAACGCCATTTTACTCTAATAATCGAAATGGGTTTTAAAATTAAGTGGGTTGTTGAGCATTGCATCCAAATATTTTATTGCCTCTTTACACCTAATGAATTGGCTCCCAACGTGGAAGTTTGGTCTTTCGGCTGATTATTAAGACAGTCTCCCTCTTGTGATGAGGTTCACCCGGTGGTTTGTTTTTCTTGGGTAACAACACCAGATGTGGGAGTTGCCATTGCCCTCCTTTACATTGTTGCTATAAAAATGTCTGGTCTCCTTTAGCGACAATAGGAGCTGTCTTCCAGGAAATGTATTGGGTGAATGACAACATTCGCCTAAACCGCAGCCTGGAAAACAGAGGCCTACTTCATCAGACCTACAAAATGCTTATTATCCGATACACTAGAAGAAAATGGTGATGCAACGAATTCCCAGGAGAGGTAAAGATTCCGGCCGATAAGCCTTGTTCCGAGTATTAGCAAGATCTTCGAGAAGATGGTTCATAGCCCTGGTTATCATTCCGGGTAACCATAATGGTTGCAAAGCAGGGCATGTCACTATTAGTGGCGCGTAGAAACTCATATCGGGAATCCAATAGATCAAATGCAAGAACCAATGCAAGGGTGCCTGTCTGATTGACTTGAGAAAGGGTTTCGACACCGTACGGGTAAACACGTTAACACGCTCAACCGACTAGCCATGAATGGCTATTGCGATGAATGATTTCTGACATGTCAAAAATTTGACGATTTAGTCCCATGCAGATCAGGTGGAACGAGGGACGCCATTGTCATTTACCTGCACCGTGACATTGAGCAGTATATTGATGGTTGGAAAATTGAAAATCAATTTCCAGAAAAAGAAATCTAATTTATTTAGAACACCCTTGGGAGACAAAAAAAAATTGGCGCAGGCTCCCGAGAAGATGTGGCGAGATCGATGAGAGGTCGTCCGTCACGCTTTGGGTGTCTGAATTGGACTTCGTCAGGGGGTCAACTTTATTAGTTCAGCCTCTTCCAAACAAAGCTTACTGTTTAGGAACGCCACATGAATTTTACTTATTGGCAAATTATTATTAATTGTTGTTATGGCAAGTTATTATATTATTACTTGGATTTTGAATTTGATTGGTACTAGAGTAACCGTTTCTATGCTTGAACTTCGAGCGCAGTCGCGACCACGCCGAAAAATAAATTGTTCTTAATTTTAAAACAACAACTTTGGTTTGTTTTTGGTATTGCATCGTGGGCATTATCGTTCCTACGTCGTGTTTTTATTCTATGCAGTTACTAATTTCTCCTCGTGTTTGTTCCCCTTCAATTTCGCTTTTTTCCTTCGCGCATTCATAAACACTAACCAAACACCAATGTCTAGCTTACATACATATGTAGACTAGGGTAGGTTAGTGTAGGCAAGAGTAGCTTAGGTTAGGCTAGGGGGTGGTGGGTAATTTGACTTTATTTAAATTTTCGTTAAACTTTATTTTTAATTAAATAAAAACAGACAAATTAAAAAAACAAAAAAAAATATTATAAAACACGAAAAAATGAAGGCTAATATACATATATGGATATGTATATGTATACCTGTGTTTTATGTACGTAAGTTAAGGTCGATTAAGATGGTTTTAGTTATAAAAAAGCTACCAATAAGTTTTTACTTCCATTATTTATAAAATAGCTCTGTTGGGAAAAAGGAAACATGCAATGGTAAAAAAAATCAATGGCAAGGAAACCGAATGGGCCACGTGTAACCAAACAACCTATCGAAAATATTCACAGAGAGTAGAGTTACTTTACTCTAAGGTTGCTTTTATGTAATTTGCTGTCGACAGGGAATACCTAAATCAACACAGAACAACACAAGTAGTTTTATAAATAGCATTGAGGGTATAACGGTTCACACACAATCATGATGTCATCATACACCAAATTATACGACATAACCGCCCACTTAGTGGCGGTAAATGCCATATTTGATTATTGCAAAAATGTCAGGAATCGGACAATAGAACCTCGTACTACGAGGGTTGACAAGTAAATGCTAAAATCGTTTTAACAATTAAGTTATTTACGCCAAGTTCCTCCACCATATATAATACGTATATAACATTGAGCTCAGGGGTTGGTGTCGTGGTTAGCTTTTCTAGTTTTAAACTCATTTTTATCCAAAACTTTTTAGATCTATCTTACCCTAGGCAAAAATGCATAAAACTAGCTTATCAATCTTAACAAATCTAAATATCATACTGGTCCCAGCCGGACACTCTTTAAACCTATGTCTCTTTAAACCTATGTCTCTTGACAACTATATATAGACTTATATGCATCTTATCATAACTTAAGCTAACAAAAAATAGTTTAACTTAAAAACTTAGCAGAAAACTAGAAATCGATCTATTACCTGTTCTACGGAAGTGCGACCTGGGTGCAGGACTAGCGGTACCACCAATCTATATTGGATCAATCCACATCGATCAAAGTAGAGGAATGCTTCTGTCGGGACAAAGCCGTTAAGGCACACTCTCACGTGTTATAAGTTATTGGGGTAGTAAGCCTCGTAGATTATATTATTGACCGAAGTCATTGCTCTTGCACCGTGGTTCAGGATCGAATACAGGACCTCGTTCGGGCAACATTTCGTGTACTCTGATTTGGGTGTTCTACTATTTACCGCTTTAAACAATAACCGGCAGAGACCAAAGGAAAAAGAATTTAAACTACAGGTAAATGCACTGAGTATAACACGATATATTAAAATTGATTTACCTTGCTTTAACCCGCACCGTGTCCAAAAGTCAAGTGTTCGAGGTACACACTAAAGTTGTTACAATCTTCAACATCCAGGCTCCTGAACTAAGGTAGATTTCAGGAAACCGGTAAAATAGCTATTGTAGTTTGGTGATGGGTCCTTCCTTTACACGACTATCGTGACCGGGCCTGAAGTCAGTTACATGACCGTGACCCATTTGGTTGGTGGTGGATTGGGCTTCTTTACAACTATGAGTACAAGCTCACCATTCTAGAGATTGGATGTGGTTTGTTGCCATATTTATACACCTGCTGAAGGGATGTCACGTACTCGATGTGCCATCTTTTCCAGAATCCTTGGATCATAGATTGAAGTCGTCGATAGTAATAAAACTGTATTTTGTGAGATGTGTAGATAGTTGGGTTCTTGTACCGTTGTCATTCGCTCGCCTATAAGAAAATGAGCAGGTGTTAGTGGCTTAATGTCGAAGTCAGACAGAGCGCATAAGGGACGTGAATTGGCAAAAGTTTCGATATGGTATACAAATCCTTAAAGCACAGTGTGTTATTTTGCCAATCTACCGGAACTTTATTGAAAAATAAGAGTCGTCCCAATGAAACTAAATTGGTATCATATGAAAGGTAAGACCTCCAGCAATAACGTGCTTAAAACAAAAACAAAGAAAAAACAACTGTATTTACCATTCCATAGCATCAACATCGATTGAAGCAAAAAAAAAAACTTAAAGCTCATTGCATTCGTTGTGTCAAATTGATAATTGCGTGGTTAAGTAATTTATTAGTTTTGCTCATCCAATTTATTTTATTATTATTTTTTTTGATATCTTATTATTTCTCAGGGTAATTATTTTTTTTGTACACTAACAAATTACAAGAAAATGTTAGTGTGTTTGACCTTAGAAGTGATGTTATTTTCCTTTGTTTTGTGGCTTTGTGAAGCCTTTTAAAAAAGTATACCCACGTATCCATCGTGTAATTATACCTAAAATCTCCGTTAGTGTTTTATGTGTCAGAATTCGGTTACTTTTATAGCTTCTGGTTGCTGACTCCATACAATTTTTTTTTCAATTGACCTATGTATATAGCAAAATGAAAAATTCTGCAATTTTTGGTATTTGGAGAATTTGTACGAAAGAGAATCGCAATAAGAAAATTTCTGATTTTATTATGCAAGACTTCGGTCTGGCGGACACAGACAATATCATCAGTGTGCTCCAAACATATGTGAGCTAATTCCGCAAGCTCAAATGCAAATCGGGGACGACCTCCAAAATCATTTGAAGATTACACTCAAAAAATCCAAAAACGTAAAATAGAAGAACTGGCTTTAAAACTTCAAGCGAAATCGCACTTGCAGCTGAAATAAGTTTGAGATCATCTTGTAAAAGATATGCAGCTCATATTGTGGAGCTTGAGAGTCGTGCTCCCGAAAGCGCAAAAAAGGCTAGATTAAGTCAAGAAAAGAAAAACAAAATAATAACTCCAGAAGAAGACCAAGCTTTAATAAGGTGCTTATGCACTCAAAAGAAATAAATGAAGCTTGCATATTACCACTTGGGCAGTTGTCCGAAGAAGACCAGCAAGTACGCAATAAAGAATATAGGCGATTCCGAGAGTATTTCAGTTGGAAGTTTTCACGGCAAAACTCAAATGAGATGTCATATTCGTACATCGGTTTTTATTTCCTTCAGATCATTATTTTTTCAGCCGAAATACAATGCTTCATAGAAAAAGAAACCCACCACAGATAAATAATTCTAATCATTCATTTAAATACACATTTGTCAAATATAAAAAAAAAACATATTTAAAAATTCAATTAAAATAATTAAGAGTCAGAAAATTAAATGTCATTAAATGTCAATTTGTTTTCATTTTGTCCTTAGATTTTTATGTGTGGGGATTCATGAAGAATTATGTTTACGAAGTGGAAATAGAATCTTTGGAACAACTGAGAGAACGTATTGAAGTCGCTGGAGTCAATTTGCAGGAAAATTTGTCAAGCATGGACTTATGTGCAGACATTAGAAGGAGATATAATCTTTGCCTTCTAAAAAATGGGGATCATATTGAAAATTTTTTATAATAAAACTCCCAATTTAAAAAATAATAAAAAAGAGGTCAATGTTTCATACATTAATTTGCCTACAAGTCCAGCCGGGTTGAAACCAAAAAAAGGTTTTTCTTAGAAAAAAGTGGTTCTGGTTTTTTTTTAATTTCTCAAAAACTACAAGACATTTTTACATCCGGTTTTCTGTTTTTAACTAATCGAGTTTTGGAAAAAAAATTAGTACTTAATTACATACAATTTTTGAAAAAAGTAGTTCGAAATTTTTTTTTTCCTATTTTTTTTCAAAATTTTGAGTTTGAAAATTAATTTCTCAAAAACTTATCCTTAAAATAGCTTCGTTTAAAAACGAGATGAAGGAAGAGGTTTGTGGCTTTACAAAAAAGTATATTACGGCGTTGTGGATCTAACTGTTGATTTTTAATAATTTTTTTCCCAAATTAAGTCAATATTTTAGAAAATTGCCCCTCCCGGCTAAACGGGGGGGAATAGACCCCCCCTCCCATACGATTTTTTTCTTGTCTTGACCAGACCTACATACTCTAGCTTTTTGGCACACTGCTCGTGGGACACCCTGTATAATGATTAAACAGTTTTACATAATTAAAAAATCATTGAAATGCTGAACGAATAAAGTTCGGCTAGATTCGCAAAATAACACACTGCGCGACGCCAGCCTCCAGCAAGCCACCAAAATGAGGTGCGGATGATGGAGAAAAGTGCCAAGCGATCCCATCTTTCGCAAAAACCGCGGAAACAATTTCATTGTGAGATGATGACAACGCCAATTCACGGGAAGGCTTGGATCAGTACCAACAGAGTTTGACCAAATATTTCTTAGCTGGATTCTGGACGCATGAGATTGTGAAACTCGTTGCTTTTGGTAGCAGAATTCTACAGCACATTGTCCGCAAACAAACGTGGTTGGTTCCAAATATTTCTTGGATCAGATTTATAACCTCTTTTTACCTAATGGTAGCTTTGAAGTATCTTTGCTCGAATGTCTTGAGTTTGAAAAGAAAAACATCAGACTGGTATTATTCTCAGCAGAGGCATTGACGATTGGACTACCTGAGGGTGTGTTCACAGAACCCCAGTAGTGTATTTTGAATCAACTAACATCTGCTTTAATAAAAACCTAACATTATTTCATGTATACAAATAATTTTAGTAAACAACTTAAATCTTGAAGAACTGTTACTCGTATCTCTTCCACAAGACTGCATCATGAGGCAGTTTCCAGTGTTAACAACATTGCTGTTGCCGCAAATCACAAGAGATTTGTACTAAACAGCAGTACAGTGTATACGAATATGTGTGCTTCCATAGAATGTTATAATTAACCAGGAGAATTGATGATTGTCTGCTGGTTCTTATGGTACATCACTCTTGTCACCATATTCCCCGGGTTATTACTAATTGTTCATGTCCGTTGATGCGGGCAATGTCCTCACTTGTTCTGTGTTGCTTTGTTTTCTTTCGTTATGAAGACAGATGGATGTGTTGACGTATGCTAAGCTATGATGGGTGCGTTGACCATGATACTTGACAGCGCACAACGAATACATATACCTCAAATGCTCCATAGATGTAGAATTATTTAAACACAGAAGTTAACATCGCAGTTTCAGTTTCTATAAAAAAATCTGCACGAGAAACAAAGGAATGCAGCTTTGTATTTAATATTGTACAGGGCTTATCTGTAGCCACATAATAATTTTGTATTTCGATGCAACCGCCTCATGATTTGTCAATGTCAAAACGTCTGTTGAAATTTACGTTTTTATCGTAGTGAATGCTTGGAAATTATAAAAAAATGACTACCAAAAACCTGAGTCGAAGGTCATCATCCTAAAAGCGCTTACTCCAATTTTGGCTCATTACAATCGTCCCCTTAGAGAAGCTGTGCATACTGTAGTGTATTAATTTGAGTCAACATATTCATTATTGAATAAACATATGACAGTGAACTTGATGATGATGATGATGAGCACTAAGTTTAATTTTCTCACAAATTTCTTTCAGATTCGTTAATCCATTTTTTTCTCAATAGCAAAAACGTACCAAAACTTAAAACAAATTAAATACCCAAAATTGCAGACTATATCGATATGTGTTAGGGGACATGTGTACCAACGTACCAAAAAAAAAAAAAAAAACAAAATAGCTAAATTTAAAAAGTCATCTTATTTTTTGATCGAGTACAATATTGTTTTTTAGCCTTTGGTTTTAAATAATACTTCAGAAGAAAGATATAAATATTATATACCATATCTTTGTTAATTGAACTACATATGTAAATTATGCACTAACACTTCCATACGCTTTACGATTAGTTCTTCAATGAACCGATATAGCTCGGACTTTTCTTTAGAGATCTTCTAATCATCTTTCTCTTCTTATTGTTCTAGCACATTGAACTTTTTTATCATGTGCTCTTCTCGTATCTACAGAATGTGCCCACACTGTAGTCACCCGGATCGTTTATTAGAGCCGTCACTTCATCACAAGCAATTCCATTTACTTTCAATTTCAAAGACAACATCAGTTTTCTTTTGGGTTTGACAACGACATAGGGATTTGCAAACATGGTCATTATTTCCGTATTTGTCGGCCGGAGCTATTCCTTGGCTAGAGACAATGGACCCCGAACCGGTACATTGCATTTCCAATACAGCACCTTAATGACATGGAAACAAAAGAGTTACTGTGAACTACAAACAAAGCAAATTCAGTCGAATCCCTCAAATTCTGTCTAGAAAACCAGCCCCGGAGAGAAGTGAACGAACATCTCCAACAAAAACCATCTGCACCCCGTCCAGGTTGTGTGACAAACACCATACATTCTTGAACCTGTACAAGCCCTATAAAAAAAAAAACAAAATAAAAAACTCAAGTTTATAACACCATGGGTATTTGTACACTTCCTAGTTTAATTGAACACTGTAAAAATTGCTTAGCAACTGCATAAAGATACTTTCTTTTTTATTGTTTAAATTATTTCTTATTATTTTTTTACATAGAACCACTTTCCGCTTAATAAAAATGCTTGACACCAGCTTAAATATTTTAACTAATTTGGACACTCGAGCAGTCTAATAATAGACTTTAAATAATTATAAAAATGGACTAATAAGATAAGAAAATGTTTCTTTAAAAAACTTAGCAGTACAAACACACTTCTCTAAAAACTAATGAATCGAATCCAGAAGTTTCAATACCTGGTGATATGCTAAAATCATTAATTCGATCAATTATCCATTGTATCCATTGTTACAATTCCCAATGAAAATTTAAAACACAAGTACTTATGTATACATTTAAAAATGTACTAATATGAAATGTGTCTACAGGCTGAACGAAAAAAAAAACTTTTGTTACTTATCGGTTGGAACATAGAGCTGGCTCGCATTTGATAACCAGTTCTATGAGCTGGTACATCAAGAAGGCAAACGAGATGAAAAAATCCCTAAAGAAGAAGTCGGATTAAATCGACTCAACTTTAAAATGCGAATTTTGTGATTTTGGTTTTGACAGACCTCCTCTGGGATTCTTTCGCTACCAACCGAAAAGAAACCGCGTGTCAATTCATCCATAGACGCTGCTTATGAGCTCGCTTAATGCTGACTTGAAGATGCTAATACTCCACAGAGAAAGGGACCATTCCATCGATGAATAACAAGATTCGTTATTAACGTCCAGGTCAAGGTTTATGGTATCATTGGTAACCTAATTATAATTTTGTAAGACTACTTGTATAGTATCATCATGAAAAAAGCCTCGTTGCATATAAAACAACCTAGCTGGAGGTACCATCAGTTTGTATATCATTGTTTATTCAAACAATTCTTCTGGTCATGCTTCTACCTATTGAATTATATTTGAAGATATGCGGTATTTTCTGTAAGCCAAAGTGCCTATTTTCGTTTATCCCAACTCCATTCTTTTTGGTACACTGATGCATATTTCAGATAACAAATTAACGTTTCGAATGCTCTAAAACTTAATTTCTTTAATTGTATTAACTTATAAGGAATAGTGTCTAGAAACTTCTACAAATCCTCTGAGCAATATGAGATGGCAAATAGATACAGAAATAGTGACTGCAATTTATACGCAAAACGAAGTACTCGCTGAATCAAAAGAATACTGAATAGAATGGAATCAACTAAATCCAAAATGTAAATGCCCTACAAATGAATGGTCCTTCTTGTCTTCGCCTGAACTTGGAAAACTGCTCTAATTGGCCCCAATCCCATCTGCTAGTCTGCTGCTTCGTATATTTGTATTTCCTCTATCCAACGACGACGACGATGACGACGACTTCTGGACTTGTAAAAATGCAAAGTGCACTTGAAAATAAATTTCTCTAGGGATGAACCCTTTATTCCGTCAACTACCACATAAATGGAATATTCCAAATATAGTACGTCAGGACAAATCCTCGAAGAAACAGTACCTCAGATAAAACCGCCATTAACAAGCTAATAGAAATGCAAGTAGAACTGAAGTACTTTCCCAGACAAATTTCCTGTTTTCATTCCCTTCTATGATTTGGTTTGCTTTTTTTCTCAACTATTTTCTTTGTGTTTTTGTCGTTACGTTTTCTATTTGAAACTTTATTGTCATCCTGCTATATATCTTCCCTTATCTTTGGCATTTTATTTTAGTTAGTTTTATTTAATTTTCAATTGAGATATACAATAATTTGAAAATGAACAGCTACAGTCTTGTGCAAATTAATTTGAACATATTATGTTTTCCTTGATATTAATGGTAAATAAGTTAGTTTACTCCCATAATGATCTCATATTTTGCCAAATTGCACATATTCTTAAACTAGATTATAATACCTCTAAAAAAAATATAGTTTACCCAGTTTCCAAAAAAAATTTTGAATTTAAACTTTTGAAAATGCTAAGGAGGCTTTGCAGTTTGTGTAAACAAGAATTAAATTGCTCTCAAGTTTGTTTCTGTTTGGAAGTGGTTAAGAATGGATATCTCCGTAGAAATCCGTACTAAAGTAATTACTTTGTTTGAGCATACATCTAAAACTCAGAGACAGATAGCGGAAGAGTGTGACATATCGTTAGGGTCTGTTAACAACATTATTAAACGCCATGGAGAAACCGGGTCGATTTTACCGCAACGAGCAGGGAAATGTGGACGAAAACGGAAAACCACCAAGAAAGAAGACGCTCTTCTTATAAGAATGAGTCATATAAATCCAAGTAAAACCAGTAACGACTTGCAAAAAGATCTTGCAGGCGCTGGAACAGTCGTGGACGCGTCAACAGTTCGACGACGTCTTTTAGAGGTTGGACGAAAAGCACGGAAACCTCTGAAGAAACAACTCCTGACGTCTGCTATGAAAAAGAGGAGAATGACTTGGGCTCGAAAATATAAAGAATGGACAGTGGATGAATGGAAAAAGGTGCTTTTTTCGGACGAGAGTCATTTTTTCGTGCAGGGTACGAAACATCAATATGTTCGAAGGTCCGATAATGAGCCACTTACAACGGCCCATATCCAGCAGACAGTGAAACATCCTGTGAAGCAAATGTTTTGGGGTTGTTTCTCTTATTTTGGGACATGATCGTTAGTTACAATAACAGGGATGATGAACAGTGAGAAATATATTGAATTACTAAATAGACGTCTGGTGCCTGAGCTGTCGAAATTGAATACAGAAACTCCGATTTTTCAACAAGACTTAGCCCCGTGTCATACGTCAAAAAAAGTCAAACAATTTTTCGCTGAGCTTGGTATAACGTCTTTGGATTGGCCTGGTAACTCACCAGACTTAAATCCAATTGAAAATTTATGGGCCATATGCAAAACCAGGCTGAGAAAAATGGATTGTACGACGAAAACGAAGCTGATTGAGTCAGTTATTCAAGTGTGGCACCGGGACCCAAAAATCGTTAACAACTGTCAAAAACTGGTGGAATCTATGCCAAAACGGGTTAAAATGGTGCTAAAAGCCAAGGGTGGACACATTAAATATTAATTTTAATAATTTATTACTTCTTTTTACTTTTTGAATAAAAAAAATAAATTTTTGAAAAAAAAATTTTTGTTCAGATTAATTTGCACAAGACTGTATGTAGCACGTCGAAACTATCCTTAAACTCAATTTGCATATGAAGTTATCAGGTTTTAATATAAGATTTACGAGTTTTTCGGGGGCTATTTTGCAATTGCTATAAAATGCACGAAAACAATTTAATACTAAAACTGTTATTGAAATTATTTTGAAATTATATTTTGAGCTGTTTCATAGCCAGACTTCCAACGTAGAAATCTAAAAGGTGGGCCATCTAGTAGTTTTTTTTTAATCATAGGTTATTTTGATACTGACAGCTCCCCGGAACAAAATGAGTTGTTTTTTGCTTGAACAACGTTGGGAAATATTGAAAACCCTTTTCCAGAATGAGTGCTATGTAACCCAAACAGTGCGTTTATAAAAAGAAGTTTTGGCCGAAATGAAGCACCCACCGCGACTGCTGGACGCAAGTTTGTGCAAGAAGTTCGTAAGACTAGTATGCTACTGTACAACACTCATGGTCCCCGTTGTCGTGCGATGCGAGATGAGATATGGCTGCTGTGGCCGAGAGTGTGAGACTCAATTCACTAACATCAACTCGCTATCGATCTCAACAGCTCAACATTTCAGGCACTGGCCTGACGAGAATTCTGCACAAAGATCTCAGATTATTCACTTACAAGATCCAATTAACTCAGCAATTGAAGGTGCGACCATCCGCTTCATTATCACTTCGCAGTTTGACGGGGTGCATTTTCATCTCGGCGGCTATGTTAACAAACAAAATTGCCGCATCTGGGCTCGGGAGACCCGCACGTTATTATCGAGAAGCAAGTGCATCCACAGAGAGTGACGGTTTGGTACGGATTTCGGAGTGGTGGCATCATTGAACCATTTTTCTTCGAAAATGAGGCTGGATATACAATCTTTCGGTCAACGGTGGGCGTTATAGACCCATGTTAACCGACTTTATTTTTTGAAAACGTAGATTTGGACGACCTCTGATTCATGCATGATGGCGCGTCATGCCACACAGCCCATGCCACAATCGATCTTTTGCGCACCAAATTCCCAAATCGTGTCAACTGGCCGCCTCGGAGCTGCATTTGCCCGTGAAGGGCCAATGTTATGCAAACAATCCGGAAACGATTCAAGTACTGAAGGCCAATATCATCCAAGCAATCCGTCAGCTATAGCCCAAAACCATCAACAAGGTCTTGGGAAATCGGGGTGACAGAATGCGCTACTGCGAAGCCAGCCGAGGTAGCCACTTGAACGACGTTGTATTTCATTATTAATGGGAATATTTGTTCTTACCAATAAAGTAAGAAAGAAAGAATTTAATTTGTTCATTTTATTGCATTTTTAAAAATAAACTTGTATTTGGCCCATCCTTTAACAGCTGTGCAGATAAAAGTCGACACGTTTGGGTAATCGACAAGGTGTTCTATTCCATCCGTACAATGAACGCCCTAATGCAGCTAGGATCACCTGCACCTTCAGATTTCCACGTGTTCCGAAATCTAAAAAAAATCTCCAAGAGGTTCTTGGGGTATTTTTTTTCGTTAAGGCCCAACTTTTTTTTAAAGTGGGGACGTTAATTTAAATGGTTGTCGAAGATATTATACTCTGGAAATATCCTGTTTATTTATTTTATTTTTAAAGTAAATAAGGCTTTTGGTTATCAAATTCTTGTACTGATTCAATATTTATGATAATTGTTGTTCTTTCCCCTATTTTTTCTATTGTCTATGCATATGCCCTATGTTTGCATTCCTACTCTTGAAAATCCACTCCAAGACAAACCAAAACACCCCTACGATTTAAAGTCATAAAAAACAAAATTTTATAAGAAAGTGCCTTTTATGGAGCAACTTTTATCACATTTAACATTTAAAGTGTATACCATTGATGCCATAAAACGAGTTTATGACTATGCCCAAATTGTTGGCTTCGAACCCCGTGAACTTATTAGGTTGGAAGTATACAAAGTAAACTCAATTTTTGTTTGCCTTTGCTTTTTCGAAAACAATACTGGCGTGAATATAATCGATACTCAAGATAGGCTATAAAACTGATGCTTAAATACAAAGAAAAGACCGAAAAAATGTTGCTGAGAATTTTGTTTGCGATAGTCGATGGCAAAACAAGGCCGTAAATTGCTTTTGGAATCCGTGCTGTCCCTAAACAGCAAGAGGCTATTATTTAAGGTCGATAATTTAAATAGAATAACAATATTGCCGCCATCCTAGAATGCTGATGTAGTGCGACAGAAATTGGTAAATTTCAATGGGAAATATTGTTATACATATGTATACGCTTTTGTACTACATATATGAGGGTTGAAATACATTCATTCATAATTTGTTGGTCTAAATTATCTAGTTGAGTGCATAAACTTATTCGGCTACAAAAAAGCGAGACCGACAAGGAAATTTTATCTTGAACAATGTGGGGTGTAGTATACTCCTTTATCGAGTGTGGTTTATTACGGTCGATCTATAAGTAATGCCATAAGTTAATTTATGCGGTGAAAGTGTTTTATAATTTTACCTCATTAAGTTTAAATGATATCCACTTTCCAAAGATATCGGAAAAGAAACTTGGTCAAACTGCTACAGCTAAACAGAACCAGGATGAATTGTTCGATTAAGTGATGCACTTGTGGAAAAATACCATTTTTATTCACTCTTCTTAGATCTATCTTACCCTAGACAAAAATGCTTAAAATTAGTATCTATTTTTATAAAATTAAATATCATGCTGGCCCTAGGCTCTAAACAAACAGTACAACTTAAACCTATGTCTTTCGACTATTATATGTATATAAACTTACAATTAACATTATAATAACTATCTTAAACTAAGAAAATGTCTTTTATTCAAAAAACTTAGCATATGGCCTTGCCGATGTTAAAGTACATTAATATACATTTCAATATACATATTTCTGAACAAGTAACTCGCAACCTAATATTAATTTGTGAACTTTCCTGTGTTCGTGCGCGGATATACTCCTAAACCCTTAAAATCAATAATACGAAATATTAATATAATATTAACATTGAATCAATATTTCATCGATTTGCTCAAAACACCGGTTAGGCTAGTGGAACGTACGAAGCATGTACAGACCGGGTGCTAAGAGTACTCAACGAAATAATTAACTAGAAATTGAATATCATAGCGGTAAAGTTTAACTTTCAAATTAAACAATTGTTAAGGATGGCTACACTTTCATTTGTGGTGGTACGGATAGCCACAATCTTGCAACAGGATTCTTTGTTAGCAGTGGAGTTGTGACATAACGGGCGTAGTATTTTACAACGACCGAATGTCGATGGTCATAATCCGGGGCATACGCTATAGATTAGGTTAGGTTAAAGAAGGGGAGTGTGATGGTTAAGCATCACTTGGGGTATCCGCTATAACTATGTACTTTTTAACGGACATAACGTACATAACGATTGTAATGTCCTTTGGAATATAAACATAGAGAGATAAATGATGTGTTTTACGAAACAATGAACGTAATCTTTGACAATTTCTCAAAAAGTATAATCCTAAAAACCACAACATTCAAGTGCATATTCCAATACTCAAGGCTATTTGGATATCAACGGATTAAGTAACCTGCAAATTGATAATTTTTTAATACACATCATATGAGTAGATGTATAGTCTATGGAGTACGGTTAAATCGAAGCCGAATCAATAAAATCTGTTGTAAAGCAAGTAATAGCAAAACTAACTAGGCTATTGCAAAGCTCCCAAAAGCAGATCTTGATTCGCCGAAAAACGCAAGGAAAAATTAAACGCTCACAATGTTCTAAGACTCCAAGCCCTAGAAATCACTGAAGAGATCATGCATGCGAGACCTTACAGAAAAAATTGAGCCGTTTTCTTCGGGAATAAAAGACTCTACTATTGTTGGCTAACATTCAAGAATAATGTATGGCGTGTTCTTCGCAATGTATGCCGGAGTAACCATTGTACTAAAAGGATATAATGCCAGATCAGGATTTATAGCAACAATAATGCACATGGATGGTGAGTAACAGTAGAAAACTCTGAAAGCAAACATTTATCAAATAAGGAATAACAATACCATCGGAATTATAAATATTATGATAAAATATCCAGAGAGGAATTAACAAAGAAGTTATAGGGTTCATCACAACTATATGGAACATTGAATTTATCCCCGAGGAATGGAAAAACTCATTCATCATTCCCTTATTTACGACTAAAGAGGGGGAGCGAACACAACGCAAACATGATCGAAAGCCACAAAGTTGTGACAGGATGCTCTCAAATATTATCTTAAAGGTACTGACAGCATACGTAAAAAAGCAACAAAAATAGATTCCCAGTGTGGCTTCAGGGGGGCGGCTCGCGAATGATCAGATTTTCACTAAACGACAGCTTTTAGTAAAGAAACGGTCGTAGATCTTAGGATTGTATGTCTTCAAAGACCGATCGGAAATGCATCATATCTTGGTAAAACTGGCGATCCTGAAAAAGTTGGTGAAGCTGATACAAGTATGCCTTAAGGGAATCAAGAAATAGTTAAAGTACCAAGGGCAAAACAAGGAGATGTCTCGTACGCTCCACTTCTCTCTAATTTATTGCTGGATTACATAATGTTATCCCTTCAGGGAAATGATGGGAGAATAACCCTTTATGTTATCAGACCCAATCTAGCTTACGCTGGGGCGGGGTAATTTGTCTTATTTTCGCGTGCGTGTTTTATTACATTTTACTTAGTTAAGCCAAGTTTTCTAGTACCAAGTGCAGTGAAGTCAAAAGTCGTCATGTCAGAGCTACCGAGATGAAGCAACCGTAACTCTAGTTTCTTTATAATATCCGTACATGTTTTCAACTAAATCATTTTGATTTACTGGTGTTAAATGTGGAAAACATATTTGCGTAAAAAAAGAAATTGATTTTGTTTTTGTGCAAGCCAACCAGATAACTCCACTTTTTTTGCGAAATCTGTTCTTTTAGTGCAGAAATACAAAAAAAAAAATGCAGCGTCGTTCGATGCACAAATAGATATTTACATACGTTGACTCTTGGGTTGACACTGTTTTCTAAACGGAGGAAGAATAAGACATCATCTGGAGTTGTCTTGTTTTTGCACCGCTTTTCAAACATTAATAATAGTAAACGAGCAGGGACGGGTTAAGAATATCCCTGCAGCGATACCTCTCGCTTGTCGTAAAAGACGACTAAAACAAAGGTAAACAAAAATCACATCTAGGCAATTTAGAAAACACCAAGGTGAGCCTAGGGACACATATACCACCATTAAACTGCCCCACAAGTGTACATGCAAATCAGTGGGTTGACACGACTGGAGATCACCGGTGTTGTAAGAGTAAGATCAAACAAAAAAATCTGGAGCATGCCCGTGTCACAAAAAAAAAGGCAGGCCGAAAAACAAATGCAAAAACACCAGCATTTGATTGGCCTCAGCGATGAAGTAATCCCAAACCGGGAAGCCTGCCGCTACTTTCTGAGGTCAAACCGGCGGACCCCACAAGCGGACCAGTAGGAATGCAGTTAAGTGGGAAGGTTATGGTCCTACACTTCTGACCATAACAACGCCGAAAAAAGGAAAAGAAGAAGAAGAATAACAGTAAACGAGCTTTAGAGGTATGAGTGCATAACGAAGTTTTTGCTTAGAGTCGATTGTACTGTTTTGAAATGTATCAGTTGGTTCAGTTATTCCTTAGAGCGAGGGTAGGTGCTTTAAAAAAATCAGTAAAAGTGAATCAGATTTTCCCATATCGGGCTAGGAATATGAAGACGTCGAGTATTATTAATACCTAACATGTTCAAAAAGGTAATAATTTCATTTAATGATTGTGTTTTCAGTGTAATATTATTGGTTTTTATGGCTTCAGGAAAAAAAACGTGTGCGCAATCAGACCACGTAGCTAAAAGGAAGAGAGCAGAAGGCAAGAAGTACACAAACCTTAAGGGAAATACCGGTGTAGCAAAAACAATGGGCCAGCCATGCAGTTGCAAGAAAAAATATAGTTAATAGGCGTCGATCTGCCAGGGGAAATGAGGTGAGGAAATTCCAAAATAATTTTTTTATACGAGGCATTAAACAAGAAAGAGAGGTATGTATGTAAATTAGCATTTTGTTCAGTTCATGGAGTCCATAATTGTCGAATCGAAAGACTTTCAAGCTATTTGGTTAAAAAAGTAATTGCGCCCTCTAACATGAAAGGTCGTCACACCAACAAAGTAAACAAGGCTCCAGAAGATGTTGTTCAATATTTTGAGTTTCCCAAAACGATCTTCTCACTACAGCCAAAAGAAGGAATCGAAGTATGTACTTACCTTCTGACTTGAATTTAAAAAAAAGAGTATAATCTTTATTTAGACAAATTAGAGCCAAGTGTTTTTGCATTCATGACTGAACAAAATGGTAACCTAAAGTGAAAAGTTACATACGATTTTTATAGGGACTACTTTGCGAAAAATGTCAAGCTTTCTTTTGGATCACCTAGGTCAGACACTTGCCAGATATGTGATAACCATGAAAAGAAAATAGCTACAAATAATTCTGAGGAAGTAAGAAGTGCACTCAAGGTTGCGATGATCTACGCGAAAAAAGCTCACTTCATTAATACCATCGGGTGATGTTTTTTTTATCAAAGGCAGTTATGGCTCTATATGTACACGTATGATGAGACCATAGGGAAGAATCGAAGATTTTGCTATAGGAAAGAACGAAATATCGCAAGCATTTCAGCTTCCATTAGTCACCATGGGCCATTAACGACATACGACATAGAAATAAAAGCAAACCTGCATGGTGACCCCAAGCCAAAACTGTTATATACAGATAATTTTCCCGCAACCCCGAGAAATATGTGGACGTCATAAACTTGGCGCAAAAGTATGCGGATATACCTTTTTACGATAACTTGACGACTGTTTAAGAATTTGAAAACTCAGAGTACAAAGAGAACAACGAAGTCCCCCTTTAGTTCTCACCAAAAACGGTGCAAAACAGGACAAGTCCAAAAACAAATTCATTTTTTTTTACTTTAATATTTAATTTTTTGACATGTCTTTAATTATGTATATAAATTAGTTTTGATGATTTCTTTTCAAAATTAACTAATATTTTGCAATTATTTTGATTTCTTATTTTGAGATTTTTTTTAATTTTCTCAACATTTCAAAAAGTGGGTTTATCCGGCTGTTGCATTGGTTGTTTCAATTGTGCTATTTGGTACCCATTCGATGTATTTTTTTTTTGTCTGACAGAAAAATCTTACCACTTGGACAATGATCGAGACTTAGAAGAAATCTTAAAGTTATTTCTGAAGGGTCTGATGTTAAAGGTTTTCAGACTCCGAAGACAATGAAGACGAGATTGTTGCTGCGCTTCTTAGAGCTACCAAATAAGCTCTTGAAGAAGTTGATGAAGAAGAAGAAGTTTCAATTGAACAACAGTCTGAATCAGAAAACAAGCGACGTATGTTATGGAAAGTTTCTGAATTTGAATGTGTTCAAAGAACAAATTCAGTTCCTGTTACGGCTACGGACTCTCCGTTCCTACCATATCAGTACTTTGCGCGGTATTTCGATAAAGCAGCTAATTTAACGGAAATGTATGGTTTGTCGAAAACTGAAAGAGGAATAAAAACTGATGCCTCGGAAATCAGAAGGATCTACGGTATTCATTTGTACTTTGGTTGTATCTCTTTGCCTCGTCTGTACATATACTAGAAGCGTGAATTTCAGCACACCGTTATTACCTCCGCTATGTTTAGAACTAGATTTTTTTCAGATGCGAACATTTCTTCACTACGATGACACCAGCGTTGAATCACTTGAAGCAGCAACGAAAGCATTGTGAAAGGTTCAGTCAGCTATTGACGCAGTAAGAGAGAGTTGTCTAAGTATTGCAAGGTATACCCAAAACTATTCAATCGATGAGCAAGTGATTCCATTTTTAGGAAGATGCCCAAACCGATTGAGGCAATATGTTCGAAATAAGCCTCGTCTAATCGGTCTAAAATATTTTATTCTTTCGCCATCAAGCAGTCATTTGTTTAAATCAATAAAATAGCTAAATCTAGCAATTTTTATTTGTCAGGCATGGTTTTTCCACATCGGAGTATATCAAGGAGTTATACCACCTCTGTTGATCGATCGCCAAGTCCAAATGTTATTTTAAGTTTGACAAGGACTTTGCCGGAGCATTCTTTTGTTTTTTTTTTATTGGTATTTCTCGACCATATAATTGTTTGATCGATTGAAAGTCCAGAAAATATATGGAACATGTACTACTATGACCAATCGCCTAAAGAATGTTGAACTGATAGATTAATAGGTCGAGGAAAAGCCGTTAGAGCTGACGGGAGCGATGCCGAAGTCAAATGGAAAGAAAATAAGATTGTTACAATGACATCACAGCATTTGATTGGCCTCAGCGATGAAGTAATCCCAAACCATCCCCAAGCCTGCCGCTACTTTCTGAGGTCAAACCGGCGGACTCCACAACCGGACCAGTAGGAATGTAGTTAAGTGGGAAGGTTATGGTCCTACACTTCTGACCATAACAACGCCGGAAAAAGAAAAAGAAGAAGAAGAATGACATCACAGCATTTGGAAAGCAGCCTATGCAATCCGTTCAACGGTGGTGTAAAGAAGGAAGAGCTCGAATTAATATGTCTTGCTCATCTGATATAAAAGAGTACAGCGTGCATATGGGTTAGGTAGACGTATGCGACCAGTTCCTGGAGTGCTACAGAACATGGATCAAAACTAAGAAGTGGACCGTTAAGGTAGGGCTCCATTTTATTGACTTGGCTGTAGTCAAGAGCTGGTTCGATTATAGAATGGATTGCCAACTGAAGAGCCAACTAGAAGAGACCAGAAACCAATGACAATGAAGAACGATTAGAAAAAGTGCAGACGAGCTCAAAAAAAAACCTTTTCTCCTCTATCAGGAGCTAGCAAGAGACTGGATGTCTTGAACCACTGGCCGGTGGTTGACCAATAAAACGTGCGCGAATGTTTCGCTACAAAAATGCTCAAGCCGAACACGTTCAAGGTGTGGAAAATACAATGTGTAGGTATGCATTACTCAGGAAAAATAACTATTTTAAGCTTTTTCATACTGGTGACTAAAAGTTCTGAGAGAAAAATTATTTTTTTTATTAATTTTTTTTAATTAATTATTTTATTTATTATAGTAAATTACCTATTGGACAATTAGTTTTAAATTGTATATCATGCAAAATATTTATATAAATTTTAATAGTAATTTTTTTTTTTTTGAAATTGAATACATTCATTAGTATATACATTCATTATAATAACAGTGAATAAGTACATCACTGGATCTTAAATGCATAATGCAATTTATGTCTAAGGTCAGCACTAACCTGCATATATGTGTGGCTCCATTTCTGGGGATTCTGGGCGTCCAACTTTTTTTTTATTTTTTTTTTTTGATAGTTTGAAATGATTTACTATGAAGGGCTTGTGACCAAAATTTGAACAAAATCAATAATTAATTTTAGGAATCATCGGTCTGAAATGGTCTGAGAGGTAGTGAGAAAACAGTCAAGAAGAATTCGGAAACTGTAAAAATGTTAGGAAATGAAGTACGCTTTGAAGTAAATGACGAGTAACCCATTGAAATATATTGCATTTACTGGTTTGGATCGATCTAAGCCTCACACCTAACTGTACTCGGTGAACGCTTTGAGAGAGAGCATTTGTACGGAACGAAGCTAAAAGAAACCTTTCGTTCTCATTATTTTATAGCGTTACCTTCCTTTCAATTTGAATTAATTTTTATATTGTAATATAATTAGTTACCATTGTTCCGGATATCTTAGATCATTTATAGGTAGACGATATTCATCCGACCGACTACCGGACCGTGCACTAGATATTCGTATGTCACCAAATGCCTAACTTCAAAACGAGCCCTGATACTCTAAAAGAAGCGAGTTTCAAAGCATTTATTTGATTGTATTTCACACTGAGGGCACTATATACAAGTACATATGGTACAGTGGTCTAAACGATCAATCGGAAAAAAATTCACTTAAAAAAAAAATCTATAAATTAATGAGAAATTAGTGGAATATGGAAAAAACGCTCCTTCTACCTTATTATTGAACCGTAAGTAACAACAAAAAAGAAATTTATTCACATGAATAACATGAGTACTAAGAAACAATTGAGGAAAGCCCGTTGGGTTTTACATTATATTATTTCGACATAAAACGCGAAAAACCAGCCAGCTTAAAAATCAAGCAATTTATAGATTCAATGAAAAAAAGACTTGTTTGAGAAATTGCTGATCTAGTCGGAAAAGTCGTTCCAGTGAAAAGAGTTTGTATCTCGGATAATGAAAAATAAATAAGCAATTTCAATGAAAGAAAAAAAAAATAAAATAAAATGAAAAAGTCAATTACATATGTATTGTATATAAAAGCAAAACAATTGCCTGTACTCTTTTTCTTTCAACCAGTGTAAGGTATTGTGGCACATTTATAATATATTACAATGAAGATATCTTCAGCGAATAATGTACATACTCGTAATAATCTCCTTAGAGAAAGGCTTTATGTAAAGCAGCGTTCAAGCCTAGAAATAATAAGCCGTTTCCACAGCAAATCCGTGCTAGCGCAATACATTACAAAACTCCACATGTGCGAAATATTATTTCATATTTATGGTTGGATTCACCCATTCAATAAAGTATGTTGCATTAAAAGTTTGGCAGTTCTTATAGGCTCACCACAAAATACATAAACACATGCCCCCGCATATACAGACTTCACCAACTCAATAAATTGCTAAAATTGGTTTTCTTAGATGTTATATGGAACGCCATTGAAAATGTCATCAGAAGTTGATTAAGTTAACAACCCTTCGCTGCATTGCAATTATTCGGCACCGTAGCTGCCTATTCACAAATGATTGCGCTTTCATCGCCGGTGCATAAATTCTGAAAAGAACAGTCACGATAAATTAATAAGGATAGTACCGTCATCTCGTCGCTGATATCCCGATCAATTATGAACATCATTGCTTCTGCTAACGACTGCTGGCGTACCAATAATAGCAAATACTCGAGATGCTTGACAGCATCAGGAGCGGTAGATGAATATTACTGCTTAGACATCACCGTTATCGTTAAGTAAATAAAATCGTTTTAATGCAACGCCAAACTTCAAATTTGAATAAACTCGTAGAAGTGAATGCAAATTCCATAAGCTTGCGGAAATAATAAGGAGCAGTTTTCCTTTTTGCGATTGTTTTTTTCTTTTTCTAGGCAGTCCTGGATGGCAGCTTAGAACAGGGCATCTCCTTCAGATGAAGTCTTGCGGAAAAAAGATGATGCAGGAGAATTTCTTATTGTTTGAAAATACAATTCAAGGATAAAATGTGCATTTTCTGCAGTAATCGAATTGTTGAGTTAGGAATGATTTTGCTTTCTTCTTTGAATCCATTCAACATGAGTCTGGGATGGTTCTGTCTAAGGACTCTCGTTACGGGAATGGTTATGGAAGCATATGAAGCAGATGCGAGAACACATAAAGATAAATACGAATAAAAGTAAAAATTGGAATTGAGGAAAGTTCATATGGTGTGTGGATGGCGTTCTGGATCTGGTTTGTAAAAAAAAAGTGAAATATCTGCTCTCGGTTATGTTACTGATGAGGTAGGATTAAGTAACAATAAATCTGCAATCTTCACTTAAATTTAAGACGTAATTTCGTGCACGTTACTGTTGAAATTGTGCTGTCGCTTGCAGCAACATTTAATACGGATTAAAGTAGCACCCAATTCTTTACTTAGATTCAATCAGTTTCTGGAATGTATTGTATTGTAAAAATAATTTTATTAAAAGTCCCATATACATATGTAATGCAAAACTTAAGTAGGTGTATAATGTATATCAAGATGGTCTCGTCTTACCTCAGAAGGAGATATTATAGTATAATATCAGATTTGAATTATCGGGCATAATATATAAAATTCAATAATGTAGAGAGTTGATTGAAATTATTCGTACAGTAGTTTGATCAAAAATGTTAATGTTGAATTGACGCTATTTCTTGCCAACCATTCATTCTTAGTAAAGTTGAATATAGAATATCACTACAATTTCATATGTTCTTAATTCAATTAAATTCAAGGTAATACGAGCCACCATGGGAAGCATTTTCATTTCATCTACAAAAGCTTTTGAGGCCACACTTGTCGGAAAAGAAAGTATAGTAACATGAAGGTAGTATATGTACCTGCTCCCACATGAGGTCTGAATACAATCAATTTTCGGTTTTTTTTTGTTCTGTTGGATCACATGTCCCCTAGTATACATATGTTGACATTGTCAGCCATTTTTGATATTTAGTTTAAAGTTTAGACTTGTGTTGGTGTGCTTGGCGATTTTTGGCTATCAAAAGAGTGAATCAAAGAACCAAGGACAGTGAATCTAAGGAGTATATTTTGATGCCAGATTTAGTCGGAGGCTGAAGTCAGTCGCAAGCCCGTCGATTTTTATCCATCTTCAAGGGCATACAAACTAAATTAGGCTGATTGTGGGTCCTTTTAGGAACCAATATTGATTGGTGGAGAAGATAGGCGGCAGTAAAAAAAATATATTATGTCGTAAACGATAATCTTTAATAATTTGTAAATGCAAGAGGATTTAGCAATGAGACGGTACTTAGACATCTCTTTTTTTCGTCTTTTTTTTTGGATTGAGATAATGTCAGCATTTTTCCAAAGCTAAGGAAAGAGTCCTGTGTGGAGGGGCAGATGTTTACCTCATGTTTTTAAAACTATATTGCGAACGAATAGTCGTCCTTTAAGTTACGTTTTTTCTCGATGAGTAAGGCAGGAGTTACATATATTCACTGATGGTAAAAATGTCTGAGGCAGTCTTTCATTTAACGATTATAAGAAGAACGATCGTTTTGAAATACTGCTTCGGTGAACCACTGACCACTGATAAATATTTTCATCATCATTGAAGGATCATCATTGAATCATTGGAGGAGGCATTGAAAAAATTAAAAGTAGAAAGAAAGTTATCAGCGTCAGATTTGCATATATGGATAAAGTGGCAGAAGCTCTTAGGATCGACGATAAGAGAGGATTACATTCGGTTTAGGTATCGGAGATAGAGGAATTTGCACGTTTTGCGAATTGGCTTAGGAGAAAATTAAAGTTAATATGGCTGAGCAGGCTGTTTAATTTTGCGAAATCTACTATTAGAAAATTGAAATACTAGATATTTACGGCGTGAAGAATGATGAAGTGTTCCCAAGAATGGTGAAAATAGTCTTGGCATCAGATGAGAAGATCAGGTCAAGTTGTCGTTTTATATTTTTGCTGATATTACAGAATCCGAGAGATGGATTGAGAGGATTTTTTTACTAGAGGAGTCGCAACATATTCTCATTGTTGGATTTAGCTCATTTTAAGTGCCGAAGTTTGAAATTACTACAGATGATATAATGTGACATAAGTAACAAATGTAACAGCAAGGTAGAGCTTCCATCTAGGGAAAGTTATTACGAAGCTAGTAAAAGTGATCAGATCATTTATATTTGGAATTTATATTTGGCTGTCACTTTCCATTCTAGCCTTGCTAAAGAGATTGACATCAAAATGCACGGGAGTTTTTGGCAGTTTATCAGCAACAGGTTGGAGATCTTGTTCTACACATATTATATTACCTTTGTATCGGAGTTATCCTTCCCCTCTACATGCTTAAATTTCTGTCCAACAGGCGTTAAATCTTTAAAAAAATGTTGGCTGACTGTTAGGATGTATATTATTTGATACTGCATACTTACTGGGCTTGCGACGGCATGTATCACATTGAAAGTTATCGCCTTTCTTCAATTCCAACGCATTGTAACATTGTAACAAAATGCTGACATTTCATCGTAAAATTGATTTTTAAATTCCTCTGCCATTGTTCGGTTTCTAGCTTTTCTCATTGTATGGGCGTATTGTTGACGATGCGCGTCACGAGCATCAGGACTTAAACTGGCAATAGTATTTCTATATCTGGCAGCAGACTACTTGAGCTGCCTATGAACTTGAACGGCCTATTCTATGTCGCCTTATGGTTTTTGTAGGTGGCATGTTTCATTAAATGATCCTGAAATATCAATGAATTCTTATGTGTTTTCTAAAGTTTGAATTGTTAAATCGGGATTTTTGAGCCTAAAGGAGTCTTCTATGAACCTTAAGGTACACAGATAATAAATTTCAAATTATTATTTGTCCGAATAAGCAAACTAAGGACGGGCCAACAAAACTCGTTATCGAAAGATATCGAAAAATTATACAAACTGATTACTGATAGACTTTCTGATTTTTTTAAACCACTAAATTAATGTCTGGCCACGAATTGACTTACAAAATTCAGCGATTCACAACATAATTTTTTATGCAAACTATATATTTTTCACACAATAAAATGTCAGAATATATTTATATTGCTATTTATTAATCTAAAACAGTTATTGGAAAACTTAAATATAGCTAATTTAATTCGTACTAAAATGTATTAATTTTAGTTTGAAATCTTATATGTATGTTATAAAAAACACATTAAATTTGTTCCCATAGACTTAGCAATGCGGTTTGAAAATAATTTTTTTAAAAATGTTGTGGGCCAAAAATAAAAATTTCGGCTTCGTCATGACCTAGAGCTTTATTTGTTGTTTATTTAGATAAAAAAAATATACAAAGCGACCCATTTGCTGGCGAGATCTGCTCAACGTAACATTTGCCGTTTGACCTGCTCCATGGGTTCGCCAACTATGCTATGCAACGTTATAATTCTCTTGTTTATCGGGTATCGCTAGACAACTAGAATATGACAAAGTGATACATATATGTATTAGTTGAGGATGGAGTCGCTGTATCAGTTATAGAGATAAGTGATCATTATTCCTCACGGTTGTGTTTTCTACCTCACAGCCCATTGTACAAGAATGAATCTACATGTCGACGCTTCAGCGAAACTGGTGAAAAACCTGCAGCCGGACATGATGCGAATACTACTCAATTTCGTTTTACGTTGACGTAGTGGGAGATATAGAGGAAGTCATAATTCAGATAATTTTAAACGCAGATGATCGAGCTAGCCGTAGGTTCTTTTGGTTTATTACGAAGCTCCAGGTAATAGATGATTTACCTGCCGATAAAGAATCTCATATGTCGCGTCTCAAATTCGGGGTAAACTGTAGCCAGTTTCTTTTGAGTAAACAGATACAAGTATCTTATGTAAATGACAATTTTAAACCACTCTAGAATTATACGTTGAATTAAGAACTTTTTATTTCTAAGAGGTTATGGGCCCAGAATTTTCCGCGTGTTTCTTATTCTAATTTTTTTTAAACAATAGTAAAATGTCGAACTAGATCTATCAAATTGAGAAATTGGACTAACACAATTATGATTCGTGGAAAATATTAGTTAGAAGTGTGTTAATACACAACGATTTATGGAACTTTGTTTCTGGTAGTTCTATGATGCCAGACCCAGAAAAACTTGAGGAATTAACATTATGGTGCTCAAAAGATGAAAAGGCTCTGGCTACTATATTGCTATGTGTAAAACCTTCGCAGCTCAACTACATATATAAAAAATTGTAAGACGTCGGCAGATACTTGGATAACTTTGGAAAAAATCCACCAACCCAAAGGACCGGCACGGAAAGTTACGTTGTTCAAGGAACTTCTTCAATTAAAAATGATCAACTACCATCGGTCGAAAATTTAAAGGTTAAACTACTCGAGGAATTGCATCGTCGGCATCGTGGAGAAAATGAACTAAACGATAATTTTTCAGAACGAGCACTATTCATACGCAATCGAAAAAATAAGTTTCCTCATAAAAATCCAGCGTATCAACAACATTCCGTGGGCAAAGTTCGACAGACACGGCAATCTTCAAAGGAAGGTGTTATCGATGTAAACGTCAGGGCCATGTGGCATCAAATTGACACGAAAGGCAAAGAGATTCTCCAAGTGCGGTCACATCAGCCTTTGCTTTATTAAATTCATTCTGTGTCAAAGAATTTGACAAGAAAACATGGATTTTAGATAATGGATCAACGAGCCACTTATGATGCTGTGACAGAAAAAAGTTTTCTTCCTATAGCGACCATGTGGAAAAAATTGAATTGGCTGGTGAGAAGTATATTAGTTCAGCGGGAATAGGAGATGTACCTCTAATTGCGAACAGCAAGATCGTTTTAAAAATGTTTTATTTGTACCCGAATTACAAATGAACTTTATTTCAGTGAGTAGAGCAACGAGCGCTGGAAATAAAGTCGTTTTTTCAGAAAATCGTGCCGAAATTATTGATGGTTGTAAAAGGTAATAGTGATTTAAGGCTTCTGAAGGTGTTGTTGGAGCTGATGAGAGGGACAAAGTGTATGCACTGTGGCATCAGAGGTATGGCCATTTGAATAGTCAATGCTTACACAGCTTGTTTTATAAAAACATGGTTCGAGGTGTGAGCTCCCAAAAAATTAAAAAAGCGAATATTAAGTGTGAGATCTGTGTGTTTGTGTGATGGGTGTGTTTAAGTGATCTTGGTTATGGCAGCAATAAAAAAACAAAATCATGCACTCTTCAAACGGGCGAATGAACTCCGTCGTCGCAAGTATTTACATACTGTCTTCACGCGGAACGGGAGGGTATCTGTCAAAACAACTGCCGAAGGTAAGCCGAAATGCATTCTACTTTTACATTCGCTTTAATCGATGTGCTCTGTAGGTGGAGCTAACGAAGGTGATGAACTGCACGCATCTAGAAAGACAGCTGATGAACGTCCCCCCAAATGAATGTAATTTGATTATGTATGTAATAGTAAACTGTTTTTGTTTTCTCACTGTGGTATGTATCTTTATACTTTCTCTATTTACTTCTTAAAAATATTGAAATAATGAATTTGTTGTTTGAGTGATACATTATCATTATTATTTGTATGTAGATATTATTTAAAAACAATAATTGTGAACACTTTGGAGTATTATTTTATATAACTTTTTTCTTATTTGGTTCCAATTGTTCATATGCAAAAATGGTTTCCTCTGATAGGTTGTTGATTTTATTTGATGCTAATTACCTCTATGGGTCTCGCAACAGATCCTGATAATGTGAGGGCTGCTCTCAATGTGATGTGTAATATACACAATGGTCTTAATATTTGTCACGTAAATGCTGGTAGTATTCCTTCTAAATTTACTGTTATTCATCAAATGTTGTGTAATTCCAAATTAGATGTTGTAATGATTTCTGAAACATGGTTTAAAGACAGTATGTCGTCTCAACTTGTGAATATACTTGGTTTTAAACTGTATAGAAATGATCGTGTTAACAGAATTGGTGGTGGGGTATGTACATATATATGTACATATGTATGTCAAAGATTATATGTATTTCGTCGAAAGTAATTTATTCATCTACTGCTTCAGAACTACAATTTCTTTGTGCTGAGATTCGTAACTGTGTTGAAATTTGTATTATAGCTGTAGTTTACTATCCGCGTAAGTGTTTCAAAGAAGAAAATATAGTTGAATTGGAGAATACTTTACTAAATCTTAATCGGAAATATAATAATATCTTGATTGGCGGGGACTTTAATGTTAATTTACTTTTGAACAACAGCGTTACTCGACTATTTCTATAATTTTGTGATAAAATTATCGTAACTATAGTCAATAAGCTCTATCCAACATGTTTCCAGTCAGTGAATTCGTTAATTGACTTGTTTTTGACTAGCTATTTAAAAAAAAATTGTAGGAAGTAGTCAACTTATTCCCACTTCAGAATTTATTCATGACTTTAGTTTTTGTTCATACCAGTTCAGCGTGGCACAGCGAACCACTGACTCAATGCTTACCTATAGGTCATTCCGTAATGTTGATGTGTCTGGACTAAGAAATAGAATAAGTACCCTTAATTGGGCTGACATTTATTATATGACAGATGTAAAGAACAAAGTTGCGTTATTTGAAAACCTTACTTCAAGACTTTATGAAGAATATATTCCATTGGTTACAAAAGGAATTAAAGTTAGAAACTGCCCCTGGAATAATAATCGTATTAAAATGAGTATAAGAGAACGTGAGCGATTCTCGTAGATGTAAACGAAATCCAACTGAATTCAATAAAAAACAATATCACGCATCCAGGAATAAAGTAACGTCATTGATACTGTAGGACAGCTCTGTGTTGAATCGAGTAATCATAGTTTTGAAATTCTAGTGCCCAACGAGAAATCCTAGGTTTTAAAAACCGTTTGTTTAACATTTGAGTTAATGACTGACAATCCGTGATAATTTTGAACTGAATTCCCGTCAAGTAAATACTAAATCTTCGAAGGGCATATATGATTGAAAGCGTTTCTAACTCATAACTATGATATCTCGATTCCACATCAGAAACTCTTTTGGAAAAATAGGAGCACGGGTGAAATTTCCCATCCGTTTGACGTTGTAATAGGATCGCGCCATAACCGATAGTACTTGCGTCACAGTGCAATTCTGTTTCATTACTTGGACTATATATTGATAGTATCGGAGCTTCTAATAGCTTCGTCTTAAGCGTCTCGAAACTATTTATTTGTTCTGGACCGAAACGGTAAGTGGTGTTCTTCCGTAAAAGATCGTAAAGGGGTTTTGTTATGAGAGAAAAATTCAAAATGAATTTTCTGAAATATGAACAAAGCCCGATGAAGCTCTGGACATCCCTAACGCTTTTAGGGATAGGAAATTCAGTCACCGCTCGTAAATTTTCAGAGTTGGGACGAATACCTTTGAAAGTAACAGTGTACTCTAAGTACGATATTTCCTCGTAAGCAAGGCGACATTTATCTAGCCGAAGCTCTAAATTGTTTTTTGATATCAACTCAATTACACTTTCGAGATTCTCCACATGACTTTCAATACTTTCGCTGGCGATCAGTAGATCATCCATGTAGATCAACAGTTTATCTTCATTAATTAACTTCCTAAAAATATTATTAATGAATCTTTGAAATACCGACGGTGCATTCTTTAAGCCGAATGGCATTTTCAAATATTCGTACTGACCCATCGGGGTTACGAACGAAGTTAACTTAATAGAACTATCGGCCATTGGGACGTGATGAAAGCTACTGCGTAAATCCAATACAGAAAAATATTTTTTATTTCTTAACCCGTCGATCAAATCCTCGATTAGAGGGAGGGGATAATTGTCTCTCAGTGTAAGATTATTTAAAATTCGATAGTCAACGCAGAGACGAAACTCATCGTTTCGTTTTTGAACTAACACGATTGGCGAAGAATAGGGAGAGTCACTTTCGCGTATAATCTTTCTTTTTAAAAGATCGTCAAGTATTTTTCGTACCTCAATTTTGTGACTATAAGGCAATCTCCGCGGAGTACAATAAAAGGGTTCATCCTTACATCCTTACTTAGACGAATCTCCATCTTAAAATTATCATGCAAATTCGAGGCTGACTGAGTTTTATCTTTCAAGTAAGCATCGGACACAATTTGTATAACCTTTTCTCTCATTGCATGTTGAACATTTTTATTAATATTAAGATCTATACTGGTATTGAAAATTCGTTCATCATCATTTAAAATGTCTAAATTCATAATTTGTTGTTCAAAATCTGCATGCAAAATATTTGTTTCGTGATTACCTGTTTCGGCCGGTTTATTTACCACATTCACAATATCAGTTTTCTTCAGTTCCATTCTATTCAAGCTTAAATAATCACGACCTAGAACGACAGGATATCTCATACTTGAGTCACTTACAACAATTAGATTTAGACCAACACAGTTATTTAAAAAACATACTTGTGAATATACCATACCAAGTACATGTAACGGACTACCATTAATACCACTAAATTTATAACTATTAGCATCAATAGGATTTGTTAAGATTTGTGGTACACATTGCTGCTGGACAAAACTAATCGGGCTTCCAGAATCCATCAGTGTACGCAGAGTCGTTGAGTAATTTGATGCTGGTTCACTCCTTCTTTTAAAAGTGTACCTAAGTAGATGTTCGAATTTATGTTCAGTATTGGTGACCATATCGGACCCCACAAGCGGACCAGTAGGAATGCAGTTAAGTGGGAAGGTTATGGTCCTACACTTCTGACCATAACGACGCCGGGATAAAAAGGAAAAGAAGATTGGTGACCATATCGATTTTCCTGCATTCCACCTGATCTTGATGCTGCACCTCTTCAGGATCATGAGTAGTTGTTACCACCGTTAGCACTGCTGCCTTCACATTGCATTCGGATGCCCGATGACCAAGGTTTTCGCACTTGAAGCATGATCCTATTGCCCACCGTGGCTTGGGACAACTGCTGCTGTAATGCCCGCTATCATTGCAGTTGAAGCACTTTACACTACCGGGTTGATTAGACTTCACATCTTTCAAGCGAGAGTTGACACTAACTGAGCTGCTGATAAATGTCATTGAAGATCGCATTTGTTCGTACTTCTTTATAAGCATTTTAAGTTCGGAAACGGTATTCGCTCCATATAATATTATTTTATTTGTATGAGTGTCTGGAATGCCGTTTATAATGTACTGCAATAAATCAGCCTCCTCCACGTCAGAGAGAGATGCGATTTCTTGCATTGCAAAAATGTACTGCCCGTGCGTTTGTTCGCGACCTTTTCGATTTCGGAGTTGGTTGTGAATATCAGCACTGGTCACTTTCTTAGCAAACTCTTGCAGTAATGCAGATTTCAGTTCTGACCAATTTTTGACACAAAATGTTCGCAAGAACAATTTCGCTGTTCCAGTAAGAAGCCGTTTTCCGTATAAAAAGCGCATTCGCGAGCCCCATCCCATAACTTCCGAACACTCCTCAAACTGCTTTATCCATTTCTCGATGGAGAAATTATCGTCACCAGAGAACTTGTGCATTGAGTCTTCAATGTCTTTGAAGTGAAATAACGGAGTAGTCTTTAGCGGTTCATCGAGGCATGCAAGATCCGCTAATTGTTGTTTTAATTTGGCGATTTCTTGTTTTTTAATGAGCTGGTTTCGTAGGCGCTCGATCTCTGCATCGAGCATACCGTCGTCTGAATTAATATTTTCTCCGCAGACAGAAGGTGAAAATGTTTCGTTTTCAACAGCAATCTCAGGCACATGCTCATGCAGTTCAGTACTGGACATATTTTCCCATGCTTCTTGTAGACGCAATATGAGTGTTGGTTTATTTCCCGAGGTCATCAAATTTAGTTCACTTAATTTTTCTTTTATTTGGCACATAGTAGATTTTTGCAGAAAAACGCGTATACGATTTGACATTTCACTATCCATTTTGCATATTATATAGGTATATACAGGGTGTCCCACGAGCAGTGTGCCAAAAAGCTAGAGCGTGTAGGTCTGGTCAAGACAAGAAAAAAATCGTATGGGAGGGGGGGGTCTATTCCCCCCCGTTTAACCGGGAGGGGCAATTTTCTAAAATATTGACTTAATTTGGGAAAAAAATTATTAAAAATCAACAGTTAGATCCACAACGCCGTAATATACTTTTTTGTAAAGCCAGAAACCTCTCCCTTCACCTTGTTTTTAAACGAAGCTGTTTTAAGGAATAGTTTTTGAAAAATTAATTTTCAAACTCAAAATTTTGAAAAAAAATTGGAAAAAAAAAATTTCGAACTACTTTTTTCCAAAATTGTATGTAATTAAGTACTAATTTTTTTTCCAAAATTCAATTCCCTTATTAGTTTTTAGTTAAAAACAGAAAACCGGATGCAAAAATGTGTTGTAGTTTTTGAGAAATTAAAAAAAAACCAGAACCACTTTTTTCTAAGAAAAACCTATTTTGGTTTCAACCCGGCTGGACTTGTAGGCAAATTAATGTATGAAACATTGACCTCTTTTTTATTATCTTTAAAAAAATTCGGAGTTTTATGAGAAAACAATAAAGTGACACAGTATTGGAATAACCCTGGACTAATCCTTTTTTTTTCATTGATAACGCCTGAAAACTGACCTGCCAATTTCGTCTGCGTCCGCCCGCCGCCGATGGGTTCTACCCGGTAGGTCCTTAAGACAATAAAACCACAATTTTTCTTTATTGAAAAATAAAATATTTGCAACCCAAATGTAAATAAAAGGTATCGCATTTTTAATAAAAAAAGCCATTTCCAAATTGAATGTTAACTCATCAACACATTACGATGTCAAACTCATACTCTCGAGAAGAATTAACGGACATGCACTTCTGCTACGGTTTAGCTAATGGTCGAGATCGTGAACCCGAATGACTCTACGCAGAAAGATATCCCAATCGGAGGTGTCCCAGTCGTAGCATGTTTTCAAGAATCCACCGATGTCTACGAGAGAACGGAGTGCAGCATCATTGGAGTAGCACCAATCCACACAACAAAAAACAAAATAAAACACAACACCGCTTTAGCTGTAATGTTTGGCTTGGTATTGTTGGACAAACTGTTATCGGGTCCCGGTTTTTGAATGACCTTATTAATGGAGAATCATACCTGCAATTCCTACGAGACCTTTTGCCCGATTTGATGGACAACGTTCCTTTGGCCTTAGCAGATAATTTAATATAGATGGAGCACCAGCACACTACAGCTTACGGGTTAGAAACTGGCTGGATGATCATTTAAGTGACCGTTGGATCGGAAGAAAGAGCCCCACGGAATGGCCACCTAGATCACCAGATTTAATTCCTCTAGATTTTTATGTGTGGGGATTCATGAAGAATTATGTTTACGAAGTGGAAATAGTATCCTTGGAACAACTGAGAGAACGTATTGAAGTCGCTGGAGTCAAATTGCAGGAAAATTTGTCAAGCATAAACTTATTGGCAGCCATTAGAAGGAGATATAATCTTTGCCTTCTAAAAAATGGGGATCATATTGAAAATTTTTTATAATAAAACTCCCAATTTAAAAAATAATAAAAAAGAGGTCAATGTTTCATACATTAATTTGCCTACAAGTCCAGCCGGGTTGAAACCAAAAAAAGGTTTTTCTTAGAAAAAAGTGGTTCTGGTTTTTTTTTAATTTCTCAAAAACTACAACACATTTTTGCATCCGGTTTTCTGTTTTTAACTAAAAACTAATAAGGGAATTGAATTTGGGAAAAAAAATTAGTACTTAATTACATACAATTTTGAGTTTGAAAATTAATTTCTCAAAAACTATTCCTTAAAACAGCTTCATTTAAAAACCAGATGAAAGAAGAGGTTTCTGGCTTTACAAAAAAGTATATCATGGCATTGTGGCTGTAACTGTTGATTTTTAATAATTTTTTTTTCCAAATTAAGTCAATTTTTTAGAAAATTGTCCCTCCCGGCTAAACGGGGGGGAATAGACCCCCCCTTCCCGTACGATTTTTTTCTTGTCTTGACTAGACCTACACGCTCTAGCTTTTTGGCACACTGCTCGTGGGACACCCTGTATATATATATTTTTTTTGTTTTGTGTAAATAATTCCGTATGAATTAATTAAACGTTATTTCTCCGTATGAGATTATATTTTAGATAATTCCGTATGAATTAATATGTAGACCGATATTACATTATACAAGTAACAGTACTAAAAACGGACACGATTGTTCTTAATCCCACTTCTGAGATTGTAGGACAGCCATGGTACAACATAAAACACAAAAACCGAAATATGACTTTAACTTTTATTTTTTCAACAGACTAACTCCAACATCGATCACACCCAGAGTGTGTAAGATGTAAGATAACAGCATGATACAAGTGTTGCTAATATTTCCTTACAATACGGAATACAAAGCGAATATATCTTGTTAGTAAACTTTATCCTTCTTTAAGTACCCAAGAACTTTGGAAAAATATTACGGATATTGGAGTGGTGGAAAATAAAAATATGTCAAAATGTATGGTAGAACCCAATGACATGAAGCACTTTTTTGCCGCGAATCTCCCATATATTAATGACAATAATCTCTCCCTACCTGTACAGGTAACACTGAGATTATAATGGCAATTCAATCTATTAAGTCTAATGCTCAGGGTGCTGATGGTATTTATCCTAAGTTCATAAGACTTATTTTACCCTTGGTAATTCAATATATATGTACGTGATATATTTGATGTATGTATTTACTCTTGTAAATTTCCCGAACAATGGAAGAACGCTGTAGTCATTCCTGTTCCAAAGAAAATGAATCCATCTAGACCGCTGGATTATAGACCAATAAATGTATTGCCCTTCCTAGCAAAGATATTTTAAAAAGTTGTTGCAAATCAAATTCAACAATACGTTAAGTCTAGAAATTTGATCTCGAAATGGCAGCCAGGATTCAGACTAAATCATAGTTGTGAATCTGCTGTAATTAAAAAAACAACTGATATGCGTATGGCCATGGATTCACATGGAGCTGCCTTGTTAGTGCTCCTGGATTTTTCGAAGGCTTTCGACTGCTTCTCGAATTCTAGTCTCAAGTTAATGGCTGAGTATTTGAAAAATAGGCAATTAACTGTTAAAACCGCTCTTGGTATTTCTTGTCCATATGTTGTCAACTGTGGGGTCCCTCAAGGGTCTGTGCTGGGGCCATTATTATTCTCCTTATTTATAAATGATTTGCCTCAAGTGGTTTCGAATTGTAAAGTACATACATATGTATGCTGATGATGTATGTATTCATATGTCGTGCCCTAAGAATTTGTTAGTGGACTGTGTGACCAAAGTTAATGAGGACTTACGTAGGATAGAAATTTGGTCTGAGCAAAACAAACTCAGATTAAGCACACAAAAATGTTTTGCAATAATGTGCTCTAATTGGGAATATTCCGCTAGAAGCCTCCCGCCCATATTGGTAAATGGTGAAAACATACCTTATGTAAATAAAGTAAAATATCTTGGCTTTACAATAAATAAGTCCATGACATGTTGTGATGCTATTTCAGAAAGGATTAAAAGAATTTGCAACAGATTACGTAGTTTAAGGTGCTCAACTAGCTTACTTCATCCTGATATGAAGATAAACTTGGTTAAGAGTTTTATTTTGCCATTTTTTGCTTTTAATTGTTGTGTGTACCCTCGTCATGACTTTAGATGTAACCGTAAATTAAACGTTGCCTTTAATGACTGTATTCGTTATATATTTAATGTACCTAGATGCATAAGTGTTAGGCAATATAAATCAAGACTGTTTGGGATGTCATTAGATCAATATCGAAAAATGAGGAACCTATTACAACTTCACAAAATTATTCATAAAAAAAAGCCCACAGTATCTGAAGGATGTGATTAACTTTGCTCAATCATGTAGAGGTATTTCTCTGATCTTCCCCAATTTTACACACACTGTTCATTCTTCTCAGTAGCTGGAGCCAACGTTGTGTTCTAAACGTTTTCGAAAAGAAATTAGTCGAGCGGTGACCGCGCTGTTAGCTAGACGCGGGTATTTGTCATAAAGGTAAATATGACCCATCCTCACAATTATCGTAACAATTTCGCGCCTTATTTTTCTATGATTTTTTATTACTGAATTTTGTTTTTTGGTGTTTATTTAAGTTTCTTCTTGTATTTTTATGTTCATATTTTTGACATTATTATTTTTTCCTTGCTTGAAGGTAGAAACATGGGTAGAGAGAATCAACGAATTTTCTCAATTCTTGAGGAATCTGATTCAGAAGAAGATTGGTCTGGTAACGATAATGTGGATGAAGAGGATCACGTGAGTGTTTTAAGCCAGCCAAGCCATACGGAACAGGAGTGCTCAGACAGTGATGACGATAATGTCCCGCTACATGAAATTAAAACGCAGTTGCAATCTAGCGCAAATCATTCAACGCTGCCACAGCAGGAGCGTCCTGTTTCTCCAGAACCATCTACGCTACATGAGGTACGTCCGCGCTATATTGGTAAAGATGGAACAGTTTGGTTGAAGACACCTTTACGACGGAATGTCAGAACTAGAGCAGAAAATATCATCACACAATTGCCAGGTGTGGCACAAAACTCAAAATCTGCTATTTCTGAGTTACAATGCTGGAATTTGTTTTTCAGTAATGATATGTTAGAACAAGTTTTGACTTACACAAATGCACGCATTGAACGCAAAATGGGTTTGTGCTCAGATTTTTAGGCTTGTTATGTTTGAACAACGTTTTCATTTTATTCAAAGCTGCCTGAACTTTGATAAGGAGACTTCACGCGAAGAACGGAAGACTATTGACAAATTGGCACCGATTAGACAACTATTGGAAACATTTGTTGAAAATTGCAAAACTGCGTACATCCGCGGTGACTGTCTTACTATTGACGAAATGCTAATATCTTTTCGAGGCCGAGGCCGATTTTGCCAATACATACCATCAAAACCTGCAAAATATGACATTAAGATAATAGCTGTGGTGGATGCTAAGAATTACTACATTTTGAATCTTGAAATATATGCCGGAAAACAGCCCCCTGGTCCATTGGCTCTAAGTAATAAACCATACGATATTGTGAATCGCATTGTGCTACCCATTTCAAAATCAAACCGCAATATAACATTTGATAACTGGTTCACCAGTTATGAACTGGTCCAGCATCTGCTCAAAGAACAGAGGCTAACGTCAGTTGGAACCTTGCGTAAAAATAAAAA
Source organism: Merodon equestris (assembly GCA_958301585.1). Taxonomy (NCBI): domain Eukaryota; kingdom Metazoa; phylum Arthropoda; class Insecta; order Diptera; family Syrphidae; genus Merodon; species Merodon equestris. Next base: position 42,331,745 of record OY284414.1, on the reverse strand, counting down.
ACAAATCCCTCCTGAATTCACTAAAACTCGCTGAAGTGTTTTCATCCCGATTTGGCTTTCAAGAAGATATTACTCTTGTTTCTCATATCCCCAAGAAAAATAAGGTGATTTTGCTGATGTCCAGTTTGCACCATGATAATCAGATTGACGATTCAACGAGAGAAAAACGAAAACCTGAAATTAACACCTTCTACAACTCAACCAAATGTGGGGTTGATGTCGCTGATGAACTTTGCGCTACATATAACGTGAGCCGTAATTCGAAGAGATGGCCTCTTACCATTTTTTTACACTATGTTGAACATTTCTGGCATTAACGGTTTTATAGTATACCGGATCAACAACAATAAGCCAACAGAAAAACGACGTAATTTTTTTGAAAAGCTTAGGTCTTGCGCTCGTCAATGATCATTTGAAAAATCGTCAGAATCGCCTGCCGCGAGAAATGCGTAAGAGAATCAGAGAGTTCACTGGTGCATTACCTGAAGAGCCTCGTGCAAAAATACCCAATGCCCGCAAAAGATGCCAAGTATGTCCTGCACAAATGGATCGTAAAACCAAACACACATGTCGAGGTTGTGACAAATATATTTGCCCTGAGCATATCATACCTTTCTGCGGTGATTGTGTAAACCGTGAGGATTCTAATTAGTTTTGTTAAACTTTTTTTCCAAAGATATATTAGTTAGGTATTGTATAAATGCTATGACTGAAAAGACTATATTTTAGCATAGTAACGTGATAAAACTCTAAGGGATCTCAATTTTGTTAATTTTGCGAATAAATTTAACTTTGAATAAATGCTTTGTGCTTAATATTTTTTTTTCTTTTATTCCTAAGATCAGAGTGTAAATATGCATTATAATGATAAAGATTACGAATATATTCAAAAAAACATGAAGATGTCATACTTTACATCACGGGTTATATTGACCCTCAACATCCATGTAACAATTTCGTACCACAATGACGCCGGGTTAAAATTATCAATAATAATAATAATGTCTGCATTTTCTCTTTTAATACTTAAAGTAATAAGATATAATATTAATATTTAAAATAAGATATGATATCTTGAAGTATTGTATGTTATTTGAATAATAATAAATGAAATGAAATTAAATCTGCTTAAAGGGGAAAATTTCATCTGTACCATTTGGACGGTCGGAAAATCAGAGTAAGTCTGTGCTTTCAGTTATTCATACGGATATATACGGACCGATAAGAAATGTATCAAACGGAGGCGCTAAATACTTTTTGACGTTTATTGATGACCACTCACGTATGATTTTTGTTTATTTTTTACGTCAAAAAAGCGAAGCCTTAAACTATTTTAAGATATTCAAAGCAGAAAAGCAGACGGGTAATAAAATTAAAATTTTAAGAAGTGATAATGGAAAAGAATATGTTAACAAAGATTTTAAAAATTATCTAGAACATTATGGTATAAAGTATCAATTAACTTCTCCTTATACCCCACAACAGAACGGCTGCGCCGAAAGAATGAACAGGACGCTGGTTGAAATGGCACGCTGCATGCTGATTTCTTCTGGCAAAGAAAGGGTTTTGGGCTGAAGCGATAAGCGAAATCGATCACCAACGAAATTATTATATCATAAGACACCATTTGAAATTTGGTTTGGGTATAAACCGAATGTATCGCATCTTCGAATTTTTGGATTAAAGCGTTCATGCTCAGGTAATTCTAAGTTTAGTCCTAAAGGCATAGAATGCTTAATGATAGGCTACTCCGAGGAGGCTAAAGCATATAGATTATATGAACGAATAACGGGCAAGATTCACATTAACCGCGATGTTCAGTTCATTGAGAATCCCTTAAAAATGTGTCTCACGAATTCAGATTTTATATTGATTGAATCCTTAAAAGAAGATGAAGATGACGACGCCGAATTCAAGAGTGCACTCTCACAGGAAGAGAATGATTTTAACATCAGTAAAATTGAAAACTCTGGTGATGGTGATGGCGCAAAATGTTGTGGGTGCTGTGGTTGGTGTTTGTGATGAAGGTGAAGCTGGGAATGGTTAAGAAGATACTAAATTTGAAGATAATAATGCGGCTGCAGATGAGGAATATTACGAAGATGGCGAAGAATTAAAATCCAATTCCAATGAAAGACCTTATGGAAATCAGGTTAGTGAATGTATTCTTAGAAATGGTAACATAAGAAACAGAGACAATGTGAATAGAAACAGATCAAATTCGTTAAGTTTTATGCATAATATTAACAATGTTTGTCCGAATATACCGAATTCCGTTGAAGAGGCGCTTCAAGGTAAAGATTCTAAAATGTGGCAAAAAGCTATGAAAGAAGAATATCGTTCACTACTGAAAAATGGAACTTGGGAACTTGTAGATTTGCTAGCTGATCGCAAAGCCATAAGATCTAAATGGGTTTTTAATATAAAAAAGGATAAAAATGGTAAGATTGAGCGATATAGGGCTAGGCTTGTAGCTAAAGGGTGTAGTCAAAGGTATGGCCTGGATTTTACTGAAACCTTTTCGCCAGTCACCAGGTATTCTACAATAAGACTTGTAGTTGCATTAGCAGTGAAATTTGAATTGTTATTACGACACATAGATATCACCTCCGCATACCTAATAGGAACAAAGCATATATTGCTTCATATATCACCCGAAGATTTTGTAAATAAAACGTACCCAAGGAAAGTGTGTAAGCTCCAGAAAGCCCTTTATGGAAGGCAATGGAATCAAAAATTAAACAATGTCTTGTTGAAATTGGGTTTCGTACGGTCATCCTATGACAATTGCGTTTATACTTTTAAACAAGGTGGAGTCATTAATATTTTGGTGGTATACGTAGATGACATAATTCTTGCTTTTAAAGAAAAAGGCGTTTTAAATAACATTAAGTTGAAACTTGCTGCGGAGTTTAAACTAGAAGACAAAGGACCTATCAATTATTTTTTGGGGATGGAATTCGAAAGAAAAGGAGATAGAGGTTTAATTAAATTTGGGCTGCAGAAAATGTTTGCAGACATTTTGGCTTCTTTTCAAATGACGCAATGCAAGCCTGTAAGCACACCATTGGATCCAGGATCGAAATTGGAGAAATGCGCACAATGCCTGAACTGTACAAATAAGGTCGATGCAAGGATGTTTCAATCACTTGTAGGATCTTTAAACTATATAAGTCTGACAACACGACCGGATATAGCTCATTCTGTGATCAAACTATCGCAATTCAATACGACTTCCCAGAAAGAACATTTTACTGCAGCAAAACATTTTCTGAGATATTTAAATAAAACAATAGCAACACTGAAATATCTTATGTCTTATATTATACATATAAATGACTATTTTAAACCACTCTTGAATTATACGTTGAACTAAGAACTTGTCTATTTATTTCTAAGAACTTATCAGTATAGACAGTGAAGAGGAAGGCCCTAAGATTTGTATGAAGGCAGCTGCAGTTTTCAGTTTTCAGTTTTGAATTCATTTTTATTTTATAATTTCTTATAACTATCTTACGCTAGACAAAAATGCTTAAAACTAGCTTAACTATCTTAACAAATCTAAATATCTTACTGGCTACAGTCTAAAACAAACAGTACAACTTAAAGTTATGCTTTTCGACTACTACACATAATCTTAGAATTATATTATATTATACCCTTAGGATAACTTAAGCTAAGAAAAATTGGTTTTATCTAAAAAACTTAACATATGATCGCGTTTTCTATTTATATACAGTGGCCCAAATAAATATACATACCCCCTTAAATTCTCGAGTTGCAGTATTTTCGACCATAACTATGTTATGAAATCGTAGGGTATGCTTTAAAATACTAACCATAGTTATATTCACTGTTTGCTTTTTCATATAATAACCGTACTTTTGCAAGAACCCAGAAAATCACTCAAATCAACACAAAAAAGTACACATACGCCACTGTTTTTTTTCAAGAAAAACAGTTACTTATTAACTGTGATTAACTTTTTATCTGTCATTATTCATAACTGGATTGTTATTGGTTTGCGACGGTTTTGTTATTGTGTTTTCAGACGGTTGTGCTATTGAGTTTTTTAAAATGCCCAAGAAATAAAAGGAAATTTGTGTAGAAATGCGAGAACAAATAGTAAGACTAAAAAAAAAAGGCAAATCTTTAAAGCAAGTGGCGGAAATTGTGGGTAAATCCAAATCAACGGTTCAAACAGTGTTGAGAAATGCTCGGAGAAATAATTCCCTGTTAAGTAAACCAAGAAGTGGACGACCACCTAAAATAAATAGCCGCACCAAGAGGCAAATTATAAATGCTGTGCGAAAAAATCCAAAAATAACTGCGGTGGATATTACGAAAACGATCCAAAATGAACATCAATTATCGGTCCACCCAGAGACAATCCGCTTAGTGTTGAGAGATAATGGTTATCACAGTCGTATTCCTAGAAAAAAACCCTTTATCAGTGAAAAAAACATGAAAAAACGCCTTGATTTCGCAAACAAATTTATTGACAAAGATTAACTTTTTTGGCTAAATGTGATGTTTAGTGACGAAAGCAAGTTCAATTTGTTCGGAAGTGATGGCAAAGTCAGAGTCTGGAGGAAACAAAATGAAGAACTTCTGCCGAATAATATTGTGACAACCGTAAAGCACGGTGGTGGTTCGGTGATGGGTTGGGGGTGCATGTCGGGGGCTGGGGCAGGGAATTTACATTTTATTGACGGAAATATGGATCGCTTTATGTATCAGCAGATCCTTAAAGATAATTTAAAAGCTTCTGCGGAAAAATTGGGGTTATCTCTAGGTTGGTATTTCCAACAGGATAATGATCCAAAGCATACTGCAGAAGTTGTACGGCTTTGGCTTCTCTACAATGTGCCTAAACAACTCCATTCTCCTCTCTAGTCTCCCGATTTGAACCCCATTGAGCATCTTTGGGAAGAACTGGACCGGCGAATTAGGAAAAGGAAGATAAGTACGAAGGCAGACCTGAAAAATGCTCTTTCTGAAGAATGGTCCAAGATCTCGACAGAGACTACGAAGAAGCTTGTTCTGTCTATGAAAAATCGCCTTCAAGCTGTTCTTGAAAGTAAGGGAGGTTCGACGAAATACTAGGTATAAGTTCAAATTAAGGAATTCTGGATTTAGTTTAGTTTTAATTAATTTTCTTTTTTTTAATGTGAGGAGTATGTATACTTTTTTGTGTTCAAAATTTTGTTTTTCCGTTTTCTTTTCTAACTGTTCAAAATTTTTCTCAAAGTGAGTAATAAACATTGAATTATTTATTGAAGTAAATTCAATTGTATCTTTTGTTTTTCTTTAAAATGTATCTAATGGTGAAAAACCGAATTTTTAGAGGGGTATGTATATTTATTTGGGCCACTGTATAAAACTTAAGGCTAACTAAACCTAACTAAATCTAAATTATTCCAACTTAATTAAAATATACAATATATAAGATATAAAAATATATACAATATATATGTACATATATTATAAATACATTTTTTTTCAGTTTTAAATATTATATTTATATTATTATTTGTTTTTTTTTTTTGATTTTGTTTATATTTTGTTAATTTTTTTTTTGCGATTTTCGTTTTTTCTAATTTTTTTTTTTTCGTTTTTGTGTTTTGTCCTAACCTACCCTAACCTACCTTACCCTACCCTAGCCTATGTAAGCCTACCATTGGTGTTGGGCAGGCTCTGCCTTGAGGAGGCTAAAGCTGGTGAAGTATCCACCGACGTAGCTCTCTCCAGCCACCAAAAGCGTTGATGCTGGCGGAACCTGAGGGGCTCGGGCTCCCGGAGTGCGACATCGGGTCCGTAGAGGAATCGCCGTGGTACCGCCAATCTATCCTGAATCAGCCCTAATCTATCTAAATAGAGGAAGGCTTCTGGCGGGACAAAGCCGTTGGGGTGCAATTTCTCGTGATATAAGCCATTGGGTAGTAGGCCCCGGAGATCAGGTAATTGACCGAAGTCATTGTTCTCGCAACGTGGCTTCGAATCAGTTTGATCAGGAAGTTATCCACCCGTACAATCCTGGCCCTATTCTTTAGGACCTTATTCGGGTAAAATTTCGTGTACTCAGATTCGGGTGTCCTATATAGCCCGAGACATATCCTGAGACATTGCCTCTCAAACACCCGAATCCTTTCCATTAAGCTGGCTCTCACATTGAACCATAAGCAACCATAGGCATAATTAAGGTCAAGTAGCAGAATACCTTCACTCTGGAATCAAGTTGGCTGCTATGAAACAGCCATCTTGTCAAAACGAAAGCTCCCCGGGCCCTTGCCAGAGCTGCATCTACATGTTTGTCAATATATAGATACTGAACCAGCCCGATCCCAAGATATTTGACTACACTTTGTCTCGCCAGCGGACGACCGTCCGGTCCAAAAATTAAGAACTAGCACCAATTTATTCTAGTGTCCTGAGAGGCCCTAGACAAAGGCGTTCCGAACAATATAGATTTTGATTTCTGGAAGTTGATTTCCAAACTCCAGCCGTCACAATACTGCTGAATATTTTCGAAGTCACGCTGCAGAAACGTAACAATGACGTCAATCGTTGGACCTGATCTGTACGCGATTAGGTCGTCTGCGTACGCTATTGGATAGTGAAGAGAAACTGGCATATCGATTAGGTAAATGCTGAAAAGAATCGGCGAATTTATCGTATCCTATTGCAGTCTATTTTATTACATTTGATTTCAAATTTTGGGTAGAAGTCACGTTGGCAATTTTCACAACGAACCTTTCACCCGTAAGTATATCAAAAATCATACATAGCAGTAGTTTATTTATGCCCAGCCGACTGATCTTGTTATAAAAACCTTTTAGCCATACGGTGTCGAAAGCCTTTTCCAAGTCAATCAGACAGGCACCCGTGCAATGGTTCCTGCATTTGTTCCATTGGATATTCGATACGAGTTTCGACGCGGCATGAATAGTGTCATGCCCGAGCAAAACATTAGACATACTCTCTATTCCCGCGGAGTTTTTTCACTTATGTGACTCGAAAATCATCTAGAGATCTCCTGTCGAAATTAATAGGAAATTAGCTCTCTCATGGTCGATGGCCTTGTTTGCCATGAAACCTTCATTGAACCTGGCAAAATCAAGGTTCCCTGATCTAAAATGATCGAAATCATTTCGAAGATTGAAGTGATGAAGCAGGGCTTTGTTTTCCATGTCGTGGTTCGGGCGAATACTATCATTCACCTTGTAGACAGCTCCCGCTATCGCCACCTTCTCCTGAGGATCCTCAATCACGAAAAAATAATAATTCAAGGATGGCGCTCTCTGGATCGATGCTAATTGTTCGTAGTAATTGTTCTTGGAAGCTTTAGATCCTTAGTGTCCTTCGGATTGTTTCTCCGAAATATTTTATTTATTTGCAGGAACATACTCGCACTGTTGGAGTTTACAGCACGAATTCTGTAGTTCCTGTGCAAACTTACAGATATTTTGTAATTGTCTTTAATTATCTGTTGAAAATTTTTAGTGACTTCAGTGTACTGATCGAGTTTTGTCTGTCAGCAAACAGCCTGTGCAAGAGTTTGAGTCTTGTCAGTAGTCTACTTTTTGATCTGTGCAGTGCGTCGTTGGCGTAGTATCGTACTGCTCATTGTCTGTTTAATAATATCGTACATTTGTTTGAGATACCTGTCAATCTGGTAGTTTGACAGGTTCCTATTAGGCGGTGAAATGGAGGCGCTCGAAGTGAGTGCTCTCGTCAGGGAATTGGGAAAGCGTGGCCAGCGCGCCCTACTATAATCGTAGGGGTGCGTTTCGATGTATTCTGCCATTCCCGCTGTTGTTGTTGTCGCTGCTGCTTCAGTTGTTGCGGCTGTTGTTGTTGCTGCTGATTCTTCTGCGGCTGCTGTTGTTGGTGCTGCTTTTGCTGTAGGGCGGCTGTTGCCTGCTCCTTCTTTTTTATCTGCTTATCGACTACGGCCTGCAGCTAGGCGCGTAGGAAGCATTCTTGTTCCTCAAGTTCGCTACGCACTTCCTCCGTAGCCGAACTTGAAAGGGGGGTGCGGAAGTTATTGTCTCTGATTAGCGGCCTTCCTTACCATCGGTGAGGTAGGCAACATCCGCTTCCACGGGGATCGCTAGTTTTAAGTGTTGTTGTCCAGATTCTTTGGACGTCGATGGTGTTGGTGATGGCACCCCTTTCCTCGCTGCGACCAGCAGCTTTTCGTCGGAGGGACGGTTAGTTAAATTGGAGCTCGGGTTTAACCTTCTGCGCCTCTTCCTGATGGCGGCCGGTGTTGCGAAATCGGATGATAAATCATCCGATTCCGACTCTGTACCACAAACGGGTCTTTCCCCGCCGTCTCCCGACATTCCCTCCTGCTACTTCTGGCTTACTTCAGAAGCAGTAGAGAGAACACTGAAAAAAGCAACGACAAACACACCGAAAACTGCGAACACGGTCCGAACTGAGGCCTCGATCCGCCGATCCTCGGATTGGGAGTCGAGCACTGTACCACTGTACCAACTTGGGTTCCGCGAACAATTCAACCAAACGCGCACTTATATTGTTTATTGTTTATTTTCTTTTCCACTTTATCCGAAATATTACCTTCTACTTCACTGGTCTGTGATCAACTGATGTTCACGCAGGCCCGGACGCAATAAATGCACAATTTTCAGTTGAAGATCTCGGTGGAAAAATTAAAGATGTTAATGATAATACATGACTTTTCGGTGGTGCTCTACTGCTGCTGTCCGGTGATTTAAGGCAAACATTGCCAATTGTCCCACGCGCTATGTATGCGAGCGACATAAACGCATTTTTTAAACAAAATTATGCGAGTTCATCTGCAAAACGATCTTTTGGCACTGTCATACCCCAACACTTGCTCAACAATTGCAATGGAAGAATTCTATAGCATTCAAATAAACAATGCATAAAATTGCCAGTCAGTTTGATTGAAAGCATATTTCCAACTTTACCCGCTAATAACATTAACCATACGTAGTTACGTTAACGATCTATTTTGACCGAAAAAATATCGACGATGATTCTATTAATTTCAAAACACTACAATCATTCCCTGGCAATGAGATGTCCTTCAACTCGATCGATAATGTTGTCATTCCTGACGAAGCAGTCAAGTTTGTTCATTTATTCCCCTAAGAGATTGACGAAAAATATTATTTATCAAATCACAATTGATAAAAACAAAACAAACTTTATTACTTTTAGTATTAGGATTCAACATATCCGAGTATTCCACATACAGTACATACCGCATATTCACAGCTTAAAAGAAAATACATCTTTTGCGTTAGCTTATGCCTTCAAACAAAATTAAAATTCAAATTAAAACTTACCCAATATAGTATCTATTTTCCAATTTAGATCAAATATAAAAAACCTTTACAAAATACCATTAATTTAAAAGTTATTGAAAATGTCTTTCTTTTTCGTTGAATTGAAATAATTTGGCAACGTATCCCAAATGTTTCTTCCCCATTCCTTAAAATATCGATTTAACGGTAAATTAACTAGTGTAAACCATGCACTTGTACGAAAAACTTGAAAAATCCTATCGCTGTTCATTCAGGTGTGCATTTAATGTACTTTTAAAAGTTGTTTCTTCCTCGAGAACTTTTCCCTTCATGTTACTCGTATTATCAAAAACCTTTAAGGATGTATCTGTATGTTGGTATCTTATGTTAAATGAACTGGTTTAAAAAATTGTGAATACATAGAAAATATTTAAGTAAGAGTTTTTAGCTCCAAAATATTTAACATGTTTATCTGGGGGAAAAAATGAAATTACATTTTTATTTTTCTATCAATCTCAGTCGCGGACAGTGATGTCGATAGTGATGAAATTAACGATAATATCCCACCGAAAAATTAGACTGATTCCCCCGATAAAACTGTCGCAGAAGTCTTGTGATTATGTGCATAAACTAAAATTTCTTAGTGTATCCGATTACTACACAAAAAGAATTAATTAATCAACAAACTAAATATAATTATATGAAATGCAAGAGACATTTAAAACAGGTTTGTTGAGTTTTTTAATTTTTTAAGAAGAAACAAAGTAGATATTGGCTTGGTAACTGAAAATTATATAAACTTCGGATTTTAAATGCTATCATACTATCATTATGGAGATAATTGGAGAGGCTGTTGTTGTTGGTATTTTTGTTGGGAAATTGAAATAATACGAACTTTTACCGTTCAAACAATCCACATAGAACATAGAGGTATTGAAATAAATATATTGTGTCTATTTTCCAGGGGAGATTACAAAAGATTTTTCTCCTTACGATAAGAAAAAAGAATTAAGAAAATGTCTTAGTATGAGCTGCAGATATTTATTGGTAGGTAATTTAAGACACAGGGATTGGGGTTTTGCAAGAGCTGACTCCTGGGGTAATATTTGGTTAGGTCGGTCCAGTATCTGTTATTTTTCCACCCAGACCTAACCTTATTCCAGCCAGTTCCGTAGAAGTCCTTTGTGTACCTTCAATTGATATCCTTTACTTTGTTATCACAGCCAGTCGCCATAAACGACATTAGCTTTGACTGCATTCCGCTTCTTTGCAAGATTGGCTGGTCGGATTTGAAAAAATGCGAAGATTTCGAAGTGTTCCTAAAAATATACAAATTGTAGTTAACATTGACTCTATCGTTCAATCGTTCGCAAAACATTTAACATTTAAAAACGATAAATTTGCATAGGCGGAACTACCAAAGTTCTTTCCACCAATACTATGGAATAGTTTATTTTTATAGCATATTTTAATAAGTTGATAACAAGAAATGTGAAAGATGTCCAGCGGGAAATTTTCAACTTGTTCGAAAACCAGCGGAGTGGGGTAAGTGGGCAAGGTATCGTTCGGTGCGAATTTTTTGCGGATTTATTAATCGCGATGAGTCATTGGTCGGGAGAACACCGCGTATTCGCGGTTAGTTCGTGCGTTCGCGCGTAGCAATTTTAATGTTTCCCTTATTAAAAACTCAGACTGAGTGATGATCCGGGTACTTAATTTATCTAGTCGTCGGTGCAAAGGTTTAGACAAGAAGGGGCAAAAGTAAACAGAACTCCTCCGGGACCATCAACACAGCGGCGACGCCGAAATGTGATAGATTCATCCATAAGATAGATTGCGGCCTCTATGAAAAAATCAACTGTGTACGCTAATTGAAAAAAAATTAATGTTCCACCTATATAAAATCCAAATCGTGCAAGGTCTGATGGAAAGTGTCTATACTTTGTGAAAAACCTTCGCAAGAACAAGGCTCGAACATTTTAGAACAGCACGAATGCTTGGGAACATATCACTTAGTGCTGAAGCACGCATAAACAGAACCTGCGTTACTGGTGCCACAACGACGGTAGCGTGTGCCATTTCTACCCGAGGGATGATTAACCCTTATTTTTGGGGTTAATGCTGAAGTATATTGCCGAATGATGAACGAGTTTCTGTTACCGCAACTGGAGCTGTTCCCCGGGCACAACAACAGAATGCTATTTCAGCAAGACGGTGCTACACGACACACGGCTAGGATCTCGATGGAAAAGTGGGGGGCTATTTTCCCGAACAAATCGATCAGTAAGTATAGAGACATACCACGACCACCGCGCTCTCCGAAACTCATACCAATGCGTCTTTTTCTTGTGGGGATACCTCAAGTCAAGGGCTTACAATAACAACCCTCGAATAATTCAGGCCCTGCAAGAGAATATTCGCCACGAAACTGCCACCATTGAACCAACTCATTGTTCACACGTTCAATAATGAGGGTTCTGCTGCAAGAGTGTCTGGAAAGAAACCGGTCATTTAGAAGATATTGTGTTTGGAAAATAGATCCGCAACATGATTGTACATTTTCTCAAAATAAAATATTTCCTACAATTTTAATTTTTTTATTTAAAACTTGATAATTTTAAACTGGACACCCCTTGATAAAGCTACTTACTCCTTTTAGTATTTAATGAAAATTGTTAGAAATAAAAGCAAACAATTACCTTACCTTAAAAATTATATATTTTAGTTATTTATTTTTACTTATTCTATTGAATTTGAATTTGTTGCTTGAACTTTTAATTTTTTTATTTTTTTTTACTATATTTTCCGGATCCTGGGCTTATGGCTACCCAATCTTTTTGGTTTATTTTTTTTAATAATTTTTGTTACACTTACCTGGCTGTCTGTTCTGCGTCTGCTAGGTCTCCGGTCAGCACAAAAGGCTATAGAGAGCATCGCAAAGCGGCGGGCGCAGTCCAGTAGATAGTTCTGCCAGACTTCCACTCCCCGAGCCCAAAATAACGCTCGCCTCAGTTCATACAGATGTCTTTCTCATAGATTTTGAAAAATCAAAAGTGTTTTCCTCAAATGTCTTGCAACTCACGTATTACTAGGGTTTTTCAGAAGTCATTAAAAACTTTTAATTTAACCTCCTAAAAAGCGCCGCGGCGCAGTGGGTAATGTGTCGAGTTCCGATTCCGATAACACCAACGCTATCAAAAGTTTATTTCGCGGCTTCTCTCCCTACCGGAGTACTGGCAAAACTACCATAGTACACTTGCCTTGACTCTCGGGAATTTACCGAAAATTGTAGATTGAAATGCAATATTTATTGGAAATAATACAATTGACTATACATCACTCACTTTTACTGGAGCCTTAACACTAGAACTACCACACCAGTCAAAATGTTTTGTTTTAAAATTTCTCCTTCATGTTACATTTTTTGCTCTCAACAATGTCATGACTTTTGCAGCGATAACTTAAGAAATAGTATAATAAATAGCATTTTTTCTCTTATTCAACGAATACAAAATGATTTCGCATCATGAGTACTTATACCAGCACCAGTCAAAATGACTGCTACCAGTTGAAATGTAAAATCATGCTGCGATTTGCTTACCGATCACGTTTTGTATAACTACAAAGTGTTTCTTAGACCTTTTTAGAATTTCTTACAATTTTGTGTCATTCAGTATGATGATGATAATTATCAGGAAAAATCTTGATCGGTCGTAATTCTAATGCAAAACCTAATGCATTCATGCCAACATTCATTCGAAAATATATTTAGTCGTTCATTTAGATCTGGAGACTTTGGATGTGTTATGATAATAGAATAGTTATATAATTTATAATAAACGGCATTTTTTTCAATTAGTATAAGGTGAGGAAAATTATTACAAATGTGAACTTTATGTAAGCATTATTTGTGATTTTAGTTTTATAAGCCCTGAAAATGACTTATTTTTTAAAGACCAGTCATTTTGACTGGTTTTGGTAGAAATAGCTTCGACTTAAGTGTGGTAGTTCTAGTGTTAAAGATGCATAATAAGTATTTAAATATACATTTTGCAAAAAGAAGAAAAGCCTTTTATAATATTTTAATTAGTTTCTCTTCAAAACCAATAAGAAAAGGTAAATAATTAAAAGGGTAAATGAACATAAAAAGTACAGTAAGAAATGAGGAACGGAAAGTAAAATGTAACAAGGAAAAGTAGGAGAAGAATGGACGGCGAAAACAAAGCATCGGGACAATGCAAGAGCAAGAAATAAATTCATCTGTTGTCATTGTGTATACTCGTAGTTGCAGCACTCGTTGAATCCTTAAAAGGAATTGTCGCAAAAACGGAAATTAAAAAAAAGTCTGGGAAATTCGTAACAAACTGCAAGGCAGTCGGGCTCTTGAAAGGGGCCAATGGTTTAGATGGGATTGGTTTTTCCTCTTGCCTGGGTGCTATGTGCCCACTCAGAGTCATGCAATTTTAATTAAACCTTTACATATAGAATAATAATTCTAAAAAAAACCACTGGCATCTGAGACAATAAATATTGAAATGAAATTCATGAAACTACAGGACATAGTTTTGTCGATGATGATTTTCATTGATTACTCTTTAGAGAGATACGCTCATCCTTGTTGGAAAGTTTGAGAAACAGATTTGTATCTTTCTTTGACAATATTATATGCCATGTATAAAAAACTCTCCTAGGTTAATCTTAGCGGTAAATACCTTTAACATGGGTTTGTATGTGTTTATATGTTCCTATAAGCAAATGTTTTAAAATAAATAAATAAATTTTACAGCTTCGTTGTTTAATAGGACAAGGCAGGAAGTTATTCAAGCTTTAAAACAATATATCGAAAATAGTTAACATATTTACATACAATACATGGAGTATATGATATGTAGCTGATGCGGTGAGATATCTTATCATATAATAAAATATTATTATTATTTTTATTACTATTACCGGCCATTTCATAATCTCGTTGACCACATTTTTTTACCTGCTTCTTCGTCCTGTTTTCCACCATAAATTTTTCTTACGATCTTGTTTTCAAAAACCCGAAACTTATTTTCCGCCTTCTTAGTCAGAGACCATTTTTCTCACCCGTAAAGTGTCACTGGCATTATGATGGTCTTATAAATAAATGCACACTTTACCATTTCGAGGCAAAAACGTAATTATGTGAATAATTTCTTTACCGCTAAGGTATACGCGTTGCCCGTATACAGCAGTTTATCTGTTTCGATTTTTATGGTACTCAGATATTTGAATTCGTCCACTTTTTTAAAGCGTTTACATCGATGGTTTTATTGTTCCATATAGTTGTGATGCGCCCATGTCATTTCCGTGTTAATTTTTCTGGCATATTTTATTAATTCCGATTTTCGATTCCTGCGGCCGACTAATTGCTTCTTTTACTTTCACAATGCTTGGCAGTTCTTTCCATATGTGAAACATCATTTTCCTGCTGGCTCTCCATGTACATTCAGCAGTTTATGGAAATATCTTCTCCATAGGACTGCAATTCTTTCATCGTCCGAAACCAGCTCCCCATTATCGTTGCGAATAAAACCTGATCTGGCCTGTTATTTTTCTTGAGTTGCTATTTACCAGGACCTTTGCTTTTTCCTCGCATTCTTCGTAGAACCAAGGCATTTTTTTGGGGCTTTGAAACAGCCTAGTTTGTTTTCGGGTATCTCTTTTACCACACTCTTTATTGTTGACCGTACTACTTCTGTTTCGTCGTTAATAGCTAAAGTCAATTATACAAATTAAACATATTTACTTGGATACAGTGGTTCAGATTGAATTAGCGAGCAAATAAACATTTGTAGTTATTAGGTCTGATTCGTTAATGATAAAAATAAAACTAGTTATCTGCGAGATGTGGCTGGTGATGTAATGGTCTGTTAATCCTGTGGAGGGTTATTTCACATTCGAGTTGCGCTGAGTCCGCTCTCCTATAGTGTTTTCGAAATGTGGTGTTATTAGGCCTTCTGCATAACGGGGAAAAAAACAGTTTATTTTTAGGTAGACAATTAGAACATTTACTGTGTATGACGTAAAAAAGTTTTAAAATAGTACTAAAATTAATGTACATATGTCTCCTGTTTAAGACCTAGCAGTGGCGCATTTACATGGGACACACTTCTATATCTCGGAATATTGTCAATAAACTGGATGCAATCAGTAAAAACTACATTCATTTTGGGGTTACAATCAAAATTGGGACAAGGCTACACAGAAAAATGATATGTAAAACGGGCGGTCCGCGTACAGGTTGGCCTTACAATTTTCATATAATTTAATCTGGAAGATCATTTATGAACATACCTAGAAAATACATAGTAGGGGCCCAGTACTGTTCCGGAGTTAACAGAAACAGAACTTGATATTCCCTCGTTCATTTTAATTATCTGGACACGAAGTCTGAGTGATGCAGTGGTAAAACCAAAATAATTTTTCAATGCACTCGAATGCTTTGGTATATGTGGTCAAGAAGAAAAATAATTCCGATTTTGTTTGAGTCCAGTGTTATACGCAAAACTTTGATAACCACAGATTCACAGTTGTGCTTATAACGAAATTACTTTACCACTTGAATAGGTTGTTACCGGCATCTAAGTACCTTTGTATCTGGCCATAATCTATTTCGCGAGCTTTAGTTGAAAAACGGATAAAACTGATTGGTCTGAAATCGGACGGAACTGCCGTGTCAGTTTTTTTTTTTTTTTCAGAATAAGGACAATTGTAGCTTCTTTCCACTTCTCGGGCAAGCGGTTGCTATAAATATAAAAATTAAAGTCATGAAAAATCAGTATACCGTTGTAAGTTGAAAGTTGCTACAAACATTCATATGTGGTATCTTGGTAAAACTTACTTACTTACTTTTAATAAAGCCCTAAAGCATTAAAGAAGAACTTGAAAAAATTCCAAAATATAATGAGCTCCGTTTTTGCGCTTCTCTCTTCAATCCTAACTACCAACTGCCAACAAGCTTAGAGCTCGTAAATCGAATGTTTCTGGCTCTGATTGTAGTTAGATAGACTACTTAGTTTTTTAAAGCTCAAACAAACGTTTTCTTTTGCGGATCTGCTGTTAATAAGATTGTCATACCATGGGCAAGTGTCTGTGTGATTTGAGGCAAATTTATGCCAAACAATTCATTTAATACATTATTAAAAAGACCAATTTTCTTATCTAGGTCAGATGTAACATAAATAGAGATCCCAATATAAGATCTGCATTTTTTTATTTACATTGGTAAGAATAAAGTCGTGGCATGATCTGTAAGTAATTTTTTTGTCATTGCATGGGATGGTCTTATTATATTTAATAGAATACTTAACTGTAGAAGACAGGAAACCTATTGAGAATTTCACTTTGATATAAATATTAACCCCTTACATATTACGTTATTATCTACCTTAAACACGTGTCTTTATCAACTTTGCTTCTAAGTCTGAACTCCAAATTAGCGCTCTTTGCACTTACCTACTCCCACAATCGCACGGAATTGAAATCAGTAACTTTTCGTATAATATGGAAACGTTCGTTCCTTTAAGTAAGCCCAGCCATTGGAAGCGCTAAGGTTGTACGACTCCCTCAGGTTTCGGTACCGAACTCTCACCTCGCTTTTTTCATCTCGAAATTTAGGTTTAACCCCGACAATAAATACAAGTACTTAATCGAACTTAACACTTGGATTAATGAAATTAAGGTGACGGCAGTTTAAGCCTGGACTACTGAGCTTGACATCGAAACTGTTAACACTTCACAGCATGCGGGCGATAGGTTAATTGGAGACATATTTATATATGAAGGTAGGTGGATAGAACAGACTAGGATTTCGAAGCTTGTGAGGGTTAGTGTAAAAAAAGATAGAGTTGTAGAGGATCATGCAGTCAATAGGACCTATAAGGAATCGGTGAATGAAAATGAGGTCGAATAAATTTCTTTGTTCTTTTGGAGTGTTCAAGTTGATACGTCCAAGGCGTTCACACTTGATGTCGTTGGCGCAGAGTGAGATGCGGGAATATTTAATTCCAATTCCAATTTGGTAATAGTAAGAAGTGGACCAAAATGGTTGCCTCAGGGGCCGCCGCAAGAAGCCAAGAAAGGACTAGACAACGCAAATCTGACACGAACACTATAATAACGGTTTACCGGGCAAAGTGCTTTCGAAGAGTTTGGGTTTATGTAAGAGCTCGGCAATGGCACAGTAATAGTTAACGTCGCTTTTCGTAACTTCTTTGTGTATGAAGTTATAAAACAGGCATTCCATATTAGGGGAAATTCTACTAGAAAAAGGGGACGAGCTGAAGATTTTTGAGCAACATGTTTTCCAAAATAAGGTACGAAGGCCATCAGAGCGAGGATCAATTTCATCAATAATTCCACAGTCTTAAAGGAGGATGAAGAGGTCAGATAGGGATTTTAAGTAAGTCCCTGAATTGAGCTGAATCATATAAAAAGTGTCATTGGCGTAAGATTTTTTTTAAGACTTGCGACAAAAATCGGCTATTTTTTTTCGGATTATTTAGAATTCGTCAATGAAGAAGAAGGAGGTTGAGTTTTAATCAGATTTTATTTTATAATTGATAAGTTGAAAGATGGATTTAGGATAGTTTATAAGTATGGTTTGCGTATCGATTAAACAAAGTTGGGAAAATAATCGTAAAGCTCGGTAAAGTGAACAATAGTCATAAGGGGATTAAGTAACGACAATTGCCCACAACTTGTTCCTTTTGTTTTCCAGATAATGGAGCTGGCGATTATACCAAGGGAGGGGTGGAAGAAAAAGTTTTGTGCCGAGGAAAGGGGTCAAAAAAAAATGACAATAAAATATTTTTCTGTTTAATATGGATATGGCGTCATTTTTGGTTAGGTTTTCAAAAATCAAGGGTGCTTTATTCAGATATTCATTAATTTGGCTACATTTTGCTTCATGGAAATCGTAAGAAAATAAATGTTTAGGGTTAGTACCCTGTAATGGAGGATCGTGACAGAATCTGAAAAAAGGGGATGATGGTAGATAGGGAAAGGGGACAGAGTGGGACAGAAGAATTAAATAAATCAATCGCGAAAGGGGGTCCAGTTTTCTGCCCCTATGACTAGAGATGCCACTAACTTGGCAAAGATTAAAACCAGCTAGGCGGTTTAGATAGAGACATATTTTGGCTGAAGTGGGATTAGAGGCAATAAGAGATGATGGGCGTTCGATAAAGTGCGTTTAAGATAATGAAGAAAAGGCGAATTTCATCATATTTTATCGTGAAAGAATATTGCTAAGGGGTATGTGTCAATTGAGTTTAGGATGGTTGGAAGCAAGGCTAAGGATACTTTTAAAGTTGGGTTGGTAAGTATAGGTATATAAAGGCTTAGAATGTAGAGTTATGCTTAATAGTTTTTAATTGAGGCTTCGTTTCGCTATATTTGCTAAAGGCTGTTATGCCGAGAGTGAGTCTGATGCCATCGGAGTTGAAGTATAGCTATACGTATTTTGATGAGATTGACAGCTTCAGTTAGGTTGATTCATAATTTTTAAGCGTTTCGCAGCTAATTAATAGAATTTACAATTTGTTGGTGAATTCTTGTGCCCAGCCATTGGCGTCGAGAGATTGACCTTCAATTATGAAAGTAGCAATTTCATCGTTGCTACCTTAAAGCTTTTGGAGCCGCTGATTTCTCTCCTGTAATATCAAGGTTTAGCCAAAGCTGGTTCTTCTGCTTTCGAATTTACGATTGTTTGGATATAGTTCAAAGATGCTGTTTTCAGCGGCAATGTCGTAGTACAAATTAGTGGGGCGGAGACATTGGCTTTAAGCAATTGGTCTCGTAATGAATTACTACCAACGCAGCGTTTTGGTTGGAAACTGGCCAGGCATGTATATGTCGTCATTTTTGTTGATTGTTGTATGTACCTATACTTACATATTTCATTAACAATGTTAGATCGCTTAAGGTGAGTCTAGTAGTATAACACACTATGGAGGATATTTGTTTGATGAGTGACTAAAATGAATATATACCTATTAGGTTTTTTTTTTTTTTATAATTTGTGCAGGGTCAAGAGTGTACGCTCTTATAATGTTTGTCACACAACCTGGACGGGGTGCAGATGGTTTGTGTCGAAGATGTTCGTTCATTACTCTCCGCGGGTGGTTGTCTTGGGATTCGAGAGATTCGACTGAATTTGTCGCGTTTTTTGTAGTTTATATTTTAATAATTTTATTCCATGCCATTAAGATATTATAATGGAAATGCACACCCAGAGTATGAATTTTGAACCAGAATCCGAACTATAGGTATCAGTGACCAATTTGGTTAAAGCGGTCAGTTGTTTTTCCAGGCATTTGTATTTACTTGCGATCGAGCACTCTACTGTACAATTTACATCTTAAATATCTTAAAATCGTATTATCAGATTATCAGATTTTAAAAGACGTCCGTGCAGGGACGGGTTAAGAATATCCCTGCAGCGATACCTCTCGTTTGTCGTAAAAGGCGACTAAAACAAAGGTAAACGAAAATCACATCTAGGCAATTTAGAAAACACCAAGGTGAGCCTAGGGACACATATACCACCATTAAACTGCCCCACAAGTGTACATGCAAATCAGTGGGTTGACACGAGTGGAGATCACCGGTGTTGTAAAAGTAAGATCAAACAAAAACATCAGGAGCATGCCAGTGTCACAAAAAAAAAAAAAAAAAAGGCAGGCCGAAAAACAATTGGCCTCAGCGATGAAGTAATCCCAAACCGGGAAGCGGACCAGTAGGAATGCAGTTAAGTGGGAAGGTTATGGTCCTGCACTTCTGACCATAACAACGCCGGAAAAAGGAAAAGAAGAAGAAGAAGATCAGATTTTAAAAGAAAATATTGTTGTTATTTATAGCAGAGTTAATATTTTCACTATCGATATAATCGTGAACAAAACATCTAAGGGGGATTCAAAATATCCTTTTAAATAAATAATGGATTCTTTGCTTAGTTCGATGTAGGCGGGGTGATTTGTGCCTCAGATGATAATTTGACGTAGATACATTTGCAAAGAACACGGTATGCTTTTTCAAACGCTGACACAATGTCCAAAATTACAGCAATCTAATTTAGAGTCGGTAGAAAATGAACAATGAGTTAAGATAGAAAGCAAAGTAAGCACTGATGGCAGAATAATTGGAGTCAAGGCGAGTCACGTGCGCTTAAATATTATTAGCTAATTATCGAAAGCAGAAAAAAATGGACAAAAGAACACAGTTAAATTGCGGAGCGAAATAACACACGACAATGGAGTGCACTTCTGACTTCGAAACCTTCAATATCTTCCAAGCCTCTGAGCGATAGAGAACGACTTAATTGACAAGAGCTGATGCCAGCCGTTATTTATAGTACATAGTTATTACATTACCTCTGAGAGATCGAAGGGCTCAAAAGACAATGCACAGGTATTTAATTTGAGACACCAGAGAGCCATATACCAGAACTTGCGCTTTAAAAGAAAAACACAAAACATTAATTACTTCCTACTTAATCATATGCGATCTAAGCAGTTCTATAATAATTCATGAAAAAAAAAAAAAACAAAAAATTAAAAAGTGGGTTCACTAAAATCGAGTTGAAACAGGGCTTGAAATGATATTACGATCACGAAAATCAAAATCGTGTTCGAATGAGCATTATC
The DNA here is from genome assembly GCA_958301585.1 of Merodon equestris. Taxonomy (NCBI): domain Eukaryota; kingdom Metazoa; phylum Arthropoda; class Insecta; order Diptera; family Syrphidae; genus Merodon; species Merodon equestris. The sequence goes on along the minus strand of OY284414.1, from coordinate 42,310,771 downwards.
CAACACGATATGTTCCGTCGCTTTGGATATGAATATTTCATATGATAAACCGAACAGCGGACTTTATTTAAAGATACCAGTGGTCGCCACTGGTGATTGGTGGAAGCGGCTTTGTTGTTATTCCAACAGTCTGCACGACGCCACAGAGCCCAGCTTAAGGAATAATACTAGGTGTACAACATTGCTTCCGCCATTTTTTCCCCAATATTTGAGGCTTTAATGAAACAAATTAGTTACACATGTATTATTCAAAGTATTTTCAATCGCTGGCCACTACTTTCTCCCATCTTTCGGGCAGTGTACTAATCCTGCGTCGAAAAAATTGTTCATCTTTCGAAGCGATCCACGAATCGATCCAATTTGTGACTTCTTCATGAGATCGGAAGTGTTGGTCAGCCAGGCCATGCGCCATTGATGGAAACAGATGATAGTCAGCGGGAGCAATGTCTGGAGAATACGGCGGGTGGGGTAGGACTTCCCATTTATCGTTTCCAAGTACGTTTTGACCTCTTTTGCAACTTGGGGTCGAGCGCTGTCGTGCTACAAAATTACTTTATCGTGCCTCTCGCTGTATTGCGGCCGTTTGTCTTTTAATGCTCTGCTCAAACGCATTAATTGCGTTCGATAACGAGCACCTGTGATTGTTTCACTTCGTTTTAACACCTCATAGTACACGACGCCAAGCTGGTCCCACCAAATGCAAAACATGATTCTGGAGCCGTGGATATTCGGTTTGGCTGTAGGCGTGGAAGCATGGCCGCGATATCCCCGTGATTTTTTGCGTTTAGGGTTATCGTAATGAACCCATTTTTTGTCCCCGGTTACAGTACGATGCAGAAATCCTTTCCGTTTTTGCCTCTGAAGCAACTGTTCACAAACACACAAACGCCGTTCAACGTCTCTTGGTTTCAACTCGGGACCCAAGTTCCTTCTTTCTGAATCATGCCCATGGCCTTGAGACGTTTTCAAACGGCTTACTGTGCCACTCCCACTGATTGTGCCAATTTTTCTTGAGTTTGACGCGAGTCTTCACTCAGCAATGTCTCCAATTCTGCATCTTCGAAAACTTTCTCTCTTCCACCACTATGCCGGTCTTTGACGTTAAAATCACCGTTCTTGAATCGTTGGAACCACTCACAGCACGTTCTTTCACTAATAGCGTCCTCACCATACGTATTTGAAAGCATTCGATGAGACTCAGCCGCTGTTTTCTTCATATTGAAACAAAACAGTTTGAAATTGACTAATGTTTGAATGGTGTTCTGTTGACCGAGGTCCAAGCCAACTGACCGCTACTTACCGTTATCGCAAGCCCCGGCGAAAAAGAGAATACCCTCTTAAATCTAATATTTAAACTGATCGGACCTGTAGTGGCCACCATTCATATGTGAAGTTTCTTATTGGATTTGCCACGAGGTTTAGTTTCCTAATCTTGGGTCTAGTTACTATTTTCACCACATACAACTAAAGGGTTCAAAAACAGTGGTTTTTGGTCCGAATTTTTTCTCAGATCTATAATTTTTTAGTAAGGCTAGGAAGGTCTATCAACTTGAAACCCGCCAAGGATTCTTATATGGAATTGATGTGACTGATCGCCAAAAATAATAATGATAAGACGGCAAAAGAACAGTAGTCTAATAGTAAGTATACTGACTGCTAGAGATGTTAATTAGAATCCTAATGGCAGAACTGCCTGCGGTAGTGTCAGCAATTAGCAGGGACTGATACAATCTTCTGTATAACATTTATACCTCCATGGCCTAATTTGGTCAAGGCGACACTGACAGCACCTTCAACCACGGTCTCATCAAGGGAAAAGTGGTCTCAAGTCGTTCTGAATTTATAACCTAAGCATGTTCGTGTTATTCCCGTCATCTACTTTATAGACTTCCAATTTCCCTATATTTATCCAATATCCTGCAGTCTTTTGATCTCGTAATTCTGTTCGATTATGCTGATAGTATTTATATTCGCTTCCGCACATAATTAAGACCGTAGTTATTGAATTCGTCTTTGAGTTGGTGGCTACGGCTTTTGTGGCCCGAATTCGAATATTCCTTCTCGCTTTTCCATTTATAAGATGTTTGAGCGAATTTTGTTTGTTAGTCATCTGCTTATTCATTGCGATGTAGGGATAAGTCTTCTTTCACTTGTTACTCACCTGTCCCACTATTGTATGTAATTCATATTCAGAATATACCAAATATGTACTATACAATTTCCAGAAGCAAAACAGAAAAAAACAATCCTAAAATAATATCAAGGTTATTTAACGTCCTTGCGTGATGTAGCTCATTTTCGGTCAAGGTAAATCAGAAGCCTACACTTTGCCGAGCGTACACTAAGTTCCTGATTTATGAAATCTAATGTCTTAATTAAACACATTAGCATATTTTTATGAGCATAGAAAATAAGCTTTACCTCAGTCTGGAAGAGTGTTTGCCACGGAGGATTAGTGTTTAAACGTTTCTTGGAATGTAAGACCCACAAAAACGATTTCAACATAACATCTACATCCACTCTTCAGCTCTTTCCAGCAACACATGGCGGTAAATTGTGGGCAAGCACGCAATCTATAAATAACTTTTATGTACGTAATGTTCGGAGTGCAATTATAATAATTAGATGTAGTGATAACATAAATGCTGCTCTCGATGCTTCGCGTAACTCTTTGACATACAAGTATAAATACGAGTAATAGCCAATAATATGTAGAATGTTATCAGCACAGATATCCTATCGGTTGAACAGGCTGCTAAACTGGTGGTTGCATAAGTAAGAGCTTGAAGTAGAAGAAAGCTGAGAAAGCTGGGGCAGATACAGCGCAGAGAGGCCTCATGCTTTAACGTCGTCTTTTCAGGCTCGCAAAGTACGAGGCAATGTAGACTTATGATAGCCAGAGCAAAAGATAAAGCCCCAAAACCCCCCTTATGCTTACACATATAGTTCAACAGAAAGGTTGAAAAAGGATTTGGGCCTGGCAGGTGGTCATTGATTGCTAGAAAGAAATGCTTTCACTCGAGAAAGAAACATGTTCGAAACATGCCGAACAAGAAGAGCACGGATAAGCGAGACAATATAACGAACCTCTGCAAATATTATCGAATGATTTTATTTTCGAAAGATAGATGCTTTTACTACGAAGGGTAACCCCCTTCCAGGAACGAGGCCGAGGAACACGAGCACAGTGGACGTGCGCGAACCGATAGTTCGTCGTATCCTAGGAGCGGCTCCTATCGGGATCTCATGCTGCTTGTCTCTCGACTAAGACTGGCTGACACAAATAAACTGTCTACTAACTGCCTACGGACCTTCGTATCCGACAGTGACCATTGCGGACTATGTTCCGTTATTACAGTACAAGACAAATTCGTGGAGATGGCAGAGTATGCCCAACGCACCCTTACGGTAAGAGAAGGGCGTGTTGGCCGCAATTTGCCAGTTACCTAACGAGAGCCCTCAGTTCGAGTGCCTATTACCCTATTTCCCCAAACTACGAAATTGACAGGTACCTTAAACAAATGGACGAAGTAGTTAAACAGACAATGAACAGTACGATACCACTGCATAGAAAAAAAAGTAGACTCCTGACAAGTCTCAAACTCTTGTACAGGCGGTTTACTGACAGACAAAACTTAGAGGTCAGGACACTAAAGTCACTGATTTAAAATCTCCAACAGTTAATTAAAGAAAATTACTTCTACCCATTAACTTGATATTAAAACGGACTGCCTCAGGGTACGGTGAACTCACCGATCCTTTTTATTATCTACTTCAGTGATCTGATAGCTTTTTTTCACTATTCACGAAAGTGATTTAATTGAGTACAGATCAGGTCCCACGATCAACGTAATCAGAAAAACAGATAAAATTGGCACAGGTTTCCAATTTTTGGAACGGACGGGCGTACACTGGCTAAACAAAGTCTAGTTGGATACCTTGGGATCTGGCTTACTCCAGTTGGGGATTGCTACTCCAACTGCTTGTACCACGAGAGGGTGCGCCTTGAGGGCTTTATCCCACCAGAGGCGTTCCTCTATTCACGAGATCAATGCAGCCCGATCCAGGGTTATCAGTACTCTTCCACGTGGCCTGCAATTCCGTGGTTCCTCTACGAACATGAAGTCGCGCTCCAGGAGCCCGAGCGTCTCAGGTTTATAATATCCGTGTCGCGCATAGATTGTGGAGACGTCGTCCGACAACATCAACGCTTTTGGTTGCTTGAGAGGATTTCGCTCATGTAACCTCTTCAAGACAAGGCCTGATAAACGCCGGCAGGCTTACATAACCTAAAGTAGGCTAGAGTTGTTTTGGGTAGGAACATATGTATTTTAGGCTGATGGGTAGTCTAACTTTAGTTTTACGTTCAACAAAAAAAAAAAAAAAACTATAAAAAAAAAGAAAAAATAAAAAAAAAAGATATTTATTATACATATATATATGTAATACATATTATGTATATACGTATATAAATATATTCTTTAATAAAGATAGATTAAGCTGGTTTTTATAATTTTTAATTCTTAATTTTTAATTTTTTATAATAGTATTAAAAAAAATATAAATTATAAATCTGATGCAGCATTTTCTTAGCTTAATAGTTCATCTTTTAAAACTATTTTAAGTAATTCATAAGGCTGAAAGTTATAGTTTAAGTTCTTCTATATATTTTAGAGTATCCGTATAGTGCCAGTAAGGTATTTTAAGTTAGTTATGTTATTTAAGCTATTGTAGTTTTATGCATTTTTGTCTAGCGTAAGACAGCTCTAGGTAAGATTAAAACCAATGTGCCGGCGCGCGGCTGTCACATGACAAAACCGCCCTTCCCCTTCCCCAGAGGAAGGGAGGGTTGGCTCCATTGCCAACATTCAATGGCATGAAAATGCCATAACTTTCGCAGATTGCAGACAATGTGGGGGTCATATGGGCCCGGTTGTACATAGATTTGAAAAAATGTGCCCACATTTCACGGCATAATTTCTAGGTTCCATTACACAGATACTCTTTAATCAGCTTTGGAAAAATGTTTATATCACCCCAAACTATCCCCAAAGTCCTATTGCCACTAATTGGATTTGCCTCATAAGGGTTGCTGTTGCACAGACATCAGCAAGGCCTTATGCAAAACTACTAAAAAGTTTGAAAATAATTTTTAAGTTGCAAATGCACAAAATTGCTCTTCGAATACATCCACTTTCTGAGATACAACATGCTTGAGTACAATGAGGCAGCGCCTCAAAACAAAAACGCACACTATATAGGAAAGAGTACCTATAGGAAAGAGGCTCTTGGATATGCCAAAAAACCTGGTCGAATAAAACACTAATGTGGTGTATCAAAGCAATGCTAGTATATAGGAATTTTGTTGCTGACCCAAATAGATTTTGAATCCTATGCACATACGTGATGTCTCTCTAAACGGTAAACTGCTTTGGCCAAGAATTTCGAGAGAAAAACGATAATGCTTGTCGATCTTCTTGAAATTTGAGGGTGCTTTTGACAAGATCTGAAAGCACGTTAGAGCGTCCTTCGTCAAACTCCAAAGAACGATCTCTGTCAATTGCACGAGGGCTTTTTCTAACTTGCCTGGCTCTGTTCCATATTTCGCCTCAAGTGAGGTGGCGTTCAGTACAAAATGGAACTCTGATGACAATGTCGAAACTTATTCCATCGCCCTTGGCTTATGTATAAGCTATCTGATGCATTAACACCAGCCATCCAGTTACGACGCAATTACATACCAACTTTCGGTAGCGAAAGAACTGTGTGTGTCCGCCTTTCTAGTTAAGATTTTCATCTTAATGGCTATGAATTAAGTAGTATACTGAAAAAAGTTGTAAGGCAAATTGCATCTTATGCAACGACAGGTAGTCTGTGCTCAAAGCTTAGCTTAAGCATTCTATCACCTGTAAAAGAGTACGTGAAATCAAGATACTCGTATATCAAACGAAAGTCATAAGATAAAATTCACTGAATCTTGTTTGAATAGCAAGTTACTCTGCGATCACGGGAAATGATGATAAGTTGGCCAAAATTAGCTCAGAGGAGGACTTCTCAGGATCTGAACCCACTGTAGGTTTGTCTATCGTTGGTCGGTTCCTCGACAGCCTTAGCGTTTTGAGTTACACAAACTAGGAATTATTTTAAATGTTGGTTCACGCTACTCTGTACAAAAACTGCAAATAGGAGGAATGGATTAGACATATAGGAAAAACGCATAGAAAAGAGAAATGATTTAAAAGTATCAATTCAACACTTACCAATGCATAACTTTATTAAACTTTCGTTAATAAAAATGTGAAAATTCACCAACAGAAGCTATATCTAATAACTCTGTTAAGCTGATAAAATGTTCGATTGCCCGAGCATAATAGTGAGATTAGCATATTGGAATGAAAGTTTATTGGTGGATATAAAGATGTATATAGCGATTTGTATCAACATAAATAAATAACGTGTTTTAGAAGGGAACAACTGAATCCGGAAAGGCACTAGAACAACATGCACAACAAAACTTCGCCTCAATAAGCTTTCTAATCCAATAAAGTATTTAGTAAATTGAAAAATACTAACTCGTGTACATAAGTATAAACACCAACATATAGGTATATATGCATAATCGCAATGCTGCTTAAAACAAAATAGAATACGAGTCACAAAAATGCACGTACTTATGGCCAAATACATTATCTCATTCCAACGAAGATTTTTCTACTACAAATGGATTGTAATGCATACTAAATAGCGCCATAAATGGAAATCAATTTCAATCCATTTCACATGGTAATTAATTTCCATACATTACATGAATTAAATTCTACAATTTTGCAAATGATTGATAGCAACCGACGACGACTGCACTTAATTTTAATTTACTTTTTTTACCATATTTGCTAACGAATATGCGAAACTCAAATTCCCAACATGATATCTATTCATGTGAGTTATTCTCAATTTTTCATTACTATCGATTCAGTAATGCATTGAAAATGCCACTTAGCAAAATTGTGTTTTAATTTTTTTATTAATTCTCACAAAAGGGTGCCGCACCTCAGCAAATGCCAAATTATGTTGGGTAACACATTTTGATTTTTGGGAAAAGCTTTTCGCTTTAAGACTTAATGAAGAGAGAACTCTATCACCGATTTTAAGGACAAAGAAGAAAAGGGAAAATGAAAATTTCCATCAATATATGTACCTTGAGTGCCAAAAAATGTACACCTCTGTGCTTCATGTTTCGAAATCAAATGCAGATTTTATTAAACGAACATCTTACAACTAGTTCAACAGGTTTATTTATTGCTTAGTTATTAAACGAACTATATAATTTAGCAAAAAAGGGCGATAACAAAAATTTGTACAAAAAGAAAAAATACAATACATCATATCTTAAGCAACTTTTTGCCACTCTTCTTCGACGTTTTCGACGTCTGATATAAAATGTTTTAATATTGTAATTTTGGCTGTGTGCTTTGGATATTTATCCTGCTACTTCACTCTCATCTTTTAACTTGCGACGTTTGGATGAAAGGTTTCCTACAAAAAATAATTAAAGTTGTTCACTGTGGGTGGCTTAATACTCTTAATACTTGTAAGTCCTGACTATGATCTACACTCCCCCCCTCTTGGAGGTAATGTTTTCTCATTTCTTTTAAATCAAATATCGTTTTCTCCATACCTTTCAGAACTGAAATGTGATTGGACTCTCGATCTGTGTGTTTTTTTTCACGGTACTTTCCCATGTAGCCCATTATCATGTAGTGCTCTTCAGATACTACAATACTTCTCATAATGGGAACATCTGACACATTTCAATATTTTTAGTTTGAGAGAACTACAGTAACACATACATTTTTCTTTACTTCTCGTACAGCCAATGCGTGGAGTTTATTAATTTTTTTTATATCTCACAATTATTGTTTATTCTAAACTTTAATGGCTCCTGACAAAAAAATGTTGCCAACAGGTAAAGACACAGCTGCCTTTTGATAAAGAAGAGAGTTAAGATCTTGAAGCTATATATGTAGTTACTCCGAAATCCTCGAGAGGAACCGACCTTACACTTCTTTTCTGATCGAAAACAAAAAAAAATCATTCTTCGAAATATTAAAACCTTACGCTGACTATTTGGATGATGACTCACTTACAGAGATCCCAGCGAGAGTTAAAATAATATTGATGCTCAATACTTCCTTGAGCCTAAGGCATATCCACTTTTTCGCCACGCGGTTAAAACTTTCCATCAATTGGAATTGAAAATGAATTTAGGGTCTTTTAAAAGTTGCGCCTTTGTCTCAGTAATGAATAATTTCCACATAGTTTTGACCTTTGTGAATTGTCAGTTTTGAAACTATGAAATTGCTCATTTGAATTTTAACCACAGGTAGTTTTAAGTTATTATGAAGTTAGCGAAATTTTGCGAAAAGTAACTCTCGAAGACGACTGTTGAAGAGTTAGTAAATAAATTAAGAAACTGGTTCTGTCGAATATAGAATATAGCACAAAATATGGATGCTTTACTGAAAATAGTACTGCTATAGTACAAGACCACTTAAGAACATTCAACACATTCACATCACCATCCATCGACTATTGCCTATTTTAAATAAGGGTTTGCATTTGCATCCTAACAAAAATCAAACAGCAGAAGAACTGAACTTAATATATCGTAATCAAATTTTGATTGAATTTTTTTTAATTGGTCACTATTAAAACACATTGTTGGATTATCACCCAAAATCTTTTTTAGTGATGAATCTCATTTGACATCCAAATGAAGGAACTTTAACTCTCAATGAAGATTAGTACAAACAAATAATTGAATATTTTTATTCTTGTATCATTAACTTTAAGAATTAGTTATCACTTTGTTAACGGCTTTCACAAGAGGAAATATAATTTTGACAGTGGATTGCCTAAGATAATGTTTAGAGACGTATACTGCGAAGTATATACACGTTTTCCCGCCATGCTATTGCGTTCAGATCATGTGCGCCGTCAGGAACACGGGAACATCCCACACGCAAGGGACAAAACATTTGTGTACAATGTGAAAAGTGATGAACATAAGCTGGACAGATCAAGGTGGCAGTCGATCGTCAGTAGTATTTGGGGGTACTGTAATCTAATTTGACGAATAAAGCATTTAATTAGCACCGGAGCAAGGACTCGCAAGGCATGAGTAAATTGAAGATTATTTGTACCTTAGTGGGTTGGCGACTAAGAATGAGCCTAGGATACTAACGGACGATACCCAGGATAGAAAATAACTCTAACTTTCGGTCCTTTACTGTCTTATACTCTATATACTTACCAGCGTGATCCGCCTATCAACACTCGAAGCATTTTAATTCACTCATTCCATCAAACGCAAAACGTGGATAGTAACCAGCAACCTCAACCTCATCTACGTTCCAATTCGCCAGCCAATTCGAGCGTCAGATAGGGGATATCATCAACTTTATCGAGAAAAAAACCCTGGAACAGGGAAGAGGTGCCCAATTAACTTCTACCTTGTCGAAATCATGGATCATACCGGAAAAGGCCCCACAGGAAAAGAAGGTGGGTCGTGTGGTATCTATTGTAGATACTGCAGACTGGCACAGAATTCTCGAAAACCAACAGCGTACCGTAGAAAAAAAAATCATCAGTACAAGGTCCACGAAAGAAGCTTTGCGGATATCGAAGACATAACAAAGAGAATCAACTTAGGAGGAAAGAGAATTAGCGGATGTTCAAAAGTTCAAACAGGACATTCTGGACCAAGTAATAGGAAAGAAAAAGTCAACGAGCTGGTGCAACGCTGCCAGCTGGCAATAACAATAAAGTCAAAATATTGTGCAAAATACGGCGTGCTGTTTAATATCATCGACGACATCCCAGTCCACTATTGAGGTACATGATTTCACATAAAAAAATATGTGTTTGATTGGACTAAAACTTTCACGCTAAAAAAAGGGGCATTCATAAATATTGGGGGTACAAATTAATTCGGTCCTTTTCAAAAGATGGCGCCACCTGCAAGTTGTGGCTGATCTTGGAAGCGATTACCTACTTCATTGGAAAGGTGTGACATCTGTCAACAATAATTAGTGTGCATCAGCGTCTGTTTCTGACAATAACATTGTTTTTTGCCTCTTCAAAAATGTCCGGATTTGTCTTAAATAAACAGCATTTGCGGGAAGTTTTGATTTTCTTCTTTAATTGCAGGAAAAGTGCATCTGAAGCCCATCGAATGCTTGTAGAAGTTTATGGTGAATCTGCTCCGACCGATAAATCATGCAGAGGGTGGTTTCAACGCTTCAAAAGTGGTGATTTTAGCGTCGAAGACAAAGAGCGTCTTGGCCAGCCCAAAAAGTTTGAAGATGAGGAATTGGAGGCTTTACTGGATCAAGATCCGTGCCCAACGCAAAGTGAACTCGCGGAACCGTTGGGAGTGACTCAGCAAACAATTTGCGTTCGGTTAAAGAAATTTGGATTTATTTAAAAGCAAGGAAATCAAAGGAAGGGATTTTTGCACCGGATCATGACTGGAGATGAAAAGTGGATATACTACGATAACCCCAAGAAGAAAAAATACTATGCAAAGCCTGGTGAACCCGTTCCATCATCGTCTACATCGACGCCAAAGAAAAACATCCACGGTACCACACGGGTGTGGTGTACTACGAGCTGCTAAAACCAGGCGAAACCATTGATGGGAAACGTTATTGACTACAACTAATGCGTTTGAGCCGTGCATTGCGTGAAAAACGGCCAGAAACGACCGAAAGGCATGACAAGGTGATTTTGCAACATGAAAACGCTCAGCCCCACGTGGCTGTAGCGGTCAAAAACTACCTGGAAACGCTGAAATGGGAGGTCTTACCCCACCCGCCGTATTCTCCAGACCTTGCTCCTTCCGACTACTGGCTTTTTCGACGGATGCAAAACGATTTGGTGGGTCACCGGTTCAGGTCTTTTGAAGAAATCGAAGAATGGCTCAATGATTGGATCGATGCCAGAGAGGACTCAGTTTTTAGAGATGGTATTCGAAAATTACCAGAGAGATGACGGACAATACTATGAGTGATGTATTTTTTTTTGAACACAAAAAAACGGACCGAATTAATTTGTACTCCCATATACTAGTTATAGTCATGGTGTACAAACCCGTCGTTCATATAAGTTAAAGTTAGTGCATAACATTTAGTTATAAAAGACTTCATACATATATTTCTCATATCTAAAGTGATTTTGGAGAATAACTTGTGTCACAATTGCTTCACATATTCAGTCTGGATGTACTTGTATATAAGGAAATGCACACTTTTTCTTCGAATGGGTCCATTGAAGAACCTACTTCAACTTGTTGCTTGATGAAGCAGAAACACGATTGTATAGAAAATCTTAAATTCCATTTCGTATTTATTTGCGAAAAGCTTAGGAAAATGTTTTTCTCATCGTATTAACTTCGCCGATAAATCAACGGAAAGCAAACAACAATCTGTGTAAATAATTTGTTTTTCCTTCTTTCAGCTAACATGAAGATATAAATTGAAGTTTACCTATCGATAGGGAATCGACTTGTGCAAGTTTGGTTTTGTTTATTTCCTTCCTTAACAGGAGGAGGATTCTTCAGCTTTTGTTAGTGATGTACATAAAGAAAATTGCTTGAAAGTTGTCCTTCAGGATACTCTACAATCTCATAGTATGCAGATATCTTGCCTAGGGAAACCTGACTCGTACCGAAACGAAAATGCTACAATATCTAGAAAAATATTGTGACAACGTGTGTAGTTAGTGCAATTGTTTGCCTTATTTAAAGGTGGAGTAAATATTGAGAAAAAAAAATGGTGCACGGAGATGGAAGTAAATTTTAATTGTGTTAACTCAATCGTGACATCGCAAGACGATAACAATACGAAATTGTGTAATACGAAAATGTGCTATATAAAATTAGGAATCCAGATGTGAGCAAACACGTCGGATCGCTTCAATCACCACAATGCCTGCTGCCATCATTGACAAGCTAATGCAAACTTATAAAAAAGTCTTCCTAGCTGGATATAGTCATTCACTGGACAACTTACTAAGGTCACTAAATGCATTTCTGTATTACTCTTTGGCAGACAGCAGTCAAAAGTTAACAAAGGCTCTAATATTTAAGTACTGCCTGTGGAGTTGAGTATATCTATTATACTGGCCACGTTAGTGTCAGTGATGCAGGCTACAAGCAGGAGAAAAAGGAAAAGCGTATAACACAAAAGTAAAAAGTACAATCTTCTATGTATCAATCAAATTGCACATTCGACCAGCGTTTTTAGCGGATACAAAGATATAAAGCTACAAAGATACAAAGCTTAATTATGTGGATTAAACAGATGAGATGGTGTGTAGAAAAGGACTTTTATCGAATCCAAGCCTTCAATTATTTCAAAAAGTAGGCTGATTTTTTAGGTCGCATGCAATAACGACTTTAGGACTTTGTCTTTATGCAGCTCCTGAAACAAACCCGAAAGAAACATCACTCCTCCTCAAAGCGTCTACGTGTGTAATTATGCTCCCTTTCGTGTGTTCTTGGTGACAATGAGGGGGCTATAGATTAAAAATACTTGAGGTTCTATAAGTTTTAATCACATTCACAACCCCAAATGTAAAGGGCTCACCCTTTCTAACAAGATTATATAGGTTGTACACTGTTCGCAACAGTTTTAACAAAATTTATAAAGATGAACATGAGGCGATGAAATTTTAAACAACACTTGTCCTACATGGGAAATATTTAATTTACTTTCATTAGGCAGTATACCATTTTTATTTACATTGTACGCTCAATAAACTAAATAAACCTTTGCACAAATGAACATTTGCAAAGTCTTAGATGCAATCCATGTTCAATTATGATGCCTACCATTTCTTTGAGGATTTGTAAATGTTCTTCTATGCCTAACATAACTGTTAGGTACGACATCCAGCTATGTTAAAATCTTACCTTATAAAGTCATGTATCTTTGAAGATTTTGAGTTGGTCTAGGTTGTAAGCTTTGCTTAGTCAAATTAAGATAGTGTCGGCCCTATCTGGCTATGCACATCTACATAGTGAACTTAATATGTTTAATCTTGCCTTTTTCTCGAAGGTTTCTCTGCATCCATAAAAAGCTAGCTTGTTTAGCCACGGAAATTTCAATTTTTTGTTTTTTTTACGAGGGCAGGTCAATATCTTTATAGACACTATAATTTTCAGTGGTTATTCTAAAAACCTGACCAATAGTAGGGTGTTTAATACGGAAACCAAATTTATGGTTAGCAAGAGTTTTCAATTTCTTCCTGAATCGCACTTATTTGGATTGCATCGAGCTCTACAATTACATCGTTAAAGCCCCTCTAGCCCTTTCATATGGATGGTATGCATGATAAGCACAATAGTTCAAGTGGGTTCCAGAAATTAAACATATATCGATACTACGTTCTTGTGGAAAGAACAATACTATGTTCTTTCGTAGAATACCATTCGCGTTCCATTAAACCTTCCTTAATATGTGCTTAAGAATTCGGTTAGGAGCTTGTTTCCTAAATACTATTGAATAATTTTATTTGCAAGCGTGGATACTGTCCAATTGGATTATGTAGGTATACTCCGCTAGCTATTAGGAATTCCTCAATGGGGTTGGTGAAAACTAATCCAATATTTGGATTATACTGCTGATCCATTGATATACTGATAGATCCCATGATCTGTGGATTTTCTCTTGTGTGATTTGGTTGTAGAGATATACTAATAACTAATAGGTCTACTACCTCTAGATAGACTACCTATTTTCGTCTCTGTATGGCTAACTGGTCTCTGAGCTTGGTGAATACTATTTTTGGCGCAGAGGTGAAGGTGAAAAAATGTCCCCATGCATCACATGGACCATGCTGAGAAGTCGTATAACTTTATCTGGCGACGCTACTTAATATTGAGCCAAATCAATTGTGCTAAGATCGAGGCAAAGTGAAAAGATTAAGTGCTTTTAAGAAGGAACCAGATTCTTGGCTTACCATTAGTGTTCCTTATTGTAGTTGTACTAGTTATATCGAACACCCTGTATATTTGAATCGTATACCTGTTCCGGAGTGATGCCCATGTCGATGTTTTAAGGAATGTTAGCAGATTCTTCGATGAACATTTCGACTGCAGGAAATTAATATTTACGGCGATGCGTATTATTAATAGCTGGTGTAAGCCGTCCGTGACGAATTCCATGAGGTCCTCCAAGAATCTGGCGGTCGGCAGATCTTCCGGTCAGCATACCTATTGGCATATGTAATATATATGTAAGTTGAACAAAAATACATTTGAGTGCATTCATTACAACGGCTGCCAGTGGACAAGAGAATGACGTGCCATTTAGACTGAATTTGGGCGAGATATTTTGATAGAATATTGCTTTGTTGAAAGGAAGTGATAAATTGATTGGTCAGAAAGTTTGTATATAGCAATCACAAAATTTGTCCAATTGTCGCTAGGTAGCGTTGCTGAGATTCCCCGATGGCAGACGAAGTGTTTCAGTACAGCTATGAATGAGTCTGAAGTCAGATTAAAGAATGCCTCAATGTGGATCACCTTTGTACTGAAACATACATATTTATTTATTATCAGTTTTGAAATTCCGGATTGTTGACTCGTTGTCCTTGTAATGAGAATAAAAAGAAAATGGCCATCTTGAGTTGCCAAGCATCGTGAGAGAGTCTCTGAAAGGAAGGCGTACGATGGTCCGACCGTCGGTTTTGATATGAGTGTGAATTTTAAAATTAGTATCACAGAATCGCTCTTCTTCGGTCATCGCATTCCTTGATAATTCTGCATCTTGAAGTTCCCAGCGAGCGACTTGGGAAGTGTATGCCGGCCCATTGTATTACTCCCATTGATGCGTTTCGTCTATTACATAGCCGGTGATAATGTTATATAAAACTAATCGGCTTCTATTGAAAGTTCGATATTCAGACTTCTGAAAAGTGATAAGTTAGCTAATTTGAATATTTGAGCCCATGGCCATGCTTCCGTGGAAACGTCATTTAGTGGCAACGGTGATGGCTTGGAATACAAAAACTTTAATTTGTAAACAGTCATCATATTCAGTAGAAACTGCTTAAGTAACTTCGCCTATGGTTGTTGCTACCTTCTTGGAGACAATCCACCAACTGATGGCCGGTTGTTGGACTCAAAGGAAACGTGGCCATAGGTTCTGAATCTAAGAGCGCTCGGCATGATAGTGATATTCCTGATTTGCTCTTTAAATCCAGTTCAAAGGACCATGAATAAAAATGCAAACATATGAAATATATTTTATAATTTGGGCTCAAAATATATTTTAGTGAATGAATTACAACGGCTGTTAACAAATAAGTTCAAGACAAACAGAAGGTGAAAGTAAGACTCTTATATTTTACATGGTATGGCGAGCAGCGCTCAACAAAAGTTCAGATACCTCAGACCTTTACCGACTGGGAAGAGTTAGATGAAACTAACTGAAAATGCATGTTGTTCAAGACCTTAGTAATCTAAACATATTGCCTGATAGTTTTATTCTCAAATAGTTCGATTAGTGAGGGATAGAGTATTGCTATAAAGATATCTCTAAGGAAATCAAATACAGACAAAATAATATCACGACAAATGAAAAGTAAGCGATTACTGCTTCATAACTCTGCTCCTCGTATTCGGTTTACGAAAGGGCGAAAGGGACGTCAAATAAACAATTTAAAAGGAGCGCGCAACATAAGAAAATATCTGATTCTCATTTTTCAGTGATTGCAGAAGAGATAAGTACAATAGCACGGGCGTAAAGAATATTAAGTGGTACTAAGGGAAATAGGAACTTAACATCGGCCCATATTACTGCCTTGGAATGAACGTGTATTAAAGGGAAGCCTTGCAAGGCCGACGAAATATAAAATCGGATCCGCAAAGATGATTGAACTTAATAAGAAATTCAGAACGCAACAATGTCACTTCTTTTACATCTGAACCACCATCTAAACAATGAGCACACGATTTTTCAATTGTTAAAAATCTAATTCTTGTAGCATTCGAGCCTTTCTGGATCTCTATGAAATCCCTTTACCGTCATCTCTTCAAGGATAGTCCGTCTGTGGGCCTTCGTATGTACTACGATGCATCTTTTCAGTTTTTTACTTTACCATAAAGCAATTTTTTTTTGTTCCCTTGATACAAATTTGCATTTTGGTCAGATGTAACTGGTAACAATATAGCACCATTATTTGCCATAGTAACTGTATTCCAAAAGCACGTTAAAATTTATAGATATTTGAGGCTTCATTCTTATACTTCCGTTTTATCACGTAAACAACTTGTCACGACCGTGACAAAATCTGCAAATTGCTTTGATGTTGAATAACTTCGTCAACGAGCAAAATTACAGCCCTTGGTATCGTTGTACCATCATTAAAGTCACTGTATGTTGTGGAATGCTCTTTATTTGAATCCAGTGCGATGTTTGCCCTTTATATTTGAAAACTAGATAGATAGATAGATATTTATTCTGTACAGAGATTTACAGATTTTCAGAGATTTGATATATTAAATTTCTTACTTCTGACTAAATTAAAGTTTTAATTTATTTTGAATCCATATACAATTTGTAAAATAATGTAATATATAATAAATATGTATCTTTGAAGTAAAATACCTTCATTAAGAAAAAAAAGACAAAAAAAAACGAGAATACAAAATGAAAATTTATATATATATACATGAAGGCAGAGTGGCAGCAGTGTTATATATTATGATGTCACTCTTGTTCGTGGCGAGAGAGAGGGACTCATAAGCAAGTCGTCAAGCAGTGAAGTCGCGGAATAGAATGTTGAATTTCGTTTGTTTAAATTGATCTGGGTCCTACATATTGTACATACATATATGTATATATACACATATAGTACATGCATATATGTATGTTAACATACTATGTATGTACATAAGCAAGCTAATTTTTTTTTTATTTTAGTTTTATGGCAGCAAATAGGTAAATATGTATTGTATTTACGAGTATACCACCAGGGCGGACCCCGCAAGCGTACCAGTAGGAATGCAGTTAAGTGGGAAGGTTATGGTCCTACACTTCTGACCATAACGACGCCGGAAAAAAAGGAAAAGAAGAAGAAGAAGAAGATTTACGAGTATACCACAGGAAAGAAATGAATTCTAAATAATTAAATAAATAAATACATAAGAATAAATAAATAAAATGAATATTATATATGTATATATACATATATATAATAATCTCTAAACATTTGGAAGAATGCCTGCAGTCAGGTCATTGACAAAAGGATTATCCGCAAAAATGCTGGAATTTATAAACTTATTCGTCAGTTTCAATATTCCTGTAGAAATCTGATCAACACCCGCTGTGGGGTGGTATGTCTATGTGTGGCACTGTATCATATTGGAAAACCGTAAAGGATTATAGCCTGAAATATAAGCTTTAGTATTATATTGTATAGTAATTATTTTGTTAGATAAAGTCAAAAGTGATTTTCTATTAATGAAAAGGTAAAGAATTTTCTTTGCGATATTAATTTTGTTAAGGGTTTAGGTGATGGGTTCATGAAATGTCAATTTGCTGTTAAGATATATACCAAGCTACTTACTTTGCGGAGTTCTTCCACTCAACGTTTATTCCATTTACCTGCAAGCTAGAGTAGGCAGAAAACAAGCTCTTCTTTTTCTAGTGAAATAGATAGCTTGTAATTTATCTATATTTTGCTTTATCTTCCCTTTATCACAATATCTAAAAATAATTTCTATCGCATATATAATATTGCTCTCAATTCATGTGATGAAAAAATAGCGGTGTCATCAGCAAAGCAAAGATACCTGTTTCACAATCTGGTAATTCTGGAAAATCTGAAGTATATAAATTGTAAAGTATTGGCCCCAAGTCAGACCCTTGTGGTACACCTGCATTAAAAAGTATCAAATCAGATACAGCACTATTGACATGCACTTAGAAACAACGATCAGACAGAAAACTTAGAACTATATTTCGTAAATAAGATGGAAAGTGGAAATTGTTCATTTCGAAGACCAGAAAAATCAGAAAATTTGAAAACTAATGGAAGGAATTTTATTTTCATGTATTTAATTTTTTTAAAGCGAGAAACCTTCAAGGTTTGTATCCTTAAGATCTCAACAGACCCTATTTCCGAATAGATTAATATCATAAAATATAGGTACAACCATGCCCACATGTCCCCATGCCATGTAGAATTAATATCATTCAACCATGTCCACATGCCTCCATGCCAATTTGGACTGTAGGTATCTAGATAGTTAAAAAAAGTATCTACTTATATAAAACTATTTTTGTATGTAGTACACATGGCATTGAAAAGCTTTCCGGTTCTCGCCGTTCGGAATCGGCATTAAACTTCACTTGTGTTAAAAACAAATCACATACAACATAACTAAATGAGAGAAGTTCGGCTCTGGCTCTTCATGAGCTATAACGCCATCTAATAACAATAATAATAATCTATGAAACTGTATCTCCATTTCTAATTGGCGGAATTCAGATTTTAGTGCACTATCGATTTCTGCAACCTTTTTTAATTCGACCATAATTATTGTCATCCTGTTTCTGGGTCTTTTACTAATTGTTCAAAAATTTGAAAACTTTTTGTAGTGTACCCGTTTCATGAGAATGCTACAATATTGTAGAATAGAATTATCAGACCGAAAAGGTGCCATAAAATAAGTTTCATCGCCACAATTTAAATGATAGTTTTGGAAAGAATACCACGGATATGAAAACTGGAAAATAACTTATTAAAAGCTCTAAACCACATTGACCTAGAATACCTGTACTCTAGAGCACCATTTGCATACATTGAAATCTACTCCCTAATTTCTATCTACGTTAGCAGAAGCATCTACGAATAACTTAATGAAGCATCGAGCTGTGGAAGTGAACACATTTCAACTTAATGTCATTAAACTTAGGTGCACCGAAAAGTCGAACGTGATTCCACGTTCGTACTCCGTTCATAAAAGGTAAACTAATAATAAAAGTTTATTCAACGGTGAGCTATTGGGAATCATACGCATGGAAATTCAGATAATCAAATTTATTTGCGAAGTTTGGAGTGGGGTAAGTACTAAAAATGTTGCTTTGATGGCTACGATAGAAACGTCCGCTGTGATCTAAATCAGAAGTTATGTACATATTTACAAAACATTTGTTTTATAAACAGAAATTTAGCCAAAGAGAAGAGCCTTTCTTCAAAGATAATTTCAGACGTAATGAAGGTCCTCCCTGGCCATGGAGGTTATTGGAAAAACCTTTATCGACTTGGTCATGATAAGTCCCCTTATTGCTCTGAGCTTTCAAACCAGGGGAAGAAATGGAGGACCACAATCTTCGATTGTGAAATTAAGAAAAAATAAGGTCTAATCTCTTTCAGAGATGTCGTTGAGGATATTGGCATATCGGTTGACTCATGCCACGACATTTTTTCAGTTATTTTGGATATAAAACGTGTGCCAGCGAATTTTATTCCAAATTTGCTAAATTTTGTCCAAAATATCGCTCAGGAACTTTTGAATGATGTGAATGACGATCCAGATTTTCAGGGAAGGGTGACAAAACATGGGTATTTGGTTATGACGTCGAAACCAAAGCCCGATCATCGCAATGGAAGTGACCAGAAGAGCGAAAAATGAAAAAAGCGAGTCCCTTAAAATGTGAAAGTTTTATTCACCGTTTTCTTCGATTACAACAGCGCGGTTCTTCATGAGTTCTTGCCAGATAGTCATAAGGCCAATAAGAATATCTTGAAATTAGTTTCCATTTAGGATCGCATTGCTGAAAGAGCTCAAGGCTATACCAAAAAGCGCGTATCAGAACCAAGGATTGAAGAAGCATTTTCGCAAGTGTGTTATATCTGAGAAGGATTACTTTGAAGGGGACAAGCTAGATATTGATGAATAAATAAACGCTTTTTCGAGAAAAGTAAAAAGGTAACCTTATTTTTTAACATATCTCGTATAGTATATGGTTTTCTCTTCAGCGATTTACTTACGAAAACTACTTCCTTACCTTCTTTTTTAAGTTGGTTTTAGCTATATTTCCTTTAACTTATATTCATACTGGGTTGGGCTTCTCAACTATAATAATAATTTAAGTAAACGTTCCTGTTAGGATGCCTCACTAAGTTAAGCATGATTAAGCGGAACGACATAATAACGGAACGAATAATTCTAGAACCGCCAGACCTTAGATGCAAAACATCACAAAGGTACTCAGGCTCGATAGAACTTAGATGCCGAGCGTCACTAATCTACAAGAGACATAAGAAAATCGAGCAGTCACAGGCTGCCACTCGTTTGTTATGGCTGCTGAGAAGTTTGGGAAGTCATAACAAATTGAAGTACTGAAGATACTGCGATTGAGTACAACCCATTGATTGAATATGTTAGTCACCGTTGAGTACCATAAAATAAAAAAATTAAATAATAGCGGAAGTGAGGTAAAAAACAAGTGGGATATACGACATCCAATATAACACTGCTAATTTTTGACAATAAGTACAAGTGGCGGGTTAAAAACTTTAAAATGAAATTCAAGTTGTTCGTTTATTTGAAAAGGCTACTTATACGTTATGTACATAAGACGTCAAGTTCCAATATATAACGAAAAACACCTACGACCAGTTTTTTTTTTTTTTATTTATCTATTTCGTTCTTAAGTTACAATGGCTATCGCACAATTTACAATAATAGTTCAGAGATATAGTATATTTAGGAAATTTTTCTACTGAAATGACACATTATTAAACAATGATAGGAAAAGATAACAAAAAAAAAATCAAAATTAGTAAAGAAAAAAATAAAAAATAATAGTAATAATAATAATAAATAAATAAATAAATAATAAAATTAATAGATAAATAAATAAATAATAATAAAAAATAAAAAATAATAAAAACAAATAAATAATAAATAAATAATAAACAAATAAATAATTGTTATAAATAGATGGACAAATAAATAAATATAATTAAATACTAAATAATAAATAATTAGTGAAAACATAAGTAAATATATTGCAAGAGTAACTAAATCATGTGCAATGGTTTCGATTTAATACATTTATTAGGAGGTTTTCAGAGAATTCGCATCTAGCTCTAAATAATTCGCATAATTTTTGTATTCTGTTGCTGACCAATTCAACATTTGCTCTGCTATGTAAATCCAAAGTGGAATAGAACCACGGTAGATTAAGCATTAACTTCAATACCTTATTTTGGGATATTTGTAATTTGGCTATATGGCATTTAGCACAATTATTCCAAGCTTGACATCCATACAAAAGAATTGCTTGAAATATTGCTTTATAAATGGTTATTTTATTTGCATTTGAGAGTAGTGATTTTCTATTGATAAAAGGATACAGTATTTTAATTGCAAGATTAATTTTTTTTTAGGGTTTGAGTGTGATGTTCATTAAAAGTTAGTTTTGTGTCTAAATGTATACCAAGATACCTGACTGATGTTTGCCATGGTATGACGTTACCTAAGACCAGTATATGGTAAGCTACCCCATCTACATTCCACGATTTTTGAAAGCAGAAATGAGCTTGACCTATTTCATTTCCTCTTGAATGTTAGGTTTTCAGTTTAGCTTCCTCTCAAGGACGAGGAAAATATAATAGCTGCCAAAGCAGTTGGCCATTTTCCTAAGAGCTTGCCATTATGAGTCTAATATAAGATTCTTGCGAACGAAAGTTCTACCCGTATGGTACTTAGCAACCTTTCAACGGAAATGCCAAATGATTTTCAACATTTCTTCAGCGTCCATGGAATCCATGGAATGTTGGAAGAAAATGTCGCGCAATAAGGCACGAGCAAATTTCCTTTATTTCTCCTAGAGGAAATAACTGTGAAGTTTGAAGTTTCCTTCGTTATCTTGTTAAAAGCAGTGATTTTTAAAAATACAAATTGGTGAATGTTATCTTTTAGGAGTGACATGGGTTGATTCAGATCTTTGTACTTTAATAATTTGGGTAAGATTCATGACTGCGCGTAAGAATATATATGATAATCAATAAAGCTAATTAAATTACGTTTTAGATTACATGAATATGTTAAACGTGTTTTCTATAAAATGAGTGTGCGCTAATTTTTAATTTCGTGGTTACCTGAAATAGATACTGCTTATTGAATGATGGGTTTCATCTATAATAAGGAAAGGCAGCAACTCTCATATGGATATGGTTTAAGCCTATGTACGAGTATGTGTACTAACTCAATCAGTCTAATCATTTAATGGATGAAAGTAAATCACTATCATCATGTGCTATATATTCCTTAAGCAATTAGGGTCAGTTGTGATAACGAGTTTGAATGTCGAGAAATGACTAAAATACTATTCACTGCCGTGTTAAGTTTACCAAAATATAGTTTTTCTGAATAAAAAGCCGAACATTTTTAATTATAGACACACATTATCCAGCTCGAATGAGGTGACAGGCGTTTGACAAAATGAATTCTACGACGAAACATAGTGTCCCAGATAGTAACAAGGTAAAAGAAGTGGTTTTCAAAATGAGTATAAGCAAGTTTTAGATCAACTTTCAGATAAACTTTTTCAGAATGTCGGGCGTCGCAGCCATTGCGATGCATCGTCGCAGGTTACCTATGTTGCTATGGAGATTTAAAACAGACGTACATAACTAACAAAGTCAGCAGTCGATATGATAAGAAGTATTCGGTGAAACCGCAGTTTCTTCGCTTACATAAAATAATGATTCAAAAGAATACCAATAAATTAACCAAGCATTTGAAAGTTGTTGAAAAGGATGTGATTTTCGAATTAAGAATTTTGACCCATCTCAAAATTTCCAAGTATGTTCGTATGTCTTTGTCAACGAAATAAAATATCAACTCATCCGTACAAGATTCTGGGTGAAGCTATGTAGAAGATTACCTTCACTCTGGAATACAGTTTGCTGCTATGAGAGCGAAAGCGCCCCGGTCCTAAGCACAAGCAGTTGTATGTTTGATGGAATATAGACATTGGCTTACCCAGACCTTAAGAAATGTGACCACACTTTATTTCACTTGACCCGAGAGGCCCTAAAGAGGGGCAAATTGAACAAAACAGTTTCTAATAACTGATTGAAAATCAACTTTCAGTTATCATCAGTTATCATTTTCCGCACAGTTTTTTTTCTTCATTGGCTCGAACATTATTTTGAGATCCTCCAGCGAAATAAATAGTGTGTTAGTTCCTTCACTGCCCCTTCTTTGCCATGCAATCGTCACAGAACCTGGTAGCACCAAAGTTCTCTGATCGCCAATTATTGGTGTCATTCACCTAATATACTTTCTAGAAGAACTCCGACCATCACCATATTCTCCTGAAGATACTCAATCACGTAGAAATCGTCTTACTGTTCATAATAAGGTGTTCATTTCCTGACGTTCTCAGAAGCTTCAGATCCTGAATGTTATTCCGATTGTTTTTTTCGAAATATTTAATTTATTTGCGAGACCATATTCACGCTGATATTCGTATTCTGTAATTTTCTTTGATTAACTGTTGGAGATTATTAATCAGTGTCTTCAATATCTAGACCTCGGAGTTTTGCCTGTTGGTTAAATACCTGTACAAAATGTAAGGCCTTGATAAGAGGATACTTTTCTGTCCGTGGAATGCATCGATTGTTGTGTATACTCTCGTGGTATCATGCTACCGTTGGTATGGCATCATCCTTTCCATTGTATGTTCAATTGCAGTTTACAGTTTATTAATTCATTTTAATATGATTACAATGAATATAGTTATCGCACAATATATAATACAGAGATTTGATACATTACATATCTTACTTCTGAAAAACAAAACAAATACGGTTTTGAAATGTGGAATGACTAGAACAAAAAATCATATTTGAAGGAAAATTTGAGAAAAAACCTTCAAAATAAGAAAAAAAAATAATAATAATAATAAATAACTAAATAAATAAGTAAAAATTGGTAAAATATAATAAATAAAAAAGCGGTCAAGGTGTGAACCGTAAGGTCCACACGACTAACTTCCCATTGAGAATGATGAAAGAACAATTTTTTTTTTGTATTATTATAATTTTAAATTTATTTAATATTTTTTTTTACAATTTTAACCGTGGAAGCTTTGGTAAAGGTAAACACCTCCGCCACCTGGTCGTCCTTTACCACTCCACTCCACTTCTGCCCCGAAATCCACCACGGCCGCTACCTCGTCCCTGTTTTCGGACGTGGCCACCGTGTCCCCGTTAACCTTTGTTTTGACCGCTTCCTTTTCTGTTTTCATCTTTTTTCTTTTTTTCTTTCTTTTCTTCATCTTCTTTTTTTCAGTTTTGGGAGCCACCATTTCTACCCCGTTCTGAAACAATAATAATAATAAGACATGTTTGACGATTGTTAATTGTAAACATTGTTAATAGCAATTTAATATTGTTAATAACAATTGAATATTGTTAGTAACAATTGAATATTGTTAGTAACAATTGAATATTGTTAGTAACAATTGAATATTGATATTAACAATATGTTCATAGTGGCTTGAACAAAGTGAGTGGTGAAAAAAAACAAAAATCGAAACAATTAATGAGGATCTCATGACATCAGTCAGCCTATCCACAGCAGCTACAATTGAATAGGACCACGACATATTTCAAAAACTCAACATGACGTAAGACGTATCAGAATATGAAATAACAATATTTTTTAAGTCTAATTCATTTATGACTATAAAACATAAAAACCATAGCTTCACCGAAAGCTATTTAACTGTTAACAACTTCTACTTACAACCGGGCATCGTTTATTTCTCAATTATTAAACGTGCATTATAATAGTAGTTTTCGACTATTCTTCTCAACACATTTTTTTGTATGAATTACATAATAATAAATCAACATTTACTTGCAAAAAGATTGTTCAATTTTTTGTATCCTACGATATCATTATAGACACTTTATTTGAACTATTAAAACTTTAGTTTATTATAAGCAAAAATTTATCGATACTATTCTCTAAACGTTATCAACAATATCCAACTGTTACAAAAAATATTAAATTTTTTTCAACTGTATTCAATTATTATTCACAATATTCGATTGTTATTTACAAAATTTAATTGTTATTAGCAACATTCAATTGTTATTAGCAATATTCAATTGCTATTAACCTTATTCAATTGTTAGTAACCATATTCAATTGTTATTAACAATACTCAATTGGTATTAACAATATTCAATTGTTATTAATAATATTAAATTATTAATATCAATATTATATTATTAATTGCTATAGCCTTACCGATGCTATACTTTCAAACCTGATATAAGTTTAGAGTTGTTGTAGAAAAAAAGTGTTGTTTTTTTTATAACTTTCTTTAACGACATTTTTCACAACTCCAAATGCATTTTTGCTAAAATACTCAGTCATAACAATGTGAATATGCAGGTATCTAAAATCTGCATGAATAAATTGTGCACTTCATTTATTTTAAAATTCAGCTTGTTTGCCTTTTTTTTGGGTTTCTCGTTAAAAAAAAAAAACGGCTGGACCGATTTCGCTGAAAATTCTTTCAGTTTTATGTTATGTAATTACGCGTCTAATGTATCTAGTCCCATGTTAATATCATCTTCGATTCTCAAGATAATCGAGACGAAAGATGATTACGAACACACATACACACATACGTACATACACACACACAGACATCTCTATAAAAACGTTGGATTTGGATTCTGGTGACCTTGAAACGTGGAGATATGTCAAAATTTGGGATTCACAAAATCGGCCCCATTAAAAAAACTTCCCACTGGATAATTTAATAAATAAATAAATTGTTAAATAGGATGTATAGATACACAAACAATATACAAAACAAGTAAATAGATATATAAGTAACAATAAGATAAATAAAGCAAATAAAAATATACATGTAAATTAACAGATAAATATATAAATAAATAAATATAAACAATACAAAGATATTTAAATATAGAAATAAATAGAAATAAAATAATAAATGGAATAAATAGATCAATAAATATATAATTAAAATGAATAAATAAATAGATAAATATGTAGATAAATTTATATATATGTTTTATTAAATATATGTACATATGTATACAGGGTGTCCCACGAGCAGTGTGCCAAAAAGCTAGAGCGTGTAGGTCTGGTCAAGACAAGAAAAAAATCGTATGGGAGGGGGGGTCCATTCCCCCCCGTTTAGCCGGGTGGGGCAATTTTCTAAAAAATTGACTTAATTTAGAAAAAAAATTATTAAAAATCACCAGTTACATCCACAATGCCGTGATATACTCTTTAATAAAGCCAGAAACCTTTCTTTTATCACGTTTCTAAACGAAGCTGTTTTAGGGAATAGTTTTTGAGAAATTAATTTTCAAACTCAAAATTTTGAAAAAAAATGAAAAAAAAAAATTTCGAACTATTTTTTTTCAAAATTGTATGTAATTAAGTACTAATTTTTTTTCAAAAATTCAATTCCCTAGTTAGTTTTTAGTTAAAAACAGAAAACCAGATGTAAAAATGTCTTGTAGTTTTTGAGAAATTAAAAAAAAACCCGAACCATTTTTTTCTAAGAAAAATCATTTTTTTTGGTTTTAACGCGGCTGAACTTGTAGGCAAATTAATGTATGACACATATACCTCCTTTTTATTATTTTTAAAAAATTCGGAGTTTTATGAGGATACAATAAAGTGACACAGTATTGGAATAACCCTAGACTAATCCTTTTTTTTTCATTGATAACGCCTGAAAACTGACCTGCCAATTTCGTCTGCGTCCGCCCGCTAGGACCTTAAGACAATAAAACCGCAATTTTTGGATTTGGTCCGACGTAATCCCTCCCTTAGTACAAGGAGGATAGCTATTATGCTTGGAGTGCCCAAATCTAGAGTATGGAGAGTGCTTCATACCGAAAACTTACACCCGTACCATTTTAGGCCATTTCAGGAACTCACCTCAAACGACAAGTTTTTGAGAGCAGAATTTTGTTGATCATTACTGCTTCGAGATGAAACTGAAGGAAACTATTTTGCAAAGATATTCTGGACGGATGAAGCACAGTTTACCAGAGATGGGATTACTAACTTCCACAACACAATTTGCATCATTAGAGTAACACCAATCCACACAACAAAAAACAAACTAAATCACAACATCGCTCTAGCTGTAATGTTTGGCTTGGTATTGTTGGACAAACTGTAATCGGGCCCCGGTTTTTGAATGCCGTTATTAATGGAGAATCATACCTGCAGTTCCTACGAGACCTTTTGCCCGATTTGATGGACAAAGTTCCTTTGGCCATAGCAGATAATTTAATCTACCACCAAGATGGAGCACCAGCACACTACAGCTTACGGGATAGAAACTGGCTGGATGATCATTTTAGTGACCGTTGGGATCGGAAGAAGGGGCCCCACGGCATGGTCACCTAGATCACCAGATTTAACTCCTCTAGATTTGTATGTGTGGGGATTCATGAAGAATTATGTTTACGAAGTGGAGATAGTATCTTTGGAAAAATCGGGATCATATTGAAAATTGATTATAATAAAACTCCAAAGTTTTTAAAAATAATAAAAAAGAGGTCAATGTTTCATACATTCATTTGCCTACAAGTCCAGCCGCGTTAAAACAAAAAAAAAGGTTTTTCTTAGAAAAAAAATGGTTCGGGTTTTTTTTTAATTTCTCAAAAACAACAAGACATTTTTACATCTGGTTTTCTGTTTTTAACTAAGAACTAACTAGGGAATTGAATTTTTGAAAAAAAAATTAGTACTTAATTACATACAATTTTGAAAAAAAATAGTTGGAAACTTTTTTTTTCATTTTTTTTTTCAAAATTTTGAGTTTGAAAATTAATTTCTCAAAAACTATTTCTTAAAACAGCTTCGTTTAAAAACACGATAAAAGAAAAGGTTTCTGGCTTTACAAAAAAGTATATCACGGCATTGTGGATGTAACTGGTGATTTTTAATAATTTTTTTTCCAAATTAAGTCAATTTTTTTAGAAAATTGCCCCTCCCGGCTAAACGGGGGGGAATAGACCCCCCCCATACGATTTCTTTCCTGTCTTGACCAGACCTACACACTCTAGCTTTTTGGCACACTGCTCGTGGGACACCCTGTATATTACCTAAATGGCAAATGAGTAGTAAATCAAGAGATTGACAGCAAAAGCGCAAGAATTGACAAAATTGTTTGTAAGTTTTGATATTCTTGGTGCTATCAGTTCAACACTCTTTTATGTAGTTTTATTGTAGAATAATCACGAGGTAAATTTAACATCATTTTTAAGATGTTTTATTTTGAGCTACCTGAAACTTTTTGATGTGGGACTGTGTGCAATTTCCCCACACTGGACAACCATAAAGAAGTATTGCCTGGAATATGACTTAAAGAATGATGCTTTCAATTGAAGGGGATAATAATGATTTCCTATTGATGAATGTGTAAAAAATTTTTATGGCAATATTGATAGTTTGCATAATATGTTCGTGAAACGTCAATTCGGGGTCTAGATATATACCCAGATATTTAACGGAATTTAGCCATTCCACGTTATTTTGATTTATTTGCAAGCTAGCTGAAGGGAGAAAAGAAGCTTTTCTTTTTCGACCGAAAAAGATTGCTTGCAATTTGTCTTTATTTAGCTTGATTTTCCATTTGTTATGGAAATTATGAACAATTTTCATCGCATTTTTAAGATGTTTCTCAATATTAAGAGCAAACTCATGAGATGAAAATATCGCTGTATCATCAGCATATAGAGCTGTTTTACATTCCGGTAGCTCTGGGAAATCCGAGGTATATAGAATTTCCTAGATTTCTGGTTGCAGATTCCTAGCACTTGTTGGGAAGTGTTATGGAAGGGTCTAAACACAAATTGCACATTAGGAAATGTTTGAATGTTTTTATGTTTGTCATCAATATATTTCATGATTTTATTTTTAATCACCTTTTCAAAAATGTTACTCAGGCTACTTAGTAAACTAATAGGACGGTAGCTATTTGAGTTTCCATTTAGCTGGAAAATACTCAGTTTTGAAGCAAGCGTTGACGATATATGTCAAGACCTTAAGTCCAAGTTTAGGTAGTTCTTTAAGGTATACATTTTTTATTAAATCCAGCCCATCGGACTTGTTTGTTCTTGGATTATTAATTATGAACTTAATATAGTCTTCACTGACGTATGCATCTAGAGGTACCCCTGGTTTTAACGTTTTGAAGGTTTGAACAGTATTATTGATTAAAGAATCTACTTTGCGATATATTATGATTATGCTCGAAGTTTTTAGCAAGTGCATTGGCTTAGTCGATATCCGAGAAAAATGTATCTATTGAATCCTTAAGATATGGTATTTGTCTACTTTTATTTTTAACTATTTTTATTATGTTCCAGAAAGGTTTCATTTTTATCTAAATCTCTAAACTTTCTATTTCAGGAGTCATTCCGCAATAGGACAATGTGTTCCCTAATTAGTTTATTTAGATATTTTACTTCGTCCCTGAAGACGAAGTATTTCTTCTACACATATTCCTTTTCTCTATAAGAACTAAGATATGGGGAGGGAATTTGAACAAACGGTTTTTATAGCTACTCTAGGTATACTCTCATCAGCTGCGTCAAATATTTGCTTTCTAAAATTGCTTACAAGATTTTCAACATCCTCTTCACAGGATATGTAATCTAAGTTCATATCCGACTGAAGAAGTCTTTGAACCAGTTTGGTTCTATAGTGGATCCAATTAGCATTTTTGAGGTCTTGAACATATTGGGTATATCTTATTGCGGAAAAATAAACCTTACAAGATACAGGATTATGGGCTGAACTGAGCTCGTTCAAAGCGACAGGTTGAGTTAAATAATTGGAACAGTTAGTTACAAACAGTCGAATTACCACGTGAACCTGTGGAACATAAGTTGGACTACAAGGATACATTACAGTAATCGGTAAAACAACAGAAACGTTTGAGAGCAAATTACCCCAGGCACTAGTTCGCATACAACCAATCCCTGTGCCTACAGTTTAGATCACCTCCGAATAAAAAGTCATCATTCATAGAAAAAAACTTATGGAAGTAATTTTTTAAGCAATTCTTCTTAACACTGGTTACCTGGCCACCCGGAAAGAAGACACAATAAACTTTTATTGCTTTCTGATTCTCAAATTTTACTTCAATACCTATATTTTCTATTAACTGCGTTCTTATAATTGGTGAGAGAGTTGTATTGTATCAATGTTGTATTGATTGTCTCACAAAAATAGCACATATACCGCCAATTCTAACAATTCTATCAGCTTTATAGCATTTGTAATTCGGGGTATAAAGACGATGAGTTTGGTTTAGCCAGGTTTCTGTTTCTAAAGCTATTTTAACATTTTTTTAATTTTAAAAAGTTTAGGAATTCTACGCTTTTATTACGAATCCCTCTTACATTCCAGGTAATAATATTTAAATTACTATCTATCATACTACTCGTATTACTTGTCATAATTTGAATACAAAAATTTTGTAGCTAATTGTGCGATAACTTGAAATTGATCTGATTTAGATTTACAAGAAAACAATTTTGTTATCATTTCCATGACTAATACATTTAATTCATCGATGGAGAAAAGTTTATTGTTGTTGTTTGTAGTCTCGCGAATTTCACTCTCCCATGGATTTGGCGGCGGCAAACAGCTGATTGCATCTACTTGTTTATCGGCTTGCACTGCTGATCTTCGATGTGAGAGAGAAGGAAAATCTGCCATTGATGACAGATCAATATGTTTCTGCACTGGAGCAATAACTGGAGCTTTTTCAACTTTTGTAACGGGTTTTGTCGCTACGAATCTGGACTTCCTTCAAAATTTCAGGGTGTCACGGGGGAAGACGTACAAAAGACGCAAGTCTCATTCTGGTTATTGATGTTGGTGTTGTTGGTTTTTGCGGTTGGCCAAATTGCTTTTAAATTCTAAGTACGTTGATCTGCTTAAACAAGCGAGAACGCGAGCTTTGTTATCACCATTACAATTTGCACATTTAACGAAATGATTATTGTTGCAGTCAGTAGTCTTATGTGGACCGGCACAGATTCTTCAATACGGGTGTTCGATAATAAGGGACAAAATTGTACAAAATCACGACAACACAGTTTATTATTTTGAGTCCACTCTGACCGATAGTTCACTTAAGACTAATGTGACAAATTTTAATTTTTAGCAACGGAACTCGAGTGCTCACGAATAAATTCAAATTCGTAAACACTCGAATTTCACAAATGAATTGAATTCGAGTGTGGGAACAGACAGTACCGTCGCTCGGAATATGATATTCGTGAGCGACCTAGTAATGACCGTTCGCACACTTACAATTAGTATCAACGCAGTAGAATGCGTGAGAATATAAATCTTAACACACTCCCCTCCTTAGAGGGTTCTTAGCCTCTAACTTAAAACAAAACCCTTTATTATTGTTATCTTGGGCTAAATATTCTTTGAATGAAGGTTAAACAAACGTGTTAACGAAAGATACTAATGTATTAACAATCATAGCAATAAAAAAAGAGAGAGAGAAAAAAAAAATTAAAATAGTGACCTAGACATTCACTTGAAAACGAGAGGATCTGGGAGCCGGCTTAGGCTTCCGTCGTCGATGACAGCAATATATGACCACCGCCCCAATCATGCCAGCCAGTAATAGATAGCCTAATCCGTAGTGATGATAGTCATGCCAGTTAATTTTTTCCGGTAGTTCCTCGGACTGCTGTATTACTGTGTTGATTTGATCCTTTAATTTTACAAATTCCACTTCATCAATGTCATGTATCTGCGGGAGGTCACTGGTACTTGGTTTTGAAGGCTTTAGAATCCAAGTGCTTATGTTGGTGTTTGGAATGAATGAGTTTTTGATGGTGACAGTATTATTGTACTCCAATATTCCCCTGATAGACATGGTTGGCATTTTGAGCATACAAGGTTCCTTAAATTCAAGCAAGCCATTTCCGACCACCGTTAGACCTTCCGTGATTTCGTTGCATATTAGATGGCCTGTTACCCGAGATCTTGTAGAGAATATCCACCGATTAGAACCCTTCAATGCCTTCCAGTAATCTCCATCGGGGATTTTTTTTAACGTGCACTCGTGAAGGGCATTGTTCTTATGATTCAACAGTGCTATTTCGCAGCTGCTCGTGGCAGCTTGCTTGGTGTAAGTGGGATGTACTTTTTTACAGAGAAAATGCTGCGACGATAATTCCTTGCACAAACTTAATTCGAATTCGGAGAGCAAAAACAATTCATCCCTTGTTGGTGAAATAGCCAACAATTGTGAAGACGTTTCAACTAGATAACTATACGACTGTTGTAGAATGGGAATAGGAAGTAGATTAAACAATTGAAATTCCGCGCTATCGGCAAGTGGGAGCCGCATTTCAAAAACAACCGCCTCTTCCAAAACTCTACCCTTCACCGAGGCCATTTTGTACAGGTCCATTGTTGATCCCTTTGCTGGTGTTAGTGTAGGCGGTAGATGTGCCTTTATTAGCATGATCTGTTCGGTAAGTTGGTGAGGTGTTATTATTTGAGGATTAATCCTTGCATGATTCAAATCTAAAAGTACATCTAAGAGTAGTTCTTGAATCTTTTCGAGATTTGAAATTGCCAGGATCAAGTATGAAGTTAGAGAGGCGATATTTTGCTTCACATCATTTTCCACCTGTTTTTCTTGAATTGCGTTTGCGATTTTGGCCAAGTAGGCATTTAGAGCCTGAGATTGGTGATTAATTTGAATTACACTACGCTTTAGAAGATTTGACGTAGAATCGGCAATGGAACTTTGTTTTTGGATGAGTTCCATCAGATGCTGCTGGTTTTGCTTGGCCTTGTATATTTGACTCTCAATATGCTTGGCATCATCCTGATCAAGAACCCCGAATAGACTATTAGCCACTTTTCCCACAATATCCAGAGGGGATCTTACTACTCGAGTCCTTTCCTGACCTCCCATATTGTAGTTGTACAGAATCTCGTTGGTGTGATTTATGGCTGTGAACCTGTGTGTTATTCCATCGATCGTTGGTTTGCAATTTACCTTGTGAATGCTTTCCTGCGCACAAAATTCTTCTAGTCGCTGAAGACACGACTCAATTTCACGCAATTCCAAGAAATAGGCTGTAATGTTATAATATACGTATATATTCCAGTAGCTATTAATAGTTTGTATTTTTCCCATGTCTTCGAAATATATACCAACCGCTTCATCTAGTGGATTTATCTTTACTCGGTCTGTTTTTTGAGCTATTGGGGAAGGGAAGCTTAAACACTCCATGAGAGCAATCGACAACAGTGATGTTACAATTTTTTTGCGTTTCGGCGTTGGTTTCTCAAGGCAATTAGTTTGGAAAGTACCCTTAGTGATTTGGCTGTTAGTTTTCAAGTTTTCTGGTCCATTTACCGTATTCGTCTCTGTTGGTATAGGTAGCGGGCACAGGTTGTGTATTGCTCGTTTAAAGATGCCGTTTTGCGTTTTGACGGTGGCCACCCGAATTAAATCATCATTACCCTTTATAACCTCCTCTATACGTCCTAGTTTCCATTTCATAGGCGGAACATTTGCTTCCTTGAGTACCACCAACGTTCCAGGCACCAAATTGGGTGATGGCTGGGTCCATTTCGATCTTTGTTGTAGGAGATGTAAGTATTCACATGACCATCTTTTCCAGAAATGCTGTTGGATGTGTTGTATTTGACGGAATTTTTTAACACTGTTAATGTTGCTGTCCAAAACGTTTGGCTCGGGCAATGTTGTAAGTGGTTCTCCGATTAGGAAATGCCCAGGTGTCAATGCCTCTAAGTCATTTGGATCAGATGTGCGGTGCACGCGGCGGAATATATTTCCAATTTATACCATTTTCCAAACACATACGATTGATAACCGTTTGGTGGCTTTCGGATTCAAACGCTTTTTTTAAGTCTGTAAGATCGGCTTTTGCGCCCACAAAATTGGTGGCGTTGTCACAAAATATGGTATGGCATATACCTCTTCTACCGACAAATCTTTTCAAAGCGTGGATAAATGCCTCCGCAGAGAGATCGCCCACCACTTCTATGTGAACTGCCTTTGTCGAAAAGCATACAAACATCGCTAGGTATGACTTTGTAGGAGTCTTACCTCTGACCTTATAGTGCGTTTTTATAGGACCACATAAATCCACTCCACAGTAATAAAAGGGGCGAGAGGGAGTGACTCTCTCCTTCGGCAAGTTGCCCTTCATTTGTGCGACAGGCCTGGGATTTGAACGAAAGCATTTTATGCAACTGGAGGCTATTTGTCGCGCCATTCTTCCTACACTTAGAATCCAATATTTCTGCCTTGAAATTGCAATCAACGCTCGAGGTGCTGCGTGCATGTGTGATTGATGCAAATATGCTAGAAGTAGTTTTGTTATGCAATTATTTTTCGGTAGCAAGATCTGATTTTTGGCATCAACTACAATAGATGATTTTTTTAACCTTCCACCCACTCTAATTAGTTTGGTTTTTTCATCGAAGAATGGCGACAACGACGCTATGTTGGAACCTTTATGCACATTTGCATTCCTCTGCAAAGAGCGATAGTCATCCGAAAATTCTCTTCTTTGCACGCATACCCAAATAAAATTAGTCCCACGATGAAGTTCGTCCACTGTTAACTGTCCTATATTTCTCAGTGGCTTGTTCTTTCTGCAATTACTATCAAATCGAAAACAGTATGCAAATATCTTTTGTAATGTAAAAAAGGAATTTTTATGATTAACTTCTTCAACCAATATTTCGTTGCTAACTGTTGTCGCTGCTAAAACGGACTTCTTCTTACGACGTTCTGGAACATCTTCTGGAATAACATGCTGCATTGCTTCCCATAAACTCTCATCTTCGGAAAGAAAGTCAGGACCATTGAACCAGGCGGGCGTTTTAAGAAGCGTTTGTAATCCCATCCCTCTAGAGACCATATCAGCCGGATTGACGCTTCCCTTTATGTAGTTCCATTGTTGTATATCCGTGTTTACTTGCATTTTAGCCACACTAGGTCTCCCATGTGTGAGAAGGTGATCTAATCCATGTTAGTACTGTCGTGGAGTCGGTGTAATAACGCACTTTGTTTATTTTGATAGTTAGCAATTGCAGTAGTCTTGTTACCAGTTCCACCATGAGCACAGCGCCCTGCAATTCCAATCGGACGGGAAGCATATCGTGGGATGCTTAGCTCGTTCAACGTGGAGAATTTTTTCAGGTACTTATGCCATTTATTAGCTTGCTCTTCCGGAAGTTGATCATCCCAGGATAACTTTGTTTTCCAAAGTTCTTGCAGAAAAAGCTTCCCGAGGACTATTGCAGGTCCAAGTAATCCCAACGGATCAAATAACCGGGCAAGATCGGCGAGTACAGTTCGCTTGCACACAGGTCCGTATACTCTCTCATAATCAAACTTAAACTTAAATGCATCGGAGGACGGGTCCCAAATTAGTCCCAACGTTTTAATCACTTCGGATTGATGAAACCCAACAAGTTGTTCTTTATGTTTATGGGATTTTTTCTAGTATTCTGGGGTGGTTGGCGCAAATTTTTCTTAACTCGAAGCCTCCCAGTTTCAAAAGATGACGGATTTCAGTCAACAATTTTTCGGCATCTTCTATACTCTCTGCGCCCGTAAGGCAATCATCCACGTAAAAGCACGATTTTAATGCCTCGGCAGCACGGAGGTATTCACCTTTGTTATCATCTGCCAACTTCACCAAACATTTCGTAGCTAGATATGATGCGGATGCTGTGCCATACGTTACAGTATTAAGCTGATATGTTTGCAATGGGTGGTCATGTTGTGATCTCCACAAGATCAATTGCATCCTTCTATCCTTAGAATCTACTAATATTTGTCGGTACATCTTGCTTATGTCTCCAGTAAAAACATACCTACGCGATCGAAAGTTAGTTATAATGGAAAATAAATCTGGTTGGACTGTTGGACCAACCATTAATAAATCATTGAGCGAGTGCCCGGAAGTGCTTTTGGCAGATGTATCAAACACCACTCGAAGCTTGGTGGACGAGCTTTCTGGCTTGACAATACAATGATGAGGGATAAAGTAGTGTGTTTTTGGAATTTCTTCGGCAGATACTGGGCTCATATGACCCAAAGATTCGTACTCATCCATGAACCTTACATATGATTCTTTCAATAGCGCATTTTTTTCCAATCTTTTCTCTAAGGAGAAGAATCGCCTTTTTGCTGACTTCCATGATCCCCAAGTAGGAGATCTGGTTCACGTTTGAAAGGCAATCTTACTGAAAACCGTCCACCTGGTAAGATCTTAGTATGCGTTGTGAAATGTCTCTCGCATTGGTGTTCCTCTTCACTTAGGACATTAGTGGGGTTGTCATGCGATTCCGTCTCCCAGAACTTGCGCACTAATCTGTCCAGTGATGCGAATGAGGGCCTTGTCGCTAGGTGACAATGAGCTGGGGTATTTGTCGGTGAGGCACTTCCAGCCACAATCCAACCCAATTTCGTGTTGCGTAGGACTGGTAGATTATTTGGTATTTGGATATCTCCTGGTATGAACAAGTCGAAAAATACTTTTGCTCCCAAGAGCATATCAATGCGTTGGGCCTTGAAACACATGGGATCCGCAAGTTGCACATGCGGCGGTAAATTCCAATGCATTATGTCTATTTCTTGAATAGGTTGGTATTCACTGATACGAGGCATGATGCTTGCCTCAATTATTGACCTATATGATGAGGTCCTGGATTCAATTGTCACACTAGTGACGTATTCAGCCTTGCATTCCCTACCTCCTATACCACTGATTGGTATATCCATTCGACGCTTCCTAAGGCCTAACTCGTGAGCAAACCTTGTCGTTACGAAACTTAGTTGTGAGCCAGAATCTAATAGGGCACGGCAAGGTGTACGGGACCCACACGCAGGAATGACATTGACGATTGCTGTGGCGAGATAAACTTCACGGTTTCTCGGCTGGCGACCTATTGCTGCATTGGCAGAATAGCTCGACGACTGACTTGCATAAACCTTAACATTATTGGCTTACCAGGCTGATGTTCTTGGTCATCCTTTTTGTTGAGTTGATGTTGCCGCATCTGACTTGACTCTTGAACTTGTTGATGATGACTTGCTTGCTGAGTGAGTTCTTGCTGTCGGTTGGATTTTGTCTTCTGATGATGCTGCTTTTGATGAAGAAGTGTGTTATGTTTGCTGCCACAATTTTGGCATCCTCGGGACTGGCATGATTGGGAGAAGTGGCCCGGTTTCAGGCAGTTCCTGCATAGCTCTAGTCGTCGCACCGCTCTTTCACGATCTTCACCTGAAAGATTAAGAAAGTTTGAGAAACTGAAAATCTTGTGCTTACCTGAGTTGCACATGTAGCAATTGATGCAATCTGGGCGTGTTGCAACAGTGGCCGTTCTTTCTGCCCTCGCCTGGTCTACTGATGGCCCCCAGGGTTTGGAATCTGAGCTCTACGAATTTTAGGCACTCTCCTAGGGAGGGGCTGCTCCTTGGGTCACTTAGAGACTGTTCGAAGAGCATTCTGCTGTTTTTGTCCATTCTCTGCAGCATTAAGTGAACCACCAGTGGGTCCCAGCTGCTGACGTTGAAACCCAAACTAGTAATCGCCTGCATACTTTCCTTTGTGGTGTCGTGTAACTTTCTGAGGCTAGCTGCGGTGCCAGTTGTTATAGGTTGCGAAAGAAGCCGGTTAAGTTGAGCAGTAAGCAACAGCCTGTTATTATTGTATCGCTCCACTAGGGTTTTCCAAGCAATGTCGTAGTTACTGTTGGTAGCTTGGAAATGCTGGATAAGGTTGTGCTCCTCTGCAGTAACATTTGCTCTCAGAAAGTATAGCTGTTGAGCGGCTGGTATCGGCTGGTCATGAATTAATTGCTCGAACAGGTCGTAGAATTAGCGCCAGTTAAGATAGCTGCCGTCAAACTTGGGGAGTTCTATTTTTGGTAGTCTCATTGTGGGATTAACCGATGCTTCCGTCTGCTGTGGACGATGTGCATGAGCCCCACCTTCAAACAAGATTAGTAGAACTTCTTCCACTCGCTCTTGTGTTCTGAAATAACACTCGAGTTCTTCAACGGTTAACTGCTCTTCAACCTTTCTGTAGAGACACGTTATCTCATCCCAGTTCTGTTGAATGGTTCTTAATTTTATTTGGTAAAAATGCTCTGTACGCACCTCCGCCGCCTCCACTACGCACTTGTCCAATGATCTTTTTAGGATGTTCATCAGCAATTGGAACCTATCCTTATGCTTCATTAGACCTTCTGTCAAACACTGTGTTGGAAGCAGGTTAGCGGTTGGTAATGCATGTTTCTGCTTGGAAACAGTACCCTGCTGCTTGGCTTCGCCCATTGTGGTTGAATCACTTGTTGCACCAGATACTTCCCGATGTTCCTCGAATGTTGACCGATCCTTCGATTGCGGTGTGAGTCGCCGCTCGATATCGCTTCGCATGCGATCCGTTACCTTTCGCACTGCTTCATCCGACCCTTTCTTGTTGGCTTGCGTACTCTTCAATTGATGACATTTTTTATTTTTATCTTTATCTCACTGCACTATTTTCACAGGTGTTGCCAAACGTTAGCAACAGAAGTCCTGTCACGGTCGTCAATTTTTGTTCGATAATAAAGGACAAAATTGTACAAAATCACGACAACACAGTTTATTATTTTGAGTCCACTCTGACCGATAGTTCACTTAAGACTAATGTGACAAATTTTAATTTTTAGCAACGGAACTCGAGTGCTCACGAATAAATTCAAATTCGTAAACACTCGAATTTCACAAATGAATTGAATTCGAGTGTGGGAACAGACAGTACCGTCGCTCAGAATCTGATATTCGTGAGCGACCTAGTAATGACCGTTCGCACACTTACATACAATTAGTGTCAACGCAGTAGAATGCGTGAGAATATAAATCTTAACAACGGGTTTATATGGCAATTGCACTCACCATGCCCGAATATCTGGCAATTATGACATTGTGTCGGCTTACCTTTCATTTGTCTTTTAAAGCTCCAACTGAAATCATTTAATTTAATCGATCTATGGACTTTAAATCAAGTTTTATAAGTTCAGCCGTTAATGTTTCAACTTCTATATTATCCAAACATAATTATATTACTTTAAATGCTTTAGAACTTTTCACAACATGGGTGAAAAATTGACAGTTATTTTCTTTAAGAGTTTGAATAGTTGTGTCAAACGTTCAGGAGTTTCACACACAATTTTTATGCCGATTGAAATGTTTTTAATAGAATATGCTGAAATGCTTAAAGATTTCATTAATTTGTGAACATGTTCATTTGTTTTCTAAAGTAACCTTATTGGCGGCACATAGATCTTTTTTTGTGTATAATTACTTGTTGAAATAATTTCGTCCATATCTTCCGCGTCAGGCAAACATTGTAAAGGACTCCAATAGTTGGACCTTGAGTCCTTTTTACCCGCCCTAGAAGCACTCATAGTTTTAGATCTTTTATCTAAGGAGTTAGAAATGCCCTCAGAGTTCGGGAATCGTTTCGGAATTTTGAAATTTTTTTATTTTTACTTTTAATTTTTTATATCACACTGCGAAACAGCCGGTGTTAGAAGTAATGCGTTAGCAAAAGCTCTTTGACGACTGAATGTTCAATTATTTCGTTCATTTGTTTAACGTACCTGTCAATCTAGTCGTTGGCCCGGTACATATTGGTAACACGCCATACTGTAAACATAGGGCCCTATTTGGACATACTCTGCTTTCTCCGCGAATTCGTCTATTACTGTGATCACGACACTTAGTCCACAGTGGTCACTGTCGCATACGAAGGTCTGTAGACAGTTAGTTGACCATTTGTGTCAATTATGAGTCAAGCTACAATATATAGGATCCAAATAGATGCACTTGGCTCTATACTCTATGCTCTGCAGAACCCACCACTAGTAGGTTCCTTATTGTGTTGGCCATATTATTTTCTCAATCACTATGTTTGGCATTTAACTTGCCACCAGACTTTAGACGTGAGTTCAGTCACAGAGATCGAAAAAGGACTCGAGCCTTACGATAATTGAGTTAAGGTACTTCAGTTAAAGTCCTATAATGTGCATTTTCTTTCTATATTAGAGAGCTTTGTTACGCTAACCAAAAGCACATCGAGACATTCGTCAACAAGTTCAATAGTACTACTCTTTGCTCAGTCCTTATCAGTTAATTCACATCTTTAAAGGACTATCTGTCGGGGTACCTTACAGGATTGTAG
Source organism: Merodon equestris (assembly GCA_958301585.1). Classification (NCBI taxonomy): domain Eukaryota; kingdom Metazoa; phylum Arthropoda; class Insecta; order Diptera; family Syrphidae; genus Merodon; species Merodon equestris. Next base: position 42,270,403 of record OY284414.1, on the reverse strand, counting down.
ATGGCCTAGGCCTGGCTGAAGCGAGTAGATTCTGTCCACTCTGGTTGCTTGCTGTTGGAGCTGACCGAGCTATCCTTGGATGGCAGGCAGGATTGAGCAAAGATCCATCTCGGCCTCAGGTGCCCTGGATCATGCACTGTGGCTTTGAGAACAGCCGCAGGCTTTTGTATGGTCTACCGGCTGTCACTTACAGCATACAAATTTCGCTTTGCATAAATTGCACGTGTTTGGGGCGATATAGGAATTTGCCCAACTTTTGACTTCTTGTCGAATATAATCGGAAGCGCGGCTCACTCAGACCTCATGTCATACTCGTAGAAGTTATAGTCAAAATGCTAACAGGGCGGATGGAGGAGGAATCTCATTGCAGTATTCCCAGATAGGTTTAACGAACTGAGCTACGTATGCCCACGCATTACCGTGTTGTAAAATAGCTTGGTTGAGTCTTTGCTCGTATTGTATAACATACTCGTATATACTAACTAAATCAAAATCAAATTGCTGGTTCTCTTTAAGGTAGATAGGATTCTACTCAGATCACCATGTTTTTCCTTGCAACAACTCTTATGTAACGTCCTATGGTGTCGTTACGCCCCTCAAATGAATTCACTTTTCGTTAAGGTCCATATCATCCAATTGAGGCCAATTGTCATGGCTCGATATCATTCGCCACTCTATTTCGGAAGATCTATTGCCCAACGACGCCGCCAACTGAAAACCGAAATTAACAGCCAATGTCATTCCTAAAAAAATTGACGAATAGATGATGACCTTTTATAATAAATTTTAATAATCTTGAAGGGCTCCATGGTAAAATAGTGGCTATGGTAGAATACAATCGTCAAAGAATGGCAGCGTAGCCACTTTAAACGTTAAGAAATGCGAAGTCATACTTTGGATATGTACATACATATACATATGTATCTAAAGAGTAATTTTTTGCTATTTTGTTTCTCTAGTTTTGATAGCTCATGCGTGATTCGAGGCAGGTTAAACATGAAATCACCTATTCGTGTGCGTATAAAATAAAATATGTCGCCAAGATTGTGTTACTCGATTACTTGGAAAATTCTTGGGCTAAAATCTTACAAAATATATCGCGTGAAACTCTACAACTAAAAACGAACGATCAGTTATAGTACCGAACTTTCGTTTAGTGGACCTTAGAAAAGCTTAAGGAAGATATGCTTTTTTATTGAAAAAAAAGCAATGAAGTTAATTTCTAGTTGAGTGGATGTGTTAATAAGCGAAATAGATGTTTTTGTTTCGACGAGCAACAGGCAATATACGAGCTGCTAACATACCCGAAAAAATGCACTGTAATGTGCGGTGGAATCACTGGCCCGCATTTTCTCAAAGATCACCGTGTACTGTTTTTTTGTTTTAAAAAAAATATAACAAAAAGAAAATAATCCCTGCGCCGTTATACTTTAATCCTAAGCATATCCTAACCTAGAGAAGTCAACCATTACCATATGGCCGTCTCTAGTGCCAGGCTGCATGTGGCATATATTTGAGGTAAGTGGCCTCGGTAATCTATCCTAGAGAAAGGAATGCTTTTATAAGAAGGTTCGGAGATCAGGTTATGGATCGAATAAAAAAAAATGTTTCGCATTGTAGCCTTGAATCGGTTTCTTGTTTTTAGAAAGGACTCTACACGAATAATAATAGCCTTATTGTTTGCGACCTTATATTCAGATTCAGATGTTCTGTCTATTCTATGGATGTCCCAACTCCACCCTCAAACTGGCTTTCTTGAAATATAATTATATATTACAATACATAGTCTGACTAGATCTCGGTTCGCTATGAGTGTTCATTTCGTCAATTCTAGGGCCATGGAAACCCCCACAAAGTGGAGTATGAGTAGAAGTTACATTTCAGTTTGCACAATAAACTTAATGTGAGATATTCACACGATTTCGATCTGAACAAAAATCAATTTCAATGCAAAATCAAATATTTTCAATTATGCTCCACTGAACGGCGACAGAACCATAAGCTTAACTTTTAGACGGGAGACAACTTCTGCCAAGTTTAATGATTATGATCATGTTCAGCGTCCTCCGGGCACACACCTACACATATGTACATCGTAAATGTGTAAATCGTATAGAAACCTTATTTGGAACTATAAACTTCAGCGCACACGATTATGTAGGTGTGTTCTAAACGCTTCCTGATGATGCCATTTCCACAAATCTTCTTCCCTAAAACAAATTACACAAACGAGCGTTTGTGCAACATCAGGTGCAACCGTCACTTCCATTAATTAGAAAGCCAACAAGGATGTAAGTTTCCTCCAAGGCTTCAATCCCATCCACTTATTGTAGTGCATTACTCCTTTCCAGAGTGTGTGCTACACTGAGAAACTACAACATATACTCCACTAAACCAAATACAGTACTCGTACTTACGATATATGGACACTCGTCTTCGTACTCGTATACATCCTTTTCCTCCTTCTATGTTCAATCAAGTGTCGTTTAAGTGCACGGTTGAATTTGTTCTGGTTAAATATTCACGAGTATACTACTTGCGACAATACGGTGGGAGACAAAAAGTTACGAGTTACCCGGCTACACGCCATGTCGAATTTATTGCATTTTTCCACCCTACCATCGCGTCACGAATTGATTTCAGAATTTCAGGGAAGCAAACTATTGTGAAGGTGATTGGTAGAGACTGATTCCAAGCGATTGTGGCAAGTCCTTTTCAGCGATGCATTGAGTGAGTAGTATTTCAATGATTATTGGTATGGGCATTAGGGAAACTTACCGTCATACGATGCTCCAAGTCGTTGCCATGTGTGTACTTGTATCGTTGAATTATCAAATGTGACAAATTAATTCGCATTCCATTAACGAAATTGAATTTGCCGCAGGAGTTGTTCTTTGAAATGCTTTTGATGTAGAGTCAAGTTTTGTGCGCTCGTGAAAGTTCAATGAACTCTTTCCGAGCTCGCATACGTAAATGACTTTAGTAAGAGTTTGAAAAAAAAAAAGTAGCTATAAAGCAAATTAATTAAAAGTAAGATGTAAAAACCAAACTGAACTGTATAGGGTAGTTTGAAAGCATCATTTGATAGATACATGTTTGGAGTATAAATTCAAATTCCCTTTTCAACATCGTGCCACAGATGTATATATGCCATTACCTAATCCATGACAATAGGTTTTGCAAATAAAATTAAAAAGTAAACATCCAAATTGCATTAGAGAGAAATGTTCATGTCGTGAAACAAAAAAGACGGATTGCGCAACTTCTGAATTTGAAAACAACCGCACGTATGTATGTTCGAAAATTCATTCCATCGAATTTGCAATTAAATAATAAACTAGTTCCGCAACAGGATATCGTTTGGAACGCCAATATGAGTGTGTAACTTTACATTTATTTTCGTGTTTCATACTAGAGATGCGGTCGATCGATTTATGGCTTTAATGCTTACCGCTAAATCACCATATCCACGGATACAGGCATGACACGGATGCATGATGTGGTTAAGTTATGTGCTTAAATAGCAACAGAACTAGGCAGAATTGTTGTCCTCCTATGTCAATGCCCTGTAGCGGGAATTAAAACCATGATCTCTTTAATATTCATATTTTGAAAAGATGTATTGTTGTTTTAATTTTTGAATATTGTTATTTGTCGCACGATTTCGATAAGCTCACGAAATGCTTGTTAGATTCTTTGTCGTAACAAAATTGGCTTCAATCTACAACATGATGTGTTCTAGAAACAGCAGAGATAATTTAAGTTTATTTATTTTCCCCACTTGGAGCATTTTATATCGATATTGTCGATTCGTTTTTGATCGAGCGGAGCGTAGCGGAGCGAGAGCAATCACCCACTTTTTGGCTCACTATATTTGGGGAATATAGTGCTCCGAAAACGATTTCGGACTAATCTTGTACGCACTAAATGTAGATATCGGCTATAACCACACATGTGTGCAGCATGTCATTCGATAGATCTAGGTCTGTAGATGAGCCATAAATTATCAAATGAAATTGTTTGATTGAATAATAGTGAGAAATAACGAAGTAAAGTTTAGAAAAGTTGCCATAGATTTTTGCAGGCACGTGCAATCAAAATTTGAAATTATCGATAAATTCGAATACCTGAATACCTTTTTCATCTGATTTTGACATTCCTTAACATTTTGGACACATTTTAATACGTTTGATAAATCAAATGCCGGCAATTACGAGGTAAGTCACTTGATTGAGTAACTTTTAACACTAACACTTAAAATAACAGGAGAGCCGGACGTCCTTCTAGCCAGAGACATGCTTCTCTCACGAGAAGACGGCAAAGAATTGCGAATGCAACAAGGGTAGCAGCACTTCGAACGACTCAAGAGCCCGATCAATCCACCAGTCATCATCTGCATTCAATTCCCACATGCCTCCAAGAACTAGGCAACAATTTACAGTACAACTACTGCGGCACATGTAAAGAACGCTGGCTGAGCATGACCATGGCTCGGAATGATCTTTGTTCCAGATGTTCGAGACAGCCGATAAAGTTCTCTGCAGCTAATGACATGGATCCTGGTGAAGTTCCCGATGCACTCAAGGACCTTAATGACACTGAAGAGCAACTGATCGGTCGTGTCAAGGCCATTTGCTCGATAACCAAACTCAAAGGCGGTGGACAGTATAGTTACTCGGGAAGTGTCATCAATTTTGTTCAAGATACCAATGAGTTTGCTAAACGCCTTCCTCACCATCCAAGTACTGCATCTACAATGTTGATTGCCAAAGGAACACATAAAGACAGATTTAAAGTATCAGTTCCAAGGATCAGGACTGCATTGCTGTGGCTAAAAGTAAACAATCCGTATTACGCAGATGTTGAAATTGCTGAAGACGTTTTAACAGCCATGGAAGGTGTTGGTGGCGATATTGGTGATTTGCTTCCACAGATTGATTTAGATTTAAACACAGCTCAAGATGACTTCATACACGAATCTGGTGTAGCTTCGCATGTGAACATACCTCAGGAAACATTGATCAGAGCTGCTCTCAACGCAAATCAACCAATCGAACAACCAATGCTGAGTAACGAACCCATCAATGAATACACTACAAACGGTTATGTAGTCATGGCCTTTCCAACACTATTCCCAACTGGACGAGCTGATCTACGTGACACGAGTGGTAGACGTATCAAAGTTGACCCAATTGACTATTTTACCCATCTCTTCAAGTATGATGATGGCCGTTTTGCAAAACATCCACGATTCCGTTTCTTTGCAATGAACAGTAACCAGCGGTGGAGAGCTGCTACTCAAGGGAAGGTCTTAGTGAGTCGCGCTGGTCTTGGTGATTTGACAGTCAAGCAACTCAAAGATCGAATGGTAGAGCAGCCCACGCTTATCAATCAAATCGGTTTTTTCAATGCCAACCTGAGAACATCATCAGCTTTCTGGTTCAAACGTTCGGCTGAACTGCTAGACATGGTTAATCAGCTAGGGCCGCCAACTATTTTCTTTACACTATCATCTGCTGATCTACATTGGAAAGAGTTGTGGAAGTTGCTTGCACCAGACGTTGTCGATCATAGTATCTTAACTTGCACTCAGCGATATTCACTGATTCGGGAAAATCCTCAAGTAGTTGATTACTTCTTCACAGTACGTGGCGAACATTATGTCAAGCAACAAATGAAAGAACAGTTCAATATCACTGATCATTGGTTCCGTTTTGAATATCAGCATCGAGGTTCTATTCATCTTCATGGCTTGGCGTGGATTAAAGATGCCCCTGACATAACTCAACTCGATTCAATGTCTGCTTCTGAACTCCAAGGAGTAATCGAGTTCTTTGATGCACTCTCCACCGAAGAACATCCGGATGTCAACGTCAGGCCGCCTATTGTCCACCCGTGTAAACTTTCGCCAAGCGACATCAGTGACGTTGATCACGACTACGCCGAGCTTTGTAGTATTGTTGAGATTCATAGTACATGCGGTGTCCATTGTATGCGGAAACCAAAAGGTGGTGGATCTGAACGCTGCCGCTACAAGTTCCCAAAAGATTTGCAAGAACGAACAACTTTGACGAAGATTGATGGCTCTTGGGTTTTGACACAGAGACGAAACCATCCTCGAGTCAATCGTCATAACAGATCAGTGCTACAAACTTGGCGGGCCAACATAGACTTCACACCCATAGTATCAACGAATGCCGTTTGTGGATATATCGCCAAATATGCATCCAAATGTGAACCACGATCCACAACGCTGGCCGAACTCATGTGTAATATCTTAACTAACGAAGTCAGTGACGATGATTCAGCCAAGAAAGCCATTACAAAGTTGCTCATGAAAACAGTCTCGGGACGTGATCACTGTGCTCAAGAGTGCGCTCACGTGAATCTTGGCTTACCATTTTGGTCATCAACTCGAGAGTTTGTTGCGTTGGTTATTCCAAATTCAGACTCTGAAGAGCAGGTGCTACTGCAAACTCTGAACGATGACGAGGTCATCGGAGGAACAAAGTCTCTCATCGAGAAATATAAGAACCGCAACGCTGCTTACAGTCATCTATCGCTCTTCGATTTCTCTTCGCAATGCAAAGTTGTGGGCGATCGATATACCAAGCGACGCAAAGCAGCAGTGGTACGAGTATTTCCGAGACTCAAGTTAAAAGAAGAAAATGACGCAGACAATGACATGTACTACAGAATCCAAGTGTTAGTTCACGTCCCATATCCATTGCCTTGGATTTCAGAAGCTGATTTTCTTGGTGATATGACCTGGAAGTCTCTTTTTGAAGCACGTCAGATTACACAACAACTTGATTTAGAACCTCTTCATGAAGATGATGAATTCGAAGATGAAGATTTTGAATTATACGTCGATGGTCAAGACCCATTCATGCTTATGGCACAGATCGGACCAGCCGGTCCACCGAGTGACGTGGACCTTAGTTTACGAGCCATGGATATTCAGCATGACTGGAGCAGCTCATACGGACACTTTGAACAGCCGGAGTTACTGTCAAGTTTTCTTATACAGTCCAGACAACAAACAGAAATGGTGGCTGAACATCAAGTGTACCCAGACGTTCAGTTTACACACGAACAACAGAATGTCCTGTTCATTTTAGACAGTCAAATGCAGGGGTCAGCTATTCACAATCGGATAATCATACAAGGGAAAGCCGGAACTGGCAAATCAACACTTATTAGAGCAATCGTTGCAAAGTTGACTGCAGACCTCAATTACGGCTCATCTTCATACAAGCTACTTGCCCCTACTGGGGCGGCGAGTGTGAACATCAATGGACAGACAATTAACTCTGTACTGAAGATATCTGGAAAATTGAATCCTCTTACGAATGAAGCTTTGACTGCTTTCCAGAGAGATTTCGAATCAGTTAAAGTCATAATAATAGATGAGTGGAGCATGGTCGGTTCCACCTTGATGGGTCAGGTCGAACAGCGATGTCGCCAGGCCAAGAGCTGTGACGAGCCTTTTGGCGGAATGATCGTATACCTCTTAGGTGACATCAAACAACTACCGCCAGTTGGGGATAAACCAATGTATGCAAAGAAGAAACCCGGTCGTTACTCGAGCAGCTTATCTGATCAAGGACAACTTGCCTATAAGAAGCATTTCACGAAAGCAGTAATCCTTAAAGAAGCTCATCGTCAGTTGGGAACATCGACAACTGATGTTCATTTCCGTGATGCATTAGACAAACTAAGCATTGGCAGGAACACTGAAGAAGACTGGCAACTGTTCATGTCGAGATCAACGAGTCGTGTTTGTGTTGCAGAACAAAGCACCTTCAAAGATGCCTTGCGCATCTACAGTGCAAAACAAGAAGTCATGACATACAACACAGAGAAACTACGTTCGTTAGATCTTCCAGTAGCCAGAATTCAAGCGAAACATAACAGCAAAAATGCTGAGAAAGCCACAACTAATGACGCTCAAGGATTAGCTCATACTCTTAAGCTATCTGTCGGCGCATTAGTTATACTTACGCGAAACCTTTGGACCGACAAGAAACTGGTGAATGGTGCAAGAGGTGAGGTGAAAGATATTGTGTATCGTCCAACAGACAACGCTCAAACCGCAATGCCTGTTGCTGTTTTGATCAAGTTCGATAAGTACACTGGCCCCACCGTTGACGGATGTGTTCCAATAGCACCTATCACGAGTGGATATCAGCTTGGGGGAGAAAGTTGTACTAGGATGCAACTACCACTCAAACTAGCATGGGCTATAACTGCACATGCATCTCAAGGACAGACAATCGACAAAGCAGTAATCGGAATCGGAAACACGGAGTTTGCTGCTGGACTCTCTTATGTTATGTTTTCTAGGATAAGGTCACTGCAAGGTCTCCTGGTGGAGCCTTTTCCTTATTCGCGAATATCCCATATACATGATTCGGATCGGATGAAACAGCGCGTTGAAGCTGAGAAATGTTTACAAAAATTGTCAGAGAAATGAACTCCGACCAACACATCTATAATCTCACTTTGATAATAATAAAAATAACGATTTTCTTGGAAATTTTCACAGTGGTCACCTCACTTTCACGTCCCCTAACGGTGACCACCTGCTCTACCTGAGTTATGGCTCATATTAACCCACTCACACATGCCTATCACCATAACAATCCGCAAGCATGTAGTTGCTGTGCGGCAACACTTACGACATGTTTCACTAATAGCGCAATTTATTTGCATAAACTCCATGTACATTCATTCTGATTTGCATCTCAATCGGAACTGTCGTTTTCAAGTGGTGATCATGACCAATCGAGCGGAGCGTAGCGGAGCGAGAGCAATCACCCACTTTTTGGCCTAGCGCGTGCATGTACGGGGAATATAGTGGTCCGAAAACGATTTCGGACTAATCTTGTACGCACTAAATGTAGATATCGGCTATAACCACACATGTGTGCAGCATGTCATTCGATAGATCTAGGTCTGTAGATGAGCCATAAATTATCAAATGAAATTGTTTGATTGAAAAATAGTGAGAAATAACGAAGTAAAGTTTAGAAAAGTGCCATGCGGGGCGAGAGCAAGGTTGATAAAACAACAAATTTGCTTGCTCGATCAAAAATTTTCCGTAGCGGAGTTAAGCCCGCGCATACTGATCTGCCTAGTATTTGATTCAGTCATTTAAAAGTTATACATACATATTATAGCGTATTCAAAGTCTTTTTACAGAAATGCGATCTTAGTGCAAACCTTAACATTGAAATATTGGTAACAAGCATTTGAAAACACATATTATCATTATATTCAAAGAAAAAATTCAAAAACAAAAAAAAAACGTCATTTTATATTGAAACACATTTTTAGGGGAAGAGAGAAGTGTGGAAGTTTATTGTTGGATTTGATTTCTTTACAAAAGTAAAAAGAGTGAACAATGACTACAAATAATAAATAAAAGAATACATGAACAAGAATAGAAAAATAAATAAGTAAATAATACAATATTATAAATAATAGAACTAATAAATAAATATATAATATAATTCAATATATCTATGTAAGTATATTCAAAAAAATCAAAACAAAAATAATGACAAAAAATAAAAATTAATAATTAAATAAATATTCACATGAAAAAATAGATATACGGGTGACTAGGTGGGTAAATACATATATGTATAAGCAAATAAATAATTATAAATATAAATATATTGTATATTACCAAGTCACAAAGCAAGATTTGAAATCCTATTATTGTGTCATATTTGGTAAAATGTATTATAATGCTGATTGAGTCTAGTTATTCTGCCGTTGATTGTATCATCATTACCTACTGTCAGTAAAAAAAAAATCGCGGTAGATCGAAAATCTTTTTGAAAACTGCAGAGAAGTATATAGCTGAATGTTCTTTTAGCGCAAATGCAATGAACTCAATTTTGCGCCTCTCTCAACGGGATTGTAGTTGGGGTTAACTATACTACTGACAAGCTTAGATGACTTAAAGAAAGGCATTCGTTTTAAATGTGTTCAGTCAATTGATGTTCATGATGTAATTCGTAGTATTTAATCAAATGCTACCGGCCTTGATTCTGCGTCGCCCTGGTTGGTATAGTGCCTTATTCTTCCGGAGATTTTGCATATCTTTAACTTGTTTCCGAGAAGTGTAAGACCCTACAATTGTTCAAATTCCGAAAGAACCCAACACGTCAGTTATTTCAAGTTATTTAGACGCTAATAATCATAGACGTAGCTTTGAACGTGCAATATAACAATAGATTCAAATCAGAACTACTGTTATTCTTAAATATATTGACCATTCATCTGTCTAAATTAAAAAACAAATTTGGTTTTAATACTGCGTCACTCAGACTTCTTGCCCAATGTCCGCATAATCGTGTCCGGATAGTTAAAATGAACTAAGGAATATAAAAATGAAATCAGGGAACCAACTGTCCGGTGTACCGCAAGGATTAGTCTCCTTACTATTCTCTATGCTCATAAATTTCTCGTATCTTTCAGACTCAATAATAAATTGTAAAGTGAACATGTACGCGGACGATGTCCTCATCTATGTGTGTGAGTTGGTTCAATAGAAGATTGTGAAGCCCGTAAAAATGAGGATCTCGTAAGCCTCTAGCGTTGGCCATATTCTAACAAACTGAGGCTTAATCTTCTTAAGACCACGGGAATGATTTGTTCACGACAGTGACTTGACTCCTGGGATTAGCCGAGATTTAATTTGAGCGGTCGTATTATTCAATATATCGGGGAAGTCAGTTATTTGGGATATCAAATCAATAGCACCTCAACCTGCTATGTTGCCATCTCGGAGAGTTTAATAAGGATTTAATTTGTTTTGCGTGAGCTAAGATTGTCGTCGTATTCACTATCAATAAGAATCGAATGCGATCGCTTTTTCAGGTATAATTTTTCTGTGTATTCCTGTCTCGACTCTGATTATTACTGTAAAATGAATGTGTTTTTTATTGATTCTATTCGTTTTGTTCATAATATGTAAAGATTTATAAAGATATATATTTATTTATATAACTGTTTAAAACTTTTTAATCCTCGATAAATTTCCGTAAAAGGCTACTTTTTGCCCTATCACGCAGACAGCTAAATTCAATGATTCCACTTTTTGAACATACCTTAGGAGGATGGCCTTACTTTGATCACGCAAATCGACCCTGGAATGATCTGCCACAGGAATTACAAACCATTTCATCATCAAGGACAATTCGCAGAAAACTATTTTTATTATTATCGAATCCAAGTGTGTTTTCATTTTGTAAATAACTTTAAATACTTAAATAAAAGATAAGACATAATGTAGTATCAGACAATGGAGATCCATAAAAGATGGTAGCTTGAAAGATTGACTTGAGGATAAGCAATTTATTGTTTTACCCGTATTCAATTTTGATTTTCTATAATGTATATGAGTTACATATGTGAAAGTTAAGTGTTAGGCGCTTGTTTTAAGGGGGGAAACCATTTAGAAGCCCGAAAAATGTCATTTTTTTCGGAAGTTTTTTGAAAGGGAAAAAATAAATTGATATTTTTAAAATGTTGGCAGTTTATTGTACATGTTTTGAGGATAATTTGTGATTTTGTTTTATTAAAAAATATTAAAAAATGGCGTTGTTGTAGCAAAATTCAGCCAGTTGGTTGCAGCGTATTTTTTTTTTCGGTGCCAATCCTAGCGCCGTGGAAAACCATCTGAAACAGATAGGCAAAAGGTTGTGGTTAGTACATACCTGTGGCCAATTGGTCAACCTAAATTTATATTCATAAGTCAAGATTTGGAGAAATGGCAGGCATTTAAACGAAAAATCGCGTTTTTTTTTAATTTTTTATTTTTTTTTTCTCTCCACAAAAAATAGTTTATTTTGCAAAATTTGGGGTAAATTTAGGTTCACCGATTGGACGTATGTGTTACGAAAACGTGTGCAAAATTTCAGCCTGATCGGTTCATTAGTCTGCGAGTAATCGTTGTCACCGAAAAAAACATAGTGAAAAAAATAGTTTCGAGAAAAACGCGTTTAAAGTTCTCGGAGGTCTCTAAAGATGTGAATTTAGTCTTCCGACTTTGTTCAAAAAGGTCTTGAATTTATGCACTAATTTGGAGTTGGATAGAGGGTTGGACACAGCTTTGAGTGCAGCTTGGTTGTCACTGCAGACACATATGCTTTTTCACCTCCACCTGTGTTTCACAACTTGTCTCCGCTTGGAAGACAGACACATATTTTCCTAACGAGAAGTGCAGTCGAATGTCTTGGCGCTAAAAGAAAACTCCAGCGCCGGATCCCTGCCCAGTCCTGGAGAGATCTGTGAAAATGCGAAGACATTCCATTCCAGGTTCAGTGTCTGGCCAAAGCCAGTCCTGACGCCATGGAAATGTGACTGTGTAGTTACAGCGCAGTAGGATGGCAGGTGTCATTGCGTCAGAAGGCATATCCATGAGACACGGGTCGTAGGATATTTCTCCCGCAAGTACACTTTCACTCCAATGCGAGTTGTACCAAAGACCATTCTTCTTTAGGCGAGAAATAGTTTTCAGTGCACACCCTCTGATATATATGTATGTCAAGGGGTGGAAGATTCATCATAGCATCTAGAGCAGCTGGGGAAAGCCCCCGTGCAGCTGAGACAGACCGCTCTTTGGAGTTTGGTGAGTGAAGCCACAGCGTGTTTACGTATTAGCCTGCTCCACCAAACAACCGATGCATATGAGATTATCGGTCTTATCATTGCCGTGTAGATCCAAAGGACCTTTTTCGGCGATAAGCCCCAGGTTTTGCCAAAGGCACCTTTGCATTGCCAAAAAGCTGACAGCGCTTTGGTGGTTTTGGACTCAACATGTTTTGACCAAAGAAGTTTGCTATCTAGGATGACTCTCAGATACTTAGCTTTCTTGGATATCGGGATGGGAATGCCTTTTAACACCAGCTGAGTATTTTTCCTCGTTCTCGTGAAGAGAATGACATCAGTCTTAAGAGGATTAACTGACAGCCCATTTCTCGTGCACCAGTCTTCGATCACGTCTAACGCCGCCTGCGCTTTGAGACAGACATTCGCTAAACATGAGCCGACAGAGAGAACAGCCACCATTGGCATAGGTCTGGGCATAGATTCCAGAGGCATTGAGAGCATCTAGCAGAGAGTCGACCACCATGCACCATAACAGCGGAGACAAGACGCCACCTTGCGGGCAGCCCCTGTTTACTCCAGACTTGACACATTGTTCGAGGCCTGCATCAGCGATCAATGTCCTGTGCACAAGCATTACTTTGATCCACTTTGAGACCACTTTCACCGCGCGCCAAGGAATAGGTATATAGGCAAGTGCCAGGCTAGCAGTGAAAATTTTTTTCAGAGTAGCAAGCAGCTCTCTTATACCTTGTTGCAGCATAACGGGGTATATCCCATCAGTGCCCGGCGACTTAAAGCCATCGAAGGATGCCACAGCAAATTCAATGGCTTCAGTAGTTGCCACGCGTGATGCAGCATACCAGCTACGCCGAGTTGTTTTCATCGTTTCAGTCGCAGTTTCCAATGAGGGAGTGTGCAACGAGCCGATGACAGTCTGATTTCCCGGAAAATGGGTCTGAAATCATCAGACTTTCTAAGTACATCCAGCTTTGTCGATTTTCCTCGTTGGAATCATTCTTTGATTTACGAATAAGCTTCCGAGTTCGATTTAAGATCTGTTCAGGAGACTTCTGGCTTCCCTGTGAAGACATTGGAGCTCAGCGTTCCACCAAGGAACCGGCTTCCTGCTGGGAGGTTTTTTGACAGGACATGCGAGTTCAAAACAGTTGGTGATGGCGCTATTCAGGTTATGAACGGCATCCTCCACCAATTGATTTGTTTTGGGTTTAGGCGGGGCTTGAGTGGATTTCTCAAGCTCCTCCCTAAATCGCACCCAGTCCGTTTTTCTCGGATTCCGCTTGGGCTGCGAGGGGGAGATCCCACACTTCAGTTGGAATTCGACGTATCTATGGTCTGACAACGTAACAACTGGTAAGACTCTCCAGTTAGTGATGGCCTTCACATGCCTATTAGACAGGGTTAGATCAATCACTTCCTGTTGTCTCGCCATCATAAAGGTTGGTTGAGAGCCAACATTGTTGATGATAAGGTCAGACGAAAGAATGAAGTTTAAAAGATTGTCTCCTCTCCGGTTGCATTTGCTGTTGTCCGAAACTGTATTTTGAGCGTTAGTATCGTAACAGATTATGACCCCAATCCTTCTGGCTTCACAGTACTCTGCGAGTTCGGAAACCGCCTTAGGTGGCGGGGGTAGTATCGAGTCGTATGGGAAGTAAGCAGACGCCACGACGAAGTGTTCAATTTCTCCGTGCGCTTTGTGGCTAACTTTCGCAGCCACCAGATCTTGACCATAGAATTGACCAAGTTTGGTTGTCGATAGCGTGTTCGATATGATGGGGCAGACCCTGGGCCTTTCGGATCGCTCATCATAAAGGATCGTAGCATCACATATACCACCAAGATCACACAGGCGTTTATTCCAAACCCATGGTTGCTGAATGGATACAATGTGATGATTTGTACTATTGCCTGCAATTCTGCTACTGAGAAGAGCAGTAGTCGTCTTGCAATGCTGTAGGTTAATCTGAGTGAAAATCACAGATTTGTGTGAAGTGCCCGCCTCAGACGAGCAGTCTTTGGTCCTCTCCGTCTTCAGATTTTTGCTTTGGTCTCTGTTGATTGCCGCATCAACCTTCGGACTCCGATTACCCGCAGATACGTCAGAGGAGGAGACATCACGTTCTCTCTCCCCAGCATGGTTGTTCCCGGCGGCCGTCTTCCGTTTGCGAGCGCTCTTACCTTTTTCGGTTGGAGCTCCTGCTCCCTTCCGACGCCGCTTTGGAACAGCTCTGCCTGCTTGAGGTTTATTGTGTTCGGAGACCACTTCGCCTTCTGCGATCAGAGTCTGCCTGTCAGCATCATCGCCTTTTTCGGCGGTGGCGCCGGCCATAACAGGACCCTGAACACCTCCAGCTCCGTCAGTTTTGTAACCTGGCACGCTGTTATTAGGTATTTGACCGTCACCAATAAGAGGAGGAGTGTTTGAAGCGCATGCCGAAAGTGCTGGCATGCTTGTGCCTCCTGCAGCAGCCTTTACTAGCCGCCGACACTTAGCAGTGCAATCTACAGTACATCCCAATTCTGAGGCTCGTTCAACCTTAGCGGCTTCCCGTGCCGCGCCATCGCCGATGTCGCCTCCGTTGGTTGCACCACTCATGCTCAGTCCAACCAGGTGGTCGGACAGTGAGCCGCAAGAGTCGGTGTCGTTCCGGGCTGCCGGAGAGTTTTGAATGAGTGGTGGGGCCTCCAGAATCCTTGCCCCGGCCGCGATCAGGGAGATCGCGGGTGGATTTCCGCTATTGCGGGTGCCACGTGGAGTAATACCATCCATTAGGATGTCCATTCATCCATCATAAACTCGGTTCTTCCGGTCTTAGTTCGAGGTCATTGACCTCTTAAGCTTGAGTTTTAGTCGGTTTTATTTTAATTTTCCAATTCTTGACATACTCCTCTACTATACATAAGCCTGATTGCAAGTTAGTTTCCACGTTGAACGACGAGTAAATATACGTATCGTCTGGCGGAGTTTAAGTTGGTCAAATGAGGCGAATCAGATGTACATATATAAGTAAAATAGAATTGGGTCAAGAACTAGTACTTGCGCGTCTAGAGCACTAAGAAGGTGGAAGATATACTGTCAAGGACAACCTTAACGTCGGACAGAAAGAATTGGGCAAATTTCACTAATTATAAATTAAGTGACAAGTTTAACCCTATCATTTTACAAAAAAAAATCTTTGGTACTAAACTATTTCAAAAGTTTTCGCTCATATTCAGAATATGTATTATATTGGTAGTTATCCGGTGGATTTAGTGAGTAGCACTATAGAAGGCTCTAAGAAATTATTGTTTTTTAATGCTTGAGCCATACATTTCTAATTTCATCAAGTCAGATGCCTTGTGAGTTTTTGAATAAAATGAAGACGAAGAAAAAAAAATACAGGAATGAATGTGTGTTTTTGTTTTTTATATTACTATAATTTTCCAGAAGGGCTTACTTCCCTTATCTCGATCCTGCAGTCTCGTGCTCAAGATCTAATTCTAAAGTTAACAATTAACTCTTTTACAAGAGAACTGATTTATTTAAGAGCACACAAATATGTATTATTGTAACAGCTCAGTTCCATAAGGATCTTTAGGTATTCCTAACTTAACTATGCGCATAATGTTAAAAGGAAGATTATTTGAACTATCTCTGGAAATATTTTCATTTAGTATTCTTTAGGTCTTATATTATTTTTTGAAGTCATGAACGCACTCGTTTTTTTTAACTTTAGCCAGTCGAGTGCACGTTAAGTGCAGTAGACTGAGTAAAAAGGTCAGTAATAGATATAAAGAAATGCAATGTAGATAAACTGAATATAGGAATGAATATAGGTGGGACGGGGAAGTAAAATAGTATAAAATAGATGTATTGTATTTAGATTGACAAATATAGTTTTCACGCAGTTCACCACCAACTAAAAATATATGACTAATCAGGTTTTGGAATCGCTGCATTTTTCCTGCGTAGATCTGGCAGAAGGAAAATATACATTCATAATTTCCAGCGAAAGACCAGTACTAAATGGCACATTTATTCCGATAGATTCAATTCCTTTAAAGCCAAAAGATCTGTTTGTTCCCTCCTAATACTTCTAGCACTCCAGCAGCTTATATTTAGACAATTTAATTTTATTAAATTACTTAACTCTCCTTGTACAATTCCCAAGTAAGGAGATCATCTCTCTTGCAAGAGCATTAATCTCATCCATAGAAAAGTACATATTTTTTTTCGTAAAAAAGGGTAGTTCTGACCACTAATACCTACATTTTGCCGTGTTTTTCGAAATACCTATTCCTTGTGTTTTTGTTTTTTTGAATAAAGAGCTCAAGTGCTGGTTTCATTTGATTTAATAACCTCACTATGGTTCACACCTTCCTAGTCCCATCAAATACAGCATATGAGCCATATCAATGGATATTTGGTGACGCCATTAATTTGGATCGGGTTAATTCGTGACTTTCAGCAATGAAAATTTTCGCAATGAATTCACTTCTCATTATCAGCTATAATTCAATACGAAAATTCTTTCCAATTCGACTGTTGAAGCAGTTGTTCAAAAGTTAAAAAGCACATTTTAACGTCCTTTGATCTTTCTTCTTGTGGGAATCAGTTTTTTTACTTTTAGATCATACCAGTGATTTTAAGCTGTTTACCTACCTTTGACAAGTCATCTGCCAATGATTTAGGTAATATTTGATTTGTTTGACATGAGTTTTCATGGAGCAGTTCTTTCGAAGTTCCGCGGGTGTCCAGCACATTCGTTGTTTTCCAAGTCGAAATCACCTCTTTTAAAACATGTAGGACTGAACATTTAATTTTTCACTAAAATAAATACTACAGTTATGGTTCCCAAAGTAAATTTAAATTGGAACAGATACTGATCGAAGCAGAAGAAATATGTCAAGAAATCATTTCGTTAATCCATCCAAAAACCATTTCAAATCACTTAGCGCAACTAACCAAGTCATCAAATAAGGCTAACAAACCTGGAAAACTTGGAAAATCTAATCGTATCTCTACCAGGTCTAAGTCAGAAATCATTTTCAGGAAATCAAATCGATATCGACTCCTTGAGAAATTCACCATCGGAGACTGTGATAGAGCCAATGAAACTACGCGGGACATGCTGTCAATTTTTTCGTGGGTTAAAATTATTAGGGAAGTTTAATGTAGCAGCTTTTTACATTGGAAATAAATTTCAATACTAGTTTAGCCTTTACCTGTATATTTTTTTAATGACATCCGGTAAAAAAAGGTCTTCTTTTCCAAAATCGGCAAGAAGATTACTCCCTCGCTCATACCATGCATTTTTTTTAGATATTTTAGGCGTGAAACACGGATTTTGTTACGAAATTGCTAAATTTTGACCAAAAGAATGGTTGCAGAAGCATCGGGCAGGAAGTGTTGAATGACGATCCAGATTGGCTGCAAGGGGTCATCACTGGTGACGTATATGGCCACGACTGGGCATATGGCTACGACTACTCCAATGGAAGCCAAGACCGAAAAAAGCACGGCAAGCTCTGTCGGTTGTAATAATTGTGCTCGTTATTTTCTTTGACTACAGCGGCGTGGTGTAAGGAATAAAACTTTAAAATTATGTGCAATGCTGACAAAATGTCCGTGTTTGTGGGAAAAAAAACTTCAGGGCTGTTGAATCACGATAATGCGCCTGTTCATTTATCGTTGCTTGTGCGTAATTTCATGGACAAAAACAATACCACAATCATGTCTCAGCCAAAGTATTCACCGGACTTGCCCCCCTGCGACTTTTTTCTCCTTTCAAAACGGAAAAGACCATTGAAAGACGAACATTTGCCACGATTGAGGAGATGAAGCGGCAAATCTTGAAGAGTTCAAGGCTATACTAAGAAGCGCATATCAAAAGTGCTTCGAGGATTGGAAAAGACAAAGCAGATATTGAATTGAGAAATTATGCACGTAAATATTTTAGATACTCAAAGGCTCAAGAGTATACGCTGTGTTTGCCACACAAATTGGACGGGGTGCAGATGGTTTGTGTCGAAGATGTTCGTTCTCCGGGGGTGGTTGATCTAGATAGGATGAGAGATTCGACTGAATTCGTCACATTGGTTGTAGTTCACAGTAACTCTTTTGTTTCCATGTCTTCAAGGTGTTATATTAGAAATGCACACACAGAGTATGAATTTTGAAGTGATCTTATACTGCGAGTGTTAGGCCTTCGTGAGAATTTTTTGACCACCTCTCATTCTCAACTGATGTTGTTGCACAGCTTTTCCGTATAGGAATTGTTCTTCACTATGGACAGACTTGAACTGCATTACCTTTCGCTTCACATCCGGTAATGATTACCATTGCACGACGACCACCCCAAGTTTAAGTAGTAAGTATATTCACTTTAATTTAATTTATTATCGCCGCTCTTTTTAATTAACTCCTGGATTAATATTCAAGTTTTATATCAAAGAACAACTTTTTATCAAATTACTACTTGCATCTTTCCACTCGTCCGACTGCTTCCTGATTACTTTTACAGGTAAAAGCCGACTACTGTATTCACAATACTATCTGAGCAAAATGTGTCAGTATAGTTTTCTAACCAATTTTCCCATTTACCTGCAGGATAGTAATTAGCAGGGACAACTTTATTTAACCCACGAGCGATGTCAACGAAAGCATTTTGTCTGTGTTTATTTACATAAACATGTGAATTACCCTGGTCGTTTCGTACAATTAAAATCTGGAAGCTAGCCCCAGCAATGTGGTTTCACATTGTGCCTCACTTAGGCCCTCGTATACTAGAGCGTAAAATCCCATTAACATGTTTTAATTAGGTGGTTGACGTCCCAGTGTGATAGATGCACAACATTACTATAAGTATATTTTTATACTCTTGGTTTTCATACGTTTGCTTACTGCTTACGAGAATCATCACGGGGCATAATATATTATGTGTTTAAATGGACTGCCTAACGATGTCTTTGGGAGTGACACTTAAGTCTAAAACTAATGTAACAGCTTCAATAATACAACAAGTATTTAACTTCGAGGTGTCCCGTATTCCAAGCAACAGAATAGAATTTAAAAAGATTTGAGAGGATTATATTCAACTAAAAAGTATCTCTCTTGCTAGTTGAAATGTACATATGTATGTACGTCGTTGAATGAAGATAACCGAGCAACATCGGTTTAACATACCTATACATCGAGTTAAGCTCGTATTACAGGTAGGAAGACATTTAATGTCGCAAACCACAATGTTGTTAATTTAAAATTTCATCAAAGAATTTCTTTTTTAATTTTTATATTTTGTCAAACAGAGGTTTCAAGAATCGAGTAGAAAACTTCTTCTAAAGCTTGAAATCATTCCGTAAAGGAGAGAGTAGCAAAACAAAAACCATCAAACTCCAGTCGTCGGCAGTCAGTTAGAGTTACATAGCAAACGTAAATATGATGCTGGGAATAAGTAAAGAAAAACCCAAGATGCTGGTCCTTCAGCATTTTGAAGGACTTTGTAATGCATGGTGTTGCGGTTGCCTTTCATTAATGTTGTGTGTGCTTCAGCTTTTACTATTGCTGCTGTTGCTGTCGCAGCTGGTGTAGATGCCGTGGCTGGAACCATTTCAATTCGAAATTCTTGAAATGGAAATTCACCGAGCATCCAAGCGTACTACACAAAAGAACTCATTTGCGTCAAGGTGCTCTTTCACCGGGCATTCATTTTCAGAATTCATTACAACTATTTCGAGCAATGAAAGCAATTTACAAGCTCACCACTTAATGCAAGTTTCAGTTCACCGCCGTTAAAAGAAAACAAGTTCGCAAGCCAGTCACTAAAATTCTGTTGGGGCACTGCTTGCCATTAAACTTACATAAGGATATATGTACAATACATTTGTAGGTAAGCGGATTTGCCCGAGCTTGTATGCCTTTGAGTTAAAAATCCTACGAATGCGTAAAACACCGAATCACCGAAGCGAAAAGGAAACCTTGAAGCACAAATTGCGTACTTCTAACATCGGGAACAAGACTACAATGGCCCCTTAGTATACAGACTTAAGGTTCTCTAAAATTAAAGGGAAATTAAGTCAAGAAAGAAAAAACACAGAATAATTTTTTTTTTAAAGCAACTCTACAGAGAGCCACGACTTTTTTTGGGGAATTGCTCAGCTATGCTTTTAAATAAAATATAGGATTATTATTAAATTTCCTACTCATCCGCAATAAGACCTTCAGTACACCACATTTATTTTTTAAAAGTTTGCTCAATATGCAAATCTCTTGAGGATATAGTGCTAGGAATTTACATAAAAAATACGTTGGAAACGTTCATCAAGTGGTTACAAGTTAGGGAAGTCTTCAATTGTGTACATTTTCTCTCTACAGCGACAGAAGATCTGTAAAACTACCTGCAAATTCATTCTACTCACGTCCTTCTGCTGTTCACCTTACAGTCTCGGTGCTAGTAGTTCAACTTGCACGCTTCTTACAAGCGTGGAAATCCAGAACTCTTCCTATTCCACTATCTGTCTCGTCGTTCCCTACTGTTGAAGAATACCTATGATATTTACGATAACCACTAAATGGGAGGTTGTAATTGCAGTATCCTCGCTTTCGGTCTTCTGAAGGAATCAGAGTGTTTGTCCATCTGCCCTCAGTCGTATTATTCTACCGAATTTGCTAGAGAACATTAAGCTTCTCCTTCCTTCTTCCTTGATTCTACTTACTGTGTCAGCTTCAATTATTTCCTGCAGTAAATTCGGATCTTCTCGCAAGCGAGGATGTCAATGGTGACCATTCCAACAATAGCAAATGTGGCTTCGTCTGATATCGTCCGGCAACCGCTTGTCTCTGGGGCATAAATCTGGTATACTAATGACAGTTTCCGTCTGGTTGCAGTTGCAGTTCTGAGCATTATGGATTGGTGTCGTCTTCGTTTCAGATACGTTTGAAGAATTTTGATTCCTTTTCGCCTGCTTAAATGTTTCCATGCGTTATTTGAAATCGACATCCCCTCTGGACCGTCTGTTCGTCTTTAGTGTCTTTGTTTCATCGTTCCACAAGTAGCATGAAGCTTCTCTTCCCATTGCTGCTTGTCAATCGAATCTGGTGCTAGCTCTCCTAAAAGCTCGGCAGCTCTCCTAAAAACTAAATACCAGCTGCGTTTTACCTTCTCGGCTTTAACTTCCCGGAAGAACATGCATGATGGCTTCATGCTGCAATACCTACATACATAGTTATGTGGCTTACCGTTCCGCGTATCCTGTGTTTGGAGCGATCTACTTACTTACAGCACTTTTTAACTCAACTGCCTTGCTCCGGTTATTCATCAGCTGTGTGGGCAGTTATCCTTGAATGTCTTTTTCTTGATACCGGATTCAGCTTCCGTCAAGCCAAGGTTGATGTATAGAGCGCATTTAGTCATCTTCCAACATGTCCACCAGCTTCTTAATCTGTCCTTTTATTTATAGAATGCTGCTCAGTGCAAAGCTTCATCCGTAGTAGCCCCGGTACTGGTAGTCTGCGAGACGCTACGTTGTTTGGCCTTTTTAGTACCAATCTTCATAATGTCTCAGACAGAAAACTGTAATAGATTTGCATAAGGAAAATGCGATTATGTCACGGAAATGCGAAACATTTTTTGATTTGTTCAGATTTTATTGGAAGGAGTAGAGTCCTGTTGGAACGAGCAGCTTCCACAACAGTTTCACGGTAAACGGTCTCGCTTATCTTAACGCCAAGGCCCAAAAGAGCGAGGAGCGACAAAAAATTAAAAAATGTTTGCGCTTGCTTCCTGGTGGCCATTGTTTGGTCGAAACTATGACATTAACTTTTTGGGAAATAAACTCGATTAAATGGCTTGTTTACATATTGGTTTATTCCAAATAGTGCTTCGTCAGAGGAGAGAATGTTTGACAGTTGGTATCTTGCGCCAATCGGATCAAGTCCTTTGCTCTTTCCACTCTAACTTTTCTTCCTCCAGGCTGGAGATGGTACTTTTAGGAAATCTAAGGCCTTAAGTTCAAGCTCATTTCTGGAAAGGTGCTACATCCGTTCTCGATATGTTTATCTCAGAAGTAATTTTCTCTACTACTCCGACAATTTCGGGTGGATTCTTGTCTTGACACACCGAATCACTTTTGACAATGTTGCTGTCTTTTTTGGACCACGCGATGCTCACTTTAAAATTTTCGCGAATTACAGCCGATTATAATATTCTACCCAGAAAAGAAAAATAACACTATATTGTTTGAAAGACATTCGTAGTTTACCAGATATAACGACTACCTTGGCGCAGAAATTACAAATTACAACGACTACGGTAAATCACGTGTAGAATTACTACCGGCAATCGCGATTTCTGAAAATCAAACATTAATTAGCCCCTAAAAACTCTCAATGAACGGCGCAGAAGAGATTGACCGCATTAAAAATATATGTTGCAGCAGCAATTAATTATAATGTTAATTGAATTTAGTAACACATCCGTATTGATGTAAAATCAGTAATTCGACAATTCCATCAACAACAAGTCTAAATAAACTTAAATTTAGAGTGCATCACTGGAAGCAGCTGACCAGATTTCCTGCCAGTTTGTTTGTTGACGTTCAGACTTTCTTCACTGTATCGCCAATTAAGGAGAAAATAAATCTAATATCAGTAAACCTAATCAAAATAGAAGCTTGAAGTAGGAACGATTTAACCACGTTCTGTGCTCACATGATGCTATCGTCTACCGAAAAAACTCAATCGATATTTGATGGTTATCGACTTCTGCCTGCAAAACTGAAAAAACAAACAATTCAGCTCAATTTGTTCGTATTACCGAAATGTCAAAAATCAACCAATATTTCCTTGTGGGAGGAAATCGCTTCTTACCAAATGCTGTGCAGTGAAGGTAACGTAATAATTCAGTCGGCATAATACAACTGTACAAGTGTATGTTGGAAGGTTCAGTATGTAAGAAGTTAAAGTGGTGAAAGTTATATGCATGACGCTAATGACTATCCCGAACAAATTTATTTTGATTGAATGAATACGATCGCTCTTTTCCAGTTCTATGCTTCCGTTTTCGAACATAGTGGTATAATTATTTTTCTCGTATTCAAAGTATCCAGTATATCAAAGATATTGTATAAATGTCACGTACTTTTCGATATCCTGTAATTTACTAATAATTTAATTTATGTAATATCATACAATCATACATAACAAGTTACGTGAAAAGGCCAAGAGGACGGAAGTAAATTTAATCTATACCATATATAATATTCGTACAAACAAAGCTAATAAATTATTTCTCGCGAAAACATTTGAAAAAGTCATATTGGAAATAGTCAGAGGCTTTAATATCTACAATTGTTTTTCCTTCATATACTACTAGGTATATCCATGGACGAATACAGAGTTTGTTTGACAACAATTGCGCGCACAATTGCGAAAGGAAGCTGCGCTGCCAATTCTCGCATTCCACATCCACTCGACTGGAAAATCCATTACCATGCCGCAGTGAGGCAATTTAAAATTCAATTTCCTGAAGTATGTCTTAGTTCTAACAACTAAGGTGTGCATAAATTGTTTACTTTGTCTTGGAAAAGGACTTGTTTTAATGGCGGATATTGATACAGGATTAAAGTAGGTCCGCTGGTAAAGCACAACAATTTTTAATTTTTCGTTCTTGTTTGAACGACTAGCTTCAGTCAATTTCATCACCATTCATATTAAATTTTCTTCGATGGTCACTATAGTACAAAATAAATTGCGTGAGTTTGTTCAAAAAATAAAGCGGCTTTTGATTTGTCTGGGAAAAATATTTATTTATTCATCAATATCTATTTTGCCTCCTTTAAAGTACTCGTAATCCCCCTCAGGTAATACACCAACGCCATCATTTATTCCAATTTTCGAAGCTCCCTTAATATGTGCATTTTAGTATATCCTTGAGCTCTTCCAGCGATGCGTCCGTTTTGTCATATTTTGGAAAAAGACGAACGTTTCGGAACAAACTTCGCACACTATTCACGTTCAAAATTGACACCTTCTCGGCCTTCTGTAATGGGCTTGTGTCACTAAGAAACATTTTTTTGAGATGCTTTGATCCAGTTTTTTCGTTGGAAAAAATCATTGAACCCACCAAAACAGGTCTTACCTTCATATTTGTGAAAAATAAAAAATAAACTAAATATACAAATTGGCTGATAATGTCAACATATGTTAGGAGACATGTGTACCAACATAACAAAAAAATGGAAATCGAATGTATGTATGTACTTAGCTCCCAAATTCAAAAGATCACCTTATTTCTTGATCAAATGTCGTACATAAATGTTTTTTTTTTTTTTAAGGAAGTGTTAATTTTTATTTTGAATAAAAAACATCAAATTCCATTAAATATCAATTAAGTTGTGTTTAGTCAAAAGATCGCATTCCACAATTAATTTTTAAACACAATTTCGGAAATATACCCATCACTACTGGATTTGGTGAATGTTAGAGAAAAGTTTTCGTGCATTTTCTGAAGCAATTGTGACCATATGTTCTCAATAACTTAAAAAATGCTGTCTTCCAATCCATCGATTGTTTTTTATTTCTTCGCGTAGATCAACTTATTTAGGCATCCCCAAAGAAAATAGTTAAGAAGCGTCAAAAAGAGCCAAAAAAAGCCAATTTAAAGATCAACTACGCGAAATTATATTTCTTAACTTAAGTTAATTATAATAATGTGAATTTTTTTTTTCATATATATTTTTTCATATATTAGTCGAAGGCATATGTTAAAAGTATACTGTTAGTTTTAGAGTGTCCGCCTAAGGCCTGTAAGATTCCTAAATTTGTGAGGGTAGTTAAGCTAGTTTTAATCATTTTTCCCTAGGATAAGATAGATATATAAGAAACTATGAATAAAAATAAATTTAAGACTTAAAAAAAAACTAACTACGCGAAATTATGCGTCCAAGTTTCTTTTAATAAGATTTTTTTCGTTTACTGAATGAGACGCCATCCTACTGAAACCACATAACTTCCACTCATGCCATTCGATCGGGGAACTATTGATCATTAATCATGGCTCAATAGCGAATACCAATGACTGTAAAATTCTCATTAGCCTCATTTTGATAAAAGTGCAGCCCGATGACTGCACAACCCCACACAATTAGAAATGACACTATCTGAAGTTAACACTGGCCCAAAAGAGTTACATTCTTCGATAAAAGTGTCATATTTCCTTATAGTTTAATCATCCGTATAATATAACATATACAGCCTTGCCTAAGGAACACGAACTGTGGGATTACTTACTAAGTTAGCAATTCAGCCAGGTTATTAAAGGGCGCCACTTTAAAGGCGGTCGTCCTCCGTTGCATTGTTCCTCGAGTCGGAATCGAAGCATCGTCGGGCAGGAGCAGTAGTATCGTTTTGTGCTCATGGCTCAACCTTCCGAAAGGTTTTCTCTCTCGGATCGGCTAAGAGGGTGTTCAATCGCTTTCAATAATGTCCAAGTTCCTGCGCCGTAGAAGAGGACAAGAAATATTAAGGTTTGGTAGAGATCTATTTTACATAAGGATGGACTTAGAAGAGATGGAACAGAATAGCGAAACTTGGAAGAACCACACACATAACAGGGAGGCTTTTCGATCACCAGTGATCTAAGGTAGACAAAATTCTGATTACTTGAATATTATAGCCGCAAAACTTAATTTTTTTTTAAGGCTATCGTAATCTTATCTAATTTGGATTGAGAGTATTCTCTCATCTCCGTCGGGTTGGAATGATTCGTTCTGCGACATTTGCTTACATTTTAAACTCTCCAGAAACGGTCTTTCTATATTTCCAACATAGACTGTGACTCCACTACAAAGCGGGCCTGTTCATCGTTGCAGGCTTCCGTTTTTAAAACCTTCAAACGTTATTCCAGAATCCCTCTCTTGAATTCTTGAATTGAACTTCTCGCCTTTTTTTTTTTCGAAAGGCAATGTTTCTCCCTCTTGATTCTGTTCGGAATGCTCACGAGAAGCTGTCGATGAAACGTAGCAAGGTTTTGCGACAGCTGGAGGAAGATACCTGCAAAAGTGCTGGGACCTCTTGCAGTATTTCGGCATCAAAATTATGATATTACTCGATTTCATTGTGTCCGCGATATTCCTATCCGATATTCCTGACTGCAATAAGTTTCCTCGGAAGGTTCGGATATTCAGAATGATAGATTAATGTCTGACAACTACGGAATGTGGGCATAAGTCCATAAAGCGTCGACGTTGGCAATGACTTTTTTGTGACCGCGCATCCTACTTCTTCTTCTACTTTTTCCGGCGTTGTTATGGTCAGAAGTGTAGGACCATAACCTTCCCACTTAACTGCATTCCTACTGGTCCGCTTGTGCTGGTGTTTTTGCATTTGTTTGCACCAATTGTTTTTCGGCCTGCCTTTTTTTTTTTTTTTTTTCTCCAGTCGTGTCAACCCACTGATTTACATGTACACTTGTGGGGCAGTTTAATGGTGGTATATGTGTCCCTAGGCTCACCTTGGTGTTTTGTAAATTGCCTAGATGTGATTTTTGTTTACCTTTGTTTTAGTCGCCTTTTACGACAAGCGAGAGGTATCGCTGTAGGGATATTCTTAACCCGCCCTTGCACGGAAATTGTGACCGCGCATCCACCAGAAAAAATTAGTTCGATCGGCGATTATTTCACGTCCGTGAACGACTCTACTCTACGCAATTAAGAGTTTGAAAATACGGTCTCTTTGAGGCGTGTAAAGAAATAGAGAATTGACAATTTATGATTTCACTGTATTCAATGATGAAAACTTTGTCGCCAATGACCGGCTTGTGTATGGCAGAGGATAACTTCCTGTGCAACCTCGACTCATTTAGAAATAAGAAGAGGAATATATAGTGTTGCAATACGTTTAAGTACACTTGCCACATAAATCAGTATGAATCACTAAGCTATTCTGCTTGTATAGAAGGTTTTTGTCGTATTTTACTTCTAAAGCATATTGTTATTTTGTCTTTTGGTTTTTTTTCCTTTATTCAAAATATCAAAAATTTTCAGTGGAAAGATATAACATAATTATCAAATCCCTGTGTTGTAAAATAGTAAAAAACCATAGTAAATTTTACAGACGAAATAAATATCTATCTATCTATCACTAAGCTATTCAATAATTCGCTGAATAATATCCATCCAACGCAGAGGAAAATAGCGCTGGTCCTCCCTATCCCCAAACGGAATAGAGATAGAACAAACCATGCTAATCTCCGATCAATTACTTTGTTTCCGAAGGTAAACAAGGTTTTTTAAAATGTAAAGAACAAAGCTTTGATGAAATGGGTTGAGGAAAAAAATTAAAACAGACAACCAGTTAAAAATTAACTTCCAAAGTCGTAAACGATTCTGTTTAGGAATCCGTTACATAGAGCGTCAAGGAATACAAAAACTGGAGGAAATTCGCGACATGGAATACCATTAACGCGTAACGTCAGGAAAGCGATTGGATGTCTTGCAATCTGGCTTGACCAAATTTATATTTCAATAGATTTAGAAATGCTTGTCTGGCTGGATCAAAGAAAGCTTTCGGAATGACAAGGAAAGGGTAAAAATCATTCCTCTCTGGCCTTAATAAGGATCATCAACGCATATAGTTTTCGGGTATGGTTTATATGGAAAAATTAATGTGATCGAAAGATAGTGCTTTAGGGTCTGTCTTAGAATGTACAGAACGCCAGAGTCCCAGTTAATTAAGGCTCCGTTCGACTGAACAGCCCTAAACAGAGGGGAAGATTTTCTTGTTAAACTAACTTAAAGCACATTGCAAGAGCTATGACTAACGACAATAACCTTGTCTCCAGGGCTTACTACCCCAATAACAGATGCTACCACAATCCCATCAGGCTTTATTTTCCCAGAAGAATTTCTTCATATTGGTTCCGAAA
The DNA here is from genome assembly GCA_958301585.1 of Merodon equestris. NCBI lineage: Eukaryota > Metazoa > Arthropoda > Insecta > Diptera > Syrphidae > Merodon > Merodon equestris. Next base: position 42,241,853 of record OY284414.1, on the reverse strand, counting down.
AGTTAGTGGGAATTGGAGATGATATCTCGGTAAATTACTATCGCCACCGGAGCGGGAGGAACAAACAGCTCGTCCGCGACGGTGGATAGTTCTCATAAGCTCATATGTACGTTTTCGTACCGTAATGGCAAATTGGAAACACGCCGATGTTGCTAAATATACGCCGAGTTTTGGTCGTTGTCGGGTGGAAACACTGATTAAAACGGTGAGCTACTCCGGTAAGGACCTCTTTCTGTAAGTTAGGTTAATCAATCAGGATGATGACTACTCAGGAGGGTATACATGAGTGGTGGCCAACCTGAATATATATAAGACTAAAATTAAGCAGCTTTGGGTTAAACTTTAGTATAAGGAAGTGAACTTAGGCTTTTAGTTTTAATTTAATATACTATAGTTTTTCTAAAAAAAAAAATTTAAATTGTATTTATACGAAAAAAAAAAAAACAGGAACGTCTAAGCCGGAAGGCATTGGTAATTAAGAAATATAATTAAATTAAAGTACCCAGGGCCAGTAAGATATGTACATTAAATATTAAGATATTTTTAGTTGGATTTACCTAACATACGGGGCGGTATCGCAAAACAAGTACAAAGCCATGTGATTGTTATATAAACGCTCGGTGGATTAGGGAAAGGTGAGCAATATTTTAGCTAACATTCGGAAAAAAACCCTCAACTTTTTTTTACTATACAAAATCAGTTAATTATATTTCTCACCTGTAGCAACTGATAGAATGTAATGGCGTCTGACTATCTCAAATGTTGCGAAAAACGTCTGATAATGGAAGTTAGTTTCGTTGGTAGAGAAGGCCTGAAAACTTGAATCTTTTCCCAAAGAGTCGGTTTAGACTCATTATTGCACAGAAATATACGACGGCTCTTAAAGATTTTCAAAAAATGGAATTTGCATAGCCAATATAAAAAGAAACACGAAAATCGTAAAATGGATACGTATGATGTCCTTAAGTCCACAATGTTGAAATTCGTTGTCTTCTAGGAAAATAATTTGCAACACATAATAAATATAAGATTGACAGTTTCACATTCAACAAGCTATGCCTTCTCTTAAGAAGCGCTATGCTACCATGTTACTAAAACTAACTTGGGTATCACAGAATTAAGCATTTCCGCAAGCCTATGTCTTGAAAATATTAGGCTTTGAGAAGTAGGGCAAATAGTGTCGGAGAGTTTCTACAGAATATTTGTGACATTCAATCGTTTTCGGAAAAAAAAAATTCTTCTGACCTCAACCCACAATGTCGTGAACCCACATTGATCTCATTGATTCTTCATGATACATATTCACAATCATAAGCTGTTTGAAATAGTAATATGTTTGGCCAGAGCTTTTTTAATAAGCCCAAGGATATATTGCTAATGAACAATAAAATTAAAGACGTGATACTGATTTCACCGAAACCAGCCTTGTATGTGGCAGGCAATCTCAACAAGTACCCATTTCTAAAATATGTTTGAATAATTGTAAGGGCATCTCCGAAAACCGAGTGCATAACTTCGGTGATCACATATTCAAAGATTCGAACTCAATCTTGGCAAATAAGAGCCTAGTCAACCATAGTGCAATGGGACAAAACAACGACTTGCATAAAGCGTTACCTTCATCTACCTTACCATCGATGTTCGTGTCCTTATCCACATTCGTTTATTTTAAATCTGCATCAGTGCAAATGCTTCCCGATTCCTGCTATCATAATGTAAGAATTGCATGTGACCAAATATGCTTTCGTCCTACTGTCATGGCAACAGCTAGGATTCGGGTCCTCATTGGCAAAAAGGAACTGATGCATATTCGCACTATGTACTTATTCACACCACCGTCAGAACGTGCATCATGAACCTTATCATGCTCCACATCACACAGAAATGAAGCTATCGTGGTGACGAAAACTATTCTGCATTCGGGTGTCGTAATTAATTACGTTTCTTATGCCAAAAATCTACCAGAGAGCTAAATATAAGCAGACCTGGTGCGCTGTCAGTGGTGCATCCAAAGCAATGCAAGAGACGTACGAGTTATTGATTGGCAGGATAACCTTGCGTGTAGAAGCATTTATGTAGAAGCATTTGCAGGCAGGTTTGAAAGCATTCAGAGCAGTTCAATAAATGCAATCACAGGAGGCAGCATCACAGCCACGTTTAAATATCAGTATGCGAAGAACACTACGATTATCACATTCTGGAAACTTAAAGTACATACGGTACGACTTCAGTTATAGTTGCTTCGAGGGGACAATCTTGTCGACGATAGAGCTTTCAAAGTACAAATGCTGTAAACGGAACCAGAGAAAAATTTAGTATTCAAAATTCACAGAAGGCCACTTGGACGTTCTGTCGCTTTTGATAAAGACGTGGCTTCAACCAAAGCATTGGCAACATACCGAAACTCGATGGAGACCTATTAGGGATAAATATGCGACATTTTGTCATTAGCCAGCTATCGACACTTTCCACCTATGCACAGTCAAAAAGTCGAACCCACGATGCCGACTCAGTGCCATCTCACGTTTGCTCTAATATAAGTTTATTGTCATAGCATACTCGTAAGTACTTATAAAAATTTGTTAAGCTTCTAAGTTTGAAAAAGAATATACAGTCTGTCACATAATTGTTTGCAAAAGGAAAAATTGTTTGCAATTTCATCTGAAATGTTAAAATTTATGGAAACCCATTGCTTTGGTATTTTTTTCTCTTCATAACTTTATTAATAATCTTATTCTCAATGACTACAACAAAAAAAAATTACCAAAGTTCAAACAAGAATGCACGAAAATAGCAAAAATAAAAACATCTTCATATTTTAATCTGTCAAATAGTTGTTTGCGAAATGCAAACATAACATAAAAGAGAACGAAAAAACAAAAATTGTCCTAATATTTAGTGTGCCCACCATTGGCATCAATAACGGCTTGTTGCCTTCTTGGCATTGATCCAATTAGGTGCTCCATATCGTAACAGTCCGGTAGCTTTTTCCACTCTTTCTGGATTATTCTAACTAGTTCGCCTCGTGATGTGGAAGCCCGCTTGCAACCCTCTTTTTGAAAAATGCCCACAAATTTTCAATAGGGTTTATATCGGGACTTTGCGCGGGTGTATCGAGCACTTTGCTGCAGTTGTAAAGTCACCAGGTCCTGCACAAGAGTGACTTGGGCTTTGGGTCATTATCCTGGTATAACTTTATTGCAGCTATTGAGGGTTTTGGGGATTAACAAACAAGAAACTTGCAGCACTTTTGGACAGTTCATTTTGGAGTATGTCCAAGCAATACTCCTTGGTCATTTGTTAATCCCCAAAACCCTCAATAGCTGCAATAGAGTTATACCAGGATAATGACCCAAAGCCCAAGTCAAGAGTGACATAGTCAAAGTACAGAGTATTTTTAAACTAAACATTCTAATAGGATACAATATCCAGGTTTTAACGAATCCCTTACGAGATCGTTTACTTCAAATGCCTCCTATCTCCTACCCCCCATCCAATAGAGACTATTCAAAGAGATTGATAAGCTTTGATGCGGAGAACGCCCTCTTAAATGACCATTTGTTTTGTGAGAACCGCGACCAAGAAAACATATCTCCACTTGTACCTTCCAAATAATATCGATTTTGTGACAAACTACGCCGTCGCCAATGAAGGAGCATAATATGTTTCTATTAACGGAACAACTGCAAGTAATCTTTTAGTCGCTAGAAAGAACAAAAAATCCGCCTCAAACGACAATACATATATTGGAATACCCATGACTGCAGGGTGGACAATTTTGTGATAAAACTGATTCGAAGGCATGTTGACAGAGAAATTATTTCAGTAAATTGCCTGATTCCCGGGGCATATTACCCTAATATTACTCCTAATTTCCTCCAGAAGCATTCCTCCATTTCGAAAGAAACAGGTTAATCCAGGACAGATTAGCCATGAATCTTATCTTCCATATATCCTGCAAGTCTGAGGAAAAATGCCATGTTCACTAGAGTGGTGTCATGCCGATATTGGAGAAATGCTGTCCAATAGCGTCAACGCTTTTGGTGGCATAAGGAAGCTCCGTCGTCGACAATGGAAAATTACCGGCCCAACACCGACGACATAGGTTAAGTTAGATTAGGGTAGGTTATTTGAAACTTTGGACTTCTTTCTGTAGAGTTATTTCAAGTGTCAGGACTATGACAGTGGACCTTAAACCTAACATCGGAACTAATATTTCGGCCCTTAACCCATTTATTCTTCAAAAAGTTGTCAATAATATTGACTTACCCTTGGCAAAAAAACCGACGTGCTCACATAAACGACTATGTCTTGTATTCCTATAGCAAGACTACTATAAACCAAACTTAATCGACTTATTAAGTTCATTATTGATTTCACAAAAGACAAGAACTAGGAGTAGATAGAGTAGGTAAATAAATGAAAAAAAGGGTTTCAGTTAAATAAAGTTAAGCTAGTTTAAGTTAGAGGATACGAGAATTATAAATTATATGCTAAGTTCTTCTATACCGGGTTCTTAGCGTGATAATTATTTTTAGTTATATTTTCGAAGCTCAAGAATTTACATACGTGTCTGATGGTTATAATATATTAACGTAGTATAGCCAGATTTATTAAACCATATGTATCTAATGTTCAAGTTGATTTAGGTAAATCAGAATGCGTAAAAATAAATAAAAATACATGAAAAATATTTTAAGTTATTAGTTTAGATTTATAGTAATATACTGAAAAAACAAACACATTCAGCAGCTCTGAAAATAACTTTAAGGTTGCTTGACCTGAAGCGATTTAGTTTTCTGTGGTAAAAAGTTATTTATGCCTTGGATATCAATTTTGAATAACGAGAGGAGTAAGAAGGGAGGCCCATTAGACAAGGAATATAATCGACTATCAGAAATCTCAATAAGTGTTAAATAAGAATTCGAACACTACACATCAGATTTAAACTGACGTTGAGCCGCATTTTAAAATTGCTCTCAGGCTTTTTGGTTTATTGCAAATCAAGTTACGGGAAAAACCACACCCTCAAACCTTACGTCGTATCTTAAAAGGAAATACCGAGAGAAGCTCATTTCATTACGTAAATCCATCGAATCTACAATCAAAAGTTCATCCAAATCAAATCATGAAGAAATAAGAAAAAGTTTTTCGTCATTTCTAAGAATTTCCATATTAATGAGAAGGAATCTGCCAACTTAACTGAATAACTTTCTCTTCCCTCTTCCCCCCATTCAGCAGCCATTGGTTCTTCCTTGTACCCTTTTAAATAACACTTTGACGCAAAAACGGGATGGTGTTAGGTAAACAATTCTTCTTTTCATTTAAAATAATCTAATGACTTAATGAGAAAAAAAAGAGAAGGACCGAGTCAAAAGCGGAGAAGCTGATCAAGATAGCAACAAAATACGAGTAGCAGAAAGTTTACTTTTATGCCCAGCTTAAATGCCACCCCTTGGGGAATATTATAAATTCAACCCAATGATTTAAGTATCTGTCGGGAATAAGATAAATATTTTTCTGATTTTTTTTATTGTCATATTCTACGGTAACTACAAAAACTAATAACCATCTATCTCAAAATTTAATTCTCGTTCTTGTTCCAAGAGAAAAGATATCATTTCACCCAAAGGTACCAAATGTATATTATTTATGGTATTTTGTCTAAAATGAGGGTAATTTTGAAAAGAAGCGTCATTGAAGAAGAGAATCGAGCTCTGAAATTGTAATGATTTTTAATGTTTTTACCAACCAGCTCTCAGAAATGCACTTCGGGCCACTGCATTTAAGATGTAAAGTCAATTATCTTACACGATCTGTATTAGGAGCACTGCTTAAGCCGTATTTATTTTCGTACTAAAGCTTAACTTTCGTGCAGCACCAATATCATTACCTCTTGATATACCATGCATACCATCGCCCTCAGGGTTATCTCCTTTAGAAATAAAATGTAGGAAAAAAACACTCACTCTATCAGAATCCAAACACTTCCATCTCGAATACCGCCTTTCGCGTTATTTTCGGGTCATGAATTCGCCTCCATTAAATTTTCCACTTCGACAAGCAATTGGGTGAGTGCAAACTCTCAACGTAAAAAGAAATGGACATTACGAAGGAGAAAAAAATAGATACGAAACAAAAAAAAAGTATCTATGCAGCTTCCAGGAATTCATCTCGCTCCCGTTGAATGTGTTCAGGCGGTTCGAGGACTGTTATATTTTACTGTAATACATATATTTATTCTATAACAGTGAATCTTCAGAGACATGATTTCAAAGAACGATGCACCTTCCATTCCTCATTTAAATAAATCAATGTACGTATATGCTTCAAAAAATCCGTTGCTATGCTAGAGGCCGATGTCCCAATAAAAATGTACGATATTTTAGTCTTTAAATGGATGATGGTTTCACTATTTCTATTAGTGTACTATTTAAATAAAGACTTTGGTGCTAACCACTTTTAGAATGGCAAGTGGGGTACTTCTATTTGGAATACAATCGTAGTCAAAATCCGAATACAAGTTAATATTTTTATTTATTTGATAATTATTTTATTTCAGGATTTTCGTCTTTATTACGTGAAAGCTAATAACTTAACTACAGAACGGTCTTAATCTAGCTTAACCCCTATGCGGCGGAATATTGGAAAACAGGAATGTTGAATTACTTGATTTTCATATGCATAAAACTTAAGTAAGTGCTGGAGAACAAGCATTTACTAGGGGACAAAGTATTTACTAGTTTCGGATGAATTTCACTAGTAAATACTTAATACCGAATGCATAAAAACTAGTAAGTACTTATACTCCTGTAGTATTTACTCGACTTTTTCAAGTTGGTGAATAGCAACTTGGAAATTCGCTAATATATACTTTTCTGCTTCTGCAGCTATAATAATTAGGATTATAGTCGTGAGTCTCACTTTGAAACAGTCAGGTCGCTATATTAATCGAAATGGCTGAATTTTTACGAATTAATTCCGAAAAAGTTTACAAGAAGCAAAGAGTAATAGAGTCTAATTTTAAAATGCTTTTCCGTTTTGAGAAGTAAACCGTAGAGTGGTTAAGTGAGTACTTTATTGGTAAGTAATAACTGCATGACTTTACTCGAATGTTTCGTAAATTCATATATTTTAAGGCATTCAAACTGAAACAAGAGGAGGGGCAGTATTACCTCAAGAAAAGATGAGGATCTTTTTAAGATACGTTGGGGATCCTGGGTTTCAAGTTGGCGTTGGTGAAGATATTGGCGTACATAAGAGTACGATTTCTAGAACAGTAAATTCAGTTGCAAAACTTATAACAGACAAAGCTTCTCATTGGATAAAGTTTCCTTCCAATTCTGAGGAACACTTGAAAGCAGAACATGATTGGCTTAGCAAATACAGATTTCCATCATGTATAGGAGCCTTGGACTGCTCTCATGTAGAAATAAAGAAGCCTCACTTCCATTTAGAAGAATATATTAATCGAAAAGGATATTTAAGCAACATGTGATACAATGGAATGCTTTACAAGTGTGGATTGCCAATGGGTCAGTTCACGATTCTAGAATTTGGAGGAACAGTTTTCTGGTACCTGTAATGCGAAATTCCACTAACAACGTTTTGTTGGGAGATGAATGGTATGGAATTACACCTTGGTTAATGACGCCTTTTAAGAATCCAACAAGTAATCAAGAAAAGACATTCAATAAATTGCATTCAAAAGAGAGGGTAAAAATTGAAAGATGTTTTGGTCAAGTGAAGAGGAGATTTCCAATTCTACAAAACTGCATACGTCTCAATTTAGAAAGTATTCCGATTATAATTGTGGCATGTTTCGTTTTGCACAATGTTGCAAAGCATTTAAATGATAACAACGATTTCCAATTGCCAGAAGGCGTAGAAAATGAATTTTCTGTTGATGGTGATGAAGAAGTAATGGCAAGTGTACTTCAAATCCGACGGATGGGGCAGATAAAGGGAACGGAATTAGCAGGAATAATATGTAACGTAAATTCATAGAACTTTATTTAATATATGTATGTATTTCTTAATACAAAAAAAGTATAATAAAAATAAATACAAAATAAAATAAAAAACAGTGTTCCAAAAATAAAATGTTATTTCAATAAAAAATAAATATTTACTTTTTGGGGGGTTTATAAATTTAAGAAGGTTTCACTTTCAGTGGTGGTGGTGAATTATAAGTAGGATATGAATTCCGTTCTTCGTTGTCATTTTTCATCCTTTTTTTAATTTCCTCCTGCTGCATTCGTATTAGCTTTAATTGCTCCAGCAACACCAAACGTTGAAGTTCTCCATTAGACTGATTTTTTGTCTCCCCAGTCTCATTGAACTGCAATTTTCTACATTTTATTACTGGAGAATCTCGCGGTAATTCTTCAATTTCATCTGCAGCAACACGCATGTCAGCTTCCTTTTCCGTTTGCATCCGAATGAGATTATCTGCTCCCACAGATAAACCACCTTTACGTAAACGTTAGTAAAAGTATAATAATTAGCTTTGTAACCAGGAATGCAAAAAATAGATGGGTTTTCATCAGCATTTAAGAGCTCTAAAAAAAATACTTACCGTTCTTTGAGCCTTATGGGCTTATTTCCCGTTTTGTTAAGGTCTGCCTTCTTCTTAACCTCTGTCTTGCAATTATTTAGCTTCTTTCTAAACACCGGTCATAGCCTTATATTCACTAATAAATAATTTTATAGCTTCGGACTTCTCTTTTTTAATGCACGCTTGTTGTGACTTATTCAAAAGAACGGTATGCTCCTTTAAAATTCGCACAAAAGCTAGTTGCGATTGAGGAGCTTCGCTTATCATGACTCTTTCTTTTGAATATGCTTTACGAACTGAACATTCCAATGAGATCGTTTATAAAGCAAACATTAAAGAAACAGTAAATGATAATATGAGCTAACGGTACAGTTCTCAAAACAAGTCAATTAGACTTAAAGTATATGAAAAATAAAAGAACATTCGTTAGAATATAACATCTAGTCAGACAAGAGGAAGAGCATACAATAGCTAGAATAGACAAACAGCGCAGAATAACAAAGGAATTTAAATACGATTTCCAAAAAAGTAAGAAAACTAACAATCAAATCACTGGCTCTTCTAGGAACTCGACCAGTGAAACCATATAAATCTGCCAATAATTTAATGAAAGTTGAAAATGGCAAATTATTTCCCAGCAATGACGAATGTATTTCAAAAATAATGAATGACAACAACATACTCGTAAACTGTACTTTTAGAGTGAATACTTGAGAAGAAATTGTAAGAATAAATGAGAATACTGTCGGAGTTAAAAATGTTAAAAAACAAGAATTAATAAACAATTGTGGTATTCTCAAAACAAATATTGACAGTAACAATTTGATTAAAATCGAAAATTGCAAAATTCAGATTAATAACAAAAGTATCAAGCCGCTTGGAATGTAAAAGAAAATATTATTGTACCAGAAATTGATAAAACAATAACTAAAAATGTATTAGATAACATAACTTTGGGAGAATTGCATTTGAATCATAAAAAATTATATAGACAAACCTCTATTGGAGGAATTACATTGTTAGCTATAGTCATATGTTTGTCTATCATTAGTACCTACCTCATTATTGTAAAGATAAAGAATCAAAAAGATACTAAAATTGCAAAGAGTCACGTGGATGTTCCTTTATCTAGAGTGGGGAAGAGTGACATATCCGATCATCCCGATATTGAAACCACTGAAAGAATCAATATATTTTAGTTGACAGTTTTGGTAATCAGATCTCAACTACCTTCACAGCGGTTTTGATAAAGAGATCCCAATTGCTCACACGATCATTCTATTCAATCCATTTGAACCACTCATGCGGTTCTGTAAACAAGCAGCGCCCTTCTGCATTTTGTCTATTAAGTACTTTTATCCACACTCGGACTATATACAAAGAAATCATTATTGTCCCCTTTTCGTTCTTTATCTACCGAGGTATAATTTAAGAAAGAAAATGTGTAGTTTGGAGTCGAAGGTGAACTTTCAAACAAGAAAGATCAAATAAGATCTATCGCCAAGTGCATTTATATTTAATAAAGATTGGTATCTTGAATTGTTAACTTGTGTCTGTTTTTTTTTTATTAAAAGATATTAATAAATATATTACTCTTTCGCTTTTATTACTTGAATTGGATTTTAATCCAGCTTAACCCTTATGGAATATTGGAAAACAGGAACAGGGAACAATGCACGCGACATTATCTTGATATTCTGTATGCAGACGCAACCAGCAACATTAATCGGGAGCGTTCTCTGTTGTGAATATGACTAGTCGTGTGATGGACATGAATCGGGTAAATGTTAGGATCATGGTAATGTTCTAAGGTGTTTTTTGTGCGGGATTGAGTTTCATAAGATTGTTTCTTAGCTTACATACTCGTAAGTATCATGAAAATTGGAGAGCAATATTGTTTTGTTGCGCACATTATAACCAGTAGTAGTCAAGGATTGGACTTAAGGTGAATGGTTGCCAACCTAGATATTTATTACAATAATTTCACGGTTTTTCTACACGTGAGGTGGGCTTCCGTTTTATAATCGACTAGTTCGAGACCCACAGATTACACTAGGCAAAAGTAAAACTCCCCGGAAAAATATTACAGCGTATTTTGTAAATATTCATGCCCCCAACACCAAAAGAACAACTATTTATATTTGTCACGTACGGAAAAGAAGTAACTTATTAAAAAAAGAATCATACTAACGTTTGTACTGCTAGTATATATTTGGTTTTCCCACCATGTCTCGCTTCTGTGTTAATTCTTTTGACTTATTTGTCTTATTTGCTTATAAGTAAAAGGTGGTAAAAGGTGTTGTTTGTAGCGAAAATAAAAAAAACAAATTTTCATTTATTAGCTACTTTAATTGGTCTCTTTTAATTGACCTTTACAATTTGGAATCTTTCTTAAGACTAATTTTTAGTGTGACATTTTCTTATTAAGTAACCTACGTGCTAGTTTGATTCACTGGACCAGATGTGCAAGTCGGTGGAAGCGATTCCCCGAACAGTGTGGGCCAACAGATTCTCTTATTAGAATTGCAGGTTGCACACTATTTGCAGTGTGAAACCTTACACTTGGTTTTGAGAATTTGCACCCGACTGGAACATCTGTGCCAGCGATGTTAAATTATGTTCGCTTTCGCCGTGGGAAGGTTTTGGATTGTAACTCTTATACTCGCCAAGAATTCCATAAAAACGTCGAAATTATTACGAATATTGACGAATATTGATAAGGAAGTGTTATGATGTTTACTTTAGTTTCTACATTCGCCATCACTTCTTGTTAAAAAAAAAAATGATGAACTGGTTCAATGGGAAACCAACAGATATGTATTTTGGTCAGCCAATATTTTAACAAAAGCCTAGGGATCATGTGAGTGATGTTTACTTTTATCTTATGAATTTCAAAGGTTTTTCTAGTGAATCCCAGGACGCAATAAAACACACAGAGGTGTCTTCTGCAAAAGACTAAAGATCGAAAGATCTTCCTGTACTTAAGTCACCTACAACCAAGCTTTATAACCTTATCAGAGATACTTCCAGTGAACTTTCACCATCGATGAAATCAACGCTGAAATGATATGTTCACTTGACAATTGTATTTCAAAAGTGGAGCAATTCAATGCTATTGCACAATTAGCCATTTGTATTCACAGGGTAAATAAGTATGAATATTGGCCTTAACATTTTATGTTGGAATACTAAAAGCATTCACAATTAATAATAGAACTTTTTGCTTTCTTAAGCTCTCACAATATTGATGTAAGTTTTCTTATTAAAAAATGTCTCGATATAAGTGTTAACAAATTGTCAAATGGTCAATATAAGTTGTATCATTTAGATCGTAATGAAAGAGGGAGAGGTGGTGTTGTCCTTGTAGTAAAAAGAAAAATATTGCATAAAGTCCTTCCAATCATTAAAACAAAATCAATGGAAAATATAGGAATCGAAAAACCATTTAGGAATGGTCGAGCAATAAAAATATTCTATTTATTTTCCTGGTGTTCGTAGCCCGCCGCAAAAACGGCTTGATTTAAATCACGATTTGCGAGAACTATTAAAACTGAATGATACCTTCTTAATAGAAGGTGATCTCAATTATAGACATAAGAACTGCGGTTGCTTTAGAGCAAATTCTTGGGGTAATGTGTCAGACAACTCCTCACCCGACCTTTATCCCATCAAATCAAAGAGCTAACTCATTAACTTTGTTTTTTACTAATATGCAAGAATTCTTCACCCAAGCTACTGTGATACATGATCTAAACACAGATCTGTTACCCAAACAATCCCACAATGTAGTATTCAATTAACAGAATACCAACTGGAACTTATTTACGAATAAAATGAATACTAAACTAACTAACTGGCAGGAAATATTTCCGGATGAAATAGAACCAGTCAATGAACCAATTATTCAATGGAACAGTTCAAATGTATTTCCACCTCACATTATTGAATTAATTAAAAGCAGAAATGTTGCCAAGCGCAGATGTTTAAGAACCAGGGATTTAAAAACTTTCAAGAACTTAGTTAAAATGCTATCTAAAAGAATAAAAGAACAAATTCTGGTTATTAGGAACCAAAATTAGAACAGCAAACTACAAGAACTACGCAAGCGTAGCAAACCCTAGCGTAGCGAATATTGTCAAGGTTGTAGAACGTAGAAACCATATTGAAATTGCATTGAAAGAGGTAAATTCGTAAATAGTCTGCAATGATGTAAAATCAAACGCTCTAGTTAAGGTTGTTTTCTTTACTAATCATTAAATTGGTAGAAAAATTAGTAGCAAGGAAAACTCAGTGCAACAGTCCACATAAACAATTAGGTCTAAACTATTAGTGATAACGATCTCATATCAACAAAAGATCTAGAAGTTGTTATAGGAAATCTAAAAAAATCAAAGTCTCCTGGGTTAGATGGAAACAAAAATAAATTTTCTCAAAAATCTTCCAACATGTGGCATTAAATTCTTGCAACAAATTTTCAACAGTTGTCTAAAAATGGGTTACTTTACTAGAGAATGGAAAACAACAACATTATACCCATTCCGAAACCCGGAAAAGATCCATGCCCTATTAGCATGCTATGTTCAATAAGAAAATGTTCTGAAGGAATTATTAAAAACGAAATAGTAAACCATCTCGACATAATTCCTCGCCAATAATTCGGTTTTAAGGCATATCATTCCGCAGTGCATCAAATTAACCGCTGTTAGATATTACATTAATTCAACGCCATCTAGTTGTTATATTAATAAAGTCCACGCTTGAATAAAATCCACGGGAACCAAACATCGTTTTTCAATTTTCGTTTATTCATTCCATCCTATAATTGTTCGAACAGGTTATGGGCCCAGGATTTTCGAATTAAATAATATTGACTATTTCATTAATATTTTTCTAAAACCATTCCAGAAAACCAATCGTTTTCTGGTAAAATACCATTGTTCAATTGGAAGAATTATTTAACTTGCCTAAGATGGAAGCAATTCTCCACAAAAACCGATTATTAAACATCACCCTAGGAAAGGAGAAGAGATCAACAGATACGGGAGACTTAGAACTCTGGAATGGAAGCCTGCGCAAGTATCTTTGATTAAGTTGTATAAGACTTCTAAGGCACTATGGGATTTTTTGGAAAAAACCAACGAAAGGAAAGGTACTAGGCAAAAGATCGAAGAATTTCGTAAGTTAATTAACTTTAAAATGCATGCTGACCAAGATATGGAACATTATTTAATACAATTTGTTTCTATTGTTACTCGTTTGCGGGAATTGAATGCCAAGTTGGATTCGGAATTTCTTGCTCTGATTCTTTTGGACAGTGTGCCGGAGACGTATAAGGATATTCAAGCTGCTTTTGATGCATCTGGTGATTTTCCAACCATCGATACCCTTCGATCTCGTTTGCTTGAAGTGAGTGATAAAGGAAAACCTGACCCCAATGAAACTAGAGGCGATGCTTTCAAGGTTAAGCACCACACGAACAAATCAAATAAACATCATCGAGCAGGTACGTCATTTTTTCAATTTAATTGTCATCGCTTTGGCCGGAAAGGCCATATGAAGAAAGATTGTCATGCAAATTTACAAAAGGAAAAACATCAGTATAGTGCTAGAAATGTGACAGAGGAAGGTTTTATCACGTCAGAATGTATTAAAGTTAGCTGTACTTAGAACAAAAAGAGAAAAGGAAAATTGTACCTATAATATAATTGAAATCGGCGGTAGGGTTTTAGAAATGGGGCATAAAAGATATGGGCATTTAAATTTAGTATCTTTGAGAAAATTGAAGGAATTGAATATGGTACAAGGATTACCAAGTTTTGGGAATTTCCAAATCAATTGCGTTGCGTGCATAAAAGGGAAGCAAGAAAGATCTTCATTTCCAATAAAAGCTGATAAATCGTCGAAGGGAATATTGGAGATTGTGCATACCGATCTTTGCGGCCCAATGAATGTAGAATCTATTAGCGGAAGCCTTTATTTTGCTACATTCATCGATGATTTTTCTCAAAAGGTTTTTTTATATTTTTTACGGAGGAAAAGTGATTACTTCGAAACTATTAAGAATTTTAAGGAGTTGGTGGAAAATGAAACAAATAGAAAAATCAAATGTCTTCGAAGCGATGAGCGTGAGCTTGTACATAAGTGAGGAATTTTTCGAATTTTTTAAAATTGAATGGAATTAAGGCCAGTTGACGGTAGAATATACGCCACAGCAGAATGGTTTTGCAGAACGTATGAACCGTACACAAACTGAGATGGTTCGCTGTTTACTCATTGAAGCAAATCTTCCGATGTTTTAATGGGCTGAGCTTGTTAATACGGCTGCATACATACGTAACCGCTGTCAATACAAGGATGACTCCTGAACAAATTTGGTGCGGCAGAGTCCCAATCGTTGGCCATTTACGACAAATTGGAAGTTGTGCTTTTGTATTAAATAAAACTCTAAGCAGAACGAAGCTAGACCCCAGAAGTGAAGAATTCGTTCTTGTAGGATATTTTGTTGAATCAAAGGCACATCGTCTTTGGAAAAGGGGAACTAAAACTATTATTAAAAGCCGCGATGTGCGATTTATTGAAAACTTACCTGAAATAGACACACAGAAACAAACTTATGAAAACTGCTATGAATTTGAATTGAACAGCGGAAAACCACGCAATGAAAATAATGAAATTTTAAATTACTATAGAAAGGATATTAGAGAAGTTAAAAGAGTAGGAAATGAAAGGAAAAGAATCAGAATTTAGATAATGCCAAAAATAGAGATAATATTGAAGATACAATTGAAGGAAAACATATTAAAATAAATGATGAAGACGAAAATACAAAAAATAGATTGAGGTCACGACATACATCAAAGCTTCTAACTGAGAGTGCATTTATCACAAGACAATTAGAGGATCCTAATAGCTTTATAGAGGCGAAAAATTCGCCACATTCACAAGAGTGGTTTCAAGTGAAGGAAGAATATGGATCTTTAATGAAAAATAAAACTTGGTCTCTTTGCAACTTGCCTAGCGGACGGACACTAATCCTCTGTCGATGGGTTTTTAAAACCAAATACATATATGTCTAATGGAAACATTGAAAAAAGAAAAGCTAGTTTAGTGGCCAAGGGAAGAAAAAATTTATATGGAACAGCCTGAAGGATTTGTTAGTGATAACTATCCAAAGAAAATTTGCCGTTTATGGAAATCAATTTATGGTCTTAAGAAGGCCATTGCCTGGCACAAAACGTTAAGCAAAAAACTACAGAGCCTTAATTTAGCACAATCGAATTATGATCACTGTATTTATTTTGATATCGCTTCTTCTTCTTCTTTCTTCTTTTCCTTTTTATCCCGGCGTCGTTATGGTCATAAGTGTAGGACCATAACCTTCCCACTTAACTGCATTCCTACTGGTCCGCTTTTGGGGGTCCGCCCGTTTGACCTCAGAAAGTAGCGGCAGGCTTCCCGGTTTGGGATTACTTCATCGCTGAGGCCAATCAAATGCTGGTGTTTTTGCATTTGTTTGCACCAATTGTTTTTCGGCCTGCCTTTTTTGCGTGTTGAAATTGGAATGTTGATTGATAACGCCTTTTGGACGGGGTTCAAAGGATCTCTCCTTTGAACATGGCAATACCAACTGAGTCGGTCGCGCTCTATATTTCTTGTGATGGTTTCTTTCACGTGGAGGCTTCCTCGGATCTTTGAACTTCTAATTCTGTCACGCTTTGTTACTCCCGCTGTCATGCGAAGCATCTTCATCTCAGTTGCCGTTAATTTGCTCTCATACTTTTTGTGCATTGTCCAGCATTGTGAACCGTATGTGAGCGCCGGACGTACAACTGAAGTGTAGAGCCTTCCTTTCAGCTTAGGGGGCATTTTTCGATCACAGAAGATGGCGCAGTTTTTCCGCCACTTCATCCACCCTACGCTTACGCGATGTTTGATGTCGTCATCACAAGTTGCTTCTCTATTAATCATAGATCCCAGATATTTAAACTTTTCACACTTGGGAAGCACTCTTCCATTCAAGTAAATGTCTGGAATAGGCTGATGAGGGTCAGAGAACGGGCAGCACAGATACTCTGTCTTCTTTGAACTAATACGATACCCGTGTCCCTCAAAAATGTCCACCCACACATCAAGTGCTCGTTGTAGGGACGCCTGATCATCACTTATAATGGCCCCATCGTCAGCAAAGAATAGCTGGTGCACATTGGGGTCCGTCACTTTTCCTTCAAGCAAGCAATC
The DNA here is from genome assembly GCA_958301585.1 of Merodon equestris. Taxonomy (NCBI): domain Eukaryota; kingdom Metazoa; phylum Arthropoda; class Insecta; order Diptera; family Syrphidae; genus Merodon; species Merodon equestris. Next base: position 42,225,058 of record OY284414.1, on the reverse strand, counting down.
AAGGACTGCTATAAAAAGCAGTGGGCTGAGGACGCTCCCTTGGTGTACACCGACTTTGATTGCGAACTCTTCGGTGACTCCTGCGGTGCATCTTACTCTTGTCGTTGCTCTCTCGTACATGTCCATAATCACTCGCACGTAGGTTTCTGGAACTCCTTTTTGTCTTAGCGCTACCCATAAAAGATCTCTTGGTTGCCGGTCAAAGGCCTTCTCGAAATCAACCAACACCATATGCAACTCCTTTGAAGAATCACGATGCTTTTCCATCATGATCCTTATACTTTGGATTGCATCTGTTGTTGATTTACCCGAGACAAACCCGCACTGGTCATCAGATAGTCGTATTATTTTCCGCAGTCGGCTATCTAATACCCGTTCAACGATCTTCATGGTGTGCGACATCAGCTTGACAGAACGGTAGTTATCACAATTTCGCGTATCACCCTTTCCTTTGTGCAATGGAAGAAGATAGCTTTCCCTCCATTGATTAGGCATAGTGTCGCCTCTCATAAGTTTGGAGATAAGAACCATGAGCCATCTAGACCCGATGTCTCCCATCTTTTTCCAGAACTCTTTTCTTTTCTTGGAGTTTTTAACCGCGTACCGAACTTCTTCGACTGTGATGTCGGATATTTCGGCATGATTCGGGGCGGCTCTTGGAAAGTACACTCGGGGAAACTGTTCGTTCAGAAGTTCCTCGCAATACTGTCGCCATCTGTGGAGAATTTTTTCGTCTTCCACAAGGAGTTGGCCTTCAGCATTGTTAATAAACTTTGGGAAACGAATCTCCTGAGCATTTCTTCTTCTCTGGGCGGCTATCTTAAAGATAATTGCTCCTTTGTTCAAATTGTTTTGTCGAAGCTCCTGGGTAGCCTGGTTCCTGTCAGACGCGGAAGACGATATTTCTTCCAACTCCTGATAGAGGCCTTCCATGCTTTTCGCTTTGAATTCGGCGCATTTTTTCTTCGCGATACCTTTGCAACATCTATATACCTTTTCACGGCGAGCTTTTTCCTCTCTATTAGTAGAAGAGCACTTTGACCAAGCTTGGAAAGCCATTTTCTTTTCGTGTATCACTGCTTTGGCTTCGTCTGTCCACCACCAGGTTTCTTTTGCGTGTTGGCAGGGGCCTTTAGATGTTCCGAGCAGTGATTTGGCTTTCTCCAGGCCAGATTGTTGTAGGGAATCCCACATGTCTTGTGCTCTGCACTCCTCATTACCGACCTCATCGATAATGGAAGAGAGGTAGTTTTCCATGATGGTAATAAAAGCTTCGCCTTTTCCTTTATCCAGCTTATACCACTTGATTTTCTCAGACACCTTCGTTTGCTGCTTTGACTTCTTTCTCGCATCCATAAAAAATTCAGTCAGGAGGAGACGGTGTTGAGGGGCGATCGCGTCTCCCAGGATCACTTTGCAATCTTTAGCTCGTGGCTTCATGAAACTGGATACCAAATGATAGTCTATTTGAGTTTCATTTCCGCCGCTGCTATAAGTGATCAGGTGCCGGCTTTGTTTGACGAACATGGTATTTAGCACTATAAAACCGTACGACTTGCACATGTTTAGGATATCTTCACCTGAAGAGTTCCTGGTGCCGTATCCCAGCCCTCCGTGGTAGCCTTCATAGTCTTCGCTTGTCTTCCCGACATGTCCGTTTAAATCTCCCCCAACAAACAAAAGCTCTTCCTTTGGGATGATTTTGACAAGGTTGTGGAAATCTAGCCAGAATGCATCTTTTTCTTTTTGTTCGCATCCTACTTGAGGGGCATATGCGCTTACGATGTTCCACACCTCACCATGCATCACCAATTTGAGAGCCATCAAACGGTCACTGGACTTTGCAATGGTTAAGACGTTGCCAAGTAACTCTGCCGCAAGGATGATGGCGATTCCGTTTTTTCCTTGTTCCAATCCATAGTAAAACATCTTGTAGGCTTTTGTTTTAACGTCCAAGAAACGTGCCCGATTACCGGTGTTTCGCCATTTCGTCTCTTGTACGCACAGGATGTCTACTCGCCTTCTAACCATCATTTCTTCAAGCTCATAGCTGCGCCCACTCATGCTTCCAACGTTCCAACTCGCGACTCTTAAATGTGGCTTACGCCGTTGCATTACTTTGCTATCCCCCGGAAATCCTATAGCTCTGACCCGAGCATTGCTGCTCGTCCCAGGATCACGACCATTAGTAGTGCCTGGCGGGGTAGTGCTTTTCCTTTTAGCGTTCTTTTCCATAATGCTACGGTTTGACCGTTTTCATTCTTCCCTTCCTTTTTGACACGGGCATGCTCCAGATTTTTTATTTTTTTTTTTGATTGATCTTACTCTTACAACACCGGTGATCTCCAGTCGTGTCAACCCACTGATTTGCATGCACACTTGTGGGGCAGTTTAATGGTGGTATATGTGTCCCTAGGCTCACCTTGGTGTTTTCTAAATTGCCTAGATGTGAGTTTTGTTTATCTTTGTTTAGTCGCCTTTTACGACAAGCGATAGGTATCGCTGCAGGGATATTCTTTACCCGTCCCTGCACGAGTAATTTATTTTGATATCGCTAATCAACGAATTACAATTTTAGGAATTTACATGGACGACATAGTCATTGCTTCCAATGATAATGGTCAAACTAATGTCATAAAACAGAAAAACAGTGAAAATTTTGAAATGAAGGACCTTGGACAACCTTCTCTTTGTGTGGGTCTGGAAATACAACGGAAGGACGGAACTTTATCAATTTCGCAAACTCGTTCTATAAATGCGCTTTTAGTAAGATATAGTTTGGAAAATTCAAAACTAAATAAGATTCCTATGCAGGTGAAATTTAATTTTGAAAAACAACCCAGTGTTCCTGGAGAAGCTGTAGCTGTGAAAGTACAAATGTATCAGGAATTAATCGGATCTTTGATACATCTAGCATCATTTAGTCGGCCACCAGACATAGCATTCAGCGTAAGCACTTTAGCTCAGTTTTCTGAATACCCAAAACGACAACATTTAAATGAAGCTTTTCAATTACTGCGTTATCTTCATACGACAAAATTTGCTCGGATAGTCCATCGTAAAACTGGGTTACCACTAATAGGATATGTGGACGCAAGCTGGGCAAAAGATATAAACGATCGAAAATCTCAATCGGGATTTTGCTTTATTCTTGCAGGTTTAGCCATAAGTGGGGAGTCACGAAAACAACAGACCGTTTCTATCTGCAGTGCAGAAGCTGAATATGTTGCTCTCACTGCAGCAGCAAAGGAAGCATACTCACTTCGTTTCCTTTGAAGTGAATTAATCTGCAAGGGTATGAAAGCCAACAGTATTTATTGTGATAATCAGAGTGCACAACATATTGCAAGATATGGAGGCAAGCATTCGCGTACCAAACACGTCCATTACAAATATCACTTTATTAGAGAGGCCATTGAAAGTGGGGCTGTAGATGTTAAATATCTGCAAACAGATCAGATGACAGTGGACGCGCTAACTAAAACTGTGCCGAAGGACAAGCATTATTTTTGTTTTGAAAAACTTGGAATGGATTTCATGTGTGTCAGTGTTGAGGGGGAGTGTTAGATATTACATTAATTCAACGCCATCTAGTTGTTATTTTAAATATTACAACATTAACCCATATATATGTTGACTAATGTACTAAAATAATACTTGTTTTATATTTAGTTATATTAACGAAACATGCTATTCAATTTGTCAAAACTCACTCCTTTTTCGAAAGCGCTTGAACCAAACATCGTTTTTCAATTTTCGTTTATTCATCCCATCCTATAATTTTTCGAACAACCGCGTTACAATCAACATTAAAATTAATTGTAAGGCTGGAAAAAGTACAGATTTGATCCTTCTAGACATAGAAAAGGCATGTAATATAGTGTGGCATGATGGTTTGCTGTATAAACTTCAATACTTTAATTTTCCAATTTACCTATTCGAAATTGTCCCATCTTTCTCAACTGAGCGTAGCTTCATGACTTCTGTGAATATTGTCTATCTATTGTCTAGTTTTTTTCAATTGAGGCAGACATACCCAAAGGTCCAATAGTATATAACATCTTTACTCACGACTATCCTTTATCAAACAGTTATAGTGCTGCAATTTGCGGACGACGCATGCATCTTTGCGTCAGATATGTTGGGTTGCAACATTAAAACCAAATTCCAATCTGGTGCAAAGGATCTCGAAACATACATATAGTATGTATCTCAATAAATGGAAAATTAAATTAAATGTTTCACAGACCGTCTTTTTAGCAGAAAAAGAAATGCCTGCTTCTTACTAAGCAACAGAATATCATTAAATAACGTTGAAACAGATTGGAAATCAAATACTAATTTATCTTGGGGTGCATCTCGATCAGACACTAATTTTCAATCTCCATGTACAAAATATAATTTAAAAAAATTACTAGCGATACGACCTTTAATCAATCGCAAATCCAAATTATTGAGCAACGTAAACAGACTTGCCATTTTTAAAGCAATTTTTCCAGCCGATTAAATTATTATACGCAAACTGCAAACGACATTTTTCGACAAATTTCTGATATTGAAAGGTTTTCTATAATATAAATAAAATAATAAGTTATTCGAAGGATATAGCCGATCTTGCAACCAATCTAACAATCATTTGTTTTCAAATGTAGTAACATAAGGCATATTTAGTTCCTATATCACATCTATGCTTGCAGTTTGCAAATAAATACATAAATTGTCAGTAGTAAGGTTATTCTAACCTGTAAATCGTGCAAAACCATATTTAATATATCAATAAAAAAAATAATAATTTATAATGTTGAGCTGTTTAAATAAATAAATAAGATAAAATAAATAAAATAAAATATGAAATATGCTACCATTATTCGTTCGTGAATCTCTAAAAAGTCTCGAAAGAGGGAGATCTAACTTATCGCAAAAATAATGTTGGTTTGTTGGCTGAACTGAATCGACAGCATACAGCAGATGACTGGAGGCTCTTCATCGATTAATACAAAACTAGCTCAAAAGTCATACTTCTGTACGATCCTTTTGCGTATTGAAACCTACGACATATTCGTAGAGAAGCAAATAGAATATAGTAAATGTTGCTTTGCTTTTAATTAGGTACACGAAATATGCTAGTTTTTTTTGCCAACGAGGTTGCCGTGCATAAGCCAGGCATGATGTCAGAAAAACTTGGCCACCGAGAGCTTCCATGGCATCACGTTTAGAAGGGTATGAAAAATGATTAATTAACAAATCCGAAAAAGTACCTTCGACGCCTTTACAAATTAAACAAAAAAAAAATTGTATAAGCAATAAATGGATAGACTATACAAGCTTTAAGTTTTTAAGCCAACAACTTTCTACTTTGAGTGATGCAAAAATAAATGAAGAGGTGCTGTTCTTGTTCGTTTCGACCTAAAATGTTGAAGAAAAAAATGCTTGGTAGGTGTTTTTTTAAGTCACGGATAACTTTCTTAGGAAATTACCAATCGCCTCAATATGGAAGCCTTGTAAATAAATTCTTGAATACTTATGTACATATATCGACACATTTTACACTCACACCTACATTTTTTTAAAGAAAACCAGTGCAGTGAGTGGTGTTAATCACTATGGGCGCTTCCATTAAGGTCTTGCTACAATTAAGAAGCGACATGAAGAAAATGAGATCCTGCAATGCTTGCAGGCTACTGCTGTTTTTGATCAAAGCAACAATAACCTTTACTTGGAAAAGGCAAGCCAGAGGTTTATTCCTCTATGAGTTTAGTTTTTACTTCAAAATATTTTATTTATTTTAAAATAGTTGCGAAAATCTGTATAAACTAAAAATGAATTTCTCCTAAGACCTTTACGTGACTGAAATATTTTATTTACTGTACTGGATGTCTGTAGCCTGTTGATTGTGAAATATGTATTCTGATCGCTGGAGAAAATCCAAATTACTGCTTGAATTGGGTAATAACTGCGTTTGTGGTTCACTGGTGTTGAGTGAATTTTGCAACGGTTACTATAGCTACATATGACCAAGAGTGTTGATTCCCCATGTTAACCTTAGTTGTTGGCAGAAACCAGAATGAGACGTGCATCTTTCGTACGTCTTCCCCCGTGACACCCTAAAATTTTGAAAGAAGTCTAGGTTCGTAGCGACAAAAGCCGTTACAAACAAACTCTATTCGTGAATACCTGTGAGCTCATTTCAGTATACCGCAGTATACTCCGGCCACACACACTCTTGGAATTATAACAATGTGCGTGATTGTTTACCAAATTTGGACAGAACGTGGGGTTCCCACGTGCTCTCCCGAGCTTGTAGGCAAACGTCGGCGGCCATTTTAAGTAGTATGTCTCATTGGTGGTTTCTGGTTGTTGGACGCCATTGTACATAACGCATCGTAGAAGGCAATCCAGGACGGAAACTTACGGTACCCTCATCTAGACGTACAATTATTCCAACTATTAATCAAGCAAAGATAATATAGTTAGAAGAAAACTATAAATTAATAATATAAGAGATAAACGGAATTTGGAAAAACATTGTACGCCAGGAGGCGACTTTAACGTAAAAAATACAGACTAGGGCTTTAGAATAACAAACAGAAAGGGCTCTACACTACTAGGAGTACTTAGTTCGCTCAATGTGAAATTTCTAAACCCTGGAGAACCAACATACTGGAACCAACAGATATGAGCAAAAGATCCGACCTAATACACTTCTGTATTTATAAAGGAAAAACATGCCTCGACCTGTCATCTGACCATTCTCCAATCATTATTACTTACGAAAGCAAAACAACTCGTACTGCCAATAATACAGCTCTTTGCCATAAAAAGAAAGCTCGTGTTTTATTCCCGAATAAATTTTAAAGAAAATTTAAAAGAAGCGGAATTTTAGAAAACTGTGGAAAGCTAAGCTGTCCAGAATTATGTGGTCTAGAAAAAAATGTACCAAAAGCTCTACAAACGCAATAGATGACTACCCCCACGGCTTAAACTTTGAAAATATAAAGGAGAATGCACAAATAAAACCGACCACTAAAGAGTATATACATATATATATAGTATATTAAGTATATACATAATAAAACACAAAAAAAAACGAAGAAAAGTCCTAGTTATGGTCTAATAGCAGTACAAATTCTTAAAGAACTACATACCCTTGGATTAGTATTTATTAGAAATGTTGTCAACGCCATCTTCCAACCCAAGTACTTTTCAAAGACTCGGAAAGTAGCTGAAGTGAAAGCCATACCCAAATCTGGCAGGGACGCAAAAAAACTAATAATTATCGACCTATTTGTTTACTATCAATTATATCAGAACTACTAGAAAGGTTTAGACAACAACACCCAACAATACAGCAGACACACAGTGTTATAAATAAAATTTCGAATGATCTAGAAAATGAAAGATATACTTCTGCTATTTACCGTGACATATCTAAAGCTTTCGGCACAGGACTACTTTATAAGCTAAACAAATCACTACCACTAGACTTGTACTTATTACTTAAAAGCTATCTCAAGCAACTGCTTTTTTATGTTAGATATAAGGACGAATTCTTCAAGCTGCTAACAGTTCTAGCAGGCTTTCCCCAGCCCACTACTCTGCCTACTATACACATCAGTTATACCAAGGCCGACTTTACAGCATACCATGCTAGCAACATTCGCTGATGATACTATTGTCCTTCAAGCAAGTAAAACCTTGACAAACGCAAATTATAAACTTCAAAGACATTTCAATAATACTATCGAGTGGTTTACAAAATGGTGCGTCCAAATAAATGAAGAAAAGACTGTACAGGCGAACTCTACTACAAAAAGGATTGATATCCGCTTTGACAGTCAATAGCAAACGCATACAAACTAGCGACTGCGCTAAATACTTCGAAATGTAAATTGACGTGAAAACAGCACATAATATACGTACGAGAAAGAAATCAAATAAAAGATAAATTCCGTAAACATTTGTGGATGCTCGTTAGAAACTCAAAAAAATCAACGGATAACAAACTATTTATATACAAGACAATGATAAAATCAATATAGACATACGGGATACAACTATGGGTTACAGCAAAGATTCACAAGGAAACAATTGTTGCAAAAAACACCAACTTAAAATCCTACAACACACAAACGATGAAATACGAACAATCCCAAGTGACGAACAAGCACAGATCAGACGATTAAAGCGATTTCGCCCAACTGACTTATTTCATAGATTTTCTTATAATCTCTGGATACGGGTAGGTCTCAAAAGGAATATTCTTAATTGAAAAGTGAAACAAAAATAGACGAAAACAGCGTGCGACAAGAGGCGCTCGGAGTCAATATAACCCCCCAAGTTTCGGATGGATTAAAACTCACCCGTGTGAAGACACAAAAAAAATAAATAAATAAAATAAAATAAAATGTTAAACACCAAACAATTGTAAAGGACATTGGTCCTATATTGTACATTGTACCTTATATTTTGTTGAAACATTAATATGCCATATGCCAAATAGATGTTAAATAAATAATATAAAAAAAAATGTTTACTCTTATTCTATTATTTTATTCTTATTTCCTACACAAACTAATCACACGGTTTGGAAGGCCTTTTCAAAGTCTACCAAACGAGCGCCCGTAAATATCTCTAGCCTAGTTCCACTGAATATCGGATGTCGGAAACCTTAAAACCAAATTATTAGTTGTTGGGTATTATTTTCTTTTCTTCTCTTCTTTTCCATAACATAAATATGGTAATTCGTACTAAAATAGGATAATTTTGTTGGAAGTAAAGAAGGATCACTTTAAAATGAGAACTAAACCTTACCCTAGAATACAGGACTGAAAAAGTTGTGTGCCTTAACACCATTGGAAACACGTTACACAGAAATAATTTTTACGACAGAATCGCACCCAAAGAGCTGTGCATAAACCCTAAAAAATAAACCTTAAGAATGCAGTTACTTAGGTATTATAATATATTTGATTTACTAAAAAGGGATCTTCTTCTTTTCCTTTTTCCGGCGTTGTTATGGTCAGAAGTGTAGGACCATAACCTTCCCACTTAACTGCATTCCTACTGGTCCGCTTGTGGGGTCCGCCGGTTTGACCTCAGAAAGTAGCGGCAGGCTTCCCGGTTTGGGATTACTTCATCGCTGAGGCCAATCAAATGCTGGTGTTTTTGCACTAATTGTTTTTCGGCCTGCCTTTTTTTTTTTTTTTTTTTTGACACGGGCATGCTCCAGATTTATTTTGTTTGATCTTACTCTTACAACACCGGTGATCTCCAGTCGTGTCAACCCACTGATTTGCATGTACACTTGTGGGGCAGTTTAATGGTGGTATATGTGTCCTTGGTGTTTTCTAAATTGCCTAGATGTGATTTTTGTTTACCTTTGTTTTAGTCGCCTTTTACGACAAGCGAGAGGTATCGCTGCAGGGATATTCTTAACCCGTCCCTGCACGGAAATTACTAAAAAGGGATGATTTCTGTAAAACGGTTATTTATTTGAAACAATTATTGGATGTTCTAATTGCTTGGTCTAGGTCCTATATAGTTCTATAAAGGAACTGTATACAGACGAATATACGTATAAGTACAAGTTTAATCCATATGGATCGGATGGTGAACAATAAAGCGAATGTGGAATTTCAATCTAAAAATATACATGCAACAGTTAAGTACGGATGAGGCTCTGTTATGATTTGAAGTTACATGTCAAATACTGTAGTAGGCAGTTTACATCTTACAGTATCGTTAAGTAGAGTGCAGAAGCTGCAAACTTTGATTGACCTACAACTGCCCTTAATTATAACCGACGCTTGATTGAGTATCTATGGGAGAAGCTCGCGAAAAGAATTTACACTAATTGTAACCTCAAAACCGTGTTAAATGGTGTTTTAACATCGTTTGTTACGACTGCGCAAAATTTTATTGCCTTCGCATCCAAGAGTATCCTTTTAGGCCATCAGATACATTGTCCACTGCTGTTTTTAAGAGTAGAACACGATTTCGAATCATACTGGTCTCCTCTGCAATAATGAGCATTTTGTCGAATATTATTCGCTCGAAGACCATGGCCCAGTCAGTGGTTTATGTCCCTTTCGCAGAAGTGCTAGCTACTGCAGCTTCCATGGTTCTGGGACCTGCTCTTCGTCGAGACATTTTTGAATAACATGTCGTGAAGAGCATGTAGACGGCGGCCCCCATTCTTTGTTAGGCATTCCATGAAGTCCATGAGCATTTTGATCTCCCATTCGTGGACCCTCTGTAGTTCATCTAATGGAATTTGAATAATTGTGGGCATAGTATCAGGCCTTTAAAGAAACAGGTACTCCACATTGGTTCACAGCATTATAGGGCACATTATTTGTGGGAATCCGCTTTTAGTCTGGTTATAACCATTCTGTACGCCGTGCTTGATGGGTCAACATCATGGCAGGTATATTTTAAGCATCTTGCCTTGCTGTCTTTTCTCCATCCGCTTGCCAAAAGATCTCCAGAAATCGACACTCCTGTGAACCTTCGTCGGACCATAAGGCAGTTTACTCTTTGTGGTTTTATTTCATCGCTCCACCAGTAGCATGAAGCGCCTCCTCGGATTGCTGTGCTTTTAGGTATTGTCACGTTACATTGTTATAACGAAGTTTTGCATGAAGTAAGGCGACAAATGTCAGTGATCCATTAATACCCACGTTAGAGCATTCAGTTCTGTTTCGAAGTCCTTCTAAGGCGGTGGGTAGTTCTTCATCTAGTGGTCACCGCGCCCTCGCTGACTTCGAAAATTTAGGAAAGTTAGACTGATAATTGATCCCATTCCTGATTAGCGGCCATTGTATTTGCGCAGCCTCTATTTGCTAGGGCAACTTCTGGGGGTGCAAATGTATCCAGAAGAACACACCCTCTTGTATTTATGAGTCTTCTGCACCGCTCCGTAAACCATGCACTGAAATCTTCACCGATGATGAAACAGTTCTGTACTGTACATGGTTTATCACTTTACATCACTAACTGCTTCAGAATTACTTCTTAATAATTAATTATCCAACTAAGTCTCGTCTAACAGCTGTAAAAGTTGGACCCCTTTTATTCTTGCGTGCATAAATCTTTCCGCGTCTCTGCAAATGTTTTGAAATGTATGGTTCCCACATGCCTACATTCTATTATACTACTCAAATCAAAAACTACTATCGGGAGTCTGTCTGGGCGTTCTCAGATTTATTTGTAAAATCTTCATAATAATTTGTTATTCTTAAAAACCTGGCATTTTCCTTTACCCGTTATGTGTTTTGCCTTCAAAAGCGTCTTTCTGCTTTGAGCAATATCTTAGCTGTTTCTAGCGGAAGATTTTTTTTTTGCCTCTTTTTCTGTATGTCAAGCGCAGAGATATAGAACTTGGAACCGAAATTACGTCCTTATGGAATCCCACATTTTCTTTTTTGAGGTGATTTAATCCACGTTCTTGCATCCTATCGCAGTGCGGTGAGTACAGTAATAAATGTCCATCCTTGACACTCCTTTGCCGACATGTTCTGTTCTTCTTTTAGGTTGCGCAGAATCTTCGCGTCATCAGATTGCCTCATCTTTAATTGTGCTAATTATTGAGGCTTGCGCCACATCTTTCTCACAATTTCAGGTTTTTAGACAGCCACCCGCGTCAATCACAGATTTAGCGCCTTTTACTCTTTCCTCTACTTTTTTTTTATTTTTTGTTTCTTACCCGAAGGCTCCGTGCGATTTTTAACAGGTTACCCCTAGTCCTATCGGTCAACCACCTCCAATTACTCTCGAAATACTTTTCTAATAGATTAATAAACGGCAACAGTTAAATGCAAACGCTCTTGTTAAGATTAGATCTCTTGAAGATAGCAATGCAAGCCTCTCAAAAAAGGCTGGAACTGGGAGGCAAAACTGAATGTTTTCGAGAAGCGAGCCAAACTGAGTGAGATTCACATTGTAGGCATACCAGCGAAAATGTACTGGAGAATGTTATTAGCCTCTTTAATTTTGGTATGGGAGCACAGATTGACGAGAATGAAATCGGCTCATGCTACATCATTTTCATTTATTTCAGTTATTTATTATGCTTGTACGTTAAGATATAAATCTTTTTAAGGACTAAGTACAGTAATTACATTACATTATTTGAATATGAAATTAAACTACTATTATACAATAAGTTACCACTTCAGCATATGCTACTAACGGCAAGATAAAGAAGTTAACAGTTTCCTACATGTTGCTCGAGGTGTAAAATATGCACTAGACCACAGTTTGTGGCGACATCCATAGACACGGCCAACGACCATATTAATATATATTATAATATATATTATAATAAATAGATATGTAAATGTCGGTTTATTACATGCCCAAACTAGTAGTTGACTCGAAAGCCTTAGTTTTGGAATTGTTAAGAAACAGGTCAGGCATGAGATCGAGGCTAAACTGTTTTTTGGAAATTGGAATTACTAATTGACCAGGAGAATATTCGTTTCAGATTACATATCATATCAGGTAAGCATGTTCATTAAGTTAAGAATATGGTTAGGAGAGATGTAATTGAATTTTATCAGCATAGAGATGCACTGAGCGGTGTTTGCCCACTGATGGAAAATCATTACTAAAAATGCAGCAGAGAATCGGCCCTAAAATTGAGCCCTGTGGAACACCTTACTTTTCTTTAATAAGAGACCTTTTCCGAGAAACACCTTCTGTGACATGGAATTGGTTGGAATCGGAGTGTATATTTGCACAGGGTACGATATCACATTTAGAGCTGTCATTACTACAATACTATGTTATGTAGATAAATCAACCTTACGCAGGTTACTCCAGAGTTTTTGGAGGAAGTGAAGTGCATTTTCTTCGGGTTACGTACAATAGATGTGGCATGGTTACGTGCTGCTTTTTACGACGTCCAGTTGGCCTCTGAAGGGCTATGCTTCCATTTGCTGTACTTCTTCTCCCTTGCTAACTCAATAACAAACTCAGTTAACACAAATGTGAACCATCCAATACAATAAAAAAACCAAGGTTTTTTTTTTATGAAACTCAAATAGGTATCACTATGAAGTATTTATTACTGTCAGAGCGAATATTTTGAAAACGGACCGAATTAATTTTAGAATCATATTAGTTTAATATATCCGGAACTTTAAAAAATAATGTTATTAATCTGATTAAACCGGAAGCAAGCATTGGTATAAAAAAACAACATAGCCCCCAAAAACGGATGATTTCGAGCTTGCCTATCTGTTAAATGCGAACAGAATATTATTTTTCATTATTTTTCATTATTTTTCTAATATTTCAAATTCCCTTTAAATTTCTTCTAATAACACTACTACCTACCCATGTTACCACTTTTTGGTTAATAATAGTTTTAAAACGGAGAGCTTGTTTTTTAATAATATGAATAATAATCACCATTACTTAAAATTACTAATTCAACTTTAGATGAAATGATCTCTAGTCGTATTTTGAAAAGAATTTTGTATCATTTCAAACGTTTTCGTTATCTTTAAACTTTAACAACAAGAAAGGAATATTTCCTTTACATTAAGAAGGTTGTGTCAGTCTATCTTTAATCTCAATACTATATGCTATATCAATCTTTGTTTCTATTTGCTCTGCTCTTCTATCAATTTTTGTCTCAAATCAATTTTTTTTTTAATTAATTTTTATTCAACTTTTACTCAGAGCTATCTTACGCTAGACAAAAATGCTTAAGACTAGCTTAAATAACGTAACACACTTACGTTACACTGGCCCTATACGGACACTCTAAAGTACACAGAACAACTTAAACTATGTATGTCTTTCGACCTAATGATTAACTTAAATAATTTTAAACAAAAAATGGTACAGCTAAGAAAATTGTGTGTGTGTGCGTCTCAAATCTATTTTGCGAAACAAGTGTTCTTTCTCTTCGCTCGGCTAATAAATAAATAATTTGTTCGTTTTTCATTTCATTTGTTTAATTTTTTTGTTTCATATTTTTGCCTACCTATATTTGCCTATTTCTGCTACCAATCATGTCCAAACTATTCGAAAGGCTACTATTAAAAAGACTGCTACCTATTATAGAAAGAAAACATATAATTCCTGATCATCAGTTTGGCTTTCGAGTGAAACATTCAACCATTGTACACCGACTAACAAATACTATTGAAAAAGCACTTGAAGAAAAAAAAGTTTGTTCTACAGTCTTTCTTGATGTAGCACAAGCATTTGATAAAGTTTGGCATGAGGGCTTGATCTACAAGCTAAAACAGATACTACCTAATGCATATGCTAAAATCCTTAGGTCTTATATTTCGGACAGATACTTTCGCATAAAAGAAAAGGACACATATTCAGAACTTAAAGAAATCAAAGCGGGTGTACCCCAAGGAAGTATTCTTGGGCCACTACTCTATCTTTTGTACAGTCATGATATTCCAACCCTAGAATGTAACATGATGGCAACATTCGCTGATGACACGGCTTTATTGGGAGTTGCGGAAAGTAATGAGGACTCAACTCATAAACTTCAAGAGGCGATACTGCACATTCAGAATTGGACAAAAAAATGGAGAATACGATTAAACGAAGCTAAATCTGTACATGTTGATTTTACAAACAGAAAAATAAAGTACTTGCCAGTATTCATTAACAACCAAGTCATACCGTACGCAAATCATGCAAAGTATCTTGGTATGACCCTGGATGCAAAACTCCGTTGGAAAGCTCATGTCAAGAAAAAACGAGAGGAGATGGGTATTCGTTATAAAAAGATGTACTGGATTATAGGTAGACAATCTTGCCTATCAACATACAACAAAGTTCTACTCTACAAACAAGTCATAAAGCCCATATGGACCTATGGTATTCAGCTTTGGGGTTGTACCAAAAAAAGTAACATCCAAACAATACAACGATTCCAAAACAAGGTGCTGAGAAATATTGTAAACGCACCTTACTACATCAGGAACGCCGATCTTCACCGAGACCTCGACGTGGAATTCGTACAGGATGAAATACACAAATTCGCTAAGAAGCATCAGGAAGGACTTCATCACCACACGAACCCTGAAACCGCCCCGCTCTTGGACCAAACAAATCTTCTTAGGCGACTAAAGAGAACTAAATCTTTTGAGCGTGTACAGCTTATATAATGTATTATAGTCTATATGTAATTATGTACTGTAAACCAGTATATATGTTTAATGCTGTGATATTAAACTTTTAATGTCATTTTTTTTTAAATCTAAGATTAAACAAAATTGCTTATTAGTCTTAAGACTAGATTGCAATAAAAAAAATAAAAAAAATATATATATATATATTTTTGCCACTATTCAGCGCGTACAAAGATGTTACTATTGTCCTAAATAATTACCGACCTATTTTACATCTTTCAGTATTTTCAAAAGTTTTCGAACGAGACATTATGATGACTTTCTTAGAAAAAATAAAATCCTTCAGTAATTCTGTTTGTTTTTGATAGTGGTAAGTCCACGGAAAATGCTTTACTGAAATTGTACGGTAGATTATAGAACATCTTGCATCTGCCTTATTTATAGACATTACAGAAGCCATTACAGGTATGGTGGGTCAAATTTTGTTACTAGATTAAGATTAACTAAGGTTCAGGACTGGTTAACTTCTTACTTTAAAAATTGTTACCAAGCAGTCAAATGCTATATAAGTTCTCTAAATCGTATTAATTCTGCAGTTCCTTCCATTCTATGCCCTATGGTTTTTGATTCATGCGAACTATCTTTCTCCTCAATCTTTTAAAGCAGAACTATTGCTTTTGCGGATGATACCAACTCATAGTACTCTAAAAATAACTATTTAGATACATATGCCGATGTGAACTAAGATTAAGATAATTGGTTTAACTACCATCGAATTGAGTGTGGGTTGACACGACTGGAGATCACCGGTGTTGTAAGAGTAAGATCAAACAAAAAAAAAAAAAAAAAAAATCTGGAGCATGCCCGTGTCAAAAAAAAAAAGGAGAAGAAAGAAAACGGTCAAACCGTAGCATTATGGAAAAGAACGCTAAAAGGAAAAGCACTACCCCGCATGGTCGTGATCCTGGGACGAGCAGCAATGCTCGGGTCAGAGCTATAGGATTTCCGGGGGATAGCAAAGTAATGCAACGGCGTAAGCCACACTTTAGAGTCGCGAGTTGGAACGTTGGAAGCATCAGTGGTCGCAGCTATGAGCTTGAAGAAATGATGATTAGAAGGCGAGTAGACATCCTGTGCATACAAGAGACGAAATGGCGAAACACCGGTAATCCGGCACGTTTCTTGGACGTTAAAACAAAAGCATACAAGATGTTTTACTATGGACTGGAACAAGGAAAAAACGGAATCGCCATCATCCTTGCGGCAGAGCTACTTGGCAACGTCTTAACCATTTCAAAGTCCAGTGATGGCTCTCAAATTGGTGATAAATGCGGCCAATAAATTCGTACCTATAATTTAAAATTAAAAAAATGAATGAAGTTATAGATTTTAATTTTAAAAATTTAAGAACAGTAAATGAAATGAATAACCATGTAATATACAATAGCGAAATATCATATTTCTTTTTAAATATACGATCTCTACGAAAAAATTGGAATTCACTTATGATATATGTTGAAAACATTTTGCAAAAACTAGATATACTGGTACTTGCTGAGATTAATATATCCTCAGATGAAAACCGCTTCTACGAATTAAAAGGGTTTAAACAAAAATTTTACAATCGAAACAATAGACAAGGGGGTGGCCTAGTAATATACATTAAAGAGGGTGTTCTCTATGAAGTACAAGATATTAAAACCAACTCCTACGAGAATATATCACTAACTATCCAACACAAGGAATTCAAGGCAGCACTCATTGCAATTTACAGGCCTCCACAGGAGAATGTCCATTGTTTTATAAAAGAACTAAACAATCATATAGATAACTTTTCCAAGCACAAAAACATGTTTGTCATTGGAGATATAAACATAAACGTGCTTCTAAATGAAGCATACGTTTCAAGCTATGAGGCGATGATAGCTTCGAAGGGCCTCCTAAACACAATCTTAACTAGTACAAGAGTAGACCTAGATAGAAACACGAGCACACTGATCGACCATTGCCTAGTAAGAGTCACAGACGAAGAGATAACGTCAGGAGTAATTGAAATGAACATCTCTGACCATTATGCAATATACTGCGGAATAAAATCCAAGAAACATACAAAAAATTCAATGAACCAACGTCAACAATATATTGATAACACAATGGTAACAGTTAGTATTAGCAGCTACGACTGGGAGAATGTGTACGGGCACAATGATGTCAACGAGTTCTACGAACACTTCAAGAACGCTCTTAATGCAATAGTTCAGTCATCGACAGTAATGCGTGATAGAAAACCGAGAAACAACGAGCACAAATGGATAACGAGCGAACTGAGAAGCGCATGTAGAGAAAGAGACAGACTGTATAGAAGATACAAAAATAACCGAAGGAACCAAGACTACGCAAAAGATTATAAAAAGTTCCGAAATGAGCTCAACAAAAAAATTTTCTATACAAAAGCACGGTACTACGAGCTGGAATTCCGGAGACTTAACACAAATCCCAAAGAAACCTGGAAGTTAGTCAACACGATACTAGGAAAGAGAGCCACCAACCTAGATGAAATCCTGGAAACGAATTTCGTGAAGGAAGGACTCAATAATTTACCAAATAAATTTGCGAATGTATTGATCTCAGAAATCAAAACACTAGTCCACGAATGCAACTGCAAAACGTTTGAAAGAACAATGAGCAGCATACAAAGATCGATGTACCTAGAAGAAGTATCTGTGGTGGAAATAGAAAACATTCTTAGAATGCTAAATGAAAGAAAATCTCCTGGCATAGATGGAATAAGACCCATAGACTTAAAAACAAACGCTACTGTCCTGGCCCCTATAATGACAAAATTAATAAACATGAGCCTAGAGCAAGCGACGGTACCAACACTTTTAAAAACATCCATTGTACGACCGATATACAAAAGCGGACAGAAGAATGATGTAAAAAACTACAGGCCCATTTCCATACTCTCAGTCGTTGATAAAGTGTTGGAAGAAGTTCTAACCAGAAGATTATACGCCTACACTGAAAAATATGCAATCCTACACGACAAACAATTTGGATACCGGAAAAACAAATGTATAGGCCGACAGTTGGGGGATTTTGCTAACAGATTATATTGTAGCCTCGACAAGAATCACAGCTCCGTAGTACTTTTCATAGATTTTAAAAAGGCTTTCGACACACTAAGCCATAAAAACATTTTAAAACAGCTTGAGAAAATTGGAGTCCGGGGAACTTTACTAAGCTGGTAAAAATAAAAAATAACTATAGCCATGAACAAAGTGCCGAGTACGGGGTCCCACAAGGATCAAAACTGGGGCCACTAATTTTTATAATACATATACATAAATGAGCTGCTATCAGTGTGTCAACTCAGTACGGGATATGCATATGCAGACGACACAGCCATTATTGTGAGTCATAAACATGCGGAGCAAGCAGTTATAATTATGCAAACAGAATTAAATGCACTTACTGCGTGGTGTCACGATCATGGGTTGGTTATCAATGCCAAGAAAACGAAAGCTATGCACGTACGTCCACCTCATATTCATCAGTCAAAAATAATATTAAAAATACATAATAGAGAATGTCTACATCAAGCTGGGTGCCACTTACAGCTAAAAGACAATGATTCATGTGGCGAAATAATTGAGAACGTGTCAGTCTACAAGTATCTAGGGATTCACGTAGACTACAATCTTAAATGGAGCTACCATATTGAGACACTTATGAAAAAATTGCGGCAATCTTCGTATGCGCTATACCATCTGGCCAACTTCTGCCCACCATCAGTATTAAGGCAAAGTTACTTTGGTCTGGTGGAATCACATCTTAGATATGGTATCCTAGCTTGGGGCAAAGCACCACAGATGTCACAACTTGAAACCACACACAACACGATCAAGAAGATGATATACAAAACGTCAGGCAGAAATCAACTCGAACAGCGGGAGATATCTATTAACAGGAAAATGTTAAGTATATCTCATATCTTCAAGCTTGAGGTAATTAACAATTTTTGGAACGACAACACGTATAAAACTCCAACTCAACAACATTTTAATACAAGAAGAAGAGAACAAGGACGCTTTGCTGTTCCCAAATTTTGGAATGAATATGGTAGAAAAAGATATGAAGTCATAGTACCAACTGTTTTAAATGAGCTTCCAATATGTTTCAGAAACATGCCTAAAACAAAATGTATGAAAAACGCGAAAAAATTGTATTTAGAAATGCAAGATCTATAAATTGAAGATTGTATGTACATATGTATGATTCAATTTCTCACTAGTTTTTTCTGAAAAAAATGTATATTTGCTATCTAGTCGCCTGCAGACAAGCCCTTCAGGCTTTGCAGACTTTAACTGTGTAATCAAGACTTTTTTGATAAATAAAATTGAAATTGAAATTGATTGAAAAAAAAATTGATTGATTGATGCATGGTGAGGTGTGGGACATCGTAAGCGCATATGCCCCTCAAACAGGATGCGAACAAAATGAAAAGGATGCATTCTGGCTAGATCAAAATCATCCCAAAGGAAGAGCTTTTGTTTGTTGGGGAAGATTTAAACGGACATGTCGGGAAGACAAGCGAAGACTATGAGGACTACCACGGAGGGCTGGGATACGGCACCAGGAACTCTTCAGGTGAAGATATCCTAAACATGTGCAAGTCGTACGGTCTTATAGTGCTAAATACCATGTTCGTCAAACAAAGCCGGCACCTGATCACTTATAGCAGCGGCGGAAATGAAACTCAAATAGACTACCATTTGGTATCCAGTTTCATGAAGCCACGAGTTAAAGATTGCAAAGTGATCCTGGGAGACGCGATCGCCTCTCAACACCGTCTCCTCCTGACTGAATTTTTTATGGAGGCGAGTAAGAAGTCAAAGCAGCAAACGAAGGTGTCTGAGAAAATCAAGTGGTATAAGCTGGATAAAAGAAAAGGCGAAGCTTTTATTACCAGCATGAAAAACTACCTCTTTTCCATTATCGATGAGGTCGGTAATGAGGAGTGCAGAGCACAAGACATGTGGGATTCCCTACAACAATCTGGCCTGGAGAAAGCCAAATCACTGCTTGGAACATCTAAAGGCCCCTGTCAACAAGCAAAAGAAACCTGGTGGTGGACAGACGAAGCCAAAGCAGTGATACACGAAAAGAAAATGGCTTTCCAAGCTTGGTCAAAGTGCTCTTCTACTAATAGAGAGGAAAAAGCTCGCCGTGAAAAGGTATATAGATGTTGTAAAGGTATCGCGAAGAAAAAATGCGCCGAATTCAAAGCGAAAAGCATGGAAGGCCTCTATCAGGAGTTGGAAGAAATATCGTCTTCCGCGTCTGACAGGAACCAGGCTACCCAGGAGCTTCGACAAAACAATTTGAACAAAGGAGCAAATATCTTTAAGATAGCCGCCCAGAGAAGAAGAAATACTCAGGAGATTCGTTTCCCAAAGTTTATTAACAATGCTGAAGGCCAACTCCTTGTGGAAGACGAAAAAATTCTCCACAGATGGCGGCAGTATTGCGAGGAACTTCTGAACGAACAGTTTCCCCGAGTGTACATTCCAAGAGCCGCCCCGAATCTTGCCGAAATACCCGACATCACAGTCGAAGAAGTTCGGTACGCGGTTAAAAACTCCAAGAAAAGAAAAGCTGTTGGGCCGGACGAGATACCCTCTGAGTTCTGGAAAAAGATGGGAGACATCGGGTCTAGATGGCTCATGGTTCTTATCTCCAAACTTATGAGAGGCGACACTATGCCTAATCAATGGAGGGAAAGCTATCTTCTTCCTTTGCACAAAGGAAAGGGTGATACGCGAAATTGTGATAACTACCGTTCTGTCAAGCTGATGTCGCACACCATGAAGATTGTTGAACGGGTATTAGATAGCCGACTGCGGAAAATAATACGACTATCTGATGACCAGTGCGGGTTTGTCTCGGGTAAATCAACAACATGCAATCCAAAGTATAATGATCATGATGGAAAAGCATCGTGATTCGTCAAAGGAGTTGCATATGGTGTTGGTTGATTTCGAGAAGGCCTTTGACCGGCAACCAAGAGATCTTTTATGGGTAGCGCTAAGACAAAAAGGAGTTCCAGAAGCCTACGTACGAGTGATCATGGACATGTACAATAGAGCAACGACAAGAGTAAGATACACCGCAGGAGTCACCGAAGAGTTCGCAATCATAGTCGGTGTACACCAAGGGAGCGTCCTCAGCCCACTGCTTTTTATAGCAGTCCTTGATTGCTTGCTTGAAGGAAAAGTGACGGACCCCAATGTGCACCAGCTATTCTTTGCTGACGATGGGGCCATTATAAGTGATGATCAGGCGTCCCTACAACGAGCACTTGATGTGTGGGTGGATATTTTTGAGGGACACGGGTATCGTATTAGTTCAAAGAAGACAGAGTATCTTTGCTGCCCGTTCTCTGACCCTCATCAGCCTATTCCAGACATTTACTTGAATGGAAGAGTGCTTCCCCTTCGCTCTTCGGGCGCCTTGTCGCGGCGGAGGGGCTTAAGAGGTCAATTACCTCGAACTAAGACCCGGAGAACCCCGAGTTAGTCATGAATGAATGGACAACCAGATGGATGGAAATACTCCAGGTGGCACCCGCAATAGCGGAAATCCACCAGCGATCTCCCTGATCGCGGCCGGGGCAAGGATTCTGGAGGCCCCACCAGTCATTCTTAACTCTCCGGCAGCCCGGAACGACACCGACTCCTGCGGCTCATTGTCCGACCACTTGGTTGGGCTGAGCGTGAGCGGTGCAACCGACAGAGGCGACACCGACGATGGTGCGGCACGGGAAACCGCCAAGGTTGAACGAGCCCCAGAATTGGGACGTGCTGTAGATTGCACTGCTAAGTGCCCAAAAAGAAGGAGGAAGAGGCGTGCCCGAAAATCGTGCAAAGAGGCTGGCACAGCCGAAGGCACGAAGATTGAGGGCGAACCTCTGGGAAAGGCAGGTAAGAGGATCAGATCGGCGGAGGTATCCCCTACCGAAGCCCATCCGACCCTCTCACCTGCAGATCCCGCAATACTTGCCGGCGCGCAGCGCAGAAAACGTCGGCGGCTAGTAAAGGCTGCTGCTGGAGGCACAAGCATGCCAGCACTTTCGGCATGCGCCTCAAACACTCCTCCTCTTATTGGTGACGGTCAAACTCCCAATAAGAGTGTGCCAAGTTCCAAAACTGACGGAGCTGAAGATGTTCAGGGTCCTGTCATGGTCGGTGCCACCGCCGAAAAAGGTGATGATGCTGGCAGACAGACTCTGATCGCAGAAGGCGAAGCGGTCTTGGATCATAACAACTCTCAGGCTGGCAAAGCTGTTCGAAAGCGGCGTCGGAAGGGAGCAGGAGCTCGAACCGAAAAAGGTAAGAGCACTTGCAAGCGGAAGATGGCCGCCGGGGACAATCTTGCTGGGGAGAGAGAACGTGATGTCTCCTCCTCTGATATGGCGGCGAGAAATCGGAGTCCAAAGGCAGATGCGGCGGTCAATAAAGATCAAAGCAAAAACATGAAGACGGAGAGGACCAAAGGCTGCTCATCGGAGGCGGGCACTTCACACAAAAAAACCCCTTCCTCTGGAAAGGCAACACAAATGACCGTAAAGAGTCCAGACAAGCACCTCTCCTACAAAGAGGCAGCCATCTCCTCCGAAAAGGTCAGGATAGGGAAGGCTGGCAGTGACAGCAGAATGACCAGCGCAGATTGCCAACACTGCGAGGATCATCTACTGGAGCTAGCTTCAGCAACAGGCTTCTGTATTCAAGCGGAGAGGTCTGCTTTGATGAATGGTACCTTCGTGGTGAGCTGTTCCTCTCAGCAGACATCTGCCTGGATCAGGAGCATGGTGCCGAAAATTCCCCCCCTGGGAACTAGCACTTATCAAGTATTTAGTCTCCCGAAACTAACGCGCGCCATCTGCTGGATTCCGGGAAAACTCGGAAACAAGCTGAAAGTGCTGACGCGACTACGTGCGCAGAACTCGGGACTCGACACGAGGGCCTGGACTGTCTATTCCTACAAGGAGAAAAAGAACTCTCTGAAAAAAGAGGGCTTCACTCTGGTAGTGGGAATTGACAATGGCTCTGTTGAGGCCCTGAAAACCGCGTACGACTCACGTCCCTACTTCGGCCTTGGTAGGATTATATTCCATTTTGATGTCAAGTAGTCGAAGGATGGAACGTGTTCCCCAGTATGAATCCATGATTTTTACTCAGATCAACCTACAGCATTGCAAGGCTGCTACCGCTCTTCTAAGTAGCAGAATTGCATGTAGTAGTACAAATCATCACATTGTATCCATTCAAGAACCATGGGTGTGGAACAAACGCCTGTGTGGTCTTGGTGGCATACGTGATGCTACAATCCTTTATGATGAGCGATCCGAAAGGCCCAGGGTCTGCCTCATCATATCGAATACGCTATCGGCAACCAAACTTGGTCAATTCTGTGGTCAAGATCTGGTAGCTGCGAAAGTGAGCTACAAGGCGCACGGAGAAATTGAACACTTCGCCGTGGCGTCTGCTTACTTCCCTTACGACTCGGTACTACCCCCGCCACCTAAGGCGGTTTCCGAACTCGTAGAGTACTGTGAAGCCAGAAGGATTGGACTCATCATCTGTTGCGATGCTAACGCTCAAAACACATTTTGGGGCAGCAGCAAATGCAACCGGAGAGGAGACCATCTTTTAAACTTCATTCTTTCGTCTGACCTTTTCATCAACAATGTTGGCTCTCTACCAACCTTTGTGACGGCGAGACGACAGGAAGTGATTGACCTAACCTTATCTAACAGGCATGCGAAGGCCATCACTAACTGGAGAGTCTCACCAGATGTTACGCTGTCAGACCATAGATACATCGAATTCCAATTGAAGTGCGGGATCTCCCCCTCGCAGCCCAAGCGGAATCCGAGAAAAACAGACTGGGTGCGATTTAGGGAGGAGCTTGAGAAATCCACTCAAGCCCCGCCTAAACTCAAAACTAATCAATCGGTGGAGGATGCAGTTCATAACCTGAACAGCGCCATCACCAAATGTTTTGAACTCGCATGTCCTGTCAAAAAACCTCCCAACAGGAAGCCGGTTCCCTGGTGGAATGCTGAGCTCCAACGGCTTCGTAGGGAAGCCAGAAGTCTTCTGAACAGATCGCTTAAATGGAACTCGGAAGATGACTGGAATAAATATCGATCGAAGCAGAAGGAATATAAGAAGCTTATTCGAAAATCGAAGAATGATTCCTATAAGTCCTTCTGCGAAGAGATCAAATCCCTGAGCGCGACCAGCAAGTTGGTTAAAGTCCTCAAACGGGGAAAATCGACAAGGCTGGAGGTACTCAGAAAGTCTGATGGTACCTTTACCGAGTCTAAAGCAGAAACTCTTAGTTTACTGTTTCAGACCCATTTTCCGGGAAATCAGACTGTCATCGGCTCGTTGCACACTCACTCATTGGATACTGCGGCTGTAGCGATGAAAACAACTCGGCGTAGCTGGTATGTTACGTCACGCGTGGCAACTACTGAGGCCATTGAATTTGCTGTGGCATCCTTCGATGGCTTTAAGTCGTCGGGCACTGATGGGATATACCCCGTTATGCTGCAAAAAGGTATAAGACAGCTGCTTCCTACACTGAAAAGAATTTTCACTGCTAGCCTGGCACTTGCCTACATACCTATCCCTTGGCGCGCGGTGAAAGTGGTCTTTATTCCCAAAATAGGGAAAGAGGATTACTCACTAGCCAAGAGTTTCAGACCAATAAGTCTAACATCATTCCTGCTGAAAAGCATGGAAAGACTAGTAGAGTTGCACGTGCGCAAAGTTGCCCTTCGAATGCATCCTCTGTCGGACATGCAACATGCTTATCAGCGCGGAAAATCCTGCGAGACTGCGCTTCAAAACCTAGTTGGGAGAATTGAATGCGCTCTCGAAGAGTACGTACTAGGCATTTTCGTCGACATTGAGGGAGCTTTTGATAACGCTACCTTCGACAGCATGTGTAACACTGCTAGACGGCATGGCGTAGATGAAGCACTGGTTTTGTGGATCAAAGCAATGCTTGTGCACAGGACATTGATCGCTGATACAGGCCTCGAACAATGTGTCAAGTCTGGAGTAAACAGGGGCTGCCCGCAAGGTGGCGTCTTGTCTCCGCTGTTATGGTGCATGGTGGTCGAATCTCTGCTAGATGCTCTCAGTGCCTCTGGAATCTGTGCCCAGGCCTATGCGGATGATGTTGCTGTTCTCTCTGTCGGCTCATGTTTAGCGAATGTCTGTCTCAAAGCGCAGGCGGCGCTAAACGTGATCGATGACTGGTGCACGAGAAATGGGCTGTCGGTTAATTCTCTTAAGACCGATGTCGTTATCTTTACGAGAAGGAGGAAAACAACTGGCATTGCTCAGCTGGTGCTAAAAGGCATTCCCATCCCTATATCCATGGAAGCTAAGTATCTGGGAGTCATTCTAGATAACAAACTTCTCTGGTCAAAACATGTTGAGTCCAAAACCACCAAAGCGCTGTCAGCTTTCTGGCAATGCAAAGGTGCCTTTGGCAAAACATGGGGCTTATCGCCGAAAAAGGTCCTTTGGATCTACACGGCAATGGTAAGACCGATAATCTCATATGCATCGCTTGTTTGGTGGAGCAGGCTGACACGAAAACACGTTGTGGCTTCACTCACCAAACCCCAAAGAGCGGTCTGCCTCAGTTGCACGGGGGCTTTCCCCAGCACACCGGGAGCTGCTTTGGATGCTATGATGAACCTTCCACCCCTTGACATATGTATATATCAGAGGGTGTGCACTGAAAACTATTTCTCGCCTAAAGAGGAATGGTCTTTGGTACAACTCGCAGTGGAGTGAAAGTGTACTTGAGAGAGAAATATCCTACGATCACTGTCTCATGGATATGCCCTCTGACGCAATGACACCTGCCATCCTACTGCGCTGTAACTACACAGTCACATTTCCTTGGCGTCAGGACTGGCTTTGGCCAGACACTGAACCTGGAATAGAATGTCTTCGCATCTTCACAGATGGCTCCAGGACTGATCAGGGATCCGGCGCCGGAGTTTTCTTCGAGCGCGAAAACATTCGACTGCACTTCTCGTTAGGAAAATATGCGTCTGTCTTCCAGGCGGAGATTTACGCAATCCTAATGGCCATGCACTATGTTGTGAAACACAGATGGAGGGGAAAGAGCATATGTGTCTGCAGTGACAGCCAAGCTGCACTCAAAGCTGTATCCAATCCTCTGTCCAACTTCAAACTAGTGCATGAACTCAAGACCTTCTTGAGCAAAGTCGGAAGACTTAATTCACTTAGGCTTGTATGGGTTCCAGGTCACTCTGGAATCCCATGAAACGAGATCTCCGATGAACTCGCTAGAAAAGGCTCAGAGGAGAGTTTCTCAGGGCCTGAACCCGCCTTAGGTCTACCAGCTTCAACGGTTAAATCTGACATCAATGACTTGGTCTTTAACGTACACAGTCGCAGATGGAAGGAATATCCAGGATGCAGGATGACTAAGCGCGTACGCCCTGACGTCTGTAAAAAGTCCGCAACATTCTTCTTATCCTTAAGAAGAAATGACTGCAGAAGGCTAACGGGCGTCATTACGGGCCATTACACTTTTGCCAGGCATCTTTACGTGCTTGGCATCAGTGAGACGCCTACCTGTGCTGCTTGTTGCGAGGAGGACGACACAGCGGAACACTTTCTCTGCGACTGTCCCGCCTTCGCTCGTGCACGGTGGCGCACCCTTGGGGCCGACGTGGTGGGTGCCGAATCTCTTAGCTCAACATCACTGAAGCCTCTCCTCACTTTTCTCCATACAACGGGGAAAATACAATAAAGACAAGGTGTCTGTCTGGTAGTACAATGGACCAGTACTTGTGTCTGAGTGCTCCAGCAGATAGTAGAAGCCTCCAACAAAAAAAAAAAAAAAAAAAAAAGTGTGAAATGTTTAAATAGCTGAGATCTATGATTAATAAAGAAGCAACTTGTGATGACGACATCAACCATCGCGTAAGCGTAGGGTGGATGAAATGGCGGGAAAACTCCGCCATCTTCTGTGATCGAAAAATGCCCCCTAAGCTGAAAGGAAGGCTCTACACTTCAGTTGTACGTCCGGCGCTCACATACGGTTCACAATGCTGGACAATGCACAAAAAGTATGAGGGCAAATTAACGGCAGCTGAGATGAAGATGCTTCGCATGACAGCGGGAGTAACAAAGCGTGACAGAGTTAGAAGTTCAAAGATCCGAGGAAGCCTCCACGTAAAAGAAATCATCAAGAGAAAGATAGAGCGCGACCGACTCAGTTGGTGTTGCCATGTTCAAAGGAGAGATCCTTTGAACCCCGTACAAAAGGCAATATCAATCAACGTTCTAATTTCAACACGCAAAAAAGACAGGCCGAACAACAATTGGTACAAACAAATGCAAAAACACCAGCATTTGATTGGCCTCAGCGATGAAGTAATCCCAAACCGGGAAGCCTGCCGCTACTTTCTGAGGTCAAACCGGCGGACCCCACAAGCGGACCAGTAGGAATGCAGTTAAGTGGGAAGGTTATGGTCCTACACTTCTGACCATAACGACGCCGGAATAAAAAGGAGAAGAAGAAGAACAATCGATTAGCAATTAGTATCAAAGCAATTAGTATCAAAAGCAATTAGTATCAAAAATAAGTCAATGTTATCTAGCCTCGCGAATACTTTTTGCATACACATATTTTTTCAATATCTTTTTGCTGGTTGCGCCGAATTTCGTTCGGTTACGGATTTCCCACATAGTTAAACGCAACCTGGAGTTGATGTTGACGCTAATTCTGCACCCTAATGTTTTATTATTTATCTAAAATTAAAAAATATATCTGAATAAAGTTCTCTGATTTTTAAACAAATCGTATTATCCGTAGAGCAAACCGTAAATGACCTCATTTTGCTATGCTTAAATGTTTTGACATTCTTCCTGTAAAGCACTTATGTATATTGTTATAAAGTTATAAAAAAAAAAGTGATAAATCTAGGTATAACTCTGCCAGGATCTACGATGACCTCAATCTATGCACCATCGCCAGGTATCTTGAAAAGGTTGATGTAAATTTCATAACTGCTCAATCAATATTTTTAAGAAAGCCTTGGCTGTACCGTCATAATTATAATAAAATTAATAATCTTTTTGATACAACTATGACAATTATTATGCTTATATTATATACACATATCATATTTCTATTGTTATTTCTTTTTCTACTTTTGCACATACCTATTTGCATTTAAACATATTTATTCCTTCTATATTTAAAAAAAAATTCTTAATTCATTGTTCTTAACTTTTTATCTTGTATCCTCATCAGCAAAATTAATTTCAGTCCTATTAATAACATTAATGGTACATTCGTATTACATTCATAAGATATTGTCCTTTTTGTGGGAAAGATGGAGGTAGTGCTACGTCGCTGCTAGCCGAAGGCTCGACGATTCCTCGGTTACGAGAGAAAGTGCGGGATCGAAAATGAAATCAAAAGGGTTTGGTTCCCGATAGGATTTTTAAAAGTTTCATTATTATTTTCTTTAATTACACTTGCAGACAGATTAAGCGCTAAGAATAAATGAGCCGACCGTCAATCCAGCAGCTCTTTTTATAGCCCAGGCAGCAGACCATCCACTTTATACGCTGCCAACTTTTACTTTAGCGCTTTTTCCTCGCATGAAACACAACCTGTCACATCTGTCAATTTAGTTGATGATTCAATTGCGCAGGTTTTGCGGGTTATTTTTTCTGCATTTGTTGAGAAAAATGTTATTTTCCCCCTTTTGCTTCAACTGAACCGAAAACACGACATATACATTTCATACTTTTATTATTGTCGATTCACGATGAAATCCTATGCCATAAATGAAATATAATAATATTCACTAAAAAAAAATAATATCATATATAAATGAAAATACATAATAATTTCCACCATAGCTTTTTAGTACACGGATTGCGAAACAAACAGTGGCAAATATCCTGGTTGATAAAATGTATTAAACCTATATTCGGTATCGAGATCCTTTCAAAAATTGTTAATTATCAACTTATACGGCTGATCTCTTTACATTAATTCTTTCATTAAACAATCAAGAAAGAAGCTGAGTAGGTAAACACTATTTTCTAAACTAAAAATCCTCATACGGAACGTGCACAGTAGACCGGAACGATTTCAAAAAATTTTGAAAACTAAAATTATACCCCCCACAAAAGTTGCATATGGCCTTAAAACTAATTTTAAGATTTTTTAATTTTTTTTTATTTCCACCGCTAGAGGTTGCACAATGCAGAATTAAAACTAACGATTTCTTGATTTCACTTTGCTTTCAATTTTTTTTTAAGTGTCTTCAGCTTTTAAATCTATGAACAAATTTATGGAAAAATTTTACTACAAGAATTTTCCAATAACGGGAAATCATATTCCTCATAATTTTCAATTATTTAAATTTTTATATTCGGTCCTTCTAAAACATTTGTCCTTAATAAATGCAAAATTCAAATTCAAATAAAGGGTTTGTGAAAGTTCTAAGTAGGCCATGAACTTTGTGGCAATTTCATCAAAATTTTCAAATTATTTTATTTAGTATCTGTGTTTGGTTCTTAAACGTTTGTCTAGTGTGTTATTCCAGGCCTTTTTATTGTATTTCTAATAAAAGTTTACTTTGAAACTGTAAGTTGAATGTGATATTGCTTACAAAGAGTGCAAAATAAAAGACAGTTTAATTAACTTCATCAATCATTCTCTTTTTTTAATCATAAACCGAAGTAAAAATGGAAACTCGTTCCCAAAAAAAAGTCTGCCAAATGTTTGGACTGGGACAGACGATGTCGAAGCGTTCATTGCCGACCTACAGAGATACTGCTCTTCATCTTACTTTTCTGGAAAACGAAGAAAGTTCATTGAAAATTGAAAAAGCAAATAGCACTTACAGCTGCGAGAGTTATGGAAATTTATGACTTAGCTTCAATTCCGACAGTTGGTAAGTTCTGTGTTGAGAAGGCATTATTAAATTCAACGACAGAAGAACTGCTCTTCTTAAAACATCTAAGAGCAGAAGAGTACCCGGATTTTTTGAGATTCAAATGGATAAATTGAAAAGCGAAGAAGAAAAACTGTTTGATATAGCTGCTTGCAAATGTATTGAGATTAAATTTTGTCGATGTCCCAAAGAAAACAAAGTGCCAGTGAAAGAACGTTCGTTTTTGGAAGAACAAAGATCTGAGAGAAAAATGGTGATCGGGAGTATCGCTTCAAAACTCCCTTAAAAGAAAATCATCTTCAAGCACACCTGAAATACCGACCGACGCACAAACAGGTAACAATGAAAAAGAATATATCCCTTCAGATACCGATGAAGACATTGAAACTGAAGTTTCAACAACATTACCAAAACAGATTGCCTCTACTGCTGCTCTTAACTCAAATCCATAATCTCTTTTTAATGTTGCGAAGGTGGCAGATAGATTCAAAATATCAGACAGAGCAACTGCAATACTTGTTACAGCGGTCTTGCAAGATTATGGTCTAATAAATGAAACAGATCAGTCAAAAATTATCGATAGAAGTAAGATTCGAAGGGAAAGGACAAAATCAAGGTCTCAACAAAAAGGTGTGTGCGAACTCGACTTTTTTACTCTTTATTTTGACGGCCGCAAGGACGTTACAAAAAATGCTGGAGGCTTTTCCACCGAAGAACACATTGTTTTGATAATAGAACCCGGCTCGCGATACCTAGGGCATGTAACAGCACCAAATGGGAAATCAGAAACCATAGCAAATGTAATATTTGGTTTTCTTAAAGAATCTCCAGTTTCAGCAAATAATTTAAAGCTTATTGGCTGCGATGGGACTAATGTTAATACCGGAATAAGAAATGGAATCATCCAAAAAATCGAAATGATAGTTAAACGACCTTTGCAATGGTGTATTTGCTTGCTCCACGCCAACGAACTACCTTTACGACACCTTTTCGAAAATTTTTATGGAAAAACATCTGGTCCAAACGCTTATCCTGGTGATATTGGCAAGGATCTTAAAAACTGTCAGAATCTAACCGTCGCAAATTACAAAATCATTAAAGTGAACTTACCGGAAATAACTTTACAATGCTTGAGTTCAGACCAAAAATATCTGTATGAAATTTGTATGGCCATCAGTAATGGTGTCAAAGAAGGATCAATTTTTTCAAGGAATCCTGGAGCAATGGTCCATTCAAGATGGTTGACGACAGCTAACCGTATTTTAAGAGTATATGTTTCAAAACAAGACCCAGAATGTAATGGCTCATTGCAACTATTAGTGCACTTTATTTGCAAAGTTTATGCAGTGATGTGGTTTGAGATTAAGTCCAAGCCTTCATTTGTCTACGGTGCGAAACATTTTCATAAAGCCATTCAACTAAGAAGATATTTGCCAGAAGAACTGAAAAAGGTAGTAGACTCAGTTTTCGCTCGCAATGGTTACTTCGGACACTGCGAAAATATTTTGGTAGCCATGCTACTGGATAATCGTAAAAACGTTCGAAAACTAGCTGTTCGACGCATTCTTAAAGCAAGAGCAAGAAACAATAATGTTGGAAATCCCAGGCAGTTTGAACTCCCAGAATTAAATTTTGAAGCAGCTGAATATTTCGAACTTATTGATTGGTGGCAGATAAAGAAAAATCATTTGACTGAACCTCCAGTGGTAATGGATTTTACGGCAGAAGAGTTTTGGGATATTGTCAACCAAAACAACAATAACAAATCAAATTTGTTGACAAGTCTCTCATGCCACAGCCAAGCAGTTGAAAGGGCAGTCAAATTGGTCACCGAGGCTTCCCAAACAGTCTGTGGATTCACCAACAGAGACGGACTGATAAAAAATACACTTGTTTCCCGAAAAGAACTTCCCAAAATTTAAACCAAAAAATATTATTTGAAATAAATTAAAAAAAAAAATATACTAATGAGAATAATCGATGTTGCTGTTGTTGATGTTTTGCTACAATACATTTTTTATTGTATATATAAAATATGTATATTATTGTATATAAAGGGTTTCCCAATGGGGACTTGATAGCTTTGAATTTAATTTATGAACGCACCCTTTCACTAATCATCGAACTGTCATTGTCAATTTATTCAGTAAACTCGTGGTAAAGTACACGAACGAGCAAAATCTGCAAATTATAAAAATTTTCTACCGAAATTCGGAGTCGGTGACCGCAACTTTAAGAGCGTTAACTCCAATTTTCGGTCGTAATTCTCGCCCTAGTAGACAGGCAATAACAAGCTTACTGCAAAAATTTGAGTCTACATATTCGTTGTGTGACGTTGCCGTGTCAGTGAGATAACCGGTTGGTCGAAGTGTCGAAAATATCGCTGCCGTTCAGGTGTCCGTAGCAAACGATCCGAATCAGTCAATTCCACGGCGTTCTCAAGAATTGGGCATCGCTCAGACCACATTATGGCGTATTTGGCGTAAGGATCTTGGTTTACACCTATACAAGATCAAGCTGACTCAAGAATTGAAGCCGATGGACCATTTGAAGCGACGTACGTTGTCCGATTGGGCTCTGGAGAAGATGCGCCAAGATGATGAATTTTATCGCAAAATCATCTTCAGTGACGAAGCTCATTTTTGGCTCGATAAGCAAAATAAGAGTTATTGGTCGGGTGAAAATCCACATGTGCTTCATGAATCACCACTTCATCCACAAAAAATAACTGTTTGGTGCGGTTTGCATGCCGGCGGCGTTATTGGGCCATATTTTTTCGTCGACGTTACTGTGAATGGCCAGCGTTATCGCGGCATGATTACCGATTATTTTTGGCCCGAATTGGAAGATATGGACTTGGACGACATGTGGTTTCAACAGGATGGTGCCACAAGCCACACAGCACACGTTACAATCGATTTATTGAAGAGTAAGTTTGATGAGTGTGTTATCTCAAGAAATGGGCCAGTCGATTGGCCGCCCCGTTCGTGCGATTTAACGCATCTTGACTATTTTCTTTGGGGCTACGTTAAGTCATTGGTTTATGCCAACAAGTCGACGACGTGGAAGAGCTCTGAGCCAACATTGAACGCGAAATAGCGGCCGTTTCGGTCGAAATGTGTGGCCGAGTCATCGAAAATTGGGTCCAACGAATCGACCACTGCAAACGTGCTCGCGGTGGCCATATGAACGAAGTCGAGTTCCATTCATAAATGTTTTGATTGTACTTCAAGCCGGTAATAAAGTTTTTGAAATATCTCAAATGGTTTGCGTTTTATTTAAAAAAAAAGTTGTCAAGTCCTTTTTGGAAAACCCTTTATATTATAATCTGGCTCGTTATTTCTGTTTTTCGCTTATTAGCATTTAAACAAATAAATAACAATTAAAATTTTAATCTACAGAGCATTTAAGTGATTGGGTAATTTTTAGTTTTTTTTTAATGCTTATGCGCGACCCCTAGCGGTCATTTTAAAAACTCAAAAAAAGTCTTACAATTCATTTTAGGACCCAATACAACTTTTGCGAGGGGTATGTTTTTCATTTTCACAACTTTATTTTTTTCCATACAACTGCGCTCCGCTCTAATGCACAGTCAGTCATAGTAATCTAAGAACTCGTTCAATGCGCTACTTACTAATTTCTTGAACATGGTCAACAAAATCGTTCCGTCTGACTGCCTGAGCCCATTGACAAAAACATGCTCACACAATATGCGCACAGGTGATTATGGATACTTTTATGATGTAGACATAGCACGGGTTATCAGGAAATTAAGTTTACTGGCGATATGTGAGGAAAAATCTAAATAAAGGATTTGCTACAGCGATAACCCTGCGGTAACGATATCGGTTCAAAACTCAAACGCAAAGTCGCTCAAAACACATTCGTATTTTGCAATTCACATAAATTGGGAATGATTACGAGGATTCAACCAATCGGCCTAATTAAAAATGTAGGCAACCAATGTCTGATGCGACTGGCTCATGTTTGCCGATTTGTAACGTAAACCTAATGTTATACTCGTATTTATGCCAGCATTTTGAAAACTGTTTTCATCTGAGTATCGGATTAGACGAAAGTGCAGGGACGGGTTAAGAATATCCCTGCAGCGATACCTATCGCTTGTCGTAAAAGGCGACTAAACAAAGGTAAACAAAACTCACGTCTAGGCAATTTAGAAAACACCAAGGTGAGCCTAGGGACACATATACCACCATTAAACTGCCCCACAAGTGTGCATGCAAATCAGTGGGTTGACACGACTGGAGATCACCGGTGTTGTAAGGGTAAGATCAATCAAAAAAAAAAATAAAAAATCTGGAGCATGCTACGGTCAAACCGTAGCATTATGGAAAAGAACGCTAAAAGGAAAAGCACTACCCCGCCAGGCACTACTAATGGTCGTGATCCTGGGACGAGCAGCAATGCTCGGGTCAGAGCTATAGGATTTCCGGGGGATAGCAAAGTAATGCAACGGCGTAAGCCACATTTAAGAGTCGCGAGTTGGAACGTTGGAAGCATGAGTGGGCGCAGTTATGAGCTTGAAGAAATGATGGTTAGAAGGCGAGTAGACATCCTGTGCGTACAAGAGACGAAATGGCGAAACACCGGTAATCGGGCACGTTTCTTGGACGTTAAAACAAAAGGCTACAAGATGTTTTACTATGGACTGGAACAAGGAAAAAACGGAATCGTCATCATCCTTGCGGCAGAGCTACTTGGCAACGTCTTAACCATTTCAAAGTCCAGTGACCGTTTGATGGCTCTCAAATTGGTGATGCATGGTGAGGTGTGGAACATCGTAAGCGCATATGCCCCTCAAGTAGGATGCGAACAAAAAGAAAAATATGCATTCTGGCTAGATTTCCACAACCTTGTCAAAATCATCCCAAAGGAAGAGCTTTTGTTTGTTGGGGGAGATTTAAACGGACATGTCGGGAAGACAAGCGAAGACTATGAAGGCTACCACGGAGGGCTGGGATATGGCACCAGGAACTCTTCAGGTGAAGATATCCGAAACATGTGCAAGTCGTACGGTCTTATAG
Organism: Merodon equestris; assembly: GCA_958301585.1. NCBI lineage: Eukaryota > Metazoa > Arthropoda > Insecta > Diptera > Syrphidae > Merodon > Merodon equestris. Next base: position 42,189,866 of record OY284414.1, on the reverse strand, counting down.
TGCTAAATACCATGTTCGTCAAACAAAGCCGGCACCTGATCACTTATAGCAGCGGCGGAAATGAAACTCAAATAGACTACCATTTGGTATCCAGTTTCATGAAGCCACAAGCTAAAGATTGCAAAGTGATCCTGGGAGACGCGATCGCCCCTCAACACCGTCTCCTCCTGACTGAATTTTTCAAGGATGCGAGAAAGAAGTCAAAGCAGCAAACGAAGGTGTCTGAGAGAATCAAGTGGTATAAGCTGGATAAAGGAAAAGGCGAAGCTTTTATTACCATCATGGAAAACTCCCTCTCTTCCATTATCGATGAGGTCGGTAATGAGGAGTGCAGAGCACAAGACATGTGGGATTCCCTACAACAATCTGGCCTGGAGAAAGCCAAATCACTGCTCGGAACATCTAAAGGCCCCTGCCAACACGCAAAAGAAACCTGGTGGTGGACAGACGAAGCCAAAGCAGTGATACACGAAAAGAAAATGGCTTTCCAAGCTTGGTCAAAGTGCTCTTCTACTAATAGAGAGGAAAAAGCTCGCCGTGAAAAGGTATATAGATGTTGTAAAGGTATCGCGAAGAAAAAATGCGCCGAATTCAAAGCGAAAAGCATGGAAGGCCTCTATCAGGAGTTGGAAGAAATATCGTCTTCCGCGTCTGACAGGAACCAGGCTACCCAGGAGCTTCGACAAAACAATTTGAACAAAGGAGCAAATATCTTTAAGATAGCCGCCCAGAGAAGAAGAAATACTCAGGAGATTCGTTTCCCAAAGTTTATTAACAATGCTGAAGGCCAACTCCTTGTGGAAGACGAAAAAATTCTCCACAGATGGCGGCAGTATTGCGAGGAACTTCTGAACGAACAGTTTCCCCGAGTGTACATTCCAAGAGCCGCCCCGAATCTTGCCGAAATACCCGACATCACAGTCGAAGAAGTTCGGTACGCGGTTAAAAACTCCAAGAAAAGAAAAGCTGTTGGGCCGGACGAGATACCCTCTGAGTTCTGGAAAAAGATGGGAGACATCGGGTCTAGATGGCTCATGGTTCTTATCTCCAAACTTATGAGAGGCGACACTATGCCTAATCAATGGAGGGAAAGCTATCTTCTTCCTTTGCACAAAGGAAAGGGTGATACGCGAAATTGTGATAACTACCGTTCTGTCAAGCTGATGTCGCACACCATGAAGATTGTTGAACGGGTATTAGATAGCCGACTGCGGAAAATAATACGACTATCTGATGACCAGTGCGGGTTTGTCTCGGGTAAATCAACAACATGCAATCCAAAGTATAATGATCATGATGGAAAAGCATCGTGATTCGTCAAAGGAGTTGCATATGGTGTTGGTTGATTTCGAGAAGGCCTTTGACCGGCAACCAAGAGATCTTTTATGGGTAGCGCTAAGACAAAAAGGAGTTCCAGAAGCATACGTACGAGTGATCATGGACATGTACAAGAGAGCAACGACAAGAGTAAGATGCACCGCAGGAGTCACCGAAGAGTTCGCAATCAAAGTCGGTGTACACCAAGGGAGCGTCCTCAGCCCACTGCTTTTTATAGCAGTCCTTGATTGCTTGCTTGAAGGAAAAGTGACGGACCCCAATGTGCACCAGCTATTCTTTGCTGACGATGGGGCCATTATAAGTGATGATCAGGCGTCCCTACAACGAGCACTTGATGTGTGGGTGGACATTTTTGAGGGACACGGGTATCGTATTAGTTCAAAGAAGACAGAGTATCTGTGCTGCCCGTTCTCTGACCCTCATCAGCCTATTCCAGACATTTACTTGAATGGAAGAGTGCTTCCCAAGTGTGAAAAGTTTAAATATCTGGGATCTATGATTAATAGAGAAGCAACTTGTGATGACGACATCAAACATCGCGTAAGCGTAGGGTGGATGAAGTGGCGGGAAAACTCCGCCATCTTCTGTGATCGAAAAATGCCCCCTAAGCTGAAAGGAAGGCTCTACACTTCAGTTGTACGTCCGGCGCTCACATACAGTTCACAATGCTGGACAATGCACATAAAGTATGAGAGCAAATTAACGGCAACTGGGATGAAGATGCTTCGCATGACAGCGGGAGTAACAAAGCGTGACAGAATTAGAAGTTCAAAGATCCGAGGAAGCCTCCACGTAAAAGAAACCATCACAAGAAATATAGAGCGCGACCGACTCAGTTGGTATTGCCATGTTCAAAGGAGAGATCCTTTGAACCCCGTCCAAAAGGCGTTATCAATCAACATTCCAATTTCAACACGCAAAAAAGGCAGGCCGAAAAACAATTGGTGCAAACAAATGCAAAAACACCAGCATTTGATTGGCCTCAGCGATGAAGTAATCCCAAACCGGGAAGCCTGCCGCTACTTTCTGAGGTCAAACCGGCAACTCCACAAGCGGACCAGTAGGAATGCAGTTAAGTGGGAAGGTTATGGTCCTACACTTCTGACCATAACGACGCCGGGATAAAAAGGAAAAGAAGAAGAAGAAGAAGAAGATCGGATTAGACGAAAGTATATGTGCTTTAGGAGGTTCGTCATTAATATCATTAACGCCGTCTTACTATGTAGAAACAAAATATAGCTACTTTGTCGTCCATTTGCTTTGCCTGGTAATTATAACGCTATATTAGACGTAAATATTTTTTCCGTTTTTTAATGTATGATATAATATCCACAAACTGCAATATATAATTTAAATCCATTGCGATCAAATTTAAAATAGGTTCTAGGGCTGAAATAGTATTCCCTACATAGCCCAGCACGCAATGTCCAATGAAAAGCTCATGTTTGTACACAGTCGTGTCCCACATAAATTACATGCTTTTGTTCAAAGTGCACAAAATAATGTATACGATTAGCTGCAGCATTTAGTGTTCACGTGCTACAATGACACCAAGGAACTGGTCTACGTGTCCTGGTTTGATTTAATCGGGTTTCTGAAAGTGCAGTGGAAGTCGCATATGTGTGTTGTGTACGAATTGTAATTATGTGTTTTTGAGGCAATTTCCAACACGAATTTAGTTGAATAATTGTATCTTTCGTGACAGGGGCCGATCAGTAAAGCATTCTTTCAGCCGTCAATGGTAAGGTGCAGAAACTGGCACAAAGAATGAACAGCGCAATATGAACATGTGCTGAAAGGACATGTGTACATCCCCGAAGATACACGTAAAACATATTCACGTTTCGGAAAATGGGGATTTGCCATTTCAGCAGGAAAAGCCATTTTGACATTCTTGTCTACACATGACAAACCACAACAAAGGAAAAAGAAATGAAATGAAATATTACAGATTCAAATCCGAAGCTAGGCAATTATTCCATAGCACAACTTACAGCTGGGCTCTCCGACATACAATAATAAAAGCAAAGTATGTATTCGCATTATATTTCCATGCTGCCTTTGAGGATTACCAAAGAAAAGTTGCCCAGAAGTGATAAATTAGAATAAATACAAATGTTTTCCCTTTTTTCCCTTTATCCTGTGGCAGTTTGCAGGATGACAGCTCCTAACAAATGCCCCCAATTTATTGTAGTGTGTCTGTCCACATATGCTTGGGCATTTAGTTGGATTAATAAGTCGATGGCAATCTATTCTTGTTTTTGTTTGGATACTTTTACATTAACTAATGCTATCCGAAAATTGGGGGACACGAATTATTTTGAACCATCCAATGATGTTTGTGCTGCGACTTGTGGTAGATCTCGAGTTTTTCCCTGAATTTATCCTGAAATTATTCATACATTTATCCTTTTTTTGGTTACTGGTAAATAACGTGCACTCAACAACTAACACCTAGCTATGTATGTGTATACAAGGAATAAAAAGGTATGCCTTACACTAAATGATTAAAAGAAGATAGTTGCTAAATAATTTGCTTGTTCCAATCTACGTAACAAATTATCTAGAAGTTGAATATGCACTATATAAATGTTGACATGGCATCAAACATTGTTAATTTTTGATTAGGTCAAATTAATTAGCAGAACGATTATTAGATGTCACGGCTTGTTAATTCTGAAAACATTTTAGGTTAGAGTATGTAAAATTTCGGGTTCATAGCCGTGTCCGTGATAGCTTCGTTCATAGTAATTGTACTGTTTAGCAAAGCTAGCTTTTGCCACGAGTTCTTTTATAGATTTGTTGGCTTTTTTAATAGCACTGATTAAATATATTGAATAGATTAGGTTGAAATTATGCAGGATAGATTGCTTTTCCTCCAATACATTAACATTTTTACTATTTTTGTTTTTGTATGCACTATGTATTTAAAGGGTTCGCTAATAATTTTCAACCAACTCATTTTAAGCCCAAGAGTCACTTTCTCTCCCAAATCAGATGTCACCACTATGATTAACTTCAAGCAAATACAAATTTAAATATTATATGCATGCAGGTATAACATTCGTTTATATCACCCAACTTAATATTAAGATCGAAAGGGGTAGTTTTAAGGATTAGCAATGTCCCTTTAGTCCTAGTAGGGTTAAAACAGTTACGCTAGACCTAAGCATTTTGGCAAACGAAATTATAGCTTGTATAATTGTCTATTAAAAATATTACTGTGTCGGGGACTCTGCTTCTCCATATTCCACAGTAGAAACCTGGACAGAACATCCATCCTCACTAACGATAACATGAAAAAAGGTGTGTTGGCAGATCGAATAGTGGCCATCAGGCATTTAGTTGGGTCACAGGGATCTTATATGGCAGTGTTAAAAAAATACTTGCTAACGAATTGCATATGAAAAAAGTATCTGCGCATTGGGTACCAGGAATGTTAACCGATGAGTGACGAGCGACGAACGAAAGTGGAAACGAATCGACATTTTCAGGGTGAATCCCGATACATTTCAAGCTAATTAGAAAACGGTTTTGTTACGTTCCTGGCCGTAGACGAAATCCACCATTTTGGTCCTCAAACTAAATAACAATATATGGCTAGAAAGTGAGCCTCCTCACAGATGCCAAAGAAACGCAAAATGACAAGTTCGGCTGAAAAGGTTATGGCATCCGGAATTTCGAAAACTTACTACTAAAACTAAACTAACCTCAGAAGAGTGACCACGGCGCATCGTTTCAAAAGAGAACTTTTCGAGTTCATTAGGCATACAGAGGCATAGAAACTCGATAGTATTTTAATTTGTTTTATTTTCATCTACTTTTGCCCCTTTACTCCCTCTTTCTTCCAAGATGTCTATATCTACATCTATATCCGCTATATACCTGCTACCTCCGTACTTCCATTTTCCTTTTACCTTCTAATCCTTAAAACTAGTTTTAAGACCATTAATGTATTTTTAAACCTATACCTTATATGCATATAAAAAGTGTAAGCTTAATTGTAAAGAGAAATTAATAGTAATAAACTTAAACTTCTAAAAAAAAAAAAAAAAAAAAAAAAAATGATTTTTATAGGAGGTCATTAAAGAAAAAAAAACACACGGCTAACTGCAAGCTTGGTCTGCTGTTTCACCAAGACAACGCACCGGCTCACAAAGCCGCGTTTGCAGTAGCTATTCTTCAAGAAACGGGATTTGAACTGCTCGAACACTATTCGTTTAATTCAACATATCTAGCTCCCAGTGATTTCTACATCTTTTCTCGGCTCAAGAAACACATCCAAGGCAACAAGTTTCAAGACGTTAAGGAAGTTATGCCGCTGTTGAAACGTTTTGAAGGATCAAATTAAAATATTTTTTTTTCTAAGGGAATCCTAGGCTAAGAAAAGAGTTGACTTAATGTCTTGAATTGTAGGGATTGTAGAATTGTTCTCAATTAAATAGAATGAAAAAAATCAGTTCGGGTCTTTCACTAGCCCTTATAGGAGCTTCAAACATTGCCCTTACTTTTAGTAAATGGTTTCCTTCATAAGCTCGAAACAGTTAGCGAAACTGCCTTCATGCCCTGGATGACCGCATCTGCTACATCCAACGTCTCTTTTCCTGTCTATTGAACGCGAGTAAACTTTATTAATAATCTCAGTGGAGGTACTTGGCATAACTTCAGATTCGCTATTAATTTGCTCATATACGAGATATATGTAGAAAAATAAATAATTTTTTTTAACTTTAATAGCGCTGTCTTACTTTCATTATCGTTTACCCCTCGTTCTGCATTGAAAAGCTTCTAAGATCTTCCGTATGCTATTGCGTACCGAATAAAATTAGTCTCGAGTTGAAAAAAGTTCACGAAAACACAACGTTATCCCAAGATATTTAAACCAAAAATGAAGGCCCATTACAATAAATTCCAAGTAGGAAGGTAGTTATATATGGAGCTAAGAAAATGTCCTGTCATTTCGAAAATTACTATGGGAGTTGTTGACTACACGTTTTTAGTGTCTTTAAGTATTGCTGTTTTTTTTCACATAGACATTCCCCTTCTTTGAAACACATGCAGTAGCAAGTCTATCTTAAGGAAAACAGAAAATAACATATCTTCCTTCTTTACCAAGCAACTCCTCACAAAACGAAAAAAAAAAAAAATAAACATCGAATTTAGGACACGAAACGCCCCGAAGCAAAAAAATCCATTCAACATTTGGGCTTGAATCGTAACAAACAATCTATTGGCATTCCATCAACAGTATAAAGCTCTTAATCTTTTTTCGAATTTAATTACTTTTGTCGGAATTTCACATCTCGAAACAGGAATTTCTGCTTAGAGAGCTGTCTAAGTAGGTCATACCATCATGTTCAATCGTCCTGAATGGTATTTTCTCTGGTATTTTTGGCCTCGAGCATTTCGGATTGGTCCAGATTAAAAAGTTAAAAGTTCCGTTAAGCAAATGACAACAAGCGGATGAAAGGTAAGACCGGATACGTCACACCAATATATACCAAATTTAGTTTGAAAGAGAAAGTCAACCAACTCGAGAGTAATTAAATAAGTGTCAATCAAGTCGAACCCTCCTCCCAAAAAATGTACGTCTCATATGGAACAATATCTGGAGACAGTTTTGTATACTATAGTTTTTTTTTTTTTTTTTTTTAATTCCGGAAAAGTTTTTTAAGCTTTTTATATATCCTTTATGAAATCAATTTGGGAATGGAAAAAAAGAGTAAACCACCCCAATTTATTAAGTGCTAGTAAGCGTAACTATATGCTCATTCGTACGATATCTTCACAGTCAAATTTCCTATGGCAAAAGTTCACATAACACTACGAGTAAGAAAGCATTTTGATTGCGAGGGTAAGAATCTATTTGTTGAAAGCAAACGGCAGACTTATGTGGGGAGGTCACATGAAACAAACAAAGTATATTGTACATAAAATAAAAAGCAAACATGCTTAAATAGTATCTTAGAGAGTGTTATGTTTTTATTGTCATATGGTAATTTTTTACGATAACAAAACATTATATTCTTGCATTATTCATGGAAATGTCCCGAGGCAATACAGCATGGAATCAAGGCTTACAAGGAATGGTTTGGTACCGTAAATAACAAACGCCCGAATGTTACGACATTCAGTCTTTTCGTCATAGTTTATCACTTCTGTCAACACTGCACAAAGAGATATGTGCTCTCTTGTGTATAACATATTGCATCCTGAAAATCCTCACCCGTACTCGCAAGAAGCAGGAGTGAGACAAGCATAAAATCCAATATCTTGAGCGATAGTCATTTTTTGGCAGTACCACAGAATATTTTTCGAGAGAAAACTACTAGTACACGACTAGTGTTTTGTGGTGCTGCCTGCACCCACTTGGGTAAAAAATCTCTCATAATTTGCTGAAACAAAGTTTGGGCGTATGAAAGATGACGGGGAAAATGTGTGTGAAAATAGCGCTGTTTACCCTTGTGAACCGCACACTCTTAAACAGGACGTTGCTCCGCATCAACTTTCCAGCATCAGCACTCTTTTTCCGCGTCAGCATTCGTAACATGTGAGCAGTCTGCTCCTGACATTTTGTAAATAAATGCATTCATACAGGCATGATGGCGTAATGTTTCCTTCTGGATGGTATATGGTCTTTGCACACCTGATCAGGTGAAATGCTTTCAGAATTGGATAGATTTATAATGCACATATGGTAGTATGTGTGCTGCCCTTGCACATTTGGCAAAATCGATTTGGAGGCATCGGTAAATGTGCATAAGTGTAATATTAAATAATGCAGTAGTGCATGGATGAAAAAAGACATTTCGAGATTAGCGCGCTCAAAGTTTTGCGGTTTTTCTTAGTATGAAATGATGGAAGATATGACGATTCTTCATTGACTTTGTTTTTGAAAAAAAAAAATTAAAAATTACATTCCAGTCATTGGCCAAATTACTAACTTGTCATTTGTGACCCCAAGGAATAGAAACCAGGATACTGCAAAGAACTAGGCGACTATTTTGTTATATAAAAAAACAATTTAAAAAATTAAAAATCGCGTCAAATATGAAAGGTTTTTCGTCATTACTGACTCATTAAAAGTTAAGAAATTGTCCCCCTTTTCTACAAATAGAAAGCAAATTTTGAATAAAATAATGAATATTAATGAATAATTATATAAATTAAAAATAAAACAAAATTACAATACATTTTTTTAATGAATAAATTGAAAAAGAATTAGGCGATTTGATGTAGTTATAATTTTCGTACTGTTGCAGCCTAATTGAATTTAAACTTAATATTTTCGGTCATAAAAATCGCACCATATAATGAGTTCTAAAAAAATGGGCTATTTCATCATATTGGAAGGATTTTTCAAATAATTATGAGGGATATTTCCCACAAAAACTTTCAGCTTCGAATATGTATAAAAAAACAGCAGTGAAATGTCGCTGCTGACTCGAGGCGCAAAAAGAAGCATATTGACTTTGGTTGAAGAAGGGCTATCTCTTCAAAAGAATATGGCAACCCTCGGGCGAACAATGAATAGAAAAAAAAAAGAGATCCATTGGACGGATCCAAGACGGACAGTGTATTACTAAAAATTAGCATGAAAGATCGCTTTAAAAGTACTGTGCGTATAAGGGCAGAGTTGCGTGAATTTCGTCAAGTTGATCTATGCGCTGAAACGATATGCAGAAGGAGGTAGGTGGTTATGGAAGGAGACTAGCGAAAATGCCTCAAACGAAATTAAATTTAATTTGTTGTGTGCTGACAATTTGCAATATGATCGACGGTCAGCACGTGCAAGGTTTAAGGATGAGTGCATTCCTCAAAGCCAGTTGATTTCGGAATGCTTCTTAGGCATATGCTTACACCTATTGCACTTTGTTAATGGAATAAGGAGCGCCCAAAAATTGACAAGTAATAAGGGAGTTATTGGTATCAGCCACTGAAGAGCATCATTGCTATATTGACAAGAGCATTTTTAATGTTGATTTTGCACCTTGTTACTTGTGGCATGTAATGATACGTAAGGTGGTTGAACATAAACTTGAGAGTAATAAAAAAATCTAAGTGAATGTTTCGGACCACGTATGGTATATTGGAATATCACGGGATATCATTGAACTTCTAGTAAGCTCGTCTAGAATAATAAGGCAACTCTGCATTAGTAATAATATATATTATAAACGTCTTATATATGTATACATACATACATAATTATTTAAAAAAATATGTACCGATAGATTTCTCAACCAATTACATTTTGACATATTATTAGGTTAAAATAATAAGAAAATTCAATGTTTTCGCTCTTTATGTTCATATATCTTCAGACATTAAGTAAACAAACGAAATTAGCTGGAAATATGGTACTTATAAACCACTGAGGAGCTCTCTACAGAACCTTTTTTTTATGACAAAAACTCTTATCACGGTTATTAGCAACTTTTCAATCATTTCAATATGGCGCGGCATTCAGGTTTGGGCTATTGAAAGGTAACAAAGGTACATTTTGATAACCCGCGCAGGATACTTGGTATCATTTTTTATGACATCTTCGGACAAGAGAGCAGCATATTATCAAGAATAAAAAAGTAATGAGACTGCCGTCCAATTTTTCGCAATCATACGAATACAATCCCAAGGATTCATATTTCAAGTACTATGTTTATCGTCGACACTTTTTGGATATTCAACGGCGGACAGTGGGTTTTTCATATAAGTCATACTATTTAATATTTAGTTTTTACAAAAACGAATATTTTTCCACTTTGTAAATTCCCGTCGCAATTTTTGGTTTTCTGAATCGGGATTTTCATCAAAAATCACAACTCGAATTTCATTTATATTCTTATGGCCACTACATATACGATATAGGTACTATCACGTATCTTTTCTGGTCTGGCAGCAATTTTACCGGCTATATGGAGGTGATTTATCCAGCTTTTTTCAAAAAAATTATTTAAAGAAAAATAAGTGAAGATCGAATGGATAGTTTTCCATGATTGCATATATGTAAGAGTATATATGTATAATCATTCACTTCATATAATAGGTAGCTGCTAAGGACATTAAGCAACAGCAACAGTAGTAAGCAATATTAAAGAAATATCGTAAAAATGTTTGTTCCTTTGTTTACTTAATTATTTGTTTTTTTATTATATACATACTATGTAATATGTTGAATATATATCTTTTTTTATATGTAATATACTTTTTTCATTAAATTTTTAATCAATGTTTCTGACAATAAAATAATCGAAAATGCATTTTAACTCAAATTTATGTCAAATGTGTCCGACATGTTCATGAGCTCTGATCATCAAGAGCAATAAGATTTTTTTTGTAATACTCGTCTACCTGTCTTGTCGACAAATTATTATTGTCATCTTATTTTCATTTTGGGTACAACATTTTGGGACTATTTCCCTACAAATTTTCGTTGTACAGGAATGATTGTTTGACATTAGATACATATAGCATATATACAATACACTTGGCTTGTTGTTTTTGTTTCTTTTTTTAATATACCACTACAATACGGACATACAATAAGAACTTATTTATGAAAATCTTACATCTAACAGGTATTAGATGTAAATATATAAATATAAATAAATGATATTGCATAAGCGGCAATTTTGCTAGTTTAACACAGTAATTCATCCAAAAATGCACCTCGTCGCTAAAGATAATCTTCCAAACGCTTCGAAGGGCAGTTAGGGAACAATTAGAGCTGAACTATAAGCTCTTTGGTCAGTTAGTTCTTGTATGGGTGGAAGCTCAAGTCCTGACTGAAAATTCCCCAAGTTGAAGCTTACGAAAGTCGAATTCTTGCACGGCGAAGAATCGTTGCGTCGGGTTCTGTTGTACACTTTCACGGACAACGGGGATGTTCTTGGGCGATTTTTCATTTCATTGAGGTACGAATGTTGGCTGATTGATTATCGAACCGGTCATCTAAAATTTGGCCACCAAACGTTGAAGGGTCAACTGTGAAAGGCCACGACTTCTACCAAAAAATGGGCTCAAATGGGCAATCGGATAACTTGCCATAGTGATTTGGCATGCGTAACTGAATAATAAACGACAGACTTGGCAGATGTCACCAAAACAACATGGCCGCCCAAGGCTGCCAAAATCTAACCTCGCCAATTTAAAAACCTTTTATTAACTTGCATCTTTTAGTCATCTTTTGCGCTCGTTCCGATAATTTGTTTATTTCTTAATTTCTGTGATTTCATCGCACAATTTATTCTTTCTGCTAAATACATAATTTGATTTCGTCTTTTACTGTGGTAAATTGTGATCGCACTGCAGATCTGCTTGGGTAACGTGCTATGGAGCCATTACACTGCTTGGCATCAGTGAGACGCATACCTGTGCTGCATGTTGTGAGGAGGATGGCACATCAGAACACTTTCTCATCGACTATCGTTTACGCACGGTGGCGCACCTTGGGGCCGACGTGGTTCTCTTAACTCTACATCATTGAAGCCCGTCTCCTTAAACGGGAAAAATACAATATAGAAAGGTGTCTCTGGTAGTACAATGGACCAGTATTTGCGTCTGAGTCATGATCGGGTTAAAGGTGCTGCTCAGTGAACGACTAGCTGCAGAAATGGGAAAGAGTTAGAGACTATTTTCGGATCACTGGAAGAAGTGAGAACATGAATAGTAGAGGTAACGAGCCAGATATCTCAGTGAATTTATTTTTGCCGGTTTGTTGTCTTTAACTCTTTTGGGATACTTTCCGGCATTGTCGTGGATGATTTGTTTATCACTTAATCTGATTCTTTTATAGATCAAGGTTTCTTCTAGAACTGTGTACAGTTTCTACTGTTCCGTTATCGTTTATTTTAATTCCTTATTTAAGGCTTCAGTTTACTGTCCTGTTTTAGCTTTTGTTTAAAAGGTTTTATACGTTTATTTGAGGACAGATCAGAATGTCATCTACGAATGTAACTCGAAGAATTTGCTGACCTTGGTTAATCTCTCTATAGAGGAGTTAGCGCTTCTTCCCAAAACACTTAATTGGAGAATATGCTTCAATATTTGCAAGGCTCTCATCATTCATCGTTACATTGCACATAGTAGTAACCTTCTTCTAAATAACTTCTGACGTTTAACAAGAGCCGTTTTTGAAAAACGCTATCGTAATGAAATCGATCTATAATTGTTGGGATCATATTTGTCACATTTTTTTATAAATTGGAATTATTATTGCTGTCTTTAGATAATTAGGAAATATACCGCTAATGTTTATAAATAAGGAAAGTAAAAGGCATTTTTATCCAATTACTATTTTTTTTTAAGATGTTAGAACCAACATCTACCGCCTATTCCACAGAAATTCTTCGGCTTTAAATTTGCTACAACAGGCAAACTTTCAGCTTCCTTCACCGCAGCGAAAAAGAATGTTGAAAGGGCTTAATACTTGGGTATGTGTATATATATAGGTATATTCATAGTGCAATACGAAGAGGTAGGCTTATGGCTATCAACTACGTTTTTAAAAAAATAAGTTAAAATTATTTGCAATTTCCACCTCTTCTTCTGATACCACACTCTCTGGTAAATGTAATTTGTATCTATTTCTAATATAGTACATGTTTTTGGCATAATATTTCCACACATAGAGTATCCCCTATCCACGGTTTGATTTTGTTGAATTTACATTCTTTTGTTACAACTACTAGAAATATGATCGGATAGAATAGTTATGAAATTCCTAAATGCTTTTGAGGGGCAATTGCAACTATATACATTATTCCATCTTTCCAATGAAATTCTTTCATGCAGGACCAGGTAATTAATTTTTTGGAAGTTTTGCGTTTCACCCTCTGTACACTTTCATTTAGAGCTCAAAGCAAATATATTAGAGACAAAGATACCAGTAGCGAAGTGATCAGTTACGTCTCAATGGCCGATGTTTTGAGAATTTTTAACCCTTCTAAAAATATGAACAATGCAAGTTTTCGTAGATGAAGTTATTTTAGGTGCATTTATAACGGGAGAAAGGAATAGCAAGTAGGTATCGCTAGATGAGCAGAAATTCATATCGCCAACCATAAAAGCATATTGACTTCCAATTCCAGTGAGAAGATCTTCAATATCTCTTATGAATATATTTTGAAGTACACAATGTAGCCGATATACGTAGGTAACGTCAATGGAATCACTATTGTAAAGTATAAGTTTTACAATAATAATATCACAATATTATCAATCATATATGATACTGGTGAACTAGACAGCTGCAGTATATAAACAGATAAGCAATGGAGCGCTATACTTTGCAAGAACATGGAATAACTGTGTCAATTATTTTGAACAATAATCATTCGGTGGAATTTCGTGAATTTCGACGTCGATTTCCTATTCGTGTCGCGCCAACTGGGCAAATATTCCGATTACCTACTCGACTTGAACAGATTGGAATTATAGGAGACCATGCAGGACCTGGCCGTCAACGGGCTGGTCGTTTGGCCGAGAATATCGCGGCTGTGGATACCAATATCGCTGAGAATGAAGAAACATCAACCAGACGACGGGCCACGCAATTGGGCATAACCAGTCGGACCCTACAGTGAATTTTAGTGAAAAACTTACACATCTTCCCGTCCAAAGTACAAACAGTGCATCAGTTAATGCCTGCTGACCGTCAGTGGCGTATGAATTACTGTCAAGCCACTCTTAATCTCAACAAATAAGAGGACGATTTTACGTTGAAAATCATCATGAGCGATGAGGCGCATTTACACTTAAGGGGCTACGTCAATAAGCAAAATCTTCATTTCTCGGGCATTGAAAATCCGCGTGTGATACATAAAGAGCCATTATATCCACTCTAAGCCACTATGTAGTGCGGCGTGCACGCGAGAGGAGTGATTGGGCAGTATTTTTTTGAGGACAATACGATCACTGTTCTTGCCGAACGCTACAGGGCCATGATAAACGACTTCTTACTGCCGGAATTGGATGAACTGGGCTTGGTGAACATTTTGTATCAACAAGACGGTGCAACCACACACCCAGCACGAGCCACAATGAATATTGCGAAGGAAGCGTTTCTTGGTCGCGTAATCTCCCGTTTTGGCGATTTGGCATGGCCAGTAAGATCGCCAGATTTAACCATCCCAGACTTCTTTCTTTGGTGATACTTGAAGTCGCGGACTTTTGCCAACAAGCTTCGGATCTTCGCGTTCGCAGCCTTTAAGGAGAATATTCGAACGAACATTTATTAACAAATGTATATCAACGCTTGTGGTAGCCCCTGGTCGGATATCATGTTTTCCAACAGAAAAAATTGTAAAGGTCCAAATAAAGAGTTCCATTCATAAAAAAGTTATTCTAAAACAAAATTGGATGATAAATTTTGCGCCACTTTGTACATACAAGAAGCCCTATCCGTTGTTGCATAATATTTAAGAAAAATGACATTTAACCAGTTACCTATCGCAATTAGGGTCCGCGAGTAATTTAAAAAGAATAAAATAAAAATAAAAATAAAATTATAATTTTAAGTAACCCCCGAAACAAAACCTATTAATATTTTTAATATAAGCGCCACCGCGTCGCGGAACTGCTAAGTAATCAAAAAAAAAAAACAGAATACAAATAAAAAGAATATTGATAATGATAAAGTATGGATTATACTTTATGAAGACCTACTCTATGTAAACAACATAAGTAAGTACCGAAATAGCCATATCCAATATTTTAACGCAACGCATACGGATCTCAAGCGAACGCCTCATATAGGAGCGGTACAATATCGAAACGCTGCAAATAGATTTGTAAGATAAATTGATGTACAAAACTCAGTTCATACGTACAATTTGAAATTAGTATACAAATATTTTTTATACATTACACCTATGCTTAATATCGTCGGTCAAAAAACCGAAGAAAAATTTTATTTTTTTACTTTTTAAAGTTTTTTTTTTGTGTCGGGAACTACTTAAAATTTTTGATTTTATTTTTCTTCTATGTGAACCAATAAAAAATTATATTTTATAATGGCCAGGCTCTAAGAAATAATATAAAAATCGTTCTAAGTAACTGACAAATAAACCACCTTTTTCCGCCCACCGAATCTACGGACGTCAGTATCCGTCTACCATTCTCAGAAATTGCAAGTAGTCTTCTATTTAACATATTAAAACTCGTTTTATACATATCTGTAAGCCATAGTTAGAAAAGTAGCGGTGAAAAAATTGGTAAAGTAATAAATAAAGATATCAAAGTCTTTCCAGAACCAGTGAGATAGCAGAACCAATTAAAAGAGGAAACTTATTAGAATAAATTTTATTTTCAAACTACAGATAACTGCAAATACAAATATGACTTAGGGTTTCCGTATACTTGTCTTCATTCAGAAGAAATATTATGTTCGCCAACATACGAGCATTAAAACATGGACTTTTCTCCAATTAGTGATAGATTCAATTTCAATGCTTAAGTGAAAAATTTAATTGAAGAAAAGCACGTCTGATAAACGGAAAGTTTTTGTTGTTTTCCAATTTTCGGTAAATTCCTTCTTCTGTTTTTATTTCATATTTATTTCGAAAATCGCCTGTTAATAAAATATTCGAGAGCAAACTATTTCATCTTGTATTTAAAAATCTCAAAAAGCAAAACGAGTAGACTGAATGCCCTGTGGGTATTATGCCCACGAAACATGTAGCACCGATGAACCAGAATAGACACGTATTCCGGTTACGAATCATTCTATTCTGGGACCTCAATTACAGGAATTCCCATCTCGCATATAAAACGTGATCGAATACGAAAAAGTGAATAAATTATACATCATCCTGTTGCAGGTAATCCCTGGTCACACTACGTACTAGATGTCCCGAAGGAATCAAAAGGCTTTTCCATGAGTAAAAGCCAAACAAACTGTATGGGTATGCATGTAGAAACAATATGTATGAGGAATACAAAAAAACGACAAATGCTTGAACGTTGACAAAATGTACTAGAATATGGATGCAACTAGAACCAAAAATAGGCTAAAAGCGTGTTTATGAATAGAACGCTTATATTTTTGCATTTTCGTTGACAAGTTTTCTTGAATTATTGTTCTAGAAACCTAGGCAAACAATCTTCCCATTAGAAAAAAAAGATAATAAACAGCAGCCGAATATAATTTGCATATTGTCAGTGAAATATAATGCCGTTTTAAAATATATTCTTTATTCTTTCTCCCTAATACGAGACATAACAACGAAAATTAAGCGTTGTCTTTGCTGTGCACTCTTTGTAGATTAATTACCCGGCGAGCGAGAGTAAGTAAAAAGCACTTGTATCACATTAAAAAGAAGTTTCAGTAGGTATTTCAATAATAGAATTAATGAAAAGAATGAATCGACGCGAGTCTTTTAAGAAAATAGATCATATTCGGGAAAGGTTCTGACCATGATCAGGTCACTAGTTTATAATTTTTCATATTGTTACTTAGTTATGGTAAAGGCATTGAACTAAATAAATATGTATACTGATTCTGTACAAGCAGCTTGAGATGATGTGATTACCAACATGCACCAGTTTGTCTGCAACATCTAGCCAAAAAATGATGTATTGCATTTTGCGCCTTCTTACTGAGTCTGTATATCTTCTATATCAATATCTCCGATTTCAAAATAATACTCGTAATCAGTTATCAAACGCTTATAATACAATCACTCACATAAGGTCCTCTTACAACAAATAACTGAAATGAGCACCATACACATACTTTTTGATCATGCAATGAGGATACGTTATGCTTAGTTTTAATGCATATGTTACTAGTTAAACGATCCATTTTGTATACGTATTTTCCCCGACGAAAAATTGACAAGTGAAGCATATTTCGAAACTAGTTTTGTTATTTTATTTACTTTGTCAAAAGAAAGACATTTAGAAAACATAAGGATTGCCACAGCTTCTGAAGAAATGCACTCTAAGGCCAATGCACATGAAAACAAAATCCAGGAGCACGTAAACGAGGAAGTTACAAGTCTACTTCACGTATGTATTCGTATATGGCTTGAGACGACTACAACGTACAATACCATCAGATCTTGCCAGACAATCCGAAGCTGAGAGTTAAACGAAAAATTGAACCTGATAGTAACTGAGCGACAACAACGAACGAAAAGAGGCAGCCAAATTGTATTTGTAAAATAACTATTTCAGAAGTAAGATACTAGCTATCAAATCTTTGTATTGTAAAATGTGTGATATTGTAACTCCGACTTTTGTCATTATACACGAAATATAGATCTATCTATCTATCTAAAAAAAATTGGAAAATAAAAACGGAAATTCTCAGGTGTATGTGAACATACGCATACATACGCATAAAATTCTTTGCAAACTTTATCAGGTACTCCTTATGAAGTAATGTATTGATGAAATGAGAGAATAATGAAATCGACATATGCAAAGTAGAAAACATTCTAGAACGATTTCGCAAACGTTTTTTCGCCATAGAAAACAAAATGCCAAATGTTTATTGTGCAGTTATACGTCAAGTGACATTGGTTGAGAAACGATATCAATAAAGCTTCTCGTTCAATCATCCGAACCATTTGAACGCCATCTCTGAGTTATTATTGAACTTTATGAACACATTTTCCATTTATCTTGAAATCGAATTTTGTAGCGTTCCCGTTGTTCAATGGATTTTACAATCAGTAGTTATGATTAATAATCAGTTATGTCAACCTATCAAAAAAGCAGAGGGCGAATGTTAAGTTTTGTGTTCAGCTTAGCAAAAATGTTCAAGAAACATTCGAAGCGGTATATTTTTATTTCATGTTCTTTCAATAGATACGCTAGACAAAAATCCCGAAGCAAACTTAAATATCTTAAATTACCTCTGCTCTATACGAGTATACTAGAGTACATAGAAAAACTTAAACTTGATTGATCTTTTCAAAAACATTATTTTAAAATAACAATTAACAAGAGGAGCTGAGAATTTTTGTTTGTTTAAAAATAAAACAGCATTCGATTTTGATTTTTTTTTAATTTATATATGTTACAACTAATTAAAACAAGCTTAATAATCCTAAAATACCTATACTATCCTATACTAAAATATATATAAAAAAACATAATATAGATTATATGTACAGTGTCGGCCAAAGCTATAGCACTAAAAATTCTTTTATAGGAAAAAAGTAAAAAAACATTAAAAAACTTGTGACAGTTTAAAAACTTTTATATTTTCCTATTCAAAATATATTACTCTTTGATATACATTTAACGTTAAGTCTCGTCTAATTTTTAATATAATAAATTACTCCAATAAGTAAAAATCGATTGAAAAGTAAGAGGAAAAACTAAAGCATTTATGCCTTCAGGCACGAAATTTTACCATTTACTTATAATATGCATCAAAGTTTACAGTTCTTCTTTCAAAACTATTCTAAAAAATGAAAAAAAAAAAATTTGTGTATCATCAGCAGCGAATTGTATCTGAAGCTCAAATTGTGTTTAATTGTGACAAAAAAGTGATAAAGTGACTCGCAATAAGTATTCTGACGAAATAAAAAAAAAAATAGTTTCTAATTTAAAAAGCAATAAATCAGTAACTTTTATTGCCAACAACTTTGGTATAAGCCAATTTCGTGCTCGGGAAAATGTCCAAAATGTGCATAGTGGCGATAGACCCCGACAAACCAACAATCTCCAAGATAAAAGGATTATATGAATATGTCGTTGCGATGGCGCTTCGAACATGACAACGATCTTTAAGATACCGCTAAACTTGTGAAGGATTGGCTTACCGAAGGCAAGTTAACTTTAATGAAGCGCAATCAACTGATCTCCACCCCATAGCGAATCTATGGGAAATTGTAGGTCAAAAGAATACCTCCATGCCTCATCAATGTGCTGCGGTAATCAAAAAGAATTCATATACCTACTACTAAGTATTAGTTTCAAAAACTTTTATTTGCTATTTGTTTATAAATTTAAAAATGTACTTTTGTTTTGTCTACTTATTTTTCAACAGAGTTTTACTTATTTTATTGTATTGAAAATTAGATAAGATTTAATGTTAAATGATTTACTACAAATCAAGGAGTAATATTTTGTGAATAGCAAAATTATAAAAAAATTTCAAACTGTCACAAGAATTTGTTAATGTTTTCTACTCCTTTTCTATGTGAAAATTGTTCGTGCTAAAATTTTGACCAACTCTGTATTTTTTTTTCCTTTTATTTTTTGCTTTATATTTGTTCGTTTTGTGTTTTGTTTGTAATAAAAATCAAACTAGACTAAACTAAACTTAAATTACCCACCATCCTCTAGCTCGCCATAGTCTACTTTAACCAACCTAAATCTATCCTAGACCTGCCGTTTGCTTTTAGCAGACTGAACTATTAAAGTTGATTCCTGACGAAGTCCGTTTCAGCCACCAAAAGCGTTGGTGCTAATATCTATAATAAATGAAAGAAGCTGATTTGAAAAATGTACAATATTGATTCAATTTAATTAGTTCAATTAAATTTAATTTATAACATAAATTCAAGAAAAAAAATGCAAGTGGACACAAAACTAAAACTTGACCCGGGCTCAACTTCACCGCATCTCTCCTCCATAGCCACTGTCTTCTGCCTCTTCCTAAGTAAGGTCGTTTCTCTTGAACGATCGCGGAAGTAAGAGTGTAGGGTAATCCTACATTCGGCCATCCTGCGATTCGCCTACCCCAGGCGATTCCTATTCGCTTGAAACACAGTCCCCATTGTCCACATTAACCCAAAGATTCATGTAGTCAGCAGACATTGATGTCAGATTTGGGTCTTCGTGATCGCCCAGTTTTCGGACTTCATATCGATCGTTACGTTTCACTTTTGTTATTTCATATGGACCCAAAAACGTCGGATGTAGCTTTAGTCTTTGCTGCTTTCTGTCTCCTTCATAACCCATGCGATTTTTCTCATGGAGTAAAGCAATTTGATTTCTAGCCTTGAGTCTCATTGCATTGCGAGCGAGAAACTCGTCGGTTAAAGCCTCCTTCATCAGTTAAGCAAGATTTGTATCTAATTGGCTCCTCATTGGTACTCCAAACATTCTCCAAAGATGTCTTTTTGGTACTGCGACTAACAGAGCAATTCAACATCTGTTATAAACTCGATACATGCTTGTACCATTTCAGCGAGTCTTCAATAGCCAACTTTGCGATTGATTCGCTTAGTCTGTCCATTTCCACGTGGCACTCTCGTTGTCGCAAGGACGTGTTGACATATGCTAAGTTTTTGAAAAACAAATTTTTCTTAGCTTAAGTTAATCATAATAATGTTATTTGTAAGTTATTTATACATAAGTCGAAAGGCATATGTTAAAATTATACAGTTTGTTTTAGAGTGTCCGCCTAGGGCCAGTAAGATTCCTAAATTTGTAAGGATAGTTAAGCTAGTTTTAAGCATTTTTGTCTAGGATAAGATATTTCTCTACGCGAAGACTTCACGATATGGCCAATATCGATTTTGTTTCTACTAGAATAAATAGATTAAATGCCAAATACAAAATGAGTTGTGAGATGTCAGATAACATCCTTATTAATAACTTAGTCGCCAATCACACTAATTAAAATCGCAATTGTACCTTCTCTACACTTATTTCATATCCCTTGTTATTATTATTATTTATTTATTTATTTATTTATTTATTTTATTTATTTATTTATTTATCTATTATTTATTTATTTATTTTGTTTACCTTTTATTTATTATTTATTTTATTTATTACACATATTTATATACTTAATTGTTTTATATTTATTTATTTATTACCTACTTATTTATTTTCCTTATTTATTGCTTAATATTATTTGATTATTACACGCTATTTATTTTTTTATTATTTTTTGGTTATTATTTACTTATTCGTACATATGTCTGTATAAATATTGTATTATTATTCTTTTTTTTTTTTTATTTCTTAATTATTGTTTGTTTGTTATCAACAAATATATGTACATATATATGTATATATATATTTTTTTTTTTTTGGCAAATGAGAGGTCTTTCTTAACCATTTTCCTCTCGGTAAAAGATTTCGCTTCATCATAACTCTTGAGATCCATAATATATCATTATTCAGATGTAAGACTTAAGTCACAACTCTGTGTAAATTGTGCAATTACAACCAAATGAACAAATGTAAAATATAAAATGTAATAAATGTAAATGTACAATGATAGCCCCTTCACTGACGACGGCATTATTTGCCATGAAATCATCATTGAACTTAGTTCCATCAACGCCAATGATCGATGTCATTTCGAAAGTTGAAATTATGAATTATGAATTATTACATAATACGTAATACAATTCTTGGAAGGAGGCTTTCACTGTCGCCGCCTTCTCCTGAGGATCCTCGAGCACGAAGAAGTCGTCATCCAACACGACGCTGTTCGCATCGTGTCTGAAGTTCTCGGAAGCTTCAGATCCTGAATGTCACTCTTATTGTTTTCTTTCGAAATATTTAATTTATTCGCGATGTTGAATTTTACAGGTAGAATTATATTATTCGAATGCAACTTACAGATTTTCTATAATTTTCTTTGTTCAACTTTTGGAAATTTTTATCAGTGTGAGGGTATCGTGATGCCTTTGGCATAGTATTGTCCTTTCTGTTTAATTGTCTGTTTAATTATATTCATCATTTATTTAAAGTCATTTGACAGGATCCTATTGAATGGTGGGAACTAGGCGCTCGATGTCATCTCTCTCGTCAGGGAACTGGCAAAGCGTGAGCATCCCGTCCTAATGCAATCCGCTCGCGGGCTTATTGCAGAGACATGATACCTGCCACAAAAAAGGCCATGGATTCATATCATCTGTCGTAACTGGCGGTGAAAGATGGTACTTCCTTATCGAGCCACTCACCAACTTACCGCTTGGCTGAGCGAGATAAAGAAAGTGCTCTCTGCATTAAGACTGTGACTGTTCAATACTATTTAGATGTTCTGGATTGTATGACAGACGGAAGTTCAAGGAAGTCGGCAGCTAATTTTTGTGTCATGGCTATGGCAATGCAAAGCTCTAATTTTAACCGAGTTTTTTGGCGAAAACGAATCAAAAGTTCAACCAATCTCTGGATAATTCTTACCATCCCATCTTCGACCAACATCTCCTAGGCTATTTCAGTCCTCGATTACAAGACATACGTCGACTCTTTTCTCTCTATACTCTATTTATCGCTTATGACGCTTTACAGACTCAAAGGGGAATTTTTTTGAATAAATATGATGGAAAAAGTAGACAAGGTTTTGGGCAGAAGAGGTCATTATCAACATCCAATATGGTATCCTTTAGAATAACAAATAATTTTGCGCTTTCCTCAAGATTTGGTAATATGTTAAAAATGTTGATTTTAAAAAAAGGGCCCATTACAACAGATGCGTAAGTATATGAATTTTAACAAAATGCCAAACAACTTGATCTTTGTGGCTCTACACTGTTGTCCAAGATAACTGGAGAGAAATTATTTTGTTCAGCTTGAGAATATGCTATTGAGTTATATGATTTGTTGAAATTTTTCTGGCAGGAAAGCCAAAAGCGGATGGTATTTTGTGAGATATGACACCGCCTTGTTGGTTGAAACCAGATGTCCATAAGTCTGATTTGAGACCACAGAAATCTTCCCAAATGCAGCACTCGCCGTAAAATCGACAGATTTAAATATCATCAACTATTTCATTAACGGCAGCCATATTTTCTGCGGAGTGTGTATTTCGATTATGAATTGACCTTAAAAATCTGTAACAGAGCTAGTTATTTCGAATTTTCTTTAGTGCGCCAGATGACCGTGATCTACTCATAATTGCGCGAAACGTATCTACCGCAGAATTTTGTCTTTTTTTAGTGTTTTCACAAATTTTACAGGTTCAGCGATTGAGTTTCCTGAAACCGATGGATTGAACAAATTTGAACGACTAAGTTCGAGAGGATTTAAATTACCTCTAATAAAAAAAAATTTCTCCTCCATTTCTTTTATACATATCTTATTAAGAATCACGTACAATGCACTAAGATATTGTATTTAGCATAGTTAAAAAACCTTATTTACCTAAATTACTTTGACCGCCGAGAAACGGCTCTTCAAACTTAAAGGAATATTAAAAGAGAATACAATGGATAAGAAGACGTGCTAAATACAGTTTTACTTTCCTCTGCCCCGACAACTTACGAAATTGAATAAAAGAAGAAATAGAGAAAAAGTAAGTTCAGTGTAATCGTATTCCATAACTCACATCATATAGATTTCCCTTATGTCTTTGTTTTTGTTACACCCCTTAGCCATTTGGAATGTGGGCTTCTTCATTCTATTCGCTTTTCCCATTCACAATTTTCCAGGTCATTTTCGCACCTGTCGTAAAAGATAATGATAGCATTTTCGAGAGGATAACGACCGGATAACTTTATATTAAGCATCGTAAAAAATCCCGTAGACACGTTCGATGCGTAGAATTCTGATATTATACGAGTAATGCATATGACTATCGGATGGATGAACTCGATTAGGTATGCAGTATAAGGCACTGCTGAAGGATAAACTTTACGAGCACTACGAGCTGTCTGAATCGATAAAACGAATTAGTGCTTCCTTCGGTTTTCGGTTCGAGTTCCTCATTCAATAGCTCTGATAACTATGATTTCAGAAAACACGAATACTAATTGGATGTATTGACGTAACTTCATAGTCAGATTTCATGAAACTAATAATTGAACATTCAAATATTCGTACATACGTTCTACAAGCAATTATTTTTGTCTACCTATAGAGATGCAGAAATAACTGAAATCCTGATTGAGATATCGTTAAAAAAATATCCCTGTGAGGAATGACTACGATATGATACTTTGTAAAGTACTCGTATTGCTCATGACTGGTATGTTGGTTTTTAATAGTATTTATTGAGTCATAATTTTATACAAGGTTAGTGCAAAAAATATGGTGACTTTTTATTTTTCTCAAAAATTATTTATTTATTCATCAATATGTCCAAGGGGACCAATTCAGTGTAATTCCCCTCAGATATAATATATTTCCGTGAGCACTTTTGCCAATCCTCGAAGCGCTTCTGGTATTTGTTTTTTTTTAGTATAGCCTTGAGTTCTTCCACTGATGAGATCTTATCACTTTAAATCTCCCACCTTTCAATCTTTTCAGTTTGGGAGGAGAACACAATCTTTGGGGGCCAAGTCCGGTGAATGCGGTGACCGAGGCATGATTACGGTATTGTTTTTGTCCAAAAAATTACTTATCGTGATGCAACAGTCATGAATATTTTCCCCTGACATTTTATTTGTATTGCTTCACGCAAGCGGGGCATAACTTAAAGGTAAAATTTCTTTATTGAACGTTCGACCGTCCAGCAAATTCTCGTGATAAACCACGTCATTGTAAATTTGCCGTATTTTTTAACTCTACTGGTTGCTTCTATTGAAATGATTGGGATTTGGTTTGAACGTCACAACCATATACCAATGTTTCGCCATCAGTGATGACCCTTTTTCAACAGCTCTAGAACGATATTCTCGTCATTCATGTTAATGCGACCGTTCTTTTGGTCAAGACTTAGTTATTTCGGAGGAATCTGGCAAACGTTTCATGCCCACAATATCTTGAAAAATTCCATGGCAACCGATATGACAATATCCTCAGCAAGTTCTCTGATAATGATTCAACGATTATCCATAAAAATTTTCTTCACTACTTCAACGTTTTCATCCGTGGCGGATCTACAGCAAACTGCAACTGACATTTAACGAGTTTCCCTCTGGCCATGATGGTAATGCAAGTATATTAGCAAATATCTAAACCGATATGGACATGACGATAAGAACTATGGGCAGCCAAAATTGCAAATATAGCCTCAGAATCAGAAACATCGAGTGGCATGGGTTGCTTACCAGCCTCGGAAGGTAATATCTGTCACGTGGAGTAGTTAAAGAGCGCGTGGTATAGCTTAGTACGTAGACGGATACCTTGAAGAAACTAACAAGGTCTACGTGCCGTGCGTGCCAGGTGCAGAAGTCACTCGTATCCACATCAACTTGGCGCATCTATAAACTCATAGATATCTTCCTAGAAATGATGAAATTTAAAATCCTCAAAACGTGCAAGTATTTTAAAGTTTGTAATTCTTGAAATCGTACTCATTAGAATGATTTAATGCCTGCAATTATAAAAACACCGATTTCAGAATCTTGAGAATAATAAAAGTCGATATCTTAAGGTCAGAATTCACGGGTTTTGGAGATATATCTGTGTGTGTGTGTACATTCATACCTTTGTGAGCTTTTTTCATGGGAATTTCGAGAATAAATTAAGACATTAACTCTAGGCCAGTTTCTTTTCTTTTCTAATTAACTAAATTTCGATTTGGATTTTTTTTCTTTCGAATTCAACATGAGAAGAGACAAACTTACTTAACTACCACTTTCAACTTATCGACGATGTTATTTTGCGAAAAACCAAACATTTCAGGGAGTTAAATTCTATAGAAGATTACAAAATAGAGCTCAGTGAACTCGTTATTTCACTTGACGGAAAATCAAGATTTTCCAATCGACATCCTTCACATAAGGAGCTTGATAGGGAAACAAAGTCAAATACTGCTCTGTTGCAAGCGATCTGGCAAATATACGAGTACTTGTCACGAAACCAAGTGAGTAATCAAGTAATGTGAGTCTATTAAGGGTTACGAATTTTCATTCGTAAAGCCAAAAATTGCTATTGAGTCAAACATCACCAGAGTATACTCGTATTTCATTGCTTTTTCGAATTTTTTTTTCTCAATTCTGCTTTACCATCTTCCAAACGTCGGAGTTGGTTCCTTTGGTGCCTGTGTTTTGTACCATGGAAAAGTTCAGGGTTGATGTGAGTAATATCCGTGGCCTAAGAACGAATCTATTCGCTGTATACGTCCACCTGTCCCTGTATAAACCAGCTATCTTGGCACTGAGTGAAACACAGGTAGGAGAGAATTCCGATTTATCGGATTTGAACCTGCCTGGATATAGCTTGGTGCCCCTTTTCTTTCTCCACCGCGGTCTCGCCCTTTATATTCGTAGTGATGTACCTTACCAACTTCAGCCACAATACGGCCACTGTTCCAATCCGGAATTTAATTTCCTATGGCTAAAAATCCATGTCCGTAAGCATTTAATCCACTACTGTTTTATTTATAGAAGTCCAAACCTGGATAGCAATTCAACTTTCAATGAGTTTGATATGTTATCCGACTCCATCACAAGAATTGTATCCCTACATCCTCACACTGAGATTGCCATTGCGGGCGATTTCAATGTACACAATTCTAATTGGCTTCGACATTCATGCCAGACAACACCCGAAGGACGGTACGTAGAGATCTTTGCTGAGGTAAATAATCTGACCCAGCTAGTAAATGAGCCTACATGAATACCTGACATTGCAGATCATTCCCCCAACACCTTGGACCTGTTTCTCACCTCTCATCCTGACAAATACTCTGTTGCAATATTATCGCCCATAGGTTCGTCTGACCACTGTGTCGTATCAGCTAATTTCTCGTCTTCACCCCACACAGTTAGAAAACAAATTCCTAAAAGAATAGTATGGCTATACGAGAAAGCCAACTGGAGCGGCCTTAACGACTTTTTTAGGAATTTTAACTGGTCACTATGTTTCCTCGATAGTGACGTGGATGCCGTTGCTGATATGATCACTAACATTCTTTTTCTGGGTATGAGATCCTCCATTCCTCACAGAATGAAGAATATCAAACCCAAAGAAAATGCATGGTATGACTCGAGCTGTAAAGAGGCCATCAGGTTGAGAGAGTTGAGTTTCCGGAATTACAAGGACAACCGTACTGAGGAAAACCGGAAACAATTTAAACGGGCCAGAAATGACTGCAATGCATTAATTAGACGTGTAAAATTCTTCCACGAACAAAAGTTGAGGCAGAAAGTGCTACAATGTCCCAAGGGTAGCAAAAACTTTTGGTCGTTCGTGAAAAACGTAAAGAATTCAGCCTCGTCTTCAATTCCCACGCTCATTTACAATGACATTCCAGCTGTCAGCTCTTTAGACAAGGCCAATCTGCTTGCTGCACATTTCGCGTGTAGCTCAACGCTACCAGATTCCACATTGTCTCCGCCTGTACTTGAGAGCGTTGATTTCACCATGGGACAAATCCATTTTCGCACTCGTACAGTTGCAAGAGTACTAAAAGATCTCAACATACACAAATCCGCTGGCCCGGATGGTATACCCCCAATACTTCTGAAGAGGTGTTCTTCTGCGCTGGCAAAACCTCTGCGTAAGCTTTTCCATCTGTCCTACTCTTCGGGTCTCTTTCCGAGTAGATGGAAAACAGCATTTGTCCAGCCCGTCCCCAAAAAGGGCGAATCTTCGTCTCCCTCCTCCTACCGACCCATAGCACTAACGTCCCTTCTTTCTAAGGTCATGGAAACGCTGATAAACCGTCAGCTTATGAAATATCTTGAATCGCGGAAGCTTCTTAATGACCGGCAATACGGTTTTCGCAGCAACAGGTCCACTGGTGATTTGATGGCATATCTCACCGAAAAGTGGAACCAATCTTTGCACAATCAAGGCGAAAGCAAGATCGTTGCGCTTGATATTTCAAAAGCATTTGACAGAGTTTGGCATCAGGCTCTTTTGTCGAAAATGCGTGCTTATGGCATCGATAAATCTCTGCTTCTATGGATTAGAAATTACCTTTCGAACCGTTCAATTCAAGTTGTTTTGGATGGGTTCAAGTCTGATATTCACCAAATAAATGCTGGTGTCCCCCAAGGCTCTGTTTTGTCTCCGACTCTCTTTATCATTTTTATAATCTCTTGTCTGTTACTTCTAATCCAATCCACTCCTTCGCTGATGACAGTACTCTCAGCTTTTCATATTCGTTCCAGGACTCACGTCCCTGCTCTTCGGCCGTAGAACTGGAACGGCAGCGTATGTCAAGCACATTGAATTCCGATCTTGACAGCATAATTGATTGGGGTAAAAATAATAGAATAGAATTCAATGCTTCTAAAACTCAATGCTGTCTACTGTCGTTAAAGCGAACCCATAATAATCAGCCATTATCCATGAATGGCGCTTGTGTCGACGAAACCGAAAAACTTTCCATCCTTGGTATGTGTATCAACACCAAACTTAATTGGAATGATCACATATTTGAAATCGCCAAAAACGCGGCAAAATGTCTAGGTTTCCTCAAACGATGCAAGAAATATTTCACCCCCTCTGATTTGGCTTCAATTTATAAGGCCTACATCCGCCCCAAGCTTGAGTATAACGCTCATATCTGGTCTGGTGCCCCTAAAATTTCACTGCACCTACTAGATAGGATACAACAGCGAGCGATAAAACTTATAGGAGACACTAATATCGCAAAGTCAATTGACTCGCTCGAACACCGACGTAATGTGTCTTCCTTGTCACTATTTTATCGCTATTTTAACAACCGTTGCTCAAATGAGTTAGCCAATTGCATTCCTCACCTCCATGAATTCACCCGCAATACTCGTCTTGCCAGGAATGCTCATCAGTTTACCCTTAAGCCTGCTTTCGGACGTACAGTTAAGTTCAGGGATTCGTTCTTCAGCCGCACAACACGGTTATGGAAGGCTCTTTCCAGCCCAATATTTCCTGCTCACTACAATCCACAGACATTTAGGACCAATGTGCACAGGTACCTCCTCTCCCTTTCTCCCTCTATACCTTCGACCCGTGCTGTGTCTTGATTCCGGACACTTAAGGGTAGTCATAACCCCTTTTGCGCGCGCAAATTATAAAAAAAAAAAATTTTTTTTTTGGTCTCAAGTCAAATATGGATGTGGGAGACTTTGGATTCAATAAAGTGCCACATCACAAACAACACGAGCCGTTTGGGCTTTATTACATTTCGCGTTTGGGCAATGTGAACTGATTACCAATATCGTGTGATGTATAGCCGTTGGACGTTTTATTGTTGGACTATGACAAAGATCGTGCTTATGCACTTAATCCGCAAGCTCTTAATGCTTTGAAAACGAAGATTCATCAACTTACGGCCAACTTATTGCCCGGTATATGTTGAATGGCAGTCAAAAATGAGCTTGTCTGAAGTGAGTCCTACAAGAACTCCTCATTTGCTGCTCATTTTGTGATAGGCATCCTCTACCATTTGTTTCGTTTTGAGTGTAGGTAGGGCTTGAGTGGATTGCTCAAGCTCCGCTCTAAGCCCTTCCCAGCCAGATAGTGTTAGATCAATCACCTCCGGTTGTTTCGTCGTGACAAACGTAATTGGGAGCCCAAATTGTTAATGATAAGGCCAGACGTAAGAGTGAAGTTTGAAAGACCTGCAAGACCTCATGTTTTGCATTTATTACTGCCCCAAACAGTGTTTTGAGCATCGCAACAAATGATGAGATCAACATTTCTGACTTAACAGCGCTCTACAAGTTCAGAAGCTGCCTTCGGCGGCGGAAATATTACCTAGTCATAAGGGAAGTAAGCAGACGCAGCGATGAAGTATTCTAATTCTCCGTGCGGTTTTCCAGCTTACTTTGGCAGCCGCCAAATCGTACCCACAGAATTGTTGAAGTTTGATTGCCGCTAGAGAGTTTGATATGATGAGGGAAACCGTAGGTTTTTCGGATCGTTCATCACAAAGAATCAAAACATCGCGTACGTATACCACCAAGACCATATAGTCGTTCATTCCACATCCATGGTTCCCAAATGAATACAATGTGCAACAGCATGTAATTCTTCTACTAAGAAGAGCGGTGCAATGCTGTAGACTAATCTGAGTAAAAATCGGAGAATTAAACTGCAGAGCATGTTCCATCCTTTGACTACTTAACATAAAATGGAATTAAATCCTACCAAGGCCGAAGTACTCGTAGGGACGTGTATTGCACGCAAATTTCAGAGTCTTAACAGAGACTTTATCCATTCCTACGACTAGAGTGAAGCGCTCCATTTTCAGAGCGGCCTTACTCTCTTTGGAGAAATAGACATTCCATGTCCTTATGTCAAGAACTGGATACTGCGCACGTAATCGCATCAGCACATCCAGCTTGTTTCCAGGGGCTTGGCTTACAGCTAAGTTAATCTATGAAAGCAAGGCGGTTCATCTCATCAAACCCATGTCGGTAATAGCCTAACAAGAAACGGTCTTTTCAGTTTTTCTGTCGATTTGCAGTATTCTGAATGCAACGTACATATGTACATATGGCATGAATACCAACTTGTAAATGTAAAAGAAGAATTGTAAAATGATTTCCTAGCCAATCGGTCATTAAGGATTCATTTCGCTAGACGTAGCTCTGTATGAATCACACGGACTTTCGTTTCGAAAGCACGGATGAGATTAAAAGCACATTGTCAAGAGAGCTAGATGTTACACCAAAGCTCGAATTCTAGTAGATATATTTCTCTTATGTAAACGTATCAAAAAAACATTCCCATTATTTTTCCAGGATTTCCTTCGATTCATTTTTCATCGCCATTAAATAAACTCAAGAAACTTAAATTGGATCACCCTGTAATTCAATAAAAGACTAATAAACCTATATTCAAATAACATGTTCACATTGGGATATGCCACATATGTATGTTACTGAACAACTTCAAAAATTGGCTTCCGCGAGCTCGAATTCCAAATAAAATTGCCGCACTCTACATACGTCCACTATGCCTGACAGCAATAATCAGGGATAAAACACAAAAGAGGCAGGCAAAAGAACAAAAGAAACCATTAAAACTGAGGCGGCAATAACATCAACGCGACTCCTAAGTATATCGGATTTGTGTAATTCGTTTCAGCTGCCTGCAACTTATATACTTACATATATCATCAGTGCTTCTCAGTTGTTCGTCACTACGTTTGTTTATGGCGTTTGCATTTGCTATGTAAAGTTATAGGTAAGATATTTCATTATCTATAATATATCACCAAAATAACCCATGACAACATTTTGGTATAATTATCAATTAACCCTTGTGTTACCAACCAAATTAATCTACACTATTGACCAACCAGGGTACCCGGGTACCCATACATATATTAATTTGTAAGTAAAATTCCACTGTAATTCAAAATTATACATTAGATGCATAATGTTTCATTTATGGTTACTCATTATAGTTAAAGAAGATATTCAGTAAATACAGTAAACAAAGTCATAAAGTCATAAAATAAAAACGATTACAATGCCTTGGTTCTGGAAATATGTTCGATCATAAATAAGATTGCGGTCATTTGACCGCTTTGGTCTGTTAATGAAAATTGTAGAATTATACAGGGTGTCCCACGAGCAGTGTGCCAAAAAGCTAGAGCGTGTAGGTCTGGTCAAGACAAGAAAAAAATCGTATGGGAGGGGGGGGTCTATTCCCCCCCGTTTAGCCGGGAGGGGCAATTTTCTAAAAAATTGACTTCATTTGGAAAAAAAATTATTAAAAATCAACAGTTACATCCACAATGACGTGATATACTTTTTTGTAAAGCCAGAAACCTCTTCTTTCATCTCGTTTCTAAACGAAGCTGTTTTAAGGAACAGTTTTTGAGAAATTAATTTTCAAACTCAAAATTTTGAAAAAAAAATTGAAAAAAAAAAATTTCGAACTATTTTTTTTCAAAATTGTATGTAATTAAGTACTAATTTTTTGTCCAAAATTCAATTCTCTTATTAGCTTTTGGTTAAAAACAGAAAACCGGATGCAAAAATGTCTTGTAGTTTTTGAGAAATTAAAAAAAAACCCGAACCATTTTTGTCTAAGAAAAATCTTTTTTTTTGGTTTTAACGCGGCTGGACTTGTAGGCAAATTAATGTATGAAAGATTGACCTCTTTTTTATTATTTTTAAAAAAATTCGGAGTTTTATTATAATCAATTTTCAATATGATCCCCATTTTTTAGAAGGCAAAGATTATATCTCCTTCTAATGGCTGCACATAAGTCAAACAATTTGACTCCAGCGACTTCAATCCGTGCTTTCAGTCGTTCCAAAGATACTATTTCCACTTCGTAAACATAATTCTTCATGAATCCCCACACATAAAAATCTAGAGGAGTTAAATCTGGTGATCTAGGTGGCCATGCCGTGGGGCCCTTTCTTCCGATCCAACGGTCACTAAAATGATCATCCAGCCAGTTTCTAACCCGTAAGCTGTAGTGTGCTGGTGCTCCATCTTGCTGGTAGATTAAATTATCTGCTATGGCCAAAGGAACGTTGTCCATCAAATCGGGCAAAAGGTCTCGTAGGAACTGCAAGTATGATTCTCCATTAATAACGGCATTCAAAAACCGGGGCCCGATTACAGTTTGTCCAACAATACCAAGCCAAACATTTCAGCTAAAGCGGTGTTGTGATTTATTTTGTTTTTTGTTGTGTAGATTGGTGCTACTCCAATGATGCAAATTGTGGAAGTTAGTAACCCCATCTCTGGTAAACTGTGCTTCATCCGTCCAGAATATCCTTCCAAAATTGTTTCGTTCAGTTTCATTTCGAAGTAGTAATGATCGACAAAATTCTGCTCTCAAAAACTTGTCGTTTGAGGTGAGTTCCTGAACTGTCCTAAAATGGTACGGGAGTAAGTTTTCGGTATGAAGCACTCTCCGTACTCCAGATTTGGGCACTCCAAGCATAATAGCTATCCTCCTTGTACTAAGGGAGGGATTACGTCAGACCAAATCCAAAAATTGCGGTTTTATTGTCTTAAGGTCCTAGCCGGTTGAACCCATTGGCGGCGGGCGGACCCAGACGAAATTGGCAGGTCAGTTTTCAGGCGTTATCAATGAAAAAAAAAGGATTAATCCAGGGTTATTCCAATACTGTGTCAGTTTATTGAATCCTCATAAAACTCCAAATTTTTTTAAAAATAATGAAAAAGATGTCAATGTTTCATACATTAATTTGCCTACAAGTCCAGCCGCGTTAAAACCAAAAAAAAGATTTTTCTTAGAAAAAAAATGTTTCGGGTTTTTTTTTAATTTCTCGAAAACTACAAAACATTTTTGCATCCGGTTTTCTGTTTTTAACTAAAAACTAATAAGAGAATTGAATTTTGGACAAAAAATTAGTACTTAATTACATACAATTTTGAAAAAAAATAGTTCGAAATTTTTTTTTTTCATTTTTTTTCAAAATTTTGAGTTTGAAAATTAATTTCTCAAAAACTATTCCTTAAAACAGCTTCGTTTAAAAACAGGATGAAAGAAGAGGTTTCTGCCTTTACAAAAAAGTATATCACGGCATTATGGATGTAACTGTTGATTTTTAATAATTTTTTTTCCAAATTAAGTAAATTTTTTAGAAAATTGCCCCTCCCGGCTAAACGGGGGGGAATAACCCCCCCTCCCATACGATTTTTTTCTTGTCTTGACCAGACCTACACGCTCTAGCTTTTTGGCACACTGCTCGTGGGACACCCTGTATAGAAAAGTTTCTAATTATATATTTTTCTTTACAACCCTGTCCGTTTTAAATTTCTCCATTTGTAAATAAATATATAATAACGGAAATGAGGGTCTCTATATTCTTTTATACTCGAGGAACTTTGGAAACGAACATACGCATTGGAAAAGCAGTTTACTTTAGTTCGTATTGATCCCTCGAGAGGCGTGTAGCGTATAGCTTCGCACAATCAGTTAGTTTGAATATTTCGTGCGTCTCAACGGTACTTATAAGCAGTTTCTTCAGTTCATTCTTTTTTTCAAGACAATAATTTCAATTACGCTTTTTATACGGAATATAAAAGATGGAGGAGTTATCGAGAGCTAAATTTTTGAGGTAAAGTTCCCAGTAAAAATTTCGCTCATTTGAAGTTACACGAAACGATTTTTCGGCTAATGCATACATTTATTTACTGATAAGTTTGAGTGAGGCAGAAAAAGACGAGTACTTGAAACAGTTATTGGCGAGGAAGACAATGAGAGTTGACCTTCGATTGCCGATACGTTCAAGAAATGTCCATTGAAATAGTCGATATCATCGTACGTCACACGAACAAAAAAGCAGAAACTGTATGTCAAGAGTATAACAGTAAGCATCCTGAAAACGAGTCACGCACATGGAAGAAAGTAGCACAAGGAGAAATGTATTCCTTTTATTCAATTTTGGTTTGCGCTGGTGCAAATAATTCAAATACCGATCATGTACAAGATATGTGGAAGAAAGCATCATTCCCTTTGTACCGTGCAACGATGGGACGACAACGATTCCAATCGATTATCGGGTTTGTACGATTTGATGATCAGAACACACGTCGTGCACGAACAGCTAATGATAAAGCTGCACCAATTACTGATATTTGGAATATGCTAAATGCAAACTTGGCTGGAATTTACAAACCAACAGAAAATTTGACTATCGATGAACAACTTTTTCCTTTCCGAGGGAAAACGAGGTTCACTCAGTATATGCCTACGAAGCCTGCTAAATATGACATAAAAGTATGGTGGATATGTAAAATGATAATGGTTTTCCGCTCAAAGGAATTATTTATACAGGCAAAATAGGTAATACTCGAGATGTCAATCAAGGAGAAAGAGTTGTCAAAGAACTTGGAGTCGGTTTAAAAGGATCTGATTTTTCACGAATTTGCCTTTAGCTAAAAGTCTTCTTTCATGGAACCTCACTATCGTTGGTACTTTGAAAAAAAAACAAGCCATACATTCCTCAAGAAATGAAAGCTTCGAAAATAAGAGAACCTCTGTCAACTCTTTTTGGCTTTTATGAAAAAATTACGATATGTTCTTATGTGCCAAAGAAAAACAAGGCTGTGATTTTGCTCAGTACGATGCACTATGATGATAAGACGTCTGATGCAGCACATAAGAAAGCAGAAATGATATTGTTTTATAACAAATACAAAGCCGGCGTCGATACTATGGATCAAATGTGCGCTGGATACACTACTCAACGACGAACATGCAGGTGGCCACTCGCTTTTTTCTATAATATCCTCGTCATTTCCTCTCTTGCTGCCTATATTGTTTACCATAAAAATAATAAAATGATACCAAAGAAAACGAACCAAAGGAGAATTTTTTTGCGCCAGCTTGCTGAAGAACTGGCTATGCCATTGATTAAAGAGCGAGCTTCGAATCAACAGATCATGCGACACAATTCAACAAAACTATCGATCGAAAACTACTATGACAAGCCGATTACAGATAATCAACCACGTGACAACACTGGCAGGAAACTTGATGTTGGATCGTGCTACATTTGCAACAAAACACCTATTCGAAAACGAAGAAAGATCAGAAAGTGTTGCGTTGAATGCAAAAAGCCAGTCTGCGATGAGCATACTGTGAAAATAACAAAATGTATAGAATGTAATAATTAATTCGATTTTTTTATTGATTGAAAAGAATAAGATTATGAGTTTAATAAATAAATAATTGGAAATGAATATTATTTATTTATTTATAGTTATTTACCCCCTTTTTGCATAAAAATATTCAAATTTTATACGAAATCCACAATTTTTGTATGCGGGTACCCGGGTACAAGGTTGGATTATATGAGTCTTTTTTTTCAAAACGAAAATTTTCTTAGTTAAAATAAATAAAATAAATATGTTAGTGCATAAATCTATGAAGAATCGGTCAAATGATGGGGATCCGGGAGATTATTGGCAAATTATTTTTTAGAAAAAAATTATTCAACAAAATGTACGTCGATGGGTACCTGGGTATCCGGTTGGTAACACGAGGGTAAAGGTCACTTACCTTAACTTAATTCCATATGCAGTTGAGTTTCATTATCAAAGAAAGCTTGTTGTAAATACCAGGCGAGTTCAATAAGGTGGACGAATTTAGATTTTTCAGAAAAAAAAATGTATTCGCCTATATCCTTTTTATCTATCGGGTTGTTTGGAAAGTAATTTCTTTTTTTTTTGCATAGAAATGAAAGACAATTTTCTTAAAAAAATTGAATTATATATTGTCCATTCTGGTCCAATATCAACTTCATAAAATGTTTGTTCCAGGTGGTTTTTGACCTAAAAAATTGTAATTCTTGGAAAAAATATTAATCAAAATGTTGAAGGTCTGGAGAATATGGTGGGTGTGGCAGTACATCTCATTAAAATTTTAAAAATTTTGGAGTGTTGACAAACTTGTATGGGCTTCGCATTATATTGGTGAAACACAACACCTTCTCTATTGATCAATTCTGGCCTTTTCTCTTTAAACAGTACACTTCAAAATCTATCGTTGTGTTGGCCGGTAGAAGTTCGGAAAAATGAATATATGCTTCGGAAGTGCTTTAAGCTGGTTTATGTTTTTCATACCATTATCTGAACTTATTTCTCGTTCAAATTCATTATGCCCTCAAAAACGGATAATTTTCTTGACTTTTGAGAAGCAAATCACAGACGTCCACGTAACGGTACTAATTTGTTCCCATTAAAAACAATTTAACATTAACCTATCATTCTTTCTGTGGATAAGAAAGGGTGCTTTATCCGAGAACGGGATATTTGGGAACTGATCACTTCCATGCAAGCGAATCAAATTCGATGGTAAACAATGTCGTTGCCAGTGTGGTAGCTTAAACCCTGCTAATTTCGACAGAAGTTCTCCAGATTACCTCCTGGTCATTGAAGAAAAAAAAAATTTCGGCGGGGACCGACGGAATATCAGTCGGAAAATCTCCAGTCGATAAGACTCCTTCCGAGTATCAGCAAGAAAGTGGTGAATAAAACCTTGTCTAAATGGGTTGAGGACAATAAAATCATTCCGTATAACCAAGTCAGTTTCAGAGTGGAGCGTGCCACCTTTCATGCCACATCGAAACTCGTATCGGATATCCAATGGCACAAATGCAATAACAAAGGCGTGGAGCTTGTCTGATTGACTTGGAAAAAGCCTCCGACACCGTATGTTTAGAAGGTCGTTACTACAAACTCAGTCGGCTGGGCATTAGTAAGCCACTACTAAATGATTTTATACATGTTAGCCGATAAAAAGTTCGTTATGAAAATTGCCAACGTAAAGGTTACAATCATTTGGAATACACAATGAACTGCAACTGGGCACAATGAACTCGCCGATTTTTTCCTCATACTTAAGCAATCTGACAAGCTGACAGATACTCTTCGCCATTCTCAGGTCAGGCCCAGTTGCAGCGTGACTTTGAAAAACTCAGAAATGCACTTGTGATGACTGCAAGTTGGAAATCAACTCGGCCTCTTGGGATACTTGACGAAATTGGAGCAGCTGTTGGCGAAAACGAAGTGTAGTCAGATACCTTGGAATCTTGCTGTACTGGTTCCATCTAGTTCAATGTTAGAGCCAGCTTAATGGAAGGTATTCATCAGATTGAGAGGCAATGTCTCAGGACCTCTCTGACATCTGAATCTGAGTACACGAAATTTTACCCAAATGAAGTCCATTACAATAGGTTCTTGATTATATGAGTGGATATATTTTTGATTAAACTGAACCGAGGAGGCCTTGGAGGAGAAATGAGCCAATAACCTGATTACCGGCGCATACTAACCCAATAACTTATATATGCGCCTTTACACATTATACACGCGCCTTAACGCATTCCTCTATTTAGATCGATGTGGGCACATCATTCTCGCTCAGTAGGCTGTGCGAGTAAGAGCAAATAATAAAAAATTAAAAATCAAATCAAAACTCAAAACTAAAAATGTTGATAAAAATAATTTTTTCAAATACGCGTTTGGCCGTACTTTGAGTATAATAAAGGTGATAAAGTGTCCAGTTCAGTGCAGTGCAACAGTGGTAGCAGCAGGTACGCGAAGATATGTCGGGAGACGGCGGGCGAAGACCCGTTCGTCATACGGAGTCGGAACCGGATGATTTATCATCCGATTTCGCAATTCCGGCCGCCGTCATGAAAAAGCGCAGAAGGGTCAACCCGAAGACCGATTTAATTAAACGCCCCTGCCTTACTACTTCGACCGAAAAGCTGCAGGTCGAAGCGAAGGAAGGGGCACCATCTCCATCACCATCGACGTCCAAGGCAGCTGGACAGCATCAACAACAACCAAAACCAATGATCCCCGGGGAAGCGGACATTGCTAACCTCTCAGATGGTAGGGAAGGCCCCTACACGGGGGACAACAACCCCTTCGCCGCCCTTTTAAGTTCGACTATGGAGGAAGAACGTAGCGAACTTGAGGGGGAAAAACGGATCCTATGCGCCAAGCTGCAGGCCGTAGTCAATAAGCTTAAGGAGATGCAGCAGATGGTGAGGGAGCAGGCAACAGCCGCCACGCATCAAACCCTGCAACAACAGCAGCCGCAGAAGAAGCAGCAGCAACAACAACAGCCACAGCAGCAGAAAAAGCAGCAGCAACAACAACAGCCACAGCAGCAGAAACAGCAGCAACAACAACAGCCGCAGCAGCAGAAGAAGCAGCAACAACAACAACCGCTACAGCAGAAGCAGCAGCAACAACAACGCCCTAAAAAGGAGAAGGTGCCACCCATCTTTACCTATACCACGGCCCTACGTGAGACCATCGATCTCTGTAAGTATGCCATTGGTGTAAGTAATTTTCATTTTAAATGTTTAGGTCAGAAACGCTATGCTGTTTGCAAGACACTGGAACAGCATAAGCGGAACAAAAGCCTATTGAAAGAGTCTACGACGGAGTTTTTCTCCCTTACGCCAAAGGCCGAGAGGTTGCAGACGATGCTCCTCAAAGGCGTGGAGTCGATTGCAGACTCCGAGGAAATGCTCTCAGAGCTCAAAGACTTCGAGAGTGACGACCTCAAATTCGTGGGGGTGAAGCCATTCAATACGAGCGATACCCTTCTTCTTGGTGCAGCTTCCCAGCAGCAAGCTGGAGAGGCTAAGGACTATCACTTCCATAGCATCCCAGACTGTCACATGGGAAACATTAAAGAGGAGCGGAAACATTTTACAATGCTGCCCAAGGTTCGGGCACGCCGCGTCCAACTGCGAAATGCAGCCTCGATGCGTTAAGTGCGCAAAGAACCACAAGAACGAGGAATGCGACCTTGGGAAAGACAAGGTGGCGGACAGAGAGCAGCTCGTGTGTGTCTTGTATCGGAACCGAGGACACCCTGCAAACTATCGGGGATGTCCTAAGTTCCAGGACATCAAGAAAGAAAACGGACCGTAAGCAGAAGGTCGAGGAGAAGCGTCCCTCAGGTCGCTTCCAAACACCAGCCGTAACATCCCAGTTGTTAAATTGTGTGAGGAATATGCATGTGTAGGAATAAACAAGGATGTAAGAAAGCGATCGGTTGTCACTTCAACCTCGGACTTGCGTGAGGACAGTCGTGATCAGCCGCTTTAATCGAATGTAATAAATTCTCTTTTCTGAATTGTGCGTTCTTGAGTTTTTTTCTTTTGTTTTTATTAAGAAATTCGCAAATATAGAATATGTCCTTTTATTAATTTAACAACTGGCGACCGTGACAGGACAGAAAGTGTTTTTTAAGGTTGTGAATTGTGTGACTTAAGAAAGTATTTTGTGCTCAAGAAAAAATGGAAAGATTGAAAAGGAAGAGAACTGCTCAACGTACTGCTTTTACTAAAGCTTTAAACACTTTTAACGATTCTGCTGCTGGTTCTACGGTGAATAAAAATAAAGTCACAGTTTTGTTTCAATTGTTAGAAGGAAGAATGAGTGAATTGAATGTAACTTCTAACGAAATTTTCGATTTGATATTTGATTCGGAAACATCAATAGAACTAAATGTTCAGCAAGAGTACGACGATGCAGATGAATATAAAAATAAATTTTTAACGGCTAAACTCAAATATAATTATTTAATAACTCAACAAAGTGTAAGTGCGGTTCAATCAAATGTTTCACCTGCTATTGTGACTGATAAAAAGAAAACCATTAAATTACCGGAAATCGAATTGTATAAATTTAGTGGTGATATTTATGAATGGTTAAAGTTTTGGAGTGTATTTAAGCAGATCCATGTAGATGTTAATATCACCAACGAGGACAAATTTCAATACCTGAAACAGTCTATGGTCAATGATTCTCGTGCGGCTCAATTGGTGAACAGTTATCCACCTACCAGTGATAATTATGATAAAGTGATTAAAAGCTTAAAAAATCGTTTCGGCCGTGATGACTTGCAGATTGAAGTGTGTGTTAGAGAACTTTTACAATTAGTGTTGCAAAAAGCAGTGACACCCTCCAAAAATATAGATTTGTCAGCCTTGTATGATAAAATTGAGTCTCATTTAAGGTCACTTGAGACCCTTGGTGTGACCAGTGATAAATATGCAGCAATGCTTTTTCCACTTATAGAATCGTCTTTGCCGGAAGAGTTATTGAGAGTTTGGCAAAGAAGTGCAGCAAAAAGTAATAGAGAAAATGATGAGGGCTCTGCGGCATCAGTATCACAGGATCGGTTGACTCAATTAATAGTATTTTTGGAAAATGAAGTTGATAATGAACTACGAATTTCTATGGCTGCGAAAGGTTTTGATTTAACTACTGATAGTGGACAATCTAATGTGGGAACAATTACAAGGTCGACAAATCGCGTTGATCGAGGTAATGTGCAAAAAAATGTATCAAGCGCGGCTGGTTTATTT
This sequence comes from Merodon equestris, assembly GCA_958301585.1. NCBI lineage: Eukaryota > Metazoa > Arthropoda > Insecta > Diptera > Syrphidae > Merodon > Merodon equestris. Next base: position 42,148,950 of record OY284414.1, on the reverse strand, counting down.
ACAAATAATAAATTAATTACGTGTGTGTTTTGCAATGTAAATAATCATGAAAGTGTAAATTGTGAAAAAGCTAAAAGTATGGATCTTTCCGCAAAACAAGATCATGCAAAAAAGAATAACGCTTGTTTTAGATGTTTGAGAATCGGACATGTTTTTAAACAGTGTCGCGTTAATGTAAAATGTTCTATTTGCTCGCGTAAACACGTGGATTTAATGTGCCGTGATTTTAATGGAAAGGAAAGTTTTTGTATAAACAATGAGTCAGTAAAAAATGAGTGTAATTTGGCTAGCATCTCTAGTGATCCAGAAGTATTTATGCAAACTCTTCGCGTTAAACTTCGTAACGGAAATCAAAAAATAATCATTCGTGCGATTATAGATACTGGATCACAAAAATCTTACATTACTAAAGAAGCAGCATCGCGTGTATTTTATGAGCCTTTCGCAGAACAATTGATGACTCATTCTTTGTTTGGCGGTGCGAAAACTGGGACAGTTCCGCATAAAAAATATCGAGTTCATCTGCGTAGCTTGAATAATAGCTATTCTTGCAATTTTGTAGCTCTCGATCAAAGTGTTATTTGTGAAGAAATTCCATGTATCAAAAGCGGTGTGTGGTTCGACGAACTGAATGACTTAAATATAAAAATCGTGGACGGTTATAACGAAAATCGTGCGATCTCAGTGTTAATAGGAGCCGATATTGCTGGAAAATTATTTACTGGTCGGCTTCTTCGTTTGAAATGTGGCTTAGTTGCCGTTGAAACTTATTTAGGCTGGACATTAATGGGTAAAGTTCCCGGTACTAAGCAACGCGGCGATCCTGCGATAAATGCGATCTCGATGTTCACAAGAAGTGACAATATTTCTGACTTATGGAGTTTAGATGTATTGGGTATCAAAGATCCCATCGAAGTTAAAACGAAACGTGAACGCGAGCTGGAGATTAGCAAGAATTTTTTGAAATATGTTAGTATTAACGAAGACGGTCGTTATGAGGTTAAATTACCGTGGATTGAAAATCACCCAGTGATATGTGATAATAAAGAACTTGCCGCGCGACGTCTTCAATCTACAGTGAAAAAGTTAAACAACGATGAACTTTTTGAAAAATATGATGCAGTTTTTGACGATTGGATAACCGAAGGTATTATTGAAAGGATACCCAAAGATGAAGAGGATAATTTTGGTTATTATTTACCACATCGTCACGTTGTCAAGGAGAACAGCACGACTAAGATACGTCCCGTTTTCGATGCATCAGCCAAGGACCGTCGAGGAACATCGTTGAACGAGTGCGTTGAAATTGGACCAAATTTAATTGAATTGGTTAAACAAATTTATTTATGATGCCAAAACGATGATGGACTTAGCTAGTTTTGACCTTCGAGGGTGGGAGTTTAATGGAGATAACTGTCACGAAAACCAAGCTGCAGTTTTGGGTGTTATTTGGAACAAACAACGCGATACCCTGTCATAAAATGTACCGAACATCGATGATACATGTAATAAAATTACAAAAAGGAACATTTTATCACTCGCGCATCGTGTGTTTGATCCTCTAGGTTTTGCGAGTCCTGTTTCATTATGCCCGCGCATTTTATTACAAGAAACTTGGGCACAAAAGTTATCGTGGGACGAAGAAGTTGACGACGATGTCAAAAAGAAATTTTTAAATTGGGCCAAAGACTTAAAAAATTTAAATAAAATCGAGATACCACGATGTGTGTTAGGAGATGTTTGCGATAATGATCGTATAAGTATACATACATTTTGTGATGCCAGTCAAGTGGCATACGCGGCCGTTTGTTTTATTCGTATAGAGAGTGTAGGCGGTGTACGCATTTATTTCTTACAAGCCAAAACACGTGTAGCGCCAGCCAAGAAAAAGGGTAATGACTCACGACACAGTATACCGCGCTTGGAATTATTAGCCGCGACTATAGGTATCAGGTTGACGAAAGCAATAATAGACTTGTTAAGCATTAAAAGATACGATATTTTTTATTGGACAGATTCATCCACCGTTGTTGCATGGATTAAAAGAGAATGTAACTGGTCAATATTTGTTCATAATCGCGTTAAAGAAATTCGTGAATTTTCCAGCCCAGAACAATGGAGGCATGTACCCGGACATTTGAATCCTGCCGATTTGCCATCGAGGGGTTGTACTGTAGATCACCTGATAAATTCCAGATGGTGGGAGGGTCCGGAATGGTTACAACAAAAATCTGGAAATTGGCCTAGTTTCGTATCAAGTTTTAATGAAAGTGAAATAACTATCGAGCTAAAAAAGTCCGCTCTAAAAGCGCAAACTAAAAGTATTATTCTATTATCTGCAATAAAAAGTGAAGAAATCAAAAAGAATAAACCGTGGTATGTTGAAAGGTTTTCTAAGTATAGCAAAATCGTACGTATATTAGCGTATGTTTTACGATTTTATAAAAAGTGTAAAGATAAATCGAAAGGAAATAAAGTATTTGAAAATATAGTAAATGCAGACGAACGAAATAAAAGAAAGGTATTACTATTTAAAGAAATAAAAAATGCGGATAACTTTCTATTAAAATTAGTTCAGAAAGAAAGTTTTATTGACGAAAATGATAAACAGATCAAACATTTTATGCCTTTCAAAGATAACGATGATTTAATACGCTTTAAAACGAGGATTACGTTAAGAGACGATTTATTTAATTTCGTGTGTCCAGTTGTTCTACCAGGTGATCATGATATTGTTCGTTTAATTATTAAAGAAAATCATGAAAATATGAATCACGCTGGAGTTGAAATCTTAATGAATGCTTTACGAGAAAAGTTTTGGATTTTAGGAGGCCGAAAAGTTATACGCTCAGTAATTAAAAGGTGCGTAAATTGTATTAGATTTGATTCTAAACCGTTAGAATCTACTCCTGCACCTTTGCCGTTAAATAGGGTTAGAGACGCGGCCGTCTTTGAAATCGTAGGTGTAGATTATACAGGCCCGATTTATCTTAAAGGAGGACAAAAAACGTGGGTATGCTTATTTACGTGTGCCGTATACAGAGCTGTGCACACAGAACTGGTGACGTCACTCTCTACAGCTTCATTTCTAATGTCGTTGAGGCGTTTTATTGCTCGGAGAGGTAGACCGCGCGTTATCTACAGCGATAACGGCACAAATTTTGTCGGTTTGAATAACTGCATGAATCAAATAAATTTTGAAAAATTAGCTAAAGAAGTTTCAATTGAACAAATAGAATGGAATTTCAATCCACCCGCTGCAGCTTGGTGGGGAGGTTTTTGGGAGCGATTGAACGGTATTTTAAAAAGATTGTTAAGGCGTACGTTAAGAAGGTCTTGTTTAACTTATGAAGAAATGTTAACTGTTTTAGTAGACTGTGAATCTGTTATTAATTCAAGACCGATTACTTTTATGTCAGAAAATGTACAAGATTTTATGCCCATAACTCCGTCAATGTTTTTACAGGAGATTAAAGAAATTGGCGTCGTAGATCTAGATAAAATTGAAACTACACAGTTAGATAAAAGGTTTTTATATAGACAAAAAATAAAAGACGATTTAAGGAAAAGATTTCGTAGCGAGTATTTAGGTAATTTGATATACAAAACATCGAAAAATAAAAGTACTAAAGAGATAAATGTGGGTGACGTCGTTTTGATTGAAAATGAAAATACTAAACGTTTTGATTGGCCTTTGGCGAGAGTAAAAGATTTAATTGTCGGGAAAGATAATAATGTACGCGTCGTGCGTTTAACTACAGCCACTGGTGAACTGATAAGGCCAATTCAAAAAATTTATCCATTAGAAATTCATTGTAATAATTATGTATCTGATTCTAAAAATGTAATAGTTAATAAGTTAAAAAATGTACGTCGATCGAGAAAACCGCATGAGCAAAGCGATAGTGTTAGTGTTGATGAGAAAGCACCGCCTGTGGAAACAAGAAGTGGTAGAGAAATAAAGCAACCAGAAAGACTTTCTTATCAGTAAATGAATATGTTTATTTTAATAATTTTTTTATTTCCTTTTCTCATTTTATTTTTTTATGTGTTTTGTACTTTTGTAATGTATTATTTTTCTTCTACATAGAAACATTGTTTTTTAATCGCATAGTATCTCAATTACTGTATGGATTGAGATGAACACTGTAAAGCTCATCTCAATGGTGGGAGAATGTTAAATTGTGTGAGGAATATGCATGTGTAGGAATAAACAAGGATGTAAGAAAGCGATCGGTTGTCACTTCAACCTCGGACTTGCGTGAGGACAGTCGTGATCAGCCGCTTTAATCGAATGTAATAAATTCTCTTTTCTGAATTGTGCGTTCTTGAGTTTTTTTCTTTTGTTTTTATTAAGAAATTCGCAAATATAGAATATGTCCTTTTATTAATTTAACACCAGTTGACCTACGCCCAAATGGCGGCAGGTTCGGGAAAGACGGTACAAAAGCCCATGGCTGTTTCTAAAGTCCCAGTGCCTGTCTCTAAGGTACCGGAGGCGGAGGTGGATGTCTGTTCCATCTTGCTCGCAATCCAAGGGCAGATTGGGCAGCTCCAAAAACATATCCTTGAGACGGCGACCCGAGTAGATAGCATCTGCTCGCTTCTGCCGGGCCTAGCGCATCTAAGGTCGTGATGGGTACGCTGGTAGAGAGCCCCTTGAAGATCCTGTCGGTGAATGTAAATTCCCTGATAAGGATTGAGTGACGAGGCGTACTTTTTAACCTGTTACAGGACGAAAGCCCCGATGTACTCTTGGTTAGCGAAACAAAGCTAAACCAGAAACACAAAATCCGGCACAGTTCTTATAGAATAATTAGAAGGGACCGACACAACGCTACTCAAGGCGGTGGAGTTGCGATCTTTATTAAAAATAATTTTAAACATAAGGTCATATATAGCGGTGAAGTGCGGAGGTTCCAGGTGCTAGAGGCCTGTATTGTGTGCATTCCTCTCCGAGATGGAAAGGGAATCTGCATTGTATCAGCTTATGCGCCTGAAGCACCTCAACCCAATGTTTTCATTGCAGAGCTCGAGACACTTTTTCGATCTCTGCTCTGGTGGAAAACTTCTACATTCTGGCCGGCGATTTAAATGCAAAACATAGTGATTGAGGAAATAACATTCCTAACACTAGGGGAGCCTTCTAAGTCATTGGTGCGTTCTTCACAACATTGAATATAGAGTCAAGTTGCTCGCAACGGATAGTCCGTCGTATCCTAGGAGCGGCTCCTATCTGGATCTCATGCTAATAGACTCTCGACTGAGACTGGCAGACACGAACGAATGGTCTATTAACTGTCTACAGACCATTGTATACGACAGTGACCATTGCGGACTACGTGCCGTGATCACAGTACCTGACGAGTTCGCGGAGATGGCGGAGTATATCCAAGTGCACCCCTACGATTACCGTAGGACGCGTTGGCCACGCTTTGCCAATTCCCTGACGAGAGCGCTCACTTCGAGCGCCTCCTTCCCACCGTCTAATAAGAACTTGTCAAACTACGAGATTGACAGGTACCTGTACCTCAAACAAATGGACGATATAATTAAGCAGACGATGGACAGTACAATACCACGTCAACGACATAACGATACTACAAACGTGTACCGAAACGCGACAATCGACGCACTGCACAGACAAAAAAGTAAACTCCTGACAAGATTCAAACTCTTGTACAGGCGGTTCACCGGCAGACAAAACTCGGAGGTCAGGACACTGAAGTCACTGATTAAAAATCCAACAGCGCGAGCATGTTCCCGCAAATAAATAAAATATTTCGGAGAAACAATCAGAATGACATTCAGGATCTAAAGCTTTCGAGAACGTCAGACAATGAACGTTTGCTACGAATAATTAGCATATGTAGATCCAGAGAGCGCCATCCTGGATGACGACTTTTTCGTGATTCGGTTTCAGAGCGGGGCATGACACTATTCATGCCGCGTCGAAACTCGTGTCGGATGTCCAATGGAATAAATGCAAGAACCAATGCACGGGTGCCTGTCTGATTGTTTTTTCTTAGCTTAAGTTAATCATAATAAATTGCAAATCAAATTAATTGCAAGTTATTTATATAGTAGTCGAAAGGCATAGGTTAAAATATACAGTTTGTTTTAGAGTGTCCGCCTAGGGCCAGTAAGATTCCTAAATTTGTAAGGATAGTTAAGCTAGTTTTAAGCATTTTTGTCTAGGATAAGATAGATCTAAGAAACTATAAATAAAAATGAATTTAAAAAAAATCGATGTGGGCTGATTCAAGATAGGTTCGTTTCCACGTAGTTTGTAATTCCATAAAAGGCCAGTTCCCTAGCGTCTCATATGCTGCGTTCGGTTCACGCCGAGATCAGGGAGACGTAGTCCGTTAGAATCAACGCTTCAGGTGGCTCTTCAGGGCAAAGCCTGCCTAACACCAATGGCAGGCTTACATTGATTAGCCAATTTTGCAGAAAGAACTTTTCCGCTTGTTTTTTTTCTCAGTTTGGAAACCATATTCACGCCAAAGATGAGCGGGAAACAACCACTCAAATGCTTATGCACATCTAACTTATGTTTTTAACCTTAAGCTGATTGAATAAGCCTCTTTTACAGAAATCCTTTTTTGTTTAATACGATTATTTATTGTATATTGTATTATATGTATATATCCATTCTTAACTTGCCCTTCGTGGAAATTAAAGGGCTTAAATGCAACAGATATTTTTCAGTCACTGCGTCGTGGATCTCGATCACGTTCTCCTCGAATCATTTTATCGATATTTTTTCAACAGCCACCATTAACGTTTGGCAATGATGCTGACATCGTTAAAACAAGTTTTGGTTCACTGATAATGTTTGAGGTAATAATAACTTTTTTTTCTCAAATAAAAATGTTTGCACATTAGTATCAGTGTAAAGGTGGTAACAACTTTTATGAGTCACCCTGAACCTAATTTTCGTCTTGTAGCTGGGGAACTGAATAAATGATAAGGCAAAATGTTCTAAAAAATGTCCAAGTATGGAACTTATGTATGTACATAAGTCGTTTTTAATTTTGTTTATCACATAGCCCAATTTTGTTTGCCAAATTCTAAAATCTTTAAACTAGCCTCAAAATTTAAAAATTAATCAGGTGTCCCTTCTCTGGTTCTAAAAGGTAGCCTACAAACTACCACGAGTATGCCTAAACGTCAATACTATCTTCCAAGTACCTTCCAAATACCTCGTGCAAGGCACCCTCTTACATAAATACTATATAGCTTTCAGCAGCTATTATTTATCAATAGCGATATACTGCATTTATCATCGTTATCGGTCTTTCAAAAAATGCAGGAAATGTACCACACGAGTTTGTTACTTCTCATAGAATATGTTCATTCGATGAGTTTTACGGAAATTCAATTTTCATTGCCGCTGGATATAAAATTTCAAAATATTCGTTGAACTGAACTTGAACGGTTTTGTGTAGATGGAATATAATTGACGATACACCATATAAACAACAAAATATACGCTTATAGGTATGATGGTCCAATGCAATCTGCCTTCCGGTCGTAGTACGATAAAATAAATACCATAGGGGAGCAGTCGACCATAAACTAACACCAATGTGATTTATGTATTATTCGTGTCCTCCAGTGCTTTAGTAAACACCTTCTACCACCTTCCCGTTAATATGTCCTACGCTTGTCTAATCAATTTAACTGCATCGACTCCTTCCAATTTTATTTTTACCCATAAAAACAAAAAAGAATGACACAGGCATGTGCTTCCAAACGAGCGTAGGGATATGTTACTGGTCTTGCCCAGTCTTTGTGATTTCGTTGCGATGCTTTTCAGACGCATAGTCTTGGAGAGGGTTGATGTTAAACGACCATACAAGCTGGCAAAATATATGAATTCCATAGAGCCAGTGGTCCTGTACGTGTGTGCTCCTGTGTATTCATCTCGGTGGTAAATATTCGTTTTAAGTCAATTGGTAAACCGACCGGAAGCACTGGGCGGGGAGTATGCTTTGAACTGCGGTCCAATTTGTATTCCATCTTTTTTTTTTTCCTTTTGTTCTCGACTCTCTTTTACATACGCGGCTGGCTCCGAAAAACGTCCCAAAATCTTTAAAGCTTATACAAGTGCTTTCGCTTGATTATACACACTTTACTGTCGAACGACTTAATATGATTGTATTTCTTCTGAACTGTGCAATTACCATTGTTTCATGAACACGCTATCTTGATTTTTTTTTTGTGAAGCGATTACTTGGGTTGATTTTTACTACGCTCTAAAGATTCTTTCTTTTCTTTGTTACATCAAGAAAAAAAAAGGCGAAGAAACTCAATTACAATAATATTATTTATACGAGTAGTTTTCAAAAAATCATAATAGCCATGTCCCGAAAAGGGTAAAAGAAAAATTCAAAAACATTAGAAGGACTAAAGAAATTGGAAGATTCCTTAGATATTACAAACCGACGCAATTCGTAATTTCGCACAGTCTTTTTCCGAGTATTTTGATGGCTACTAGCCCCCTGCTCTCTGTAATCAAGTGAGTTCAAAGACATTGTTATTCGGTCAAAATCGGTATTGTTGTCACGTTCACATAAAATGATTGCAAATTGAAGTGTCAACTTCAGAATCCATGTGCCAAAATTATTTTTCCACGTTACTGCTATATTATGTCAAATGTGGTAAGAATTCTTTTCAATTGTGTCCAAGTGCTAGAATCAAGATAGAAATAACAGTTTTAAGTAAGCTCGTTGCCAGGCATCGAATTATTTTTTGCTCTAAAGCCCCCGTTTCACCTACAAATACCATTTGCCACAAGGTACTTATTTTGGCCGAGGAAACACATTTGTCGGAATGTATTGTTTTAGTTGTACTATATGGCTATATAGTGCGTATGTAACAAATCATTAGAACTAATTGCTTTTACTCGTCAGCATCTGACATGGGGGCTGAAGAGGAAATCAATCTTTTTTTTATTCCATAGCTCAACTGGACGAATTCGTAGTGCCACGTTGCCGTAATCCCATCTGCTAATTTGTCCGACGGATATATCGGATGCGAAGCATGAACCGTGAAATTTAATACATTACGATTGTAATCTTCCAGATAAATTGCAATTGGCAAAACACAATGCCCATCGGGCATAACATTGGATTTCTTTCGCTTTTTTTTGTTGGTTCAAGTGTTATGATGACACATAGACTCGATTTACTATGGGGTTAGTTTTCTGTATGTATTTTCGGTTTCGCATTTATTTGTTACTGTTATATGAACCATAAAGTAGAAAGGAGATATTTATCAGTAGAACACGCGCTGAGAATAATATAATTGATTCGAGTCTATGAAAAGAAATCGGCAAAATAGACTTTGGGATAAGTTCAGACCAAAGTCAAAGGTTACATTTATATCTTGGCATCGGAAAATGTATGAAAAAATGGTGGCATTAGTTGAATGAGGCATTCGAAGATCGGACTCATTCAAATTCTTTTATCAGATTTTACAACCCTTTTCTCAATACAAATACGATAAGATGTGTTTTCAATAATAAATATAACCTACGTACCTACTTATATTATTTTTTTTTTCTATTCAATTTTATTTCTTATTTCTTAGAACTATCTTACGCTATACAAAAATGCTTAAAACTAGCATTTTTGCTGTAAGTATAGAGAACGACTTAGACTATGCTTTCCGGCCTAATGATTACTATATATTAATTAAAGAAAAGAAACAATTAAAGATAAGATTTTTTTTACAAAAACTTTGCAACAGATCGTGTTTTATTTAAATTATATGAAACTTGCGACTAGTTAGAGCTAACTCAATCTGTCTCAACTAAAATACAAATTTATAACAATATATTTGTATTATATACATACATACATATACAGGGTGTCCCACGAGCAGTGTGCCAAAAAGCTAGAGCGTGTAGGTCTGGTCAAGACAAGAAAAAAATCGTATGGGAGGGGGGGGTCTATTCCCCCCCGTTTAGCCGGGAGGGGCAATTTTCTAAAAAATTGACTTAATTTGGAAAAAAAATTATTAAAAATCAACAGTTAAAGCCACAATGCCGTGATATACTTTTTTGAAAAGCCAGAAACCTTTTCTTTCGTCCTGTTTTTAAATGAAGCTGTTTTAGGGAATAGTTTTTGAGAAATTAATTTTCAAACTCAAAATTTTGGAAAAAAAATGAAAAAAAAAATGTTCGAACTATTTTTTTTCAAAATTTTATGTAATTAAGTGGTAATCTTTTTTCAAACATTCAATTCTCTTATTAGTTTTTAGTTAAAAACAGAAAACCGGATGCAAAAATGTCTTGTAGTTTTTGAGAAATTAAAAAAAAACCCGAACCACTTTTTTTTAAGAAAATCCTTTTTTTTGGTTTTAACGCGGCTGGACTTGTAGGCAAATTGATGTATGCAACATTGACCTCCTTTTTATTATTTTTAAAAAATTCGGAGTTTTATTATAATAAATTTTCAATATGATCCCCATTTTTTAGAAGGCAAAGATTATATCTCCTTCTAATGGCTGCACATAAGTCTATGCTTGACAAATTTTCCTGCAATTTGACTCCAGCGACTTCAATCCGTTCTTTCAGTTGTTCCAAAGATACTATTTCCACTTCGTAAACATAATTCTTCATGAATCCCCACACATAAAAATCTAGAGGAGTTAAATCTGGTGATCTAGGTGGCCATTCCGTGGGGCCCCTTCTCCCCACGTCACTAAAATGATCATCCAGCCAGTTTCTAACCCGTAAGCTGTAGTGTGCTGGTGCTCCATCTTGCTGGTAGATTAAATTATCTGCTATGGCCAAAGGAACGTTGTCCATCAAATCGGGCAAAAGGTCTCGTAGGAACTGCAGGTACGATTCTCCATTAATAACGGCATTCAAAAACCGGGGCCCGATTACAGTTTGTCCAACAATACCAAGCCAAACATTACGGCTAAATCGGTGTTGTGATTTATTTTGTTTTTTGTTGTGTGGATTGGTGCTACTCCAATGATGCAAATTGTGGAAGTTAGTAACCCCATCTCTGGTAAACTGTGCTTCATCCGTCCAGAATATCCTTGCAAAATAGTTTCGTTCAGTTTCATCTCGAAGCAGTAATGATCGACAAAATTCTGCTCTCAAAAACTTGTCGTTTGAGGTGAGTTCCTGAACTGGCCTAAAATGGTACGGGTGTAAGTTTTCGTTATGAACCACTCTCCATACTCTAGATTTGGGCACTCCAAGCATAATAGCTATCCTCCTTGTACTAAGGGAGGGATTACGTCGGACCAATTCCAAAATTCTTTCATCTAAGCTTCCTGATCCATCTGTAACTGATCTTTCGCTTCTTCGTGCTCTCGCAGACGTCGATGGATTCTTGAAAACATGCTACGACTGGGACACCTCCGATTGGGCTATCTTTCACCGTAGAGTCTTTCGGCTTCACGATCTCGACCATTAGCTCAACCGTAGCAGAAGTGCATGTCCGTTAATTCTTCTCGAGAGTATGAGTTTGACATCGTAATGTGTTGATGAGTTAACGTCCAATTTGGAAATGGTTTTTTATTAAAAATGCGATGCCTTTTATTTACATTTGGGTTGCAAATATTTTGTTTTTCAATAAAGAAAAATTGCGGTTTTATTGTCTTAAGGTCCTAGCGGGTAGAACCCATTGGCGGCGGGTGGACCCAGACGAAATTGTCAGGTCAGTTTTCAGGGGTTATCAATGAAAAAAAAAGGATTAATCCAGGGTTATTCCAATACTATGTCACTTTATTGTATCCTCATAAAACTCCGAATTTTTTAAAAATAATAAAAAAGAGGTCAATGTTTCATACATACATCAATTTGCCTACAAGTCCAGACGCATTAAAACCAAAAAAAAAAGGTTTTTCTTAGAAAAAAGTGGTTCGGGTTTTTTTTTAATTTCTCAAAAACTACAAGACATTTTTGCATCCGGTTTTCTGTTTTTAAATAAAAACTAACAAGAGAATTGAATTTTTGAAAAAAAATATTACTTAATTACATACAATTTTGAAAAAAAATTGTTCGAAATTTTTTTTTTCCAATTTTTTTTCAAAATTTTGAGTTTGAAAATTAATTTCTCAAAAACTATTCCTTAAAACAGCTTCGTTTAAAAACAAGATGAAAGAAGAGGTTTCTGGCTTTACAAAAAAGTATATCACGGCATTGTGGCTGTAACTGTTGATTTTTAATAATTTATTTTCCAAATTAAGTCAATTTTTTAGAAAATTGCCCCTCCCGGCTAAACGGGGGGGAATAGACCCCCCCCCTCCCATACGATTTTTTTCTTGTCTTGACCAGACCTACACGCTCTAGCTTTTTGGCACACTGCTCGTGGGACACCCTGTATACATATATGCATATGTATCTTTTTTTTTTCTTTTAATAAAAATAAAACTAAGCTACACTTAAACTAGCCAATACCTCTTGACCTACCTTAGCCTACCTCATCCTACCCTAACCTACCATAACCCAACCTAGCCTATGTAAGCCTGCCATTGGTGTTTGGCGGACTATCAAGATTCACGACACGAAGTTCACGTTGATGCTGTCGCACAACGTTCTCTCGATTTCGGCGTGAAATCGACCTGATCAACTTCAGGCGCTCGTGTTCAAGAAACGCGACATTATATCCGCTCCACGGAATTGCGGGCTACGTAGAAGAATAGCAGTACCGCCAATCTATCATTAATCCACATTAATCTAAATAGAGGAACGCCTCTGGTGGTACAAAGCCGTTAAGGCGCACCCGCTCGTGGTACAAATAGTTAGGGTAGTAAGCCCCGAAGATCAGGTTATCGACCAAAGTCATTGCTCGCTTCGAATTGCGGCTTCGAGTCAATTTAGTCAGAAAGTTATCCACACGTACAATCCTGGTCCTATCATATAGGACCTCGTTCGGGTAAAATTTCGTGTTTTTTTAGCTTAGTTTATAATTCATTTTTATTCATATTTTCTTATATCTAAAATGTTTAAAACTAGCTTTACTATCTTTACAAATTTAAATATCTTACTGACCCTAGCCGGACACTCTAAAACAAACAGTACGACTTAAGCCTATGTCTTTCGACCACTGTATACAAACTTACAATTAATATTTTTGTAGCTAACTATTTTTTTCAAAAAAACTTAGCATATGATAATTTTTTATACATTTATACAAAACTTAAGCCTATCCTAAGCTAACTAAGCCTAACTAAAGCTAACTTATTCTATCTTAACTAATATATAAATACATATATATGTGTATACATATATATATATTATATATATATATATTTTTAAATTTTAATATATTTATAATATTTTCTGGTTTGGTTTTCGTTTTATTCTGTTTTTTTTAAATTTTTGATTTTGTAATATATTTATTTTTTTACTTTTTTTTTCAAATATTTTTCCGTATCCTATCCTAACCTGCCTTACCCTACCCCAGCCTATGTAAGCCTGCTATTGGTGTTTAGCAGACTTTGCCTTGAAGAGACTGCACCTAGTGAAGTGTCCGTTGACGGAGTCCTCTCCAGCCAGCAAAAGCGGCTGTCTACGTTTCCTCGATCCCGGTGTGAGGCCGATCTACAGAATCTGAGGCGCTCGGGCTCACGGAGCGCGACATCGGGTCCGTAGAGGAATCGCCGTTCCACGGAATTGCGACCAACGTGGAAGATTCTGGATCAGCCCACATCTATCTAAGTACAGAAATGTTTCTGGCGGGACAAAGCCGTTAAGACGCACTTTCTCATGGTATAATTCATTGGGGTAGTAAGCCTCGGAGCAGAAGAGTAACAGTGATATCGATCGTTGATCTGATCTGTACGCATTAAATGCTGAAAAGGATCGGCGAGTTATATCTTCTTCAAATATCCATAAGGATGTACAAGTGTCTCTCGTATAAATTGTGTCATCGTAAAAAAAAATGAAAAATCCGTGTTTGACCTTTTAGTAAAACTAAAATCTTTAACGTTAATTTTAAGGTAGTTATGCATTGATATTCGTATTGTACTCATGGGATATTTAGTTATTTAATCATCTACCTAGTTAAAGTGTTATAGATAACAAGTACAACCAAACAATTCAACAATTTATATTTATCTAACAATATTATTTTAAATTTATTTCTTCAGAAAGTTAAATCACAAACAGAACTAAATGCGTAATATATCAAGAAATTGGTTAATTAGCCATCCCCGAGGAACAGAAAAACACGGTCACCATTCCCGTATTTGTAAAGGATGGCCGAACACAACGCATTGATTACCGAGGAATATCTCTGCCGTCAAATGTTTACAAGGTGCTGTCAAATACTCGATTTCACCAACGATTCGTAGATTTTAAAAAGGCATATGACTCTGTAAACCGACCGGAAATGTATCAAGTCGCTGTAAGGCTTTGAATCCCGAAAAAGTGAGTGAAACTAATACAAGTTACCCTAAAGTGAAACAAAGGACATATACTTATAAAAGGTAGAAAAGGCTTCATCTCACCAACTCTTTTTAATTTGGTGCTGGAATTCGTAATGAGATCCCTTCACGAAAATGAGAGGAGATTAACCGTAGATGGAATCATGTCCGTTCTAGCTAGCTGATGATCTGGATCTTCTGAAAGTTATTGAGAAATCCATAAAGAGAAAGGACAAAAGTCTAATAATGGCAGGAATGAAGTAGGTTTTCACGAGTAAGTAAATGAAAAGAAAACCAAATATATTATCACTGTCCGCCCGGGATCGATCCAAACGTTGCACCTGACGGTATTCGATGACTGTTTTAAGAAAGACGTCGAGTTCCAAAATATTTGGGTTTTTTACAACGTAAAAGACTAAAATAAAAGACTGCATATGGGCAACGCATACTTCTTCGAGATGAAAGAACTAATCAAACAAATGTTTTGTCAAGATCCGTATTTATAAAACCATAATAATGCCAATGAGACTTTAGGTTTTCACGGGATTCGGGTCTTTAAAAACAAGATCTGAAAAGACCCATGTACGAAAACAGAACAGGAAATATCTTCATAATAAGAACCCAATTCAGCCTAAATAATAAAATCGCAAAGAGTAAGATATACGGGGCTCTTGAACGAACAATCAGTGCAAACATAAACATTTTGAATGAAGAAGTAAGAATTGAATATCATTTATGAACAAAACAAAAAAGAACGGACTGAGAGGACAGCCTTGAAGGATTCCGAAAAACTCAAATATATTTCTTGACAAAACTTCAGGTATTTTAACAATTTGCTTTTAATTACATTACATAAATTGTTTGAGATCCTTTTTAGAAGATAACTATAAATTCCAAAATAACAATTTTTTATATTAAAATTGTGATTGTAGACTGTGTCTGCTTGAAAACCAGCTTGAAAAAATCAAAAATATTCGTATATGTTTGTATTTGTATTTATAAGCAAACAAACTCAATTTAACATAATCACCTTCGTAGCCCGCTGTTCTATTTGATAACATGTATTACATTCATAAAATCTGCCACTAATAATATGTTGAACGAACAGCAACAAGAACACAACTTCTTCGTGAAATCCAGTATTTGGGGAACGATCCAGACGGTAAAAAAAGGTTGTAAAAGTTATCAAAAAACACGGCTGAATATTTCCATAAAGCCAGGTTTCGATAAATACGACTACGTCATCATGCATGGACGCGGTGGGAAAAAACTTATTTAGTTTTGGTTCTGATGACCCTAACATTTTGATAGTGTCAAGTGAGAGGCAAATTAGAAACAATGTTAAATGCATTTAGGTATTTATTTGAGTTATGTAGATAGAGAGAAAGACATTTATTTCGTAGTAAAATGTTAACATCAATTTAATTTTTCAAGGTGCCACTGTCCCTAGCCGGACATCCAGTGTCTTCAAATATCTTTGGATGCTTTTATTTGATTGCGATAATAATGACTTTCTGTTTATAAAATGAAAAGGGATAATGGTGGCAATTACATTTTTTTTAAAGGTTTGAGTGATGTATTCCCAAAACGTCTGTTTCGAGTCAAGGTATATGCCTAGGTATGTTCCCAGAAGGAAGAAAGCAAGCCATTCTTTTTCGAGTGAAAAAATCGCTATTTGTTTCCATTTAGCTTGATTTTTCATTTGATGCAGAAAATCAATATAATATTCACCGCATTTTTAAGAATAGTCCCAATGTTTTTTTTTTCAAATATATAATATTTTCTTATCTTAAGAAATCATTTATGGTATGTCAATAATAATTTCATTTTTTTTCTGGAGGCTAAAGGTATAGTTAAAAGTGTTCCATCTACTTTGGAGTGTCCTTATAGGGCAATATAGTCTCAATGTTAAGAGCAATTTCTTGAGATGAAACTCTAGCTGTGTCATAAACAAAAAAAGCTGTTTCACAATTCGGTTATTCAGGAAAATACACAGTAAGCGAATTGTGGGTGCCCCTGGTTAATTAGATATTACCAGAATCGAAATGTACTTAAAAACACCGATCGAAGAGAAAACCAAGAACTATTTTGCATGGATAAGGAGAAAAAATTAGACTGATCATTTTAAGACCATAATACCAGACAGTATAAAAAGCTGAGTTAATATCGAGTAAAATCATGCATGTTGATTTTCCAGTTAAACTAATTCTTCTGACAGGATTACGTATTCTCAGTATTTGATGGGATGGTCAATGATAGTATCTAAGCCCGAACTATAGGTTTTCTGCCTTTAGTGAAGTTGATCAGCTGATAGAAGTAAATAATAATGAAAAATGACGGATGAAGTCATTTCCGCGAAAGAATAACATATAGAGTCTTCAATGATGACTTTTTACCAGCAAAACTCATTATTTTACCATGTCCTCATCTTTTTTTCTATTTAGTTCTAGGGTAGCTAGTACATATAGTCCATTTAATTCAAGAGAGCAGCAAAAACACATCTTTATTAGCTGAGCTCACTAATTACGACTATATTAAAGCTAAAATCCAAAAATATTCACTTTCTCTTTGTTCATAAGCAGGTATAAAGTTATGTTCCCAATCCGTCTACCATCTTTATTAAATATTAAATCCTAACAATATGTATTTTAAATCAATGATTATATGGCAAGGGAGGATTGAAGCGGTTTTGGGATAAGCCATAGTTGCCGAGGAAAGTGAACTGATTCAAATTACTTTAATTATAAATATTCAGTCAACTTCATGAAAGACCAAGGACTGGAATCGAAAGCCATCATGCTGTATTGCCATTGATATATATCTGAATCGTTGTACGTTATGGGTAGATTTCAATCTTAACATAAGGAACCCACTTTGTGTTCAGTAGACGATTGTAGAGGACGTGCAAGATTAAAGGTATTATAGATTACAATAATTTGACGCAATGGTCAAGGCATAAGAATCATACAGACAATAATGTTTTTGCCCGGAAGTTATTCCGGTTCACACCAAAACCGATGATAATTTGACTCAGATATTGCGGCTAAGAAGAGATAGTAGACCTTCAAGAAATTTCAAAGGTTCTTGATTGCATGCATTAAAATAGTATTTCCTCTAAATATTTTCTGTGGTCGCTTCTGTAATCATCGGAAATCTAATTCCAACTTTGGGTATGGAGAACAGCATTAATAAAAACAATATAAATCGTCGATTTAAAGAAAAAGTAAGTGAAATTGGTGGTAAATTGTCATCATTAAAAAGTGGTATGAGGGAAACACCGCACTTCTCAGAAAATAAATGCGGAGTGAATACAGAAACCCTAAAGACTTTTTTGTGTTTTTATTATTATTTTAATTAGTATTGCGGGTGTGCTATGTGCGATTCACTTTTTGCAATAGGTGAAAGGGACTTTCTGATTCGAAACGTCAAATATTGAGAAACTTTTTCCAGACAAGTACTGGTGATTTTTGCCCATATCCTACTTCGAACAAACGCCGTGAAATACCATTTCGATTGATTGGTTGTAACGGGATTCGAACTCCGAGTCATCGGACACCGAAACTCAAAAGCACATTCTCCCCCAACACACTGAGATGGTTCCCTAAAAACGATATCTCCGGATTATCCAGGACTCAAAACGTGGAAATAATTTATTTATTATTTAAGTAGTTTATTATTAAAATCGACCGCACTGCCACTTACATACAATTCGCTGCCCATCTCTCTATCTGAGGCGCTAGAAATAACTATAGACCAGGTGAGAAGTAAATTTGATTCCCATTTCTCTCCCAAGCTCAATATAACATTCAAGCGACACATATGTACATATTTAATAAAATCGTGCAGCCGGAAGGTGAATCAATCAACGAACTCATATCGCGTTTAAGATTTCAAGTTCGAAATTGTGAATTCAAAAAAACTCACCAACAGCTAGTTCTTGGATTCAAAAGTGAAACTTTACGGCTACGTACGCAATTTCTATCCGAAGACGTGTCGTTCGAAAAAGCCTTAAGCATATGCCAAACCACAAAAGTAAATCACAGAAATCCACCAAAACCCAAGTGCTAACGTCAACCTCGAGCAGAAGGATTAGCCAAACAAATCGTTTAAGTGCAGAATTTGTAATAACAAACAACTCTCCAGCCATTCAACATATTTGCAAAAAGTGTAAGAGGAAAGACCATTTCAAAATGTATGGAAAAAATTTAAAGTAAAAAAGTTATCTTAGGCTTTCGAAAGTTGTGAAACAAAATCAAGCGACGAGAAGTGAAAGTGGCACCCGCAAAGTGAACCACAAATTCACGGCAAAAATATAATATGAAATCAAATTAGACACCGGACCCAATACATACTGAACAAATTTTGCATTTACATCCACCCTTAGGGAGTAAAGCAGTTAATTACATTTGAAAAACAAGAAATGTTAGTTCTCCGAGAGTCAATTGTGTGTTGTATAATCATTAATATCACCTGCAAGACTGCATTTAAAATTGTGGCAAAAGACATTAGGTCGATTCTTGGTACAAATGCTTGTCCGATAAAAATAATAAATATCGTCGACATCGAAAGCGATACACATGGAGGATTAGCATACCTAAAGGACTGCTTGAGAATTCTAAGTTCGACTTTTGTCCACCACGTAATATACCATTTAAAATCCGAAACAACGTTAAGCAGGAACTGGATAAAATGTTTAAATTGGATGTTATAGAACCAGTGTACGAAACAATCCCAGCTGTTTCTGCGTCATTGTTAGAAATAACAAGAAAAATAAATGCAAATTTGGGCAGATTTCGCTGAAATTCCTTGGCCACATCATAAGCAGCAATGAAATACAGCCGGATACTAAAAAATATTAAGCAATAAATCGTTTTAAATCGTCAAGCACCGAAAAATAAATTCTTAGGATACTGTAAAAATATGCCTACCTAAGTGAATTCATAGGAAATGACTGAGCTGTTACCGCATCATTTAAAACTTTATTAGAAAATGAATGTCGTTTTACTGGGATAAAAGTCAACAGGGGCTTTCGTCAATAATTACCACCCCTCCAGTACTCAAATTTTATGACGTAACTAAAGAAGTAAGAATACAAGTTGATGCAAGCCCATTTGCCAGTACCGTAGTTCGTGCTTTACGTGTACAAGGTGACATACTCTTCAAAATCCCTGACAGAAACATAAGCGAGCTACTTACAAGTTGAAGGGAAGGAAGCATTGTTTGTCCAGTTCGATTGCGAAAAATTTCAACAATACATCTAGGGAAGGAAGGTAAATGTTGGGTGCAATAAACCATTATCAACTATCTTTCACCGCCTTCGCAACTTCGAATATTAAGGCTGGCTCCTTTAATATCGTAATTATTTATATACCCCGCAATAAAATGCTCTGATTGCGAAAATAAAGCCATCGAACTCTCAGAGCAATACCATTCCTTCGAAATCCTAACAACATTGCCGATTTCCAATAAAGAATCAGATAAAATGAAAAAAGTACAAACGAAGACTCACTATCCCAAGAATTAATCATGATGGATGGCCGCCGTATCTAAAAATATAAGAGAATATTACCAAACTTCTAATAGCAGGTATGACCATTGAGACCAGAAATGCCAAATAAATAAAGGTCATTTTGGTTATGCAAATACGTAAGCAATGCAAGGCAACACATTTTGGGGCTTAAAATGGGTCAGGATATTTAGCTTTGTCAAAACATGTGTGTGCCAAGTACATCAGAGCAACAATCTTTTAAAATAAATTTTTACTGTATTTGATACTCTTCGAATATTAGAAATCCGCAATGTACCACAATTTGCATGCAGAGCATGAAAAGGAATACAGAAATCTGGAAGTTTGATCATTCCACAAGGTCGCCGTATCATACATACATATGGTAGTGGTCTAACAGAGCAACAAGAGAAACCAGCAGATCGCTTTGGTAAATACTGAAAAGGATCGGCGAGTCTATGTGGTGCTCTGTTGCAGTCCATTTTTGGTTTCAAATGCTTGAATGTCACGTTGATAATTTTCAGAACGAACTTTTTACTGGTTAACATGTCAAAAATCATATATACAATAGCAGTAGTTTATTTATGCCCAGCCGACTGAGCAAAGTTCTTCTAAAAATACGGTATCGAAAGCTTTTTTGAAGTCAAACACGCAGGCACCCGTGCATTGGTTTTTACATTTGTTCCACTCGATATCTGATGCAAATTTCGACGAAGCACGATTAATATCATTACGACCGTAGGTGCGCCTGCTCACAGACCTGTTGTTTGAGCTGCCCAATCTGCCATTGGATTGCGAGCAATATCGACATCCACCTCCGCCCGGTGCCTTAGTGACAGGCACTGATTCTAATAACCATACGGGTGTGCCACTCAAATAATTATATAAAAATTCACTTCTTTTATTTACATTACATTTATTTTGCAGAAAAGGTACAGCCATGCACGTCAGTGCTAGTTGAAGTTGAATAAGTAAGCACATAACTACTGGGGCCTTGCGAGTTCATTCTGATATCCCTTGAGGACCTATACCATGAGGACCTATAACATTCGGGAGCAAACCAATTAATGAATTTGCAGTCACTGCACGGATCTTAAAGTTAGTCTCATCTAGCGTATCCATTATGACTTAAGGGGCGCCAGACTTGGCCAACAGCGTTGTGGTGATTGCAAGAAACCATCGTTATCAGCTCCGAGACCGATGGAATAATCGCTTGAAATACTTGAAGCAATTTAAGGTGATATGACAAAATAAGCACCAGCATCCTCGTCATTATTATTTTACAAGGTCCCTCTCAATTGGGAATTTTATATATATGTATGCTTATGCTACGCTTTAATTTCAATATGAGGATCAAATTAATAAAGATTTATTA
Organism: Merodon equestris; assembly: GCA_958301585.1. Taxonomy (NCBI): domain Eukaryota; kingdom Metazoa; phylum Arthropoda; class Insecta; order Diptera; family Syrphidae; genus Merodon; species Merodon equestris. The sequence continues at coordinate 42,127,672 of OY284414.1, read as the reverse complement.
TCAAAAACTCGAGCTCTGTTATTAACACTTTTCTAGACTACCAGAATTCTCCTGCTGAGTAAACAAGAATTCCTCGATGATAGTTTTAGATAAGAAGAACAATTGTACCGCTTGTTAGTAACGATACACAAAAGAATCTTGAAATATTATTTATTGTAATATTCGTAGTAAATATACGTCTCTCAAAACATGGCAAAACATGGCAAGACGCCCTTCATTTGTTTAAATTAAAATAATTAAGAGTAACACCATAAAAATGGTGTATTAATATGTAAGCAATATCTAAAGGAATTATTGGAAAAAAAATTATTGTTACTTTCGATTTTGAAACCATAACCGCCTAACTCGAGTTAGGACAAAATTGAGTTATTAGCACCACCGTGTTTAGCATGCCCAAATTTATTAGCAGTTTATAAATCAGACGTTATTCTCCAAAAACATAACTCAGATCCAAATTTTATTTTATCTTGTACGTCGAGTGATCAGTCTTCTCAGAAAGATGAAGAAATGGTCATACTAGGTGCCCAAATTTAGAATGCTTTGGCCACTCCAAAAAATAAAAACAAAAGATTGCTTTGGTCAAGGCTTCGAAATAGTGGGCGATCTTACAAAACACTTTTAGGAAAGAATGTAGAGGCAAGAGCATGTAAGCCTTTTGACATGTGTTGGAAAAAATGTCATGAAAGGGTTGAATTTGAAATGATTGAATGCTTATTTAAACACTATTGGGCTTTGGAATCTTACGATCAAAGAACTCTATATATTGGATCTTTAAAAGCAATTGAAAATAAAAAATGTGACACAATAGTAAATTCCAAAGAGCGTAAGAGAAAACGAAGTATGCACTAGAAGTCGTTGGCAATTTAATACCTGTATGCAGAAAACATTTTTTGCAATGTTTTGGTGAGACTGATAGGATCCACAGGACTGTAATTCGCAAAAAAATTGGTTGTCCATTACTTCCCTTCACTAATCTTCGAGGTAAACAAACTCCCACCACTAAGATCAGTTCAACGAAAGAAGAGAAAATCAAAGGACATATTTTAGAATTCCCAGCATATGAAAGTGACTATAGCAGATGAGAGACGGCCAAAAAATATTTACATGCAAGCCTCAGTCTTTCAGCTATGCATCGTTTGTATGCAAAAGAAGTAGAAAATCCGGTAAGCCTCTCAAAGTATTCTCAAGTATTTAAGACGATGAATTTAAAGTTTAAAGCTCCGAAAGTAGACACTTGCGGAACTTGCGACACGTTTGTTTCAAAAATTAAAGTAGCACAAACCGAGGAAGAAAAATCAGTTTTGATTGAGCAGAAAAAAAAGCATTTAGCTAAGGCTGACATGGGATATGACCATAAGCGCATAGATAAAGCCGACGCGACAAATTTGAAAAATGTGAAGGCATTTGCGTTCGACTTACAGCAATGCCTACCAACTCCGTTTCTGACGAATTTTGTACGTTTTTACAAAAGACAGCTGTGGACTTTTAATTTGACCGTCCATGATCTGGAAACCAACCGTGGTAAGTGTTTCATGTGGCATGAAGGAATTGCTCGTCGAGGTGGCAACGAAATCGCCTCTTGCATCTACAAGCACTTACAATCGATCTCCTCTGAAACGAACAGAATAACTTTTTACAGTGACTCGTGCTCAGGGCAGAATAAAAATTCGTTTGTTGCTGCCATGTTTCTTACATTCCTGTTTAACAACCAAACTATTGAATACCATCCACTGATTGAGCGTCAGAAGAAGAAAATGAATGTTGAAATTCAAATCCCAAGAGATTGGTATAAATTTGTGAACAGTGTTGGATCCAAAACGGAATTGTTAAAACGAAGTGTCATAATTTTTACAACTTTTCGGAACTTTCAAAAGACAAATTTGTTTGGAAACGCTTTAACGAAGAGTGCGAAAAATTCACATGGAATACAGTTAGGTGGTTCCGCTAAACAAAATGCATCAATAACGAATTGTACAAGACATCACTGGACAATTATGAGCCATTTAAAGCTCTGAAGGTTGGTAAAAGAGGTGTTACTGCTTTTAGAAATGAAAAAATGGAGACTATTCCCTATATTTCACAAGAAAAGAAAAAAGATCTACTTGACTTAAAAGTCTTCATTAATCCTGAGTTTCATGCTTTTTACGATAGTCTTGCTACCAATATGATCTACAGATCAACTGACAACTGCTATCATATTTTCATCACTATTGAATCCCTCTACTTGCACAAATAAAAATAAATATAAGTTATAACGGGAACCATTTTAACCTCTCTGTTGAAATATATTTATTAGTTCAATATTTTCAGCATACAATTTTATTTCTCACAAGTACAATAAGAACTAACATATATTTGTACGCGGCGATGGGTATATCTAAGAAATAAAAAAAAAAGCATTTAGGTTAGGAATTTCGTTCCGCCAATTCCCATTTATCGGAATTAAGGCATGAACCGTAAAATTCAATGTAATATCATATTGTACATAGCCTGTGATAAAGATAGCATTGAATCATTTTTCCAACCCCCTTCATCTTCTGGGTGATATATGAAATACTATCTTTCACGCGATTTCGGACAAAAGGGGTGTCTTGAATTGAGTGCATCAGTTCAAAATTCGCAACAATTTTTCATATGCAGTTAAGTTTTCTGATTTTATATTAATTGCAATAAATATTTTTTTTAAGCTGACATTTTTTTTTTTTATTCTTTTATCTAAACCAAAAAATGTGTTAGTAACTCATGATTTTACACCAATGTTGTCTTCGTTACAGAATATTTGAAGTATTGGAGAATGGATTACTCCTGGACATTTGAGTATTGGACCAGCTTCGATCGAAAAGAATTTCGTAATTTCATATGTCAAATTGGCTCGTCTCACGCAAACAGTATCCGTACATTGCTAATTAAACTTTTAATTTAGCTAGATAGGCCAGATACTGGGACGTCTCATAAAAAGGCGTCGATATTCCCCAACGAACTCACTTCTGAGTCTCACAAATATGCCAAATATCTTAAGACCAATCGCAAGTTCTTGAGCAAGTCATTCCGAAAAACAATGACCTGAAACCTTTTTTCCTGGTTTATAATCCCTGGTTCTGGATTGGGCAAAGATTGATTTATTGCAGGGTTTGACTTTTCCTCACTGGACAAAGTATATTTAAGCTATATACATATGTATATATGAATAAATTAAATATTTATTGACTGCCATTTTTCCAGCAATAATACACAAGTGAAACCGTGACAGTGCCTCGTCAGAGCTTCGTTGGCAACCGTTCGCCAAGCCTCTCTATTATGTGTACGTTCCTTGGTTTGCTGTTCTGTTCCATCTCTTCTGGGTCGATCCTTATATTGTCCTCAAATCTATTGTCCTTCGTCTGTTTCTTCATCCTCTTTTTTTAACCATAGATTCTCCTTGATATCTTGTTTTCGGAGATCCGAAATCTATTTTCCTTCTTTGCTTACATCCGTCAAATGTCATTGACATTATAATAGTTTTATAAATATGAATTTTAGCATTCCGGAACAGAAGAAGAAGAGTTGTTCCGAATAGTTTCTTCATTGCGAACAAGCACACGTTCTCCATATCCAGCCTTTGGTTTACTTCGATCTTTATGTCGTTTTTGGCAGCCAGGACATTAGCCAAATATTTGAAGTCATTCACTTTCCCCAAGCAATTATCGGGAACAGTTAAGTATGAGCTTTGGGTTAATCCGAGTCGGTTTGATATGTTTTTGGTTTTACCCTCCTTTACTTTTAACCTTCTGCCTTCCATTGTTGGGCTTTCTGCTATTCTCTCAATTCTTTTTCCACTATCTCCTAGAATGTCCAGATCGTCAACGCAAGCTGTAGGTGTGATTGTGTTACGGGTTATTTTGCTATCATTTTCCTGAAGGGATCTCATTACGTAATCCAGCACCAAATTAAAGAGAAAGGATAAAAAGGCCTCTCCTTATTTTAATCCTCCATTTAAGTCGAAGGTTTCAGATAAGGTGTTTGGTACTGTAATTAGTCCTTTGTTTCTCTTAAAGTAAAAGTTTCATCAACTTTTTCGCTTAGGGCTGTTTCCATCAAATTTCAGATTGTTGGTGCAATATCATCTGCATACGCAATGACTTTGCACCCGCTGTTCTCCAGGGATAAGAGTATTTTGGTTACAACTGGCACCCACAATTGCGGCAGTAATATACCTCCTTGTGGTGTCCCACGTTCTACTGCCCTTCTTGAGTGGTAGCAGCCGAATTTCGAATGAATTAACCTGCTTGAATACATACATTGGTGATGGCTAGTGGCTTTATGTTGTTGAAAGCTCCTTCAGTGTCGAGGAAGGCAATTTTTGTGAATTCTTTGTTCGAAAGTGATTTTTCAACGGTTTCAACTATCGTGTGTAGAGCTGTGTCTACTGATTTTCCCTTACAATAAGCATGTTGGGATTTCGAAAGCATACAAAAAAGGTTTTCGCGAATGTACAGGTCTAACAGTCTCTTTAACGTCTTAAGAAGAAAGTAAGAGATACTGATAGGTATGTAGTCTTTTGCAGTTGTATTTGAAATTTTTCCTGCTTTGATATAAATGTAACATTTACTTCCCTCCAGGATAGTGGTACGAGTATGTAGCTATGTAGACTGAATTAGAATAATACCAAAAGCCACCGTTCGAGAATGCCGTAAGCACGTTACATCTCTGCCGTGTAGATTCCATCCGGACCTACAAATTTGTATTAGCTATTTTCTGTGCATTGCAGTTTATTTTTGCTCAACTTCCTTTAAAATGAATTTTTAATTGCTAATTCATGGCTCCTGTATAAGGACTGTGTCGTCTCCACTTTCTGTAAGGTGGGGAATAAAATTGACAGAAGCAGCATTACTGTGATGGAAGTTTATCTGGGTTTATTGGGAATCGCTTAGGCCAGATGCCTCCATCACAGAAGCATCCAGATCCTTTGAATCAGAGGTTAAGGTATCGGATTCCTGCCGAGTTCTAAAGGAGGCTGAGGAGGTGGGAGTCATGGCCATTGCCTGCCTCCCGTCGTGTTCGCATACCTTCAACCTGATGGTTTTAAGGCCATATCGAACTTTACTTTCCTTCGCTTTTAGTGGAGGAAATTAATCTCTATTCAGCAAAAGGATAACTGTTCTATCCGAGTCCTTTTCAACCTCCGTCTTAATGACCTTTCAGCTTGTTCCTTTGAATGGTAAGTTTCAACTGATTTTATTCAAATCCATTTGCAAAGAAAACAGCATGTCAGAGTATTCGTGTCTTCTTCTTCTTCTTATTTTCCTTTTTTTCCCGGCGTCGTTATGGTCAGAAGTGTAGGACCATAACCTTCCCACTTAACTGCATTCCTACTGGTCCGCTTGTGGGGTCCGCCGGTTTGACCTCAGAAAGTAGCGGCAGGCTTCCCGGTTTGGGATTACTTAATCGCTGAGAACAATCAAATGTTGGTGTTTTTGCATTTGTTTGCACCAATTGTTTTTCGGCCTGCCTTTTTGCGTGTTGAAATTGGAACGTTGATTGATAACGCCTTTTGGACGGGGTTCAAAGGATCTCTCCTTTGAACATGGCAATACCAACTGAGTCGGTCGCGCTCTATCTTTCTTGTGATGGTTTCTTTTACGTGGAGGCTTCCTCGGATGTTTGAACTTCTAATTCTGTCACGCTTTGTTACTCCCGCTGTCATGCGAAGCATCTTCATCTCAGCTGCCGTTAATTTGCTCTCATACTTTTTGTGCATTGTCCAGCATTGTGAACCGTATGTGAGCGCCGGACGTACAACTGAAGTGTAGAGCCTTCCTTTCAGCTTAGGGGGCATTTTTCGATCACAGAAGTTGGCGGAGTTTTCCCGCCACTTCATCCACCCTACGCTTACGCGATGGTTGATGTCGTCATCACAAGTTGCTTCTTTATTAATCATAGATCCCAGAGATTTAAACTTTTCACACTTGGGAAGCACTCTTCCATTCAAGTAAATGAAATAGGCTGATGAGGGTCAGAGAACGGGCAGCACAGATACTCTGTCTTCTTTGAACTAATACAATACCCGTGTCCCTCAAAAATGCCCACCCACACATCAATTGCTTGTTGTAGGGACGCCTGATCATCACTTATAATGGCTCCGTCGTCAGCAAAGAATAGCTGGTGCACATTGGGGTCATCAGATAGTCGTATTATTTTCCGCAGTCGGCTATCTAATACGCGTTCAACGATCTTCATGGTGTGCGACATCAGCTTGACAGAACGGTAGTTATCACAATTTCGCGTATCACCCTTTCCTTTGGGCAAAGGAAGAAGATAGCTTTCCCTCCATTGATTAGGCTTAGCGTCGCCTCTCATAAGTTTGGAGATAAGAACCATGAGCCATCTAGACCCGATGTCTCCCATCTTTTTCCAGAACTCAGAGGGTATCCCGTCCGGCCCAACAGCTTTTCTTTTCTTGGAGTTTTTAACCGCGTACCGAACTTCTTCGACTGTGATGTCGGATATTTCGGCATGATTCGGGGCGGCTCTTGGAAAGTACACTTGGGGAAACTGTTCGTTCAGAAGTTCCTCGCAATACTGTCGCCATCTGTGGAGAATTTTTTCGTCTTCCAGAAGGAATTGGCTTCAGCATTGTTAATAAACTTTGGGAAACGAATTTCCTGAGCATTTCTTCTTCTCTGGGCGGCTATCTTAAAGATATTTGCTGCTTTGTTCAATTTGCTTTGTCGAAGCTCCTGGGTAGCCTGGTTCCTGTCAGACGCGGATGACGATATTTCTTCCAACTCCTGATAGAGGCCTACCATGCTTTTCGCTTTGAATTCGGCGCACTTTTTCTTCGCGATACCTTTGCAATATCTATATACCTTTTCACGGCGAGCTTTTTCCTCTCTATTAGTAGAAGAGCACTTTGACCAAGCTTGAAAAGCCATTTTCTTTTCGTGTATCACTGCTTTGGCTTCGTCTGTCCACCACCAGGTTTCTTTTGCGTGTTGGCAGGGGCCTTTAGTTGTTCCGAGCAGTGATTTGGCTTTCTCCAGGCCAGATTGTTGTAGGGAATCCCACATGTCTTGTGCTCTGCACTCCTCATTACCGACCTCATCGATAATGGAAGAGAGGTAGTTTTTCATGTTGGTAATAAAAGCTTCGCCTTTTCCTTTATCCAGCTTATACCAATTGATTCTCTCAGACACCTTCGTTTGCTGCTTTGACTTCTTACTCGCCTCCATAAAAAATTCAGTCAGGAGGAGACAGTGTTGAGGGGCGATCGCGTCTCCCAGGATCACTTTGCAACCTTTAACTCGTGGCTTCATGAAACTGGATACCAAATGATAGTCTATTTGAGTTTCATTTCCACCGCTGCTATAAGTGATCAGGTGCCGGCTTTGTTTGACGAACATGGTATTTAGCCCTCCGTATCCCAGCCCTCCGTGGTAGTCTTCCCGACATATCCGTTTAAATCTCCCCCAACAAACAAAAGCTCTTCCTTTGGGATGATTTTGACAAGGCTGTGGAAATCTAGCCAGAATGCATCTTTTTCTTTTTGTTCGCATCCTACTTGAGGGGCATATGCGCTTACGATGTGTCACACCTCACCATGCATCACCAATTTGAGAGCCATCATACGGTCACTGGACTTTGAAATGGTTAAGACATTGCCAAGTAGCTCTGCCGCAAGGATGATGGCGATTCCGTTTTTTCCTTGCTCCAATCCATAGTAAAACATCTTGTAGGCTTTTGTTTTAACGTCCAAGAAACGTGCCCGATTTCTTGTGTTTCGCCATTTCGTCTCTTGTACGCACAGGATGTCTACTCGCCTTCTAACCATAATTTCTTCAAGCTCATGCTTCCAACGTTCCAACTCGCGACTCTTAAGTGTGGCTTACGCCGTTGCATTACTTTGCTATCCCCCGGAAATCCTATAGCTCTGACCCGAGCATTGCTGCTCGTCCCACGATCACGACCATTAGTAGTGCCTGGCGGGGTAGCGCTTTTCCTTTTAGCGTTCTTTTCCATAATGCTACGGTTTGACCGTTTTCTTTCTTCCCCTCCTTTTTTTGACACGGGCATGCTCCAGATTTTTTTTTTTTTTTTTTTGTTTGATCTTACTCTTACAACACCGGTGATCTCCAGTCGTGTCAACCCACTGATTTGCATGCACACTTGTGGGGCAGTTTAATGGTGGTATATGTGTCCCTAGGCTCACCTTGGTGTTTTCTAAATTGCCTAGATGTGATTTTTGTTTACCTTTGTTTAGTCGCCTTTTACGACAAGCGAGAGATATCGCTGCAGGGATATTCTTAACCCGTCCCTGCGCAGGATATATCATAGTATTCGTGTACATGTGTAAAAAAGGAAAAGGAAAGTATAGAACACGTAATTTTCAACAGTCACAGGCAATCAGTTTGTAGTACCGATGGAGCAAGCCCCTATCGGTGAAGCCAGGAACTTTTTTTCCGGGCTATTTTTACACATAGAAAGAAGCCTGAGGTTAATCTTACCTTCGTGGATTTTCCAGTGCTCATGGGTGACGTGGCTCCCCTCATGGCCCCGATTTATGATCATTGAGAGTGGGCGCCTAAGTGCGCTCCTATGTCTCTTTGAGGTGCATGAGGTATCATCGTGAGATCGAGGTCTTTTAGATGTGGAAGAGGATGCGGAAGATCCCTTTCGAGGTCGACTCTAGTTTCTGAGGCCCATTGATACGAGACTGTACGTGCTGAAAAGCAGCACGGCTCTTCTTGTAGGCTGCCGTGCTGGCTCTTTTGTGCTTCCTTGGGGCTGATGTCGTTGCCTGGAAAGCGTTTTTACTCTCAGCGTTTTGAATGTTTAGGGGTTTACCCCGAGGGTTTTTTTTTTCTTCGAGCCGCAGGTATATTCTTACCCCTATCCCGTAGGTTGGATCTTTCTAAATATGAAGTACAAAACAAGTTCGTACAATTTATTTGTTCATTAAAGAGAGGAAGTTCAAAAAAAGTAGAACTGGTATGAACGTCCGTATGTCAGTTAAGCTTCTGTCGCACGAACCACTACTCTGTTATTATAATTTATTATTTATCATTATTACCGACCATTTGGAACTCGGAAATTCAGAGCCCCTATACTTTTTTATTTTTTAATGACTGGAATTGACACACGATTTTTGAACCAAGGGTACGCATTATATGTAACTATGAGACACATTTATTGTAATTAGATAATTAGTACTATGAGCGCTAGTAAGAGGACAGAGAAAATAATCTTGAACTTGTTCAAGGGGCAAGACATCTACTCGTATCATACCACGCCAAGAGTACAAAATCGGGTATTGCATTGGTAAGTAGTAATTGAAATTGTATGATAAGGATATGATTGGGAACTAAATTGAGAGTGTGAAAAAAAGTTTAAAAAAGTGCATTTGAAATTCAAGAAGCCAAAAGGAGAAACCGCTATTACTTTTGATTGAACAGGATGACTGGTGGGCGATAATGTAACATTTAACTGTATCCTTTCCGAAACCAGTTCCTTTTTTTGCGAAACTTTTTATACATAAACTTAAACATTCATATGTATGATATTACACATTGTAATCAATGAAAACGCTTTGAAAATTTTAAAACAAATTTAAATACATTTTTATTCATGTCAAGCGACCCCAGAATGTAAACACCCGTAAGCAATATGCTTGTACATACATAAGTGCTTCATTATGCATATTATGGAAAACCGAATAAGTGGTAATAAGTGGTTGTTGTTATTCGCGACGAAAAAACCCAATTTTGTTCATGGAATAAGACACAAAGCGCTTTAAGTGAGGCATTATATCAAATTTCAGAAAACATTTTAATACCCCCGTAGGCATGTCGTACAACTTTGCCTTCTAATGTATCACAGATAAGCTGCAAAAGCAGTTGAGATAGAATGGAATTTTAACCACAAAGCTTGTACTTAGTATCTATTCAAGTACATATAAAGGAAAGCATATCATCAAAAGATACACTTAATGATTGAGCTGATAAGCTTTTGTAAAATGCTTTACCCCGTGTTTTTGTAAACTGTTTCAAAAAAAAAAAAAACTGTATTGTGCAGAATCAGTGCCTAACTATAACAGCTTACGAGGTACAACAATATCCTTAATTGGGGGAAATAGGAATGAGATTGTAGTTGATTTGATTGCGTTCAACGAGTCGGACCCTAATTTTCCAACTCGCAACATTATCTATGCTTTCCCGGAAAATGAATTGAATGATTTCGAATAGCGAAATAGAGTTAGTTCCCTGATCTGTTGTTGACATTTCAATAGATACCCGTTTCACATGACATGAATAACAACGAGGGCCATGTAGACCGATAGAGATTCGTGAAAATTTCCGACAACGTTCTGCTAATTTGATTAGTTATACACGCAAAGGATAACAAATCCACTCAATACTGAAAGGTGTCTAAAATACATTCAGCGTAAAAGCTATACACCCCAAGAACCTTTAGAGATGTGTTGGTAAGCCCACAGGAAATCAATCACTACCGGAGGCCAATTTTTTATTTGTATTTTTCGTCCTGGCCCTTCTTATCCTTGCCTACGCACGAACGCAATTCACAACTTAATTCTGTGAATGGCATTCGACCCAGAGTATCGCGATTGGAACACAAATAAAGGGCAGAATAGAAAAAGGTTTCCCGGAATATACTCTAATGTGCGGTACGAAAGAAATATGCAAATATAATATTGTTCCTTTCACATTTTATTGAAGCATATTGTTAATCATAGCCATATACATATTGGATCTATTTGCAGGTTTATATTGTGCTTATAGGCATAAAGTCGTTAAGATTTTTTTGTTAACAACCTCGAATTGGGAAAGGCGATTTGATTGATTGCAGACCACTCAGAAGGACATACATACATAACCCACTAGTTACCTTTTTCACCCAAACCACAAAGTCAACTTGTTCAAATTTGAACAGACCGTTTGAAGCTTCAACTTCTTAGTATTTTTAGAAGTATGCATACTGTCTGTATGACTCATACTATATTTGAAAGTTATGCTATGTTATCGGCAAGTTCTACGAATATTTTACTTTCATTTGAAATATGCTCGCCAAGATATGTATTCGCTAATTTAAGCAAAAATGAGTGTTGATGTTTTGGTCAAAGGTTAAATCTTTATCAGTAGATTTAGAAATTGGAGAAAATAATGGAAAGACCCAAACAAGTCAAAAAAAATTATATTAAATGCAAATTAAGAACAAATTGAATATTGTTTTGTTTTAGCGTTGATAAATATCAATTCATATAAAATTGGACCACCCGAGGCGTGAGGATTGTGATCTTCCTTAGAAATAACTATTACATAAAATTATATATAGCGGTGAAGTGCGAAAGTTCCAGGTGCTAGAGGCCTATTTCGTGCGCATTCGTTTCCGAAATGGAAGGACATTATATAAGAATAGTGGATGTAGAAATGACATACCCTACACTTGAGGGAGCCTACTAGACCATTGGTGGGTTCTGGTGATCATAGAGTACACAGTCAAGTTAGTTGGAAAAGACCAAGCGCACCTACAGAAGGGCGCTTTGGTTTCCTGCAGAGAGCACTCACTTCGAGGGCCACCTTCCCACCGTTCAATAGGAACCTCTCAAACGGTTCAATTGACAAATAAACAGGCGATGAACAGTACGATACAACGAAGATATGCCAAAACGGGAACATCGACGCACTGCACAGAAAAGAAGTGGTTCCGAAGATCAAGACAGTGAAATCACTGATTAAAAATCTTCCACAGTTAATCAGGATCTAAAGCTGCCGAGAACTTCAGACAATGAACCCCTTTAACGACCAGTAAACTTTGATCCAAAGAGCACCATCTTTGTGCTCTTCGTTATTTCTTCGTGATAATGGATCTTTTGGAGAAGGTGACGACAGTGGGCGCTGTCTTGCAGGACGTGTATGAGGCGAATGACAGCATACGCCCAACTGACTTGCTTCATCACTTCTACTTTCGAAATGATATCGATCTTTGGCGATCAAAAAACCTTTGTTTTATTAGGTTCAATGACTATTTGATAGCAAATAATGCTAAAAAAAATAAGAGAAAAAAATCTGCGGGAATCGACAGTATATGTTGCGCTCAAACACCTCCCATCTGTAGCTGTAGAGATATGTATGTATACTGTTCAACAAAGCACTGAATACGGCATATGTATTATCCAGTGCAATGGAAGACAGTGATAGTTCAACCAATTCTCAAAAGGGGTAAAGACACCTCCAACCCGGCAAACCTCCATAGTGCCCCGTTAATACGGGACTTGGAAAAAGCTTTCGACACCGTATGGTCAAAAGATCTTTATTACAATTTCAATCGGCTGGGCATAAATAAATGTGAATACAAGAACTCGCCGACCCTCTTTATCATTTACTTTAATGATTTGATAGCTTCTCTTCCCCTTTTCAATATCGTATGCGCTCGACCTAATCGCATACAGATTAGGACAAACGATCGACGTCATTGTGATTCTCTTGCAGCGTGACTTCGAGAAAATTTAGCAGTATTGCCATAACTGCAAGTTGAAAATTAACTTCCAGGAATCAGCAGGTTCTCAGTTTTTGGACTGGACCGCTCGTCCACTGGTGAAACGAAATGAAAGGAGATGGATTCTGGGACCAGGCTAAACCAGTATGCATATTTTGGCAAAGAATTAGATGCTATTCTGGCAAGAGCCCGCTGTGATTTCGCTCGGACAAGATGGCTGTTTCATAGCAGCCAACTTGATTCCAGAGTGAAGGTAATCTGTCACATGGCTGGATATTCCGTTTGGTTCGAAGTGAGAACCAACTTAAAGGAAAGAATTCGAGTGTTTGAGAGGCAGGGTCTCAGGACTTGTCTCGGACGAAATAGAACACCCGAGTCTGAGGACACTACATTATACACTAACTAAAACCTCTACAATGGGACTAGTATTTTACGGATAGAAAATTTTCTGATGAAGCTGATTTGAAGCTATTGTTCGTTGAAAGAGCAATCACTTCGGTCAATAACCTGATCTCCAGGCTTACTATCCCTGTTACTTGTCTATGTACAATACCACGAGATGTTGCGCCTTAACGGCTTTCCTCTATTTAGATTAATTCAAATTCGTGGGGCGGTGCTCGTCTACGAACATGTTTCGCACAGATCAGCGGGACGTCGTCTGATAATGTCAGCGATGGTGGCTGATTGTACTACGTCCAAGATCAATTTTGATAGGGCAGCCAAGGGAAAGCCTACCAAGCGGCGGAGTTAGCCAAATTAATGGCATTACAAAGAAGGTTCACCGGCGCATGGCGAATAAAACAAAAAAAAAAAAAAAATACTATTAGAATACTAATATTAAACCAAGGGAGCGCCGTGGCGCAGTGGGTAGTGTGTCGGCTGCTGACGCAAGATGTGCGAGTTCGGATCCCGATAACACCAACGCCATCGAATGATTATTTCGCGGCTTCCTTCCTCCGCGGGGTACTGGCAAACCCCATCTCCCTCCATTGTACACTTGCCTTAAAAAAAAAAAAAACAGTGAGAAAATATGCTCTCGAGCAACGATATAAAAATAAATTTATTCGGCATAAATTACATACAAATCGTAAAAGATCTCTCACGTCACGATTTAAAAAAAAAACACCAACCATTTTAGAAAATAAGTTATTAGAGAATATGTAGGAAAATAATCAGTAAAAATGCGCATTTGTATAAGTATGTATGTCCTCCATCTCATTGCATGCACTCATGGAAAAAACTACTTCACTACTAACCGAGCACTTCGAAAAAACTACTTTTTTTAAGGGCTCGGTTAAGTTGGTATCCCAGCAATTTACCACCGTTGGTTACATTGACAGTACTCATAGGTTGTCTTGCCGCATTGGTGGATTAAGATCTCGCCGATGTGGGAGTTTGTAAGTTGGATTAGGGTGAGCTAGAGGATCATTTGCAAGGTGGGAGTAGTCATACTCACATGAGCTTGATAACTGACTGACTATTTGCTTTGGTGCGGTCTCAGTCATGCAGAGTGAGCGAGATGTCGAGGCCTAGTCGCTAAAAGATGCAATCAAGAGGGTGACCACTCCGAACGAATCACATCAATGCCAGCCAAATTATAAATCAAAAAAACATCTGAAAACTTTTTATTAAGAAAGAAAAAAAGTCGTATCTGAAGTGAATAGTGAAAAAAATAATTTTCAAGTGAGAGAAATTTTTAGGGTGTGTTTCCTGCTATTCACTCATTAGCAGTAGATGGAACAAAAATGTCTAAAGACGTCAGGAGAAATTCCGTTCGTCTAACGGAGTCAGATGATCGACCTGATTTCCCAACTCAATCCACCGTTTCGATGACCGACGTAATAAAAAAAAAGGAACAAGTTCAATCCGCGGAGTAATATACTTAAGCGCCCCTCCCTCTCCGCATCGACAGAAAGACTGCGGGTGGAAGTGAGGGAAGGGGCGTAGTCAACAGCAGTGAAACAACAGGTACAGCAACCACTCGCCGTGCAAATTGACATTGCCAACGTCTCCGGGGGCCGCTACACCGGAGAGAACAACTTCTTCGCCGCTCTCTCAAGTTCGGTAGCGGATGTGGAATGCATTCTACGCGCTGAATTCAAAGCCGTAGTAGACAGGCTCTCAAACAAACTGAGGTGTGTTGAAGTGCCATGAAATTGAGAATGTTGATGAAAAATTAAGAAGTTATATCGTAGGAATATGAAAGTAAATGTGGAGACTAGCCCTTAGAGACCGACATGTAGAGTGCCACTGAAGACGAATTTATTGTTAAAGCTCTAATGAAGAACAATCATCCGCTTAATTATTCCTCCTAACCGCAATCTAAGAGGCCTAAACAAGCACTGCTGGACCACTATCAAGGCTAAAAATCACGGTAGAACCGCTGCAATAAGTATTTTTCGATCAAATAGATCTTTGACCCTTGGTTGTGTATCAACTTGTTTATAACAGAAATATTAAGTAAAATAATAAAATGAATAAAAGGTAAGGAAAAAGCAGATAAGAACAAAGAAAAAGAGCAGCAGCTGTAGGCATTTGGGGGAAAAACCCTTTTAGAACGTACTTTTCAAACAAAGCATTATGTATGGAACAAAGAGCAGCAAAACCTAAATCTTGGCGGGAGTTCTGCCAATCAATAGAGGATCTCAAAGAAGCCGCAAGGCTCAGGAAGATCCTATCCAAGGACCCCTGCGTCCCGGGATTCATCCTTAAACCAGATGGTTCTTGGACAGAATCCAGTCAGGAATCCCTAGAACTGCTGACTGAAACCCACTTCCCAGGTTATAGCCTGAAACCACAGTCTCCTTCGAGACGACGGTTCCTACGGTTCACACAACCGAAGAAGTAATAAACAAGATTATCACAACGGATAAAGTATCATGGGCAATAAATTCGCTCAAACCCTTTAAATCTCCGGGGCTGGACGATATCTTGCCAGCGGTGCTTCAAAAAATACAGACCTACACTGTACCCCATCTCGTAAGCATTTTTTTCCAATTGCCTGCGCGCGGGGTACATCCCAACACAGTGGAAAGAAATAAAGGTAATTTTCATACCTAAGGCAGGTAAACCATCCCATACTGCCGCAATTAGTCTCTCGTCATTTCTATTAAAAACCTTGGAGAGACTCCTTGACCTATACATCAGACGACGCAACTTATGCAGTTGAAACTGCTCTGCATAGTGTCATCAGACGACTCATTAACTCACGCAACTTATGCAGTTGAAACTGCTCTGCATTTTGAAATTGAGGGCTCGCTAAACCTAAAAGAGTTTACAATGGCAGCCTTCCTCGACATAGAGAGGGCCTTCAACAATGTAAACACAGAGGCCATAATAACAGCTCTTGAGGACATAAAAGTAGACAAATCCATTGTAATCTGGATTGAAAATATGTTGAAGAACAGAATTATCAATGCAGATATTGGATACAGCTCTAAAAGGAAAGTGACAACTAGAGGCACACCACAAGGAGAAGTTCTCTCCCCCTTACTGTGGCTTCTTACAGTTAACAAAATCCTCAAATTCTTTATGGAGAAAGACACAAAGATCATAGCGTACGCGGATGACCTGGTTATATTGATAAAAAGTACATTTCTACCAACTATCAGTGAATTAATGGAATCTGCACTGAGAGAACTCTCTTCGTGGGCAAGAGAGAACGGTCTGAGAATAAACCCCCAGAAAACCGAGCTGGTCTTGTTCACCAGGAAAAGGAAAATTCCAATATTTGTTCCCCCAAAGTTAGGGGGCACTCCACTCAAACTCAAAGCGGAAGCCAAATATCTAGGCATTATTCTTGACTCAAAACTCTCCTGGAAAAGGAACCTGGCGCAAAGGATGAAAAAAGATTGAATGCTTTTTATGCATGCAAAAAGAACTTCGGAAAAAGATGGGGCTTGCAACTGTACATCATTCATTGGATGTACACAGCAATCATCAGACCCATTTTAACTTATGCGGCCCTAGTCTGGTGGACTGCTAGCAGCACGAAAAGCTATATGAAAATGCTCGACACAGTACAAAGGTCAGCCGCCGTTTGTACAACGGGAGCCATGAGAAGCACGCCGCAAGCAGGGTTGGACATGATTCTTCATCTCCTCCCCCTGGATCTATTCATAAAAGGCTACGCTGCAAAGAGCGCTCTCAGACTAAGAGAGTCCTCTCTGTAGAAGCAAGCCAACTATGGACATGCGGCCATACTTAAGATAATAGACGACTTGGGAAGGAAATATGGTTTTGGTAGCCTCGCAGCTACGACCGACTATATTCCCCCCCAAAATGACTTCTCTCTCAGTATACCTATCCTTTCCCCGACAGAGAAGAGTGGCTATCAAACGCCGTAATCAACGACCATTAGAACACCCTCTTCACCGACGGATCGAAAATGGACACAGGCACTGGGGCCAAGTTCTACTCTGATACCCTCCACAAACAGGAATCATTCAGACTCCCTGATCTGTGCAGCGTGTTTCAAGCTGAAATCCTGGCAATAGAGAAAGCAGCCAAACACCTACAGGTAGCCGATATCCCACCATCTGATATCACCATCTTCGTAGACAGCCAGGCTGCACTGAAGTCAATAGAATCCTGTATAACGAGATCAAAGGCTGTCAAGAAATGTCGCGACTCACTGAAGTCCATCAGACACCACAAAGTTAAACTCTGCTGGGTCCCGGGCCACAGCTCAAACGCAGGGAACGAAAGAGCAGACAAATTGGCAAAGCAAGGGTCTGAAATGGACATCAGCGAAGCGGACACGTCATTGCAACCACCGATCAGCGCATTATACCGGATCATAAACGACACAATCATCAAAGAGGCCAACTCGCCTTGGCTTTCAAGAAACGACAGCTACACGACAAAATCATCGTGGCCAGAGCTCAATGTCGGAAAAACAAAGAAGCTCCTGGCGCTGGACCGTAACTCGATCCGTATGCTCGTCAGAGTGATCACAGGACACTGTCCCATTGGAACAATGCTCCGGAAATGGGACTCGGGATCCAGCGATCTCTGCCGGAGCTGCGGCGATTAGGAAGAAACTGAGACGATCCAATATCTGCTTTGCCACTGCCCAGCTCTCCAGAATTGACGCCTAGTGTCGCTAGGCCAAAGATTCTTTACAGAGATTGCGGATGTGGCTAATGCAGATATATCAGATCTTCTAAAATTCATTAAGAGAACGGGGTGGTTTCAGCCACCACGTGATAGGACAGGTTAATTTGTATACCCACACAAATGAAAGGTATCACAATGGGCCTCTTGGGCTCCGAGTGGAAGTGATGTTTAACCATCACACTCCCCTTCTCTAACCTAACCTAACCTAACCATGGAACAAAGTTTCCAATAATGTGTGAAAGCGGCATAAAGTACATAAACCAAGGGAATGCCTCGACTCAAAAATAACTGTCAATGCCGTTGCACGGTACCATCCATAACATCACTAAATGTAAAATACGCGATCGCGAACTGTAGGCAGTCCAATGTTCTATTACGACGGTCCTTTGAACGACAGTCATATTAACTAAAGCTATCTAAAATGACATATTTGCTGTCATCTTGCGATGAAGAAGAAAAAAAACTGGAAAACCAAAAATTATCATGTTCTACACATAACACCAAAAGTGCTCTTCAATGAAAAACTCCAGAAAAAAAACAGCAGGTGGCGATTGGCAGCAACTTATGGCCTTTTCATCATAGTTTACGTAAACTTATAAGTCATTTAATGACACAACATCCAGTCAAGGAATGAAAAGCTCTCAGCTGCAAAATAAATCATGAACAAACTAAGTACAGATCACACTTCACCTCATAGGGAAATAATAAGACAAATGAGAAAATTCTGCTACAAAAAAAAAAGAGATATTGATCGATTGGTAGAATGTCAAGACTATCATTTTCGATTTGTGGCAAACATAAAACTGACGTGTGTCATTCATGTAATTAATTTAATCGTTTATGGTTTAAAATTACTAGACTTATACAAAATGCAAATTAGACTTAAAGTTAGGTAATATGTTTGTATTGTTCAAATTATTATTTATTTTCCCTTAATATGAATAACATTTTTTTTGTCGAGGCTTCTGCTATCTGTTGGAGCACTCAGATACAAATACTGGTCCATTGTACTGCCAGATAGACACCTTAGATGGCATTAGAGCTCATGAACGGACAAAGCCAAGCTTCTTTTTTATTCACTTATGTTTTGTGCGATTGTTTTTTACACAAGTGAATGGAACCTATAGCTTAATGCCGATTCTGAACGGTGAGAACCGAGAAGCATTTTAAGACAAGTATACAACGGGGGGTTGTTTCCAGTACCCCACCGAGGAGGGAAGCCGCGAAATAATCATTCGATGGCGTTGGTTTTATCGGGATCCGAACTCGCTCATCTTGCGTCGGCGGCCGACGCATTACATTAATAAGAATTACATTAATAAATAAAACACTAATAGCTCATAAAAAAAAGTGATGGGCATTATTAAATACACTAATGAGGGGCCATAAATCTTTGAGACGTATAATTATTATCTTTCTAGGGTTAAGATTTACATTTTTCTTTCCAGAGAATAAGAACTTACATTTTTTAAATATTCAATTTTACAGATTTTACTTTGAGTAAATTACTATTAATATAGCTACAGATATGCATGTACTATGAGATGGCTTTGTGTCAAGAAAGTAGGGTTAGATAGAATTTATTCCTCGGCAGAACAATTGGCACCATAGTTCCAAACTCAATATCCTACATTCCATGCGAAGTCGTTTCAAATAATAACCTCATCCATCCAATGTTCATAGAGGACTTCACGGCTCAGAAGCTAGTACATTGGCCTCTGGTACTAAAACAGGACCGAATCTCGCAACAACCAAGTCATCGAAAACATATTTCGTTGTGTTTATCCCTAGCAGGACATTGACCACAACCGATTTAGCGTACTTATCCGAAATTTTTTTTCTCGAAAATTGCCGATCGGGGTCAGTGTTAAACAGAGATTAATATTACCTGTGGGAAGAATGAAACACACACAACGTAAATGAATAAGAGAAGTTTCGGCTCTGGTTCTCCACGGGCTGTAGCGCCAATAGTAATAATGCACAATTGCTTGCATACGCAGACGATATTGACATGATTGGCGTCAATGAAGCGTTTAAGAGTACTGAAGCAGAAGGCTCTGAGGGTAAAAGGGGGCAAAACTCAATATATGCCATTATCGTCAATGAACACGCGATACCGACATCTTGGCGAGAACACCACCTCTGGCATCTATAACTTTGAAGTAGTCAGGGATTTCGTCATACTTGGTTCGCTAGTGACAAGAAGCACAACACCTGGGCTGAGGAAAAACAAAGAATAACTCTTTCGAATTGCTGCTTCCTTGAACTGAAAAGGAACCTCGAAAGACCAAGGTAAATCTTTAAGAAATCTTAATTATCTCGGTCTTTCTCTAATGTGAAGAGGCTTGGTTTTTATTCAAAATGGCTTTTGGCCAAAAAGTTACGGACAAGCAACGAAGAGGTTATATTTCTTATTGAACTCATAACGAAGTACGTCGTTGTAATCGAAGAAAGCAGTGAACAATACTTTCACTTTTGATCGAACTTGGCGTGCTTTTTTCGGTATTGGCTCTTCTAGTCGCTTCGATTGAGATGATTGGGCCTCGACGTCATTTTTCTTCACCAGTGATGACCCTTTTCAGTATATCTGAACCGGCATTCACGACATTTACCGGCTGCTGATCGATGCTCAAGTGACGGTTCTTTTGGTCAAAATTTAGCAATTTCGGAACAAATTTCGCTAACACGCGTTTAGTGCTCAGAAATTCTGAAAAAAAAATCATCTCAGGAGCCACCCGACATGTCAATATCTTTAGTAGTGATACGACAATTCTCCGCAGCAGTTTTCTTCACTGCTTCAGTGAATCCACAGGTAACGTGCTGAGGCGTCTGAGGCGGCATTACAAAATTCAAAAAAATCACCTTATTTTTTAACTAACTTCGTAAAAAGAATTCAAATTTCGATCAATTGAATGTCCACGCAAAGAAATGCCTACTAGTGAAGTGATGAGGTAACCTAGTGGTTTTACATATAATAAGACTACAATTGAATGTTGTGCACCATACACTAAGCTAAACTGCGTCAGACTGAATGCTAAGTTTTTTTGAAAAAAAAAAAAATTTTTCTTAGCTCAATTTTAGTTATAATAATGTTAATTGTAAGTTATTTATACAGTAGTCGAAAGGCATATGTTAAATTATTCAGTTTGTTTTAGAGTGTCCGCCTAGGGCCAGTAAGATTCCTAAATTTGTAAGGATAGTTGAGCTAGTTTTAAGCATTTTTGTCTAGGATAAGATAGATCTCAGAAACTATAAATAAAAAAGAATTAAAAAAAAAAAAAACAAAAACGGCGTCAGACTGCTTTGAGCATTAATGGATACAATTTAAACAACGAATCATCCTAGCATTATACGGGCTTGGAAATGTTATACCCGAAAATCTGAGAAACAATTTAGCCTATCTTGGCTACTTAACCAACGAATTTTATTCGAGTACCTTACATTAATCAACCTTAAGAAATAAAAATGCATGTAGTTGAAAATATTCCGACAATATCCCGTGGATGTATCTCGAGATGTCTGTTTTGCTCTAAGCAATATGAACTATGGTCCATCGACGGTCGTCTAGTCTAGTGACATTAGCGTATAATAGGTATGAACTGCTGTACGTAGCAGA
This sequence comes from Merodon equestris, assembly GCA_958301585.1. Taxonomy (NCBI): domain Eukaryota; kingdom Metazoa; phylum Arthropoda; class Insecta; order Diptera; family Syrphidae; genus Merodon; species Merodon equestris. The sequence goes on along the minus strand of OY284414.1, from coordinate 42,106,449 downwards.
AAACTCTACTTCGATGGTTCACTTACGAGTATGTACACGAATTCTTTTTTATAATTTGGAAATAAGAAGATAAGGCCCAGCATATCATTATTTCTGTCTGGTAGCAAGCCCATGTGCATTGCTATATGTTATGCATGAACAGACTCATAAGAAGGTCGGTTTATACTTCAACATAAATAGAAGAAGTTCAATACACATATTGCAAAACCATGACAAATGGGGATACAAAGTCGTTTCTTAGATTAATGTGACATTTTGAACACATGTGGCCCGGATTTGCTCTATAATAGGATTTTAAATCGTTTAGAAAAGCTTCGCCATACGGGTTGTTACAGATGGAAGGAATCGCAAAAAGAAATCCTTTATCCATATTTTCAATCTAGCTTCACCGCCGGCTCTTCTCCAATTCACTAAATCCCTCGTTCGACCTGAAGGGTGCTTCGTACGTTTCTCCCTCAAACCTTATCCGACGTAAGACAAGTGAAGAATACTCGTGTAAAACCAACAAAACGAAATATTTTTTCTTCCTTGTCGTCTATTCGAAGTTGTTGTTCGTAACAGAAATCAAAATAACGAACGTGTCGAACGTATCTAAAACGTGTGTTTCTATTTGGGAGATGTTGCATGATTAAAAGTTTAATTGCTTTGGTTTTTGTTCGTATTTCAGAAATCACACAGCATGTTAGGCTGCCCGGACACTGTAGGGAATCTTAATACCCAATTAAAAAAGGATTTGTTGTATGCCCACAGGAAATCGTGTATGGAGCTCTACACTCGGTTCCGATAAAGTTAAATTAGTTGGATTGAGATAGTTTCAGATACTCGTATGTGGGTACTCGTATTTCGAAAAAGGTGCAGAGTGTCTCAGTATTCAAAAGGACTGTTCTGAAATGGGTGGAACATGGGAATAGTAATTTATAAGCATTTGAATGGACGAGGCTGTCATTAAGTAACATTCATATTTCATTTGTTGTATATACGGTGGATTTCAGTTTTGAAAATCAAGAGGACTAACCAAATTCACTTTCACTAAAAACGCCACTTGTAGACGAACTTTGGTTAGTTTGTCTCATTAAACCAATTCTAAAAAAATAAGCTAACCCATATGATTTGTAAAAAACAACGTTCCAAAAATTATCGAAAATCAATAACACAGTTCTTGCTTACATATAAAGGGTGATCCAACGAAGACGTACGATGATAATTGTAAATAAAACAAAAAGTTTTCAGAGAATTATCTTAATATTTTTTATTAAGATAGAAGGATCTATGACAATTATGTGGCCAAATATCGGCCAAATGCTCGCCACGGCTTCGGTGGCATACCTCTATCTGATGGTCCTTATTTTCAATGACTCTGAGACATAATTGAGGTTCAATGTCGTTAATGTGCCGAATTATCTCGTCCTTTAGCCCTTGAATTGTTCTTGCCTTATTGACGTACACTTTTTCTTTTAAATATCCCTAAAGAAAGAAGTCCAACGGTGTCAAATCACATGATCGTGGCGGCCAATTAACATCGCCACGACGTGAGATATCACGGCCATTAAATTTCTCGTGCAAAAGAGCCATTGTTTCGTTGGCTGTGTGGCAAGTGGCACCATCCTGTTGGAAGCACATATCCTCCATTTCTGGGCATAAGAAGTCCGTTATCATCTCGCGATAGCGAACACCATTCAAGGTAACTGCTTGGCCGATCTCATTTTCGAAGAAGTACGGCCCGATGACGCCGCCAGCTCATAAACCGCACCAAACAGTCACTCTTTGTGGATGCATCCGCTTTTCAACAATCACTCGTGGATTCTCATTTGCCCAAATGCGGCAATTCTGCTTGTTAACGAATTCACTGAGGTGAAAGTGTGCTTCGTCGCTGAAGATGATTTTCTTTGTAAAGTCACCATTCACTTCTGTCTGTTCAACCAACCATTCGGCGTATTGACGCTTGAAATCATCAGTAGGCTTCAGCGCTCGAGTCAATTTAACCTTCTAAGCGTGTAAATTCAAATCTTTAGTCGAGGTTGACGGCTCTTCTGTCACACTATCGCGAACAACAGTAATGTTTTCTGCAGAACGAACTGGGTGAGCATGCACAGGTGCTTTCACATTTCCTACAGACCCGGTTTGCACGCCCCGTGGGTTACACCGAGTCGCATACTCAATATGCGGCTCACGTACCTGGGGGCAACATTGTAGGGCCACGAGGTTCTCGGCCAACATAGCTATTTATAGCTGATTTGAGCGAATAATGCCGATAACTGATTGGTTATGCTGTCGTAATGACTGCTGATCGATTGGGAAGGCATATGTTTTGCAACTATGGTCTGTCATTCGGCCATTAGCAAACATAAGGCTCTGATTAGCTGTTTATGGCTAACTTGAACGCATAATGCCGATAACTGATTGATTATGCTGTCGTAGTGACTGATAATCGATTGGGAAGGCATATGCATTGCAACTATGGTCTGCCATTCGGCCATTAGCAAGCATAAGGCTCTCAGCTGATGTATAGGTCAACACAGCTGGTGAGTAACGGCTCGACCGGAGGCCTAATTCCGGGACCACGGGAGACAGGTGCCCCCGGGACAATAATGTCAGACTGGTAAATGGCAGTAATGTCAGATATCGGATTGACAGTCCCGGCCTGTCTTTGCGGTAGGCCCCCTTGTGGATGTATCGTGGGGGCTGTGGTTGTCCCAAATGCGGGAAACAACGAACGATAAAACTGGTGGATACATTGGTGGAAACATTAGTGTAGACATTAGTGGAAGTTCGGAGGTGGTCGACCTCAAATCGGCAAGAGGTTTAAGATAGGTCTCGCCTTGTACCAAGGGGGGATTATGTACCTATGCATGATTTGATTGGTGCTTACTTACAGGTCTGTGAGCAAGGACGTTGGTTGTCGTCCAAAAAATCAACTCCATGTGGGATGGCCCACCGTGGAATTAAGCCAACAAGGCAGGAGTCCACGTAAAACACGTAGAAGGAATTAGACCCGGTTTGCTGAAATTTGCGCACAATTCTACCGATTGGTCGATTATGCTGACCAAAAAAATCACGAAGTGCACGAAATGCATTTTGATTTGAACGCCAATTTTCGTAAAAGGCTTCAACAATTTTTAACGCTGCTCCAATGTGTTGCTCTCCTTGGTTGAATTTGTCAAACACTGGATCAAAGGAATCTCAAATTAAGTTGGGCAAAAAAACTTGACGTTAAGGTGTGACTCACAATTAACATCGTGCATTATGGTTGGACCACCCTTTATATGTACGTATATTTTCTGGCGTGCCATTCCAATGGAGATCAAACAATTAGCGGAAAAATGCTTTTTAAAACTTATGTGTGAATATTTATTACTGAACCTGTTAAATGCATACTAATATTTGCTCAAAAGTAATGTCCAAAGTAATATCCACACAAGAAATACTTAAGCCTAGTTTACAAGGTAGATATATTTTATATTAAAAAAAAAAAACGAACATTTATTTGAGCAGTTACTAAGAGTAGTAGTAATTAAGCGTAAGAGCCAAATAATCACTCATGTTGTGTTTCATTCATTTTCTTCCATAGGTAAAAGGAATCTAATGCTGATTATGAACAGTGCATTAGAAAGAGCTTTTTCCCAAACAAGTATACTACAAAGGATTTTGTCAGTGCCTCGCTGAGGATAAACATCGCAAATAAACCTTTGGATCACTTGATGCGGGATTCGAACCCCATGTCAGGGGCCAACACACCAAACCTCGAGTCACGACATTCTTTTAAAAATTACGACTGCAAGTCCGAGGCAATGAGAATTTCGTAATTACCCTTATTCCTAATATCTTATTTTCCCAAAGATAAAGCCTCAAACTCAGCTCTTTCACAACTCCTCTCGTTCTTTCACAACTCTCCTCTTCAGAACTCACCCCCCACTGTGCGAATCTCTCACGATTTTCACAAAGCCAACTTCCGTCAAATCAATGAATATCTCAATAATGCCCCTTTTAATTTCAACGACCTTACCGTAAATGATGCCATATCTATATTCTACAAAGAAATATTTAATTCCTTCTCCCTTTATGTACCCCTTTCTCGACAAAAAAACCTCATCCACCTCCCCACCATGGTATAACCGCAGGCTCCGTTCTTTGAGAAACAAACGAAACAAGCTGTGGTCAATTTTCCTTCGTACTCAATCCCCAAATGACTTCTCTAACTATTTAGGTACTTACCTGCATTTTGTAGAGCTTTATAAATCCCTCTATCAACAGTACCTAGTTGAGACGCAAACCAAACTTATAAATAATCCCAAGTCCTTCTTTCAATTCGTTAACCACAAAAGAAAATCTGATGGCTACCCAAACTCACTCTCCTTCAATAATGAAACTTCCAGTGATCCTCATTACATCGCCAACCTTTTTGCCACATTTTTCAATCAATCTTTTACCCATGATTCCTTTGCACCCGATCATACCTATTTTAACTATTTACCTGATTTCTCCTCTGGACCATTTCTCCCTCGTAGTGTCGACCCGATTATCATCGAAGAAAGATTAAAGCAACTTAACGATGAATTCACCCCTGGCCCCGACGGCCTCCCAGCTATATTTTTGAAAAAATGTTTCTCCTCCCTTTCTCTACCTCTTTCAAAAATCTTCAGCCTATCCCTTTCCCAAGGTGAATTTCCCCATATATGGAAAACCTCTTTTATAACACCTATACACAAAAGTGGTCCGAAGAATGACATTAACAATTACCGTCCCATTGCCAAACTCTCTCATATACCCAAAATCTTCGAAAATATTTTGTATGATAATTTAAGTTTTCAATGCAAGTCTTTGATTTCCCCCAGACAGCACGGCTTCCTTAAAGGCAGGTCGACAACCACAAACCTTATTGAATTCGTTTCCTTCACCCTCTCAGCCTTAGAAAATGGCAAGGAAGTCGATGTTATCTCAACTGACTTCAGTAAGGCCTTCGATAAAATTTCACACAGACTAATACTCTTCAAACTGTCTTCTCTTGGCTTTGAACCCATCTTATTAAAGTGGATTTCCTCATACTTGGAAAATCGCAACTACAGCGTCCGCTTTAGATCTGCCCTCTCTAACCCCTTCCTTGCTTCTTCCGGTGTCCCCCAAGGCAGCCATTTAGGCCCGCTTCTTTTTATCCTCACCATAAATGATATTGATATGGTTATCAAACATTCCCACATCTCCCTATATGCCGACGATGCTAAACTTTTTAAGATCATTTCCTCAAAACTTGACTCCTCCCTTATTCAATCGGACCTCAACAGCTTTTCCACCTGGTGCTCCAAGAACTGCCTCGGCCTAAACATTTCAAAGTGTCAATCTTAAGCTTCAAGAGCTCTTCTTGAGCTTCTTCTTAAGCTCTTAAGCATAAGATCTTGTCATCTAGTTCAAAGTCTCGAGATTGTGACTTTAGGTCTCAAGCCCAAGACTCAAGCCCCAAATCTCGAACCAAACCTAAGCCAGGAAACTTAAGCTAAAAGTCTCAAATTCAAGCCCGAATAACAGGCTTCTATCCCAATTTTTTTAACCTCATGCTTTAAGCCACAAATTTCAAGGCACAAGTATTACGCCCCAACATCGATAAGATCTTATCTTAATATTTTAGATCCGTCAGCTTTTGAAAATACTTTATTCTCAATTCTAGGTTGGAATATGAAATTAATAGTTCGGTTAAATTTAAGTTCGGTTAAAGTTGCATAGCTCTTGTAAAGGTTTCACAAGTTATACTAAAAAACTTATTGTACGATAGCTTAACTTTTTTATCGAAATTTAAATAATAAATCTTCCAATCTTGACGTTATTCATCTTCTTTAGCATTATAACTGCCTTGACTCGATTTCCACGAGCAGATTCCCGAACTATCATGGGCCCCAAATACCACCGTGTGATTATTCCTAGTGTTTGGAGAGTTCACGGAAATATTTGGACCATCTGCGTTAGATTATAAATGAAGGCACCACCATTATGAACTTCCTCTGAACTGAAATATAGTTTGTAGTAGCTGGTGGTGGAATTGCCATCTCGGAATTCTATCTTGAGAGAGGTAAGCTATCTTCCCACGTACTCCTTCCACTGGGAGTAGTTTTTGTCGTCATCTATATATTTTGGCCACAGATATCCTTTATGTTTTTCTTCTTCTATGCTTTACCCCAAACAATGTGGAAAAGTAGGTCTTTAGGAATAGCTGCATTTGGCACATTGAAAGATTAAAAATAAACAGCTTTAAGCAGAAGAAAAAAATACCTTCCCAAGCTTATGAATAGTATAACAATTAAAACTTAAAAACTGTCACCAGCTAAACGAGCACACAGCTGTGACTTTAAATGTTGACACGGAAACTGAAGCACTTTAAACAACGAACGCTATACGATCTAGCCTAAGTATAGCCCCTTGTTGCGGAATAATAAAAACCACAAGTAAAATCAAAACAAAAAAAAACAGTACACAACAGTTTCTGCTTGTTTTAAAATCCTTCCGACAATAAATCATGTCTGAAACTCCAAAACTCAATTTGCAAAAGAGATTTCAGCCAACAGTGAATTTCTTGGCACGTCTCTTCCAAAAATTCCAACCAACTACTGTACACCCTTACCTATCATCTGTCGGCATGGTGCTTGCGAAAAACAACACTATCTCTATAATAAATTGCATAAGCTGAAAGCCACAAAAATATGAATTGTATAAAGGTCAAATATTTGGTACATACCAGACTCGGGCGGGTGGGGGCAATCACTTCGGTGTACTGCGCGATATTGGAGGAAGGATAAAATTCAATGCACTGCAGATGCAAAGATACAATTTCTAGAAAGCAAAACAAGTCGGGAGGGTTATTTCTCTTATTTTTTGTCGAGTCATAAATGTGTCAAACGGATCCGGAGGATTCCTATGTTTCTAAGCTGCCAGCTGCTGGTTAATATATTCCGAAATGACATTCCCAACAAGGCGTCCGTTGTCTGAGAAGTATACTACGAACAAAACTTTAAAAATATGTACTTATATCGATTTTGATGTCTTTCTCCTTCTACAGTACGAGTAGATATGGGGGTATTATTTCCGTAATTATCACCAACAAGTTGAATGAGTTTGATGCAAACATGTCAAAGACACATCCAAATCGGCAATGATGAACCGTAAGCATCCGTTTAATTGCTCTCACTGTCATTACACGTGTGTATGCATGCATGCGTGCACATGAAGGACTACGAGCAAAGTCGACATGACTGCAAGGAATGAAGCCAACGAGATAATTGAACTTCAATTACAATTCTCAATGCCATTCGGTCCCTGATGCTTCAAAGGACATTTTAACAAGTTAAAGGAATTAAATCAAAGGTCTTTATCCTTTTGTTTGTGCCGTTGGCTGCATCCGCATCACATAAAATATCCGCACAAACGTCCAAACATTTTACGTTGACACCACAAAGGCATCAGGTTGCCGAATGCTGATACTCATAGAACCCTGCATACGGTGTGCCGACGTTGGGCATGAGTTAATCAAACGGAAGGGTGTTAAATCGTTTTGATTAATTACTGTTCTGTGATGCTATCCTATAGTACGTGCACTATACGAAGGCGAGTTTTTCAGAGTATTAGAACGGCCATTTAAATTGATTGAGATTTATTTGGAGAGAGATTTTGCTTCCATACATACACGGTACTATATCCGAGCAATTTAAATTAAAACTAGAAAGAGAAAAATGAAGTTAAGAGTTCGATGCACATTTTATATAAAAGTTGATGACTTAACTTACTCGTATGGAATAGAGACTTTCCATAAATATGCAGCCTAAATTACATTTTCAATTTGGCACCAGCAAAAGAACAATTTCATCTATTATTCTTCAATCCATACTTTAGTTAGACACTGTTCGGAAAACTGTTCAGAATTTTTCCTGTCTTTATGACATAATTAAGAGACATTCCTCGGGCGCATATGGAAACTATGAACAGATTTACTTGGTCGAAGCTCAAAGGTTAACAAATTTGCAAGATCTCGAAAAATTCGATTGCAACAAAAATCAACCTTTTTTAAGAGGATTACCAACAACTATTAGGAGCGCTATTAAGCTCCCGCTATTTTTTTTTGATGAAAATGCAACTTTGTTATGAAAAAACGGTTACAAATGAATCATTTAAAGTACATATTGCCCATCGCTAGCGATAACTTTTCTGGTAGAGCTCGCATACCGTCACGGTAGAAGTCTTTTGAGGCTATCCACGAATCAAGCCATTTTGAGATGTCTTCATATGAATGGAACTGCTGATCAGCCAGACCATGTGCCATCGAACGGAACAAGTGATAATTGGACAGCGCAATATCTGGGAAATATGGCGGCTAGCCCACCTGCCCATTTGAGCGTTTCCAAGTAGGTTTTAACGGGCTTGGCAACGCGAGGCCGAGCGCTGTCATTTTTTTCTTGTCTTTGCTTGTATTGTGGCCGTTTTTCGCGCAGTTCTCGGCTCAATCGCATCAATTCAGTTCGATACCATTCCCCAATAACACCGCCCTGATCCCACCGAATACACAGCATAACCTTCCCAGCGTGAATATTCGGCCGAGACGACGACGTAGAAGCATAAACGGGCTGTCCCCGTGATACTTTTCTCTTTGGGTTGCTGTAATGAATCAATTTTTCATCACACGTAACGATGCGATGAAGAAAACCCTTCCTTTTTTGCCGCCGGAGCAGTTGTTCACAGGAGAAAAAACGACGCTCAACGCCTCTTGGCTTCAAATCATAAGGAACCGAAGTGCCTTGCTTTTAAATCATTCCCAACGCATGCAATCGCTTGGAAATAGCTTGGAAATAACTCCTAATACTGAAGCATGTTCTTTTTGCGTTTGGCATGGATCCTCATCGAGCAATGCCTCCAATTCAGCGTCTTCGAAGATTTTTGGGCTTCCTTCACGCGAACGGTCGTCAACATCGAAATCAACGTCTTTGAAGCGACGGAACCAATCACGGCCGTTGTTTCACTTAGAGCAGCATCTCCGTAAACTTTTTGGAGTTCTCGATGCGCTTCAGCCGCCGCTTTCTTCGAATGAAAGTAGAAAGCAACACTTCCCGCAAATGTCGATTATTTGGCACAAAATCAGACATTTTCACACTACCAAAAATATATGACGCAAAAACAAAATAACTTATGTGTCAAAGCGGTTTGTTTACCATATGTCTAAGCTTAGTTCATGACGTTTTAGATACGTCACAATTGACAAGCACTTTCTACTGGAGCCATCTCTTGATAAACAGTGAGAACTTAGTTGCACACCAGATCACATAGATCTATCATGTTGCTTCAATTAAAGGTCGAAGTGGGTCCATAGTCTTCTTCAGGTTTACAAACGAAATTAATTTAGTTCTCATCTCACTTGCCGAATAAAAAACTTTAAATGATTCCACCCTTGTTTTCTCTGACATGATATATACGAGAATGTCGTTTGTAGCACCTTTGGAACATTTTAAGCGCTTTGATTTCGAGATAATGGGCACTAAGACCATATGTTATGATATTGATCACATAATGATTAAGAATCTGGAAATTGTGATTAACTTTTTCCACAAATTTCTAGATTTAAAATGGATAAGCGTTTTTATACATACAGTCTGTCACATAATTGTTTGCAAAAGGAAAAATTGTTTGCAATTTCATCTGAAATGTTAAAATTTATAGAAACCCATTGCTTTGGCATTTTTTTCTCTTCATAACTTTGTCATTTTATAAAAAAAAAAAATGCGAAACTTAACATGGTAGTTTTACACTATTTTGTATAATTGGTGTTTATAAAGGAACCCGCTTACATGACGACTTATATTACTAAATATCAATACCCTAGTCTACTCATAAAATACAAGGATTACAAATAAAAAATTAAACTTCTGCTTTGTCCTTGTCAACATGATTTGTAATTATTTTGAGTTATACTTATAGCTAAACAAAATCGCATAAAAACTTACTTAGCCTACTGGATATTAACGGGCACTCAAAGCTACACTACACCACACAGCCAAAAACTTTAAATATTGCGATATGAGATATTATTGTACGTGCATTCTCATGATATACGGGAATTGAGGTTAGAGACACAAGAAATTTAATTGTACACCCTCTTTAAGTAAGCCATATTGCATAAAACCTTGTTGGTATATAATTGTATGTACTCCGATTCGTGAGTTCGATAAAACTCAGACAAGTCTTGACGCAAGATTCTGTAGAACCATAAATAAGTATACATCGTATGAGGGCCGTAGAGCAGATCACCCTCACCCTTGCGTCGAGCTGACTGTTTTATAGTAGTTTCTTTTTAAGGGCAAAGTCAGTTTCAGCCCGGCTTAGAGCAGCATTCATATTTTTATTAAAATGTAAAAACTGATCCAACAAGACGCCCAAATATCTAACTACACTTTTGAATACTAGTGGCTTTCCGTGTAACTCTAAACAACTTGGAATTATCGCTAATTTTTCAAGTGTCTATTTTTTTATTTTTTTATTTATATAATTAATCTACAAGTTACTTACGTACTAACAGATTTTATAAAGTATACAAACATAGCATAATAAAAACATTTGATATACAATATATGTAAAGAACATTTTCATATGAAAATTAATTAAAAGGTAAAAAGGCATAAAAATGTGCTTTTAAAATGAAGTCGGTTGTCAGATAAGTCGAGGTGTTGAGAATATATGTTAAAGACTCTGATTATCCTTGTTAGAGGTTCATTTTTTCCGTATTCTGTATTATGGAATATTTCAAATAACAAACGTCGAACACGGAGCGACCTAGTGGGCAGATAAAATTGAATCATTGCTAGAAGACAAGAGCATTTTATTTGATTGGAAAGTATGTCCCTAACAAACATTACGTCATGAATGGTTCGTCTAGTCTTTAGGGATTTTATACCAAGCAGTTGGCATCTTGCAATGTAGCTCGAGTGAAAATTCCAATGCATTTTGAAAAAAATAAATTTGGTAAATCGTTTTTGAACTTTTTCGATACGGTCGGAAAAAGTAATAAAGGAAGGATTCCAGACAACCACCGCGTATTCAAGGAAAGGTCTGATCAGCGAAATGTATAGAGATAATAGTGTAAATGGATTGGTGAATTCTTTAGCATTACTTATTGAAGCCAACAGCTGAATTGGCTTTTGATAAAATATAGCTAATATGAGAATGAAATGAGAAAGATGAGTTAAGCATAACTCCCAAATCGTTGACACTATTCGCCTTAGAAAGAAGTGTAGAATCAATGGTGTAATTAAATTGGATAGAGTAGGTTGATTTCGAGAAAGAAATGGATTGACACTTCTTTAAATTTAGATTAAGATGTTTATTATTGCACCACTCGAAAACGTTATCTTTATCTGACTGTAATAATAAGCAGTCACTAACACTTTTAATACTCATGAATATTTTCATGTCATCGGCGTAAAGCAAACACTTACTGTGGTTAACTGAACGAATAATATCGTCAATGAAAATTATGAACAATAGAGGACCCAAATGACTTTCTTGCGGTACACCCGAAATGCATTTTATTTGCATAGATAACGAATTTCCGATTTTAACTCTTTGGGTACGGTTTGAAAGATAAGAGGATATCCAGCAAAGGAACTGGGAATGGAATCCGAAAATTTCAAGATTATTGATTAGCAGCGAATGGTTAACGGAGTCAAATGCTTTACTGAAATCAGTATAAATTGCATCTACCTGATTTTTGTTTTCTAACTCATTTATTATGAAAGAAGTATAAATGGATAGATTGGTTGAGGTTGAACGACCCGATAGGTTAAACGTCCCTAGGGTCCATCGAAAACGGAGCTCTAAACAGAATAGTTTCCAACTTCTGAAAATTGATTTCAAATTTTCAGTCGTCGCAATACCGCTGAATCGTGTACGCTACAATGTACTTGCAATGGTCTCGATTTTTAAACATGATCTGTAGCATCAGCTACAGGTGCAAATAACGATTACGTAATTTCAACGTATTTTGTTTTAACACCAATGTATCTAATTTTTCAGCTGAAGTAATGGCTTTTGTATGTGATGGGATTTAAAATTTACTGATCAGAATATTGACATCCTGACTTTTCAGGATAGGATTTTTGGACCTTATAGCTGAACTGAGCCTTGTTTCTTTTTTGCTTTTTGATTGACGAGACGACTTCGAAACCCTGTCTAGACCATCTATTTGATCATTTTGTATCTCCAAGAACATCTAGCTTTTGTTCATTGCAGAGGATCCTTAAGCTAATAAAGCTTAAAGTTAATAAAGTTTTGAACAGGTATAACGAAGAATGATACGATTTTCGAAGAGAACAAACTGCCTACTATGTGATGAATCATGGGGTCTTCTTGAGCAAATTATCTCACGCTGGTTATTAAAAGTGGCTTGAATCATATTTAAAGGAGAGAGAGCAAAAAGCTTAAGCTGGGAAGTGCTTCAGTTGTAACAATATTATAAACTCAGGGGTACCACAGGAGTCTGTCTTCGGCCCTATATTTTTTTTTCACCAACATAAGCTTTTTGTGTACCACATTTTGCAGGAATAAACATCACTTTTGCGAGCAACCTGGATATTACGTACAATTGTGTTAATCACGAGAACTTAGTGATGTTAAGTAAGGAAGCAAAAAAAAAAATAATTTAATATTTTTCAATCTTAATTGCAAGATCCACCTTTCTTTGATTTTCTTTTACGTGAAGCTAATTATGACGCCCGCCATTTGTACTAATCCTTCTAGTAATTCTGTGTTTGATAACAGTGCAACGTGTGATGCAAACTGTTTTATTGATATGGCAGAGAACTAAAAATATTTATGTCTCACTATTCACCAAAATATGAATTGGTCAAGTCACATAGCGAAACGAAGCAGTATTTTCATTCTTTTATCCGTGTTTGGTGCCACCTTGGCAGATTCTGTAAAAATAATACTTCCAGGGATGTATACTTCGGTATATGTTACTTCAAATTTTAATGTGGCTTAGTGAGCGGGGAGAGCTACTACACGATTACACGATTCCAACCAACTACTTGTACTGCAGAAAAGAGCTATTAGCACGATTTGTAATGTTGTTCGTAACATTGTTGACCCATTTCATGGTACTCTTTAGGAATTTGAAAATTATATCAGTTAGATACAAAATACCAAGAATTTGCTTTATTAGGAGTGGTTACCTACAAAGTCCAATATCATTGAAGGGTTTCTGTCATAACAATTTAATTAACCCCCGACGCAAAAAGAGGGGTGTTATAAGTTTGACGTGTCTGTCTGTCTGTGGCATCGTAGCTCCTGAACGAATGGACCCATTTTGATGCTTTTTTTTCGTTTGAAAGCTAACGTGATCGAGATGGTTCTTAGCTACAATATATGAAGATCTGTTCAGGCGCTTCAAGACCATCAGCTCTTTTAGGTTGCGCAACATGAATCACCCTTTCGGAAGATGTCATAATTTTTGCAAAATTGTACCTCAATCCTCAATCATATATGACATTAGTGAACCAGACAGCTGTAGTATACAAACAGATAAGCAATGGAGCGCTATACTCCGCAAGAGCGCGGTATAATCGATCGGTGGAATTTCGTGAATTTCGAGACGATTTCTTTTTCGTGTCGCGCCAACTGGGCAAACGTTCCGCTTAGCTACTTGACTTGAGCAAACTGAAACCATAGGAGACCATGCAGGAAGTGGCCGGACTGGTCGTTCAGCCGAGAATATCACGACTGTGGCTGCCGATGTCGCTGAGAACGAAGGAACATCAACAACAACATCAATTGGGCATAACCAGTGAAAAACTTACACATGTTCCCGTACAAAGTACAAACAATGGATCAGTTAATGCCTGCTTACCGTCAGTCGCGTGTTAATTACTGTCAAGTCATCCTTAATCAACAACGAAGATGACGATTTTGTGTCGAAAATCATTATGAGCGACGAAGCGCATTTATATTATACTTAAGCGGTTACGTCAATAAGCAAAATCTTTATTTCTGGTGCATTGAAAATAAGTGTATGATACACGAAGAGCCATTACACCCACGTTCACGCGGGGGGAATGATTGGGCCTTATTTTTTTGAATACGCCATCGACAATACGATCACTGTTCTGGCTGACGGCCGGAATTGGATGAGCGGGGCTTGGTGAATATTTGGTTTCAACACACCCAGCACAAGCCACAATGGATATTGTAAAGGAAGCGTTTCCTCGCGTAAACTCGCGCTTTGGCGATTTGGCATAGCCAGCAAGATCGTCAGATTTAACCCTCCTAGACTTCTTTCTTTGGGGCTACTTGAAGTTCCGGACTTACATATGCCGTCGTTTGACAAAAATACAAACATTTATCACCGGAAATCTTGCGAAAGTCATGGAAAATGCGATAAAATGGGTACAAATGCGGCGGTAGCCACTGGACGGATATAATCTTTTCCACATAACAGAGAAAATTGTAATTGTCCAAATAAAGATTTCCATCACTCAGTCTTTTTTTTTTGTTTATTTTTTTTTATTTAGTAAAAAAGTTATCCAAAAACAAAATTGGATGATAAATCTTGCGCCACTTTGTACATACACGAAGCCATATGTGTTGTTGTAGGGTACGGTAAATTCGCCGATCCTTTTCAGCATTACCTGAGTGATCGACTTGTATCTCTTCACCACTCATTAGCGTACGCAGACGATCTAATCGCGTACAGATCAGGTCCAACGATCGACGTCATTGTTACTCTTCTGCAGTGTGACTTCGAAAAAATTCAGCAGTATTATGATGACTTGAAGTTCAAAATCAATTTCTAGAAGTCAGAATCTATATTGTTCAGAACGCCTTTGTCTAGGGCCTCTCAGGACACTAGAAAAAATTGGCACAGGTTCTCTGTCTCTGGGCCGGACTAGCGTCCACTAGCGAGACAAAGTGTAGCCAGATACCTTGGGATCGTGCTGGATCAGTATCAATTTTTTGACAAACATGTAGATGCTGCTCTGGCAAGGGCCCGGGACACATTCGCTCTGACAAGGTGGCTGTTTCATAGCAGCCAACTTGATTCTAGGGTGAAGGTAATCTGCTACATGGCCTTAATCAGGCCCATGGTTGCCTATGAATGTTCTGTCTGGTTCAATGTGAGAGCCAGCTTAATGGAAAGGATTCGGGTGTTTGAGAAACAATGTCTTAGAACTTGTCTCGGGCTACATAGGACTCCCGAATCTGAGTACACGAAATTTTACTCGAACTAGGTCCTATACAATAGGGCCAGGATTGAACCCCAAAGATCATGAGAGGGTGCGCCTTAACGGCTTTGTCCCGCCAGAAGCATTCCTCTATCTAGATAGATGTGGGCTGATCCAGGATAGACTTTCGGTACCGCTACTCTTCCACGTGGGTCGCATTTCCGAGGAACGGTGATTCCTCTACGGACCCGATGTCGCGCTCCGTGAGTCCGAGCGCTTCAGGTTCTGTAGATCGGTCTCACGCCGGGATCGAGGAGACGTAGTCGGCCAGCATCAACGCTTTTAGTGGCTGGAGAGAACTCCGTCAACGGACACCTTGATAGGAGCAGCCACTCCGCAAGGCAAAGCCTTACGTAGGCTAGGGTAGGGTAAGGTAGGTTAGTGTAGGCTAAGACAAAAACAAAACAAACAAAAAAAAAGCAGTACAAAATAAAAACAAAAATAAAAATGTAAATATAAAATGTGAAAAAAAGATATTTGTATATATAAAATATATATTGTAGTTATATATGTATTGTATATTTTAGTTAAGTTAGAATAAGTTAGGTTTAATTAGTTTAAGATAGGCTTAAATTTCGAAAAAAAAATTATCTTATGCTAAGTTTTTTTAATAAAAAAACATTTTTCTTAGTTATAATAATGTTAATAGTAAGTTTATGCAGTCGTCGAAAGACATATGTTTCAATTGCACTGTTTGTTTTAGAGTGTCCGCCTAGGGCCAGTAAGATAGTTACATTTGTTAGGATAGTTAGGCTAGTTTTAAGCATTTTTGACCAGGGTAAGATATGTAGATGTAAGATAAAATGAAATAAAAATGAATTAAAACTGGAAAAAAAAGTGTTGTTGCGTAATACTTAAGCAAAATATAATTTAAGTAGTTACCTGTCGCAATTAGGGTCCGCGAGTAATGTAGAAAGAATAAAACAAGAATAAAATTAGATATTTTAAGTAGCCCCCGTCACAAAAAATAACTCTAAAAAGTAAAGAAAATAAATTTTTTTATTGAATATCATTTTTAATTTTTAAACTTATACTCTTATGGCTTGTATCACCTTCTTATTGTATAAACTCCAAATGATAGAAAGAAAACATTTAAAAAAGAAATTAAAAAATTAAAACAAGAAGATACATATATCATTCCCCATTTTCAAATCTTAGAAAAACAGGAAAACGTGGGGTAGAATATTTGCATACTGACTTCCAGGAAATTAAGTAAGAAACAAGTCTAAAACCAGTTAAGTTGCTGAAGTTCTCTACTCCATACATGTTTGGAAGGAGTGGTCAAATAAGATCTGATAACAGATGATCCGATTAACTTTCTATAGATCTTCATCAGCGTAAAGAACGCATTGGAAAGATTTAAAAATTAAGGGAAGATCATTGATGAATAAGAGAAATAGCAATGGGCCTAAGTGGCTACCTTGTGGGACACCAGATGGTACGTGAAAAGGACCGGAAAGAAAATTGTTCATTTTTATTATTTGTGTTCTGTCTGTTAGATAGTAATCCATCAAACGTAGAATATTGAAGTAAAAACCGAAAGAAGACAACTTTGACAATAAAATGCGGTGGTACCCGCATTTTAACATTAAGCTTTAGCGAAATCTCTGTAAATAATATCAGTTCGACAATTTCTTTCAAGGTTTGTAGCCAAATGATTAATTAAAATGTAAAGTTACTCAATCTTTATATCAAAATAATGGATCTATAAATAATACGTATCGTAAAATTCGTGATTCGTTCAAAAATTAGTGAAAAAAATTGGCTTAATTGGTTCCGTCGAGAACCAAAAAGTGAAAGCTCTGCCTATGACAAAGTTGCTGTCTATTGGAAGTACAAATTAGTTCTAAACGTCTATAAGTAAATAAGGCTCTGGCTATTATAAATGTCTCACAGTGACAACTCATTTCGGTGGTTTCAGAAAAGCTAGGCAACTGTCAATAAAAGTCTATGTCACTTTGAGAATGCTTGTGGTAGTTTATGATGACAATTCTCCAACTGATAAATCATGTAGTATATGATTTCAATGTTTTGAGAATGGTGAATTCAGCGTCGAAGTCATGCTCTGGGCAAAAAAGGCGAGTTTTTACTTGCGTGCGGCTAATTTAAAGGCAAGAAAAGAAAAGATTTTTATATCTTAACTTCCTATCCGGTGGGACCTAAAGTTTGTGCACTATGAGTTGCTACAACCTGGCGGATCCATTACAGGTAATCGATATAGGCTATAATTGTTTCGTTTGAGTCGGAATACAATCAAAGACATGGCAAAGTTATATTTTTGCACGGCTCGGGAAAGCTCAAGTGGGTCATTCTACCGCCCCGCCGTATTCTCCAGACCTTCCCCTTCTGTAAGCAGGTTATTCGGATAGATTCAGCATGATTTGGCAGGTCACATCGTACATTTAAACATCGATTAATTATACGCAATAGTGACATAAAATAACAATCTAGAACATGCGACTCAACAATGAGAGTTTTTGTTTTTTTAGTTAATAAATTATATTATAATTGGTTTTGCCAATTGCGCAGCTGGAAAATAACATTCGGACCGTAATTGATGAACTTAAAAATCTTTGATATTCGTGTGGAAGACCTTCTTGTAGTGGACATGATTTTTTTTCACATATAATTGTCAAGAGCCAATTTTTTTAAGATAATTTAAAATATGTATATCAATATAGTTGAAAATACAAAATATCTAGCCGCGACCACTGAAAGACCCTGTATTACACAGCTGCACGAGTAAATACAAATATTCTCCCCGTGATTATTCCATTAATTTTTGGACTTCTTTAGATACAACAATATGATTTCTGTGACAATAAACTGTTTTGCATTAATTTAAAACGTAAAGACAAAGTCCAGGTAAAGCAACTTCCATACAGTTAGGATCCATGGGATTGAGTCCAGGTAAAGTACTACCTGGACCTACAGTATTTCTTTGATACTTAAAATTTATTGATACTTAAAATTTAAAAATGAATACATAGTATTTAATACACTCTTCATGAAAAATCCCGATCAAATTTTAGGTCACAAGTGTATTTAACAAAATTACTCAGATTGCTTAGTTTTCTTAGCGTTTACTGTCAAACTTGTAGAACCTTAGCACTTGTTATCTATGTATATAAATAAAAATGAATCGCCGAAATGTATGTACGCTCATAACTTTCGAATGACTAATATGGATAATTCTTTTTTTTTTGTTCGTTATTGTCAGGATCAAGATTATATAACAGAAAATTAAAAAAAAAATCTAACAGAATATCTACTTCGCATAAAATTCTAATTTCCTAATCCTAATTTCAACGTGCTTTCCATCGAACCCACATAAATTTTGGAACAAATACAAAGACAATAAATTGAAATTTGAGCAGAGATACACAATGAGGCATTGATATCTTTAGAGGATTTGTGCGTGACGATGTCCGGCAAGATGTTGCACGAATTAAGAATGCCTGCTCTTAATCGCCCCATGCACGAGGTATTCAGTCGTAAATTTGAACGAGAACGGCAATACCATATACATAAATGCTTTGAGTCAATCCGTACAAAGTAAAGTCCCACTTTTAGATCAGCAACAAAAAAAGCTTATGATACGAAAATGAAATCAGTTAATGTCAGCAAAGGAGGGATTTGTTCCCTTGCTGCACCAGGCGGAACTGGTAAAACATTATTGATTTCAAATTTTAGATACAATTCGGGCACAAAGTAAAATAGCACTGGCTGTAGCATTATCTGGGATCGCTGCTACATTGGTAGATGGTGGACGAATCGCTCATTCGGTGCTCAAACTGCCCTTAAATTTGCAAACAAAAGATGAACTGATATGTAATATAACCAAAACATCAGCAATAGGGAAAGTGCTACAAAATTGTAGATTAATAATTTGCGATGACTCACAAACGAGAATTAGAGGTAGAGGTACTCGATCGAACATTAAGAAATTTGCGTTGGCGCGATGATTCTACTATCTGGAGATTTTCGCCAAACGCTGCCAGTCATTCCCAGATCAATAGCTGCCGATAAAATAAATGCTTGCTTGAAAGCACCATATTTATTGAGATACGTTAAGCCAAGTTAACAACGAATATGATAGTGGCGTTACAAAAACATATCGGC
The DNA here is from genome assembly GCA_958301585.1 of Merodon equestris. Lineage (NCBI taxonomy): Eukaryota > Metazoa > Arthropoda > Insecta > Diptera > Syrphidae > Merodon > Merodon equestris. The sequence continues at coordinate 42,087,088 of OY284414.1, read as the reverse complement.
GGAAGTGTTTTCAAATGCATTATTAGATATTGGCAATAGGAAAACTATTGTTGACATTTCTACTGGCCTTATTTCATGTCCATCAAATTTTTGTTAATTCACAACGTCAAAGGAAGAATTAATATCGAAAGTGTTCCCAAATATGAATTATAAATTAAAAAATTAATTTAATAAATATGTAATTATATAAGCTCTTGGTTGAGCGAACAAGCCATTTTAGAAAAATAAGATGATATAAATATAAAAATTCAGAGTCAAATTGACGGACAAATGCATTCATTTAAGTCGATCTGTTCCATTACCGATCCAAATGAAGTAGTCAATTATCCAATTGAATTCTTAAATTCATTGGATTTGACAGGATTACTGCCACTCAATTGACAGTTCAAGGGGTAAGCGCTGTGATAATTATGTTACGGAATGTTACGCAATCTGAATCAGCCAAAATTGTGCAACGGAACAAGACTATTTCGGCAACCCATTGGCCTATTGTTTTCTCTCTTGAAGGAAAAATCGTTATGGTCGAATTAGTTAATTGTAATTTTATTTAATTATATGGTATTGTAAACGGAAGATTATGTCCCACTTTTTTTTTTATAGGGTTCGCGCAGGTTTAAAGTGTAAACGCCCTTATAGTCTTTGCCACACAACCTGGACAGGGTGCAGATGGTTTGTGTAGAAGATGTTCGATCATTACTCTCTGTGGGTGGTTGTCCTAGATAGGATTCGAGAGAATCGACTGAATTTGTCGCGTTGGTTGTAGTTCGCAGTATTTTTTTTTGTTTCTATGCGATTAAGGTGTTATATTGAAAACGCACACACAGTATGAATTTTGAGTTGACCTTATATATATAGGAATTGTTCTTGGCTATGGATAGACTTAAACTGCAGACCTTCCGCTCAACAGTGGGGGATGATTACCATTGCACCGCTACTGTGGGAAGCCGAGGCGGGCATAAGTAGTAAAACACGTCTTTCAAGAATTTCGAAAATATTCAGATAAATAGATAGATAGATATTTTTATTTCGTACACATTTATTTTACGGAATTTTTGTTATTGCACATTTCACAGAGATTTGATAATTTGATATATTATCTTTCTACTGCAACATTGTTTTTAATTTTATTAAGAGTATGTGGAGGAACAGAAAAAAACCATTCAAAAAAAATTGAAGGAAAACTAAAAAAAAACCTTCAATATAAAAGAAAAAAAAAAAGAAACACAAAATAAAGGATATGCATATACAATATATATAAGAATATGTACGCACGTAAAATAAAGATGAACACATAAATACGTGTGACTAAATAAGCAAACCATGAACAAGTAAATAATAAATAAATAAATAAAGTAATAAAAAAATAAATAAGAAATATAATAATACATATGTACATAGATATATATATATATATATATACGAACAAAATGTATGTTCAACATTTATTGATTGTAAGTACATAATTAATTTACACGCGGACTATCAGCAATATTACATTTCGTTTTAAACGTATTATTAAGTTTAAGGATTCTATTAGAGATCAATTCAACATTCGCTCTTACATAAATATGAGTTGAGTGATGCCAAAATAGATCTAGCATCATTTTTAAGAGCTTATTTTGTGAGACTTGCAATTTGTTTATGTGGCAAGTTGCAGCGTCGCCCCATACTTGGCATCCATAAAGAAGAATCGCTTGGAAGATAACCTTGTGCAATACAATTTTATTGTCAGTGGAAAGTAATGATATTCTGTTAATAAATGGGTATATGATCCTTAAATGTAAGCTTGGTATCTAAATAAATGCCTAGATATTTGACAGAGGGTTTCCAATTTATATAGCTTCCATTCAGTTGAAGTTGAGAGCTGGGAAGAAAGCACGACTTTGTTTTACGAGTGAAAAAATAGCCTGCGTTTTTCCTTCATTGAGTTTTATTTTCCATTTGTGGTAATATTTTATTAATATTTCCATTCCATTTTCGAGATTCCTCTCAATATTGAAAGCGAATTCATGAGATGAAAATATTGCAGTATCATCTGCAAATACGGCTGTATTACAGTGCGGTAACTTTGGTAAATCCGACGTGTAAATGTTATAAAGGATTGGGCCACGGACTGAGCCTTGTGGTACACCCATTTAAAAGTGTATTAAGTCAGAGACACGACTATTAACATGAAAATTGAAACGACGATCGGACAGGAAGCTTTGTACTATTTTACAGAGATGTGGGGGAAAGTTTAAATGTATCATTTTGTATATCAAACCCTCATGCCAAACAGAGTCGAATGCCTTTTCAATGTCTAATAAAACCATTCCAGTAGATTTTCCTTCTGACCGATTTCTTTTGATAGAGTTGCATATCCTTAATTCTTGATGGGATGTACTGTGGTGACGTCTAAAACCAAACTGTTCGTGGGGAAAAATTTAATGAACATCTGTGAATTTTAAGATTTTCTCTTTTAATAACTTTTCGTATACTTTACTAAGATTGCTTAGTAGGCTGATAGGTCTATAACTTTTCGGACTTTCTGGAGGCGTACTAGCTTTTAATATGGGTACCACTTTTGCAAGTTTCCATATGTCAGGAAAGTATTCCATTTATAGACATGCGCTTATGATGAATGCTATGTATTACATATATAGGCAATTGCTTTAAATAAATGTTTCTTAACAAGTCAAGTCCTCCTCCTAGGCCGAAGGTTATTTATATGAATTGTATATCTTTTTCGTTGACAAAAATAGTGGAAGAAGAATTATTTGACCTTTCTTCCAAAAAAGTTTGAATGGTGTTGCTTACAAGAGTGTTAGTGTGCACATCACCTAAATTTTGCGAGACAATAAGATTGATCGAAAAATTTGCGGCAAGTACATTGGCTTTTTCGACATCAGTAGAATATGTGCCCGACGCGGTTTTTAGAAAAGGTAATTGTCTGTTTTTGTTTTTTACTAATTTGACGATGTTCCAGAAGGGTTTTTCGTTTTTATCAAGTATGGTATGTTTTTTGTTCCACTCTATGTTACGGAACTCTAAGATTTGTATTCGCATTTGATTATTCAGGTATGTCGTTTAGTGCCTGAACGAAAATATTCAGGAAAAAAATATGGCGTTACGAAGTTCGCCGGGTCAGCTAGTACATACATATGTATATGAACAAAAATATGAAATATTCAGAAATTAAGCACATGTTGTGCAATTCAATCAGGGTAACTTGTTTGTCAGTAGTCAATCGAAGGCATGGTGACGTTTCTTATTTTTCCTTGATGTGTGTTTAACTAAAATTCACACACTCATACAGGGAGTCATACAAAATCAACCAAGCCGAATTTAAAGTTTCCACAATTTGAATTTTCGGTGAGCAATGGATATAAATACGATTTCCGAGAAATTCAATCAAATTCCGCATATGTATATGCCTTTATATGCATCATAGGACACACTCCACTTAATAAGGAGTGAAGGAAAAGGTGACGCTGCCAGTGGGAAAAGGAAAACTAAGTGTGACTGACCGTCAATAAAACTCTCTGATGTATTACTCCGAAAAAACAAGTTACACTTTTTTATCGAAATATCTCTTCAAAGGAGATTACATATCGCCTTCAATGTCGTTTTTTACTTTGTAAGTGTGTTATCCAATTTCCCCGGGTCTCCGCCAACGTAATACAATTTTGAAGAATTTTGGGAAACAAAATCCCAAAAATGTAGAATTTCTTGGTGATTTTTTCAGCTATTCTCAAATATGAGACATTTAAACTACCTACATACCTAACCAGGTTGCCCACTGCTGCTTCCCCAGGAAACCTGTGGAATTAATTTCTCTAGAACAAGCAGATTTGTTTTAAGAAATGAAATATAATATAATATGTACCTATGTGTTGGAAATAAGAAATGATTCGTGTTTGTATCAGAAAAATTGTTAATAAAAAATATTATGGAAAAACAACCTTTTGGTCACAATACGAATATCATGCCTTCATGCGAAGTAAGCTTCTTCTCGGACAAATCGTGTGTCGTCCATCGAAAGAAGTGACAGTCAGAAGAAGCAATTGACGTGCATCGTCATACAGTTAAATCATTTTGTTGTGTCTTTTAGAGTATTCTGGGCTTTTTCTTTTAGCACACGGTGCAAGCGCATTTACCGCAGTCCGTGGCAATCTACAGTAATGCTTTCATTTGGTTTGAGCAGCTCATAGCTCATAGAAGACCATACCTTCTTGATGTCACTAAGTCCAGAGGCGCTTGGATCCATGGATATTTGGCTTTGTCGTTGATTTTGACGACTAGCCGTGCTTAACCCAATACTTTCGGCGCTTGGAATTGTCCCAATGATTCTAATTTTCATAACCAATGACAGTTGTGAATTCAATGTGGTTTTAATTCATACAGATTTTTTGATAATTTCAGTGGCTTTAAGGAACTTTCCTGCCGTTGACTGCTCACTTTCCAACGATTCGGGCATTTTTCGAAATGTTCGACATAGGTTGTTATTAAGCAGTTCCGCCAATTCTTCATCTTCAAACTTTTGCGGCCGTCTAAGTATTTTTCTTCGAACCCAAGGTCCTTAAAAAACTTAATAATATTTTAATTTGGCCTGGTAATTCCATCAATGTTCACTAATTGGATCATAAACGAAATTCCAAAAAAAAAACTTCTCGGAAAGACTTTTCTAGTCCTTGACAAATAAATAGGAAATATATTAATTCAATAGTACGCGGAGCTTTTGCCTGTGCATGTCATCCTCGTCTGATTTTCTACCTCGAAACATTACTTACCAAAATCCTTCAAAATTCGAAACGTGCAATACACTGGATATCACGGCCAACTCGCTGTCCTTGATAAAAAAAAACTAAAATCATGAGTACTCGCAAGAAAGACTCAAGTGCTAATTACTTTAGTCCACTACAGTGTCTACCAGATAGCGATAATGATGATATTTGCGATGAAATCGCATTTGAAGTATTGAAAATAGTGTATCATTTAGACTCCCTGATTTGTGCAGCGCCTTCCAAGCAGAAATTCTAGCAATGGAGAAGGCAGCCAAACGCCCACAAGTAACCGATATCCAACCATCGGTTATCATTATCTTCGTAGACAGCCAGGCTGCACTGAAGTCAATAGGATCCTGTACAACGAGATCAAAGGCTATCATGAAATGTTTCTATTCACTGACGTCCTTGAGACACCACAAAGTCAAACTCTGCTGGGTCCCGGGTCACACCTCAATCCCAGGGAACGAAAGGGCGGACAAATTGGCCAGGCAAGGGTCTGAAATGGACCTCAACGAATCGGACACGTCATTGCAACCACCGATCAGCGCATTATACCGGATCATAAATGACACAATCATAAAAGAAGCCAACTCTTCCTGGCTTACAAAAAATGACAGCCACACGACAAGATCATCGTGTCCAGAGTTCAATATCGGAAAAACAAAGAAGCTTTTGGCGCTGGACCGAAACTCGATCCGTATCCTCGTCGGAGTGACCACAGGACACTGTCCCATTGGAGCAATGCTACGGAAATGGAACTCGGAATCTAGCGATCTCTGCCGGAATTGCGGCGATGAGGAAGAAACTGAGACGATCCAACATCTGCTTTGCCACTGCCCAGCTCTCCAGATTTTTTTTTTCGTTTTTCGTCATATACATATTTATGAAATTGTCCAAAGTTTCCCAGATTGTCGTCGTTTCGTTGTCCAAGTGAATAGTGCCGTCTCTGAACAAATTCATTTCAATTCTGGTGTCCCACAAGGTTCAGTCCTGGCCTCTATCCTGTACAATATTTACTTATCGGATTTCCCAAGTTTACCCGACTGTCATACCGCAATATTTGCTGATGACACCATAGATGTTCATAGAAAAGCGAATGTTGAATTGATATCTGACAAAATGCAAAAACTGAAAATAAACTGAAATTCAAAACTTAAGTAATACTCGTACATAATCTCTGTTAATTGTACTGCATTAAATTATCTATTTGTTATACTGATTATATTTTTTTATTTGCTAATTTATTTATTTTATCGCTTATTTACTTATTTATTTATATGTTTATTTATTTATTTATATTTATATATTATATGTATATATATATATATTTTTTTTTATATAATATATATATATATATATATCTTTTACTTCTATACCTGATTCCTTTCCTGCTATTACTATAGGTAGACTATCTACGTTTTTTTTTAAATGAAAAACCAATTTTCCTTAGCTTAAATTAATCATAATAATGTTAATTGTAAGTTATTTATATAGTAGTCGAAAGGCATAGGTTAAAATTATACAGTTTGTTTTAGAGTGTCCGCCTAGGGCCAGTAAGATTCCTAAATTTGTAAGGATAGTTAAACTTGTTTTAAGCATTTTTGTCTAGGATAAGAGAGATCTAAGAAACTATAAATAAAAATGAATTTACAAAAACTCTCTACGTTTCTTTTAAGAGCTTTCTCATTGTCTCTCAGCAGGTCCAGATGATCAACGTAATCTAGAATAGATGTCATATTTTTCTGCAGGGACTTTATTACGAATGCCAGCACTACATCAAAAAGAAATAGTGACAAAGCATCTCCTTTTAACCCTTCACGTATCTCTAGTGTTTCAGATAAGGCGTTTCCTACTTTTTATTTACCCTTTGTTTCAATTTAGGCTTACTTGTGCCAGTTTCACCAACTTTTTTGGGATTGCCAGCCTTGGATATGATATATTTTGAATCGGTATAGAGAGTTACATACAATATATGCCCTTTTAAGCCTACGAACAGTTGATGTCCCGTTTCTTGGAATTCTCTTTTTTTTTCTAAAAGCTGCCTTGTACTGAGAATCTGGTCACTCGCCTAACGGTTCCTCATGAAGACACATTAGTAGTCCCCGATTATTTCCTTAGCGTATAATGTCAGTCTCTTTAAGAGAATATTTAACAGTATATTGTAATAACTTGATGGCAACAATATTTTTCAGTTATTGTTGCATTCTGTTCGGTCACCCTTTATAAATACGGGAACGATGACTGAGTTTATCCGTTCCTTGGGGATATAGTATTGCTCCATATAGTTGTGATAGGCCCATATGTATTATCTGTTGATTTCTTTCCTGCATATTTTATTAATTCTGTTGGTATCAGGTCTATTCCTACGGTATTGTTATAGTTAAGCCAATGGATTACTTCTTTTACTTCCTCAATGGTTGGCAGTTCTACCCGAATCTCTGCTGTGTGGATAGCACTGTTTTACATTCTTTGCTCTGCATGTGCATTAACTTCCATTGCGCTATAACTCTATCGTTGTCTTAACCGACCTCCCTATTATCATTGCGTAAAAATCCTGATCTGTCCTGGTATCCTTTTCATAGAGCGTTTAACCCTGCATTCAGAGTTCTCTGGCTTTTAGCCGCACATTTTTCCCAAATGTTATTAAACTTTTTTCTTTGCATTGTCGTTTTTTATCCCGATGGTGTCCTTTACACCACTTTTTATTGTTGGCCATTCTGCTTCTAGTAAAGCAAATTTCGTGCTGATATTCGAGAGTCTTTTATTTTTCAGAGTTAATTTTTTTCATACATTCCTGTCTTCCGCTTCGTGTTTTTATATTGGTAATGATTAAGATGTGATCTGAATCGCAAGCCGTTCCTCTGTATGTTTTAATACCTAAGACATTAGTATATTGTCTAAGAAATCATCTGTTGCGTGTTATTGAATCCGGTGATATCCAGGTAGCCTATTATCTTATCTTTGAATGATGTAGTTTTCATAATCATATTTTTTGAGCTGGCGAAACTTATTGTCCTAACACCATTATCGTTTGATGAGACATGTAGACTTCTCTTCATCATTCTTGACAGTGCTCCGCTTATTAGCGTATATATGATCGTTGAAGGACGACCGTTTTTTTTACACCGAAGTTTTTTACAAGGGCAGAACTCAGCCATATTTTAATGTCAAAATAACAATGCCATTTTCTATTGCAATGCTGTAATTTGAAGGGTGGTTGTCTAGTACCAAAGGTATTGGGTTATCTTTGGACAAACTTTTTACTTACTTTTTTCAAACGCTTTAAAACATTAACAAAGAGTTCTAAAATTATCTAAACAGTCTTAGCATCATACCAGTAAGCTTAGAGAGCCTGGATAGCTGCAAATCGCAAATCTGTCATTGAATCGTTATCGCAGATGTATTATATTTAGATAGGTGGAAAATGATTTCAAATCACATTTATAATACCTACAATAGTTACCAATGCTCTACACTTTTTTGGGCAAACACCTACACGAGCATGACAATAATTATTATACATATATTTTAAGTCTACCAGCTTATATACATTTGATATACCCTTGAGGTATCCAGAACAGTCGCTTTTCTTGATTCATCTTGATTACAAATACCAGAAAATTAGGTTTTCTTAAACCTTTTAAAATTTTTTTTTTTTAAAGTTCATATTGTCAATTTCTCAGATGCTTTCTTAGATACATACAAATTGTTTAAGTGTAGTTTATTACTTTTTTATGCATATTCATAGGTCGATTTTCGAACGGAAGTGTATGTTAAGCCAACATGAAAAAAACATTTTTTAAAATAAGCGAAAAGCTCTTTTTTTTTCAACTTGACAAAAAATTGTTTTGAAGTATGTTTTGATTGAAATGTGCATACATATTTGTCACTTTCTTAATTAGATGATTGCTTTAATGGTCTAATCTGTAATGTTTTAGGTCGTACAATCCGGCCTCAGATGAAATAATTTCTTTTTACTTCAGGACGTCAATTGCTGTTTTTTTTTCAGAGATTCCTCAATAACATTGACCCTAATTGTTTTGTTGCCGAATCCTTGCCTGATTCAAAATGCACCACCGTGAAAACGCATCTGACGACGCGTTCACCACGCTCTTTAAACATAACCAATTCCCGTAAAGATGTAATAACTTCCAAGATGGTTAAAGTTTGGCGACAAACTTGCCCAGAATGTATTTAATCTTCACTTAATGCTAATAATGACGTTGAGCAAAACCATGGTGAGCGAATTCTATCCAAATTCTTTGCTTCGCGAACAAAATAGGATTTTCTGATCCTAATGAAAACTACAGAATACAGTTAATTCAAGTTCCAGCGAAATAAATTCTGACTGGCGAATTAATTGGAACTTTAGAAGATTCTGAAGATACGAACCCTGACAATGCTGGTGAAAAACAATGTAAGTAAAAATAGTCGCTAATATTATATAATACATTAAAAAGTATTAAATATATCTCTGTCTCAGAAAAAAAAGTTATCGCAACTAGAACTTGCATAAAAAGAATTGTTCTTGGAGCTCTGCTCAAGCCCGGAAATTGCCGATTTATACCGAAACCTGGGGCTCAAAATACTAGTAGGTACCCTTTTGCCAATTTTCCTGTTGGAACAAAACTGCTGTCGAGCCGTAGCGTTTCCGTAAGAAACGCTTTGAAAGCGTAAGAACGGCGTGCGTCAGACCACTGCATCATAATCGGTGAATCAGGACACATAATTTAACAACACCCGTGATCACTTCCAAAGGTGATATTAGATCTTCAATATTCAACATTGACTCCTAACTTCGCATATATCGTATATATATCGCATCTGTTTACTTCCCAAATCCTACTAATATTATAAACGCGAAAGTTTGTAAGTATGGATGGATGTTTGTTACTCTTTCACGTAAAAACTACTCAATGGATTTTAATGAAACTTAACAATAATATAGCTTATACATCAGAATAACACATAGGCTACAATTTATAAAGATATTGTGTGAATTGTCAAAAATATCAAGTAAGTAGAAAAAATCTACCATCTGCGAACTATTCTGGCGTGAGCTGCCAAAACCTCTAGAGTTACACAAGTGTAATGTATGATGGAAATGTTTATCTTAAATAGTCCTACAATAACGCCCGCCACAGTATACATATATCTATGTCTTATGTTTAGACCCGAACGCGGGCAGACGCGTGAGGGCAGACGTCATTGACGGTTGTGTCCGTTTTGCGAATTTTCAAGGCACTAGCGATTTGTTAAAAACGCATTGTACTTAAAGTAATATAGGCCCAAGGTTAGTTATTGGCAGGTTTTTTTTTTTTGGTTAGGAGTTACACGTACAAAAAGATACTTAATTTTTATTTTAATTATATAGATAGGTTACTTACCTGTTAATTATATCGAATTACTTCGTTTTTATTTAAATTATAGGTTGTAGGTCCTTTTTTGGTTGTTTGGTTCATTTATAATAATGTGAATAACATAACAGCAATAATAATGTAAAATTTATAATAAAAGAATATTAATAGAGTCACGGAAGCGTGATTTTGTTTTCTAATTAGAACATTTTTCTAATAGAAAATTAGAATTGTTTTTTGCCTATTAATTACTATTTAGCTATAATTTTAATCAAATAGGCAAGTATTGCATTTTTGAAGTATAAACATAATAATAACTACCGTAACTACCGTACGACACCAGAGCAGTCCCAAGATAGGCGTCGACAGCATGCTGAGTATCTAACATCTCAACGGGCTGCGGAGGCACCCGAACAGTCCCAGAGTCGACGTCGACAGCATGCTGAGTATCTAGCATCTCAACGGGCTGCGGAGACACCCGAACAGTCTCAAGCTCGACGTCAACAGAACGCTGAATGTCTGGCATCTCAACGGGCTTCTGAGACACCCGAACAGTCTCAAGCTCGGCGTCTTCAGCAGGCGACTTACATGGCGTCCCAAAGAGCTACAGAAACCGTTGAAGCTGCTGAAGCTCGCAGACGCGCTGTTGCTGAAAGGGCACAACAGCGACTACTAATATTTACAAGAAACGCGTGGGGGGTATTCGATAAAGCTGCATTTGAGTACGACGAGACTCTTGATTACGAAAGTCACAAGCTTATAAAAATAGAAGCGATGAATAAAGAATGCAGATTTTGCAGTGCTCTTAAATGGAAAGAGGAAGCTGCAGGCATGTGTTGTTCGGGAGGAAAAGTAGCTCTTCCTTCAATAGACGAGATTGTTGAACCTCTTAAAGAACTTTTTTTCAAATGAAACAGATGAGTCTCGCCGTTTTCTAAAAAACATAAGGAAATACAATACATGCTTCCATATGACATCTTTTGGAGCTGATAACATTTTGTCGATGCCAGGATTTTGCCCGAGTTTTACAATCCAAGGGCAAATATACCACACAATTGGCTCTTTGCTTCCTGCTACTAATACGCAACCAAAATGTTTGCAAGTTTATTTCATGGGTGATGAGGAAACACAAGTTGATAGGCGTTCTGAGTACGTACCAGGTGTGGAAAGAAACACAGTTCAAAAAATACAAAAAGTTCTGCATGATCACAACGTTTTAGTGCATGAATTTAAAATGGCTAAAGATAGAGTGACTAGCGATAATTACAAGGTTGTGATACACCCAGATCGTGTACCACGTGGTGAACAGGAAAGACGATTCAATGCCCCGACCACAAACGAAATAGCTGCCGTAGTAGTTAGTAGTGAAGAAACTGCGTCTCGGGACATTGTTATTCAGGCGCACGATGGCCGGCTCACTAGAGTTCCGGACACTCATAGATTTTATGATGCTCTCGAGTACCCGATAATTTTTTGGAAAGGACAAGAGGGGTACAGTTTTGATATTCCTCAGACAAACCCAGTTACAAAACAACCCATACCAAACAAAAAAGTGTCGTGCAAAGACTTTTATGCGTATCATATGATGGTACGTCGCAACAATTTTAATTTATTGCTTCGATGTAGACTTCTCCTTCTTCAGTTTTTGGTGGACATGTATGTCAAAGTGTAGAGTGAGCGCTTAAGGTTTATTGCCTTAAACCAAACAAAACTGCGAGCAGAAAACTATATACATACATTTACAAGACGCGATCAGGAATCATGCGGATTTAGATCTAAACAATTTGGGTCAAATGGTCGTCATTTGTAAATAGCCCGAGATATCTTCATGAGTACACGCAGGATGCGTTCACATACACATACGTGCGTAACTACGGGAGGCCTGATCTGTTTATTACAATGACATGTAATCCCGCTTGGCCAGAAATTACTAAAGAGCTCATTCCAGGTCCACAGCCAGATTATTTAAAATAAAAGTTCAAAAATTGGTTGCTCTGCTTACAAAAGGTAAAATATTTGGAGACATGAAGTGCTTCATGTACTCGATCGAGTGGCAAAAAAGAGGTCTGCCTCACGTGCACTTACTTCTGTGGTTGACGGAAAAATTACGCCCTAACCAAATTGGCGAAGTCATAAGTGCGGAGATACCAAACCCAGAAAGTGATCGAAAACTCTACGATACTGTAACCAAAAATATGATTCACGGTCCCTGTGGTGCACTAAATCCGTCATCACCATGCATGAAGGAAGGAAAATGCACCAAAAAGTATCCAAGGGCGCTTTTAAAAGATACTCAAACTAACGACAAAGGCTATCCTCTGAACAGGCGTAGAGCACCAGGAGATGGCGGCCGTACGATAACTCTAAAAACCCGAGTTGGAACACAGGAGGTATTGGTTGTTAATAGCTGGATTGTCCCATATTCTCCTCTTCTCTCTAAAATTTTTAATTGTCATATAAATGTAGAGTTCTGCAATACGGTACAGGCGATAAAATATATTTGTAAATATATAATCAAAGGCAGTGACCAGGCTATTTTTAACATTCGACAGCAAGGGAATGTTAATATTGACCCGAGAGATGAGGTGCAAACGTTTCGAGTCGGTAGATATATTAGCAGTAACGAAGCAGCGTGGCGGATCTTGGGTCTGCCTCTGCATGAGAGACACCCAACAGGCACTCACCTTGCGGTTCATCTGCCCAATGGTCAGCGGATTTACTTCACTGAAAACAATTTTAGAGAGAGAATGGCCGCACCACCTAAGACGACACTAACTGCATTTTTCCTGCTTTACCGCATTTGCAAAAACATTACTTTATGTTGACGTACCCCGCTACTATACATGGAACGTGTCGTCGAAAGAATGGAAACGTCGTTTACAAGGAACACCTGTCGACGGCTGGCCAGGTGTGAAGGCAGGAGATGTTCTTGGGCGCATTTACACAGTGCATGTTAGTAACTTCGAATGTTACTGCTTGCGAATGCTGCTGAATGTAGTACAGGGCCCCACTATCTTCTTGGATCTAAAAACAGTTGACGGCCAAGAACTTGAAACTTTTCGACAAGCGTGTGAGAAGTTGGGGTTGTTGGAAGATGACAACCACTGGGATGCCACAATGGAAGAGGCCGTGCTGTGTCGCTCTCCTTCGCAAATAAGAGAACTATTTGCAATATTGATATGCACTTGCGGTTTATCCAATCCTCTTCAACTATGGGATAAGTATAAAGCTGCATTATCGGAGGATATCTTGCATAGATTTGAAAGGATGGATCAAGTCAACAATGATCTATGTTTGAATGAAGCATTGAGACATATAGATGACAAAATAATAACGATTTCCGGCAAGAAATTGTCCGACTTCGGTATGCCTACACCGCAGCGTCGAGGAGAGTTGTCGACCGATTTGATCAAAGAGCTAAGCTACGATACCGCTTTATTAGACGCTCAGGACAGCGAAACTGAACCACGCCTGCTACCCGAGCAAAAAGATATTTATAACAAAATATTACAACGAGTTGAGCTTGGCGAAGGCGGTCTTTTTTTTCTTGACGCCCCGGGCGGTACAGGTAAAACATTTTTGCTTAATTTGCTTCTAGCAAAAATTCGTAAGGACCGTAATGTTGCATTAGCGGTGGCTTCCTCTGGGATCGCTGCAACATTGCTGAGCGGTGGACGGACGACACATTCGGTTTTTAAATTACCTCTTAATCTGGCAAGCGAAGAAACCCCAACGTGCAACATCAGTAAGCTGATCGTGTGGGACGAGTGCACTATGTCACACAAACGCGCCATTGAAGCGCTTGATCGCTGTCTACAAGACATTCAAAGCAATCGAAAGTTGATGGGTGGTGTGGTAGTGTTATTGGCAGGGAATTTTAGACAGACTTTACCTGTTATCGAGAGGCACTGCAGCAGATGAAATTAACGCATGTCTAAAAGCCTCATATCTGTGGTCTAAAGTTGAAAAGCTTTATCTTACCACTAACATGCGAGTCCAGTTATTCAGCGATGTCGAATCAGGAGCATATGCTCAAAAACTGCTAGAAATTGGTGAAGGCCACCTAGACACCGACCAAGAAGGTATGGTTCTTTTCACACAGCGATTTTGTCATGCTGTGGAGACAGAAGACGAACTTATCGAACAAGTTTTTCCGAATCTGCAATATATTCTTGACGAAAATTGGTTGTGTGAAAGAACCATACTGGCACCAAAAAATGAGACTGTTGCGAAAATAAATAAAAAAATCTTGGCCGAAATAAACAGCGAAACATCAGTGTATAATTCCATTGACACAGTTATGTCATCCGATGACACTACAAGTTATCCCGTAGAGTTCCTAAACTCTTTAGAGTTGTCCGGGGTGCCATCACACAAATTGGAATTAAAGGTAGGTGTACTCGGCAAGATTAGGCAACGGTACTCGGTTGCGAGTTACCGAACTAGGAAGGCACATTGTGAAGGCCACAATTTTAACTGGAGAAGCCAAGGGAGACAATGTTCTTATACCGCGCATCCCAATCATACCCAACAACTTGCCATTCAATTTTAAACGCCTGCAGTTCCCATTAAAAGTCGCATTTTCAATGACGATCAACAGATCGCAGGGTCAAACTTTGAAGGTAGCAGGCATACATTTGGGCACGCCATGTTTTCCTCATGGTCATCTCTATGTGGCTTGCTCACGTGTTTCCAAAGCGAAAAATGTGCATGTTTATGCTGAAGGAAAAAAATCGTTAAATATAGTTTATAGGAGCATACTGCAGTAGCTACCTATAGGCCTATGATCAGGGCTCTGCAGTGCTTAGTTACCGTATTTCTTATGTTGACAATATTGTTACGTTATTATAGTGCGACTGTAACATCTCAATATTGTCAGGCTGTTATATTTTCCAAATGCGACCCAAAAATTATTTATGTGATAATTTTAATCTCATAAGGTTAGTTCTTTTCTACGCCACGCTAATATAAGCTACTCGAAATACTAATCCTGCGCAGACGAAGTCGCGGGCCCGGCTAGTATCAAAATAAAACTGAAAAGGCTGTATCAATTTCCGCTAACGTTATCCCTATTTCGTCAAAAATAACAAGTCATGGTTCGATGGTTATGTCGTAATGGGTATATTACACCTTCCATCTTAGCCTTTCTAACTTTGTGTTTTTATTTTTTAAATCAAAGACGTAAATCTAAAGCAGCTGCATGAAAGCGATTTCTTCTTCCGGTATAGATGACCAAAAAAACAACATCACCAGATGTGAAAGCAAATAGCGGTTGCATCTTTCCCATCATATTTAGACCTTTCATCCCTAAAGATGTAGTATATGAATTTGCCCTAAAATTTTAGAAAAAAATCAAACATCACTCGTCTGTAACAAGTCAAAAGACATAAAAGAAAAGTTTGAAAAAATCAACTTACCCAAAGCAAGTTCCATTAGTAATATATAAAGCGAAATGATTTGAAAGACTCCAGTCTGTCATGCCCAGTGAAACGCCTCCTCTATCTTAATGCCACAAACTGTCCCCTTAATGAAATGTTTCTGTACACAAATGACTTTTACAAAAATCACTTCGCTTTTTTTGTTTGGTTAATATCAACTTGTTTTCGTTTCCTTGTTTCTTTTACGTGGTCAAGCAATACTGCGCAAAAGTTCATTCCAAGCGAAAACAATATCCACAAAAAGGAAAAAACACAAGAACAGAAAAGAAACCGGGAACCTTTCCAATTCGAATTCCATTAAGAAAATGAAGCGGAACAGTCCCACTGTTATTTAAAGGAGCGAGCACGTGATTTATTGGATTTAATGAACTTTTGGTACTGAGTAAAGTTAACCCAAGCTGTTGCCATAAAATGGCTCATGATTTTAGCGTCGCTCCAATCTCGGCAACCTCAAACTCATTACAATTGGTGTTGGCGTTGACCTTGTTTTTGTTGGAAGATATTTACAGCTGGTATTAGATTTGGGTGTCCGTTCCCATTTTTAAAAGACTTAATATATTCCAGGGAAGTACCTAAGCATTGCTATTTGAAATGCCATTGCTGCTTGATTTATGCTCTTGCTCGCCTTCAATGGCAGTGAATTAGAATTATTTCTTAAGCTCATTTCCTTTTTTCACGCTTCGCCTGTTTTTGTTGTTATTTATTCTCAAGGGTGAGCGTGAAACACTTCTCGCCGGGGTGAACGCACCAGATGCCCTTTTCCTGTTCCTTCTATTTTCTGAAGGTTTATATAGTACTGTGCTTGATACATGTGTAAGCTAGATTTGCTATAGTAATCGTGCTAAAAGGCGGATATATAGCTCCATGTGTAAAATGTAAGGAATTTGAAATATGCCCAGAAGAACTAGGTATGACGTTTATTCGAAGCACCATAAACGGCGTGTGCGTTTTTTAGTAAATTTAGCAGTTTTTGTGGATTCTTGACAATTTGCTTTTTAATTAAATGTACTTGCCTTTAGCTCTTGAACTTTCTACGGGGTTCTCATTTAAATATCAATTGCTTGTGTCCTGTGTTGAGCATAAGTGCGATTTAGCTACTCAAACCACCTCAAAAATATAATTGCAAATGATGAACTGATGAAGAAGTGCGCAATATCATATATTATAATTCATTTAGTTATATATTTTATATATATATATATTTATATTTATATATATATATATATATGTTTATTTTATATATATTTATATACATTTATTTTATATATGTCGCATCATTGTGATAGTGTGTGTTGTTTTGCTCACTTTTCATCTTCGTTTTGTGTCCTCTAATTCGTTATCCGTTTCCTTTGAAGTGCTGATGAAATGTAATATTATTCGTCCTAGTTGCTCTCCCCATGCTAGTCCTATGTTGCTTGTCAAAAAGAAGAACGGCTCAGACCGCCTCTGTGTAGATTATATGTAGAGAGTTGAACTCGAATACGATTTCGGACAAATACCCGTTGCCGCTCATCAGTGACCAAATTTCCAGACCTCGTGGGGCAAACTATTTTACGTTTCTAGACATGGCAAGTGGTTTCCACCAAAATCCAATTATGGCTGACTCTGTCGAATACACCGCGTTCGTGACTCCGGATGGTCAGTATGAGTTTCTGACAATGCCATTCGGACTTAAAAATGCGCCATCTGTTTTTCAGCGCGCAGTTATGAATGCACTGGGAGATCTTGCCTACTCCTACGGAATCGTCTATATGGATGATATTATGGTGGTATCACCAACAAAGGAGTTGGCTTAGAAAGACTAAAAACTGTTTTGGAAGTTCTCACGAAAACTGGATTCTCCTTCAATATTGGTAAATGTAGTTTTCTGAGAACAGCTGTACAGTATCTAGGATATGAGCGGTACGAGCGGGAGAGATTCGACCAAACTCACGCAATGTACTTGCGTTGAGCTCCCTGCCTTCACCTCAAACTGTTACCGGTGTAAGACAATTCGTTGGTCTAGCGTCTTATTTTCGAAAATTTGTGCCTAACTTTTCTCAGATAATGAAATCGCTATATTCTCTTTCTTCAAGAAAGGGTAGTATTACATGGAATGCTGAATTGGAAGAAATAAGAAAAAAAAATTGGCTATTCTTACGAACGAGGCAGTTTTAGTCATATTCGATCCACAATATCCTATTGAGTTGCATACAGATGCAAATTCCCTTGGGTATGGCGCTATGCTCTTACACCGAATCCATAACACACCTCACGTAGTGGAATATTTAAGCAAAACAACAACTTCTGCGGAGTCCAGGTATAATTCCTACGAGTAGGAAACTTTAGCAGTTGTCGGAGCCGTAAGACACTTTCGTCACTATTTGCTTGGTCGCGAATTTGTGTTATATACCGACTGCAATTCGTTGAAGTTTTCGGGGACAAAAATGGACTTAACCCCTCGGGTTCATCGCTGGTAGGCCTACTTACAATCGTTCAATTTTGACATCTAACACAGCGAGGGAAAACGTATGGCTCATGTCGACTTCCTGTCCAGGAATCCACTGCCCTCAGAATCTCATTTGGCATTGGCCAAAATTCCCGAAAGGCGAATAAATTTAGCTGAAATTTCAAGCTATTGGCTTCTCGCCGACCAGCGATTAGATCCTGATATAATTGAATTGTCACTAAATTAAACTCTAATGAGTTTCCTGAAAATCTGGCCAAAACATAATTTACGGAAAGGCGTGTTACATCGTATAGTTCAAAGAGGTGGCAGAACACGTTGTCTGCCGGTTGTGCCACGAGCATTCAAATGGTCAGTAATAAATCAAGTGCACGAATCGATTATGCACTTAGGATGGCAAAAGACACTCGATAAAGTTTATCAGTATTATTGGTTTGATAAAATGAACAAATACGTCCGCAAAAGTGATTTGAAAGAGTATGTCATCGTTCAGACTGATGCTTTCACAAAATTCGTTTACTTGCATCATACCTAACGCTCCCATCTATCCTGTATTTCACAGGATTATCCTTTTTTTTCATGCCAATATATCACTTATGTATTTTCCTACGAAAACCCTGTAATTTAATGCAGGCATAATTTCAACTCACAATTCTCTATTCAAGATTCACAGAGTTTAAAATTATTTTATCTTCATCTCCTTAACTTCACCATTACACCTTAAACCTCACTACCAAAGGTCTTTCTTACCAAGATTCAAAAGCTTTAATTGTTTTACACCTCAAAACACATTTGCTTACAGTGTTCTAATTATAATTTAATTTTGTCTCCGCGAGCGACTGTGCTTTCCACACATACATAAGTACTTTTGCGTATTTATCAGTCTGAAAATTTATATGAATGTTTCGTTGTGTATGTCTTGTCTGTGTTATTCTCTTTTAATCGAGAAAAATTCAAATGCAAGGTTATTCATAGATACATAAGTGGACCGTGTTTCAAGTAAACTGTCTATATTTCAAGTGAATTTAATTTGTAAAAATCAAGTTTCGGAAGATTGAACCTCTTCTGATTAATAAATTAATTATGAAAATAAAAATAAGATATGAAAAAAAATATAATATTAATATCCTGTAATAATCCTGTATTTCCTTTTTTAATACTGATAAATGGCATATTTTCCAATTTATCCTGTATTTCAGCGAAACAAATATGGGAACGTTAATCATACCCTAAAATTAGATGCTAAGAATTGTATTAAGGCTAGGAAATCTTCCATTTCATTATTTGGTGTACCGAATCGCATCATAGCTGACCAGGGCAGATGCTTTGCCAGCTCAAGGTTTTCTGAATTCTGCTCTTCGCAAAAAATAAAGTTTCACTTAATTGCAACAGGAGCGAGCCGTGCAAACGGTCAAACTGAAGTGTAATGAGCACGCTTAAAAATTTACTGACTGCAGTAGAATCGAGTCAGCGATCATGGCAAGATGCTCTCGGTGAGGTTCAGCTTGCATTGAATACCATAAGTCGTACCATAAAGTCGTGCAACTGAAGCTAGTCCACTGGAGATGTTGATCGGAAAGGAGGCTCGAACCCTAGGATTGGTTCCATCATACGAAACTGAATTGAAGTAGATTTGACGAGTATCAGGGCTCACGCTACCGATAGCATGGAATCTTTGGCCTTTTACGATAAATCTAGGTTTGATAAGAGCAGAGCCACTGTTCGTAGACACAATCTAGGTGACTATGTTTTACTAAAAAGTGAGGAGAGGCACCAAACTAAGTTAGACCCGAAGTTTAGGGGGCCATGGTAGAAGTATTGGAAGGTGACAGGTACATGTTAAAGTCCTTAAAAAACAATCGATTGTATCGATTGTAATCGATAAGTATTGCCATGAAGATGTTCGGAAAATACCAGATAGTCGGATACCTATTGAATTTCATATTGAAAATGGAGAGTTTAACCGCCAATAAGTCCAGTCGGGACCAAAAGTAATCCGGCCAAGTGAGACGACATCCCTCAGATGTGACGATGTGTTTGTTATCCGTCTGAGCGAGACGACGAGTTATCCGTCCAAAAGAGACGATGAATTTGATTTGGTACGGCGAAGATAGCGTTGTGGCGGAAAAACCGATGTATTGTATAAAAAAACAAACAAGATAATGATAATGAAAGAGTAACTGTGTTGAGTTAAGTTATTGATATCCTGGCAGTAATTTAAGAAAATCTGAATGAAATTATAATAATGAATTGAATTTTGTTTTCTTTTGTTGTGTTATTCCTTCTTCTTACTATGCGCGGGTAAGTTTGAGCGCATGCAAATGATTTTACTCAAAGAATCTTGAGTAAATGAGACGAGGCGTCCTCTGCCGCTTAGTGTGAGCGGGTTAACAATATGGACACTTTCCGAGTGCGAATTTGGAATGGCAAAGATCAGGGCTCAGAAGCTTAGTTATAAGAATAACCTCAAGATGGATAGAACGGAGTCAACTCCTAACCCGACATACATATATGTATGTATACATATGTAGGTATTTGTATATATGTATTTATTTTATAAGTTAAACGCGACAATGCACATCTTCAAACACCAAATTCCACAACCTACACAGCCAACCGATCATCTTGCATCCTCCACACGACATCCGGTCATTCCGTGTCTACATGCACCTACATCATCCAGAAGCAGTATGATCATCTTACACCTTCCCATCACCATCAGTCAACATGCACCTACATACATCATCCAGAAGCAGTATGATCATCTTACACCTTCCCATCACCATCAGTCAACATGCACTAAGCTGCCATATGACACCTGCCCATCCACCGCATTCCAACACGTACACGAAGATGCACATTAGGAATAAGTTAGGCGATTAGTAAATGTTCTGTTAGCCACTAAGTCACTTGTGTTTCTGATTTGAAAAGAGGAGGTTCAGCTCCCAAATTAATAAAATTATTTTTTTAAGGAAAACCTAAAGAAAGGTTTTTAACTTATATATATTTTATATATGACAAATATAGCTGACCCTAAGATTTAATAATAACAAGAATTTCCGTACTGACACACAGATTGTTTGCATGGCTAGATTGTTTGCATGAGCTGATATATGGAAAGAGAAATCGGTGCAGTATTGCTTTAAATATAATTGTCTTATCTGAATGTACTCCTAGGAATTAATGATTGAAAACCAATTTGCCGAATTACTAGCGAGTTTTCTGGAATAGCTATTGCTATGGATTTGCACTGTAGTAACAAAGGTATTTACTTTATTACAAAAGATTGTGTTAGCTATTTTCTCTTAGAATTATAGAAACATTTTATCAGATGTGATTTTTATTATGATGTGATCTATCATAATTAATAGAATGAGCAATTCCTCAAATCTAACAGCATTACATCTTCAAGTCATGACAAAAGCATTGTGTCTTCGACCCTTAAACTTCCACTCAGACTTCAAAAATGTTCAAATTTCTCGATTAAAATCCTGCAATAAATTTAATTTTTAATGGGAAGAGATCACGGCGATCGTAAGTTCTCTATGCTTACGAATTCCCCAATTAGTGGCAAACCCAAATCGATGACATTCGGAATCTGAAATTTTCGAGAACGTCACACAATGTACGTTTATTATAAGCAGTCAGCATTGATTTGATTAGAAAGAAGCGACATTAAAAGCTGTCTTTCAGGAATTGTAAAAGAATAAAAATAGAGCCTAGAAATAGGCTATCCTTTCAGAGCCATACTTCATCGCTTTTTCCTTCGAAATGATATCGATCATTGACGATCAGAGAACCCTTAACAGGTTTAATGCCGTTGCCAGTGAAGGGGCCAACACCCTGTTCAATTCGAGATAATATCTTCCGATGATCTTTCAGTCACCGAAGATCAAGGACATTCATTCGGAATTGCTAGAGTGTACAGGGAATCTGCTCCTTCAATATCAACTGTTAAATCTCTCAAAACTAGAGGAAACCAATAATCGTTTCCTATTATCACTCAACGAGCTACGGAAGGAAAATGCAGAGCTAAAGGCAACGGTTGCTTCACTGGAGAATCGACTCAACTGGCAACAACAACATCAACTCAGCAACTGCATAGAAATTGTTGGTGTTCCTGACGCCAACAACAAAAATGCAATTGAGAAGGCCAAGTTAACCTTCAAAAATGCATTGTCCATTGATGTGCCCGACACCAAAGAGATGCTACGTGAAGAATACACGCAACAAAGAAGGAAACAACACCCACTCCAAACCGATCATCTGTGTTAGGTTCACTGACCCCCTAACCAAGCAGCGGATAATGTGCGAGAAGAAAATGAAGAGAAAAAACATGAACTGCAATGTTATCAGCGAAAGTGGTCAAAGCACCAGCAGTGGCAGCAGCAAGGGGACCATCTACATCAACGATGCAATGACCAATGACGTAAGGAAGCGAAAAAATTATAAATACATACATATGTGTGGTTCAAAAATAACCAAATTCTTTTGAGAAAGGTTGAGGGTGGAGGAGTAATCTCAATAAGATCATTCAATGATCTTGCACTTATTATTATAACGTCATTTGTTTATACAAATAGTTTAATGAATTTTAATATTGATCTAAATGATAACTCTTCTATTCTCAATCTTACGCTACCTAATTGTGATAATGTATTTACCAATAGCAATTACTGCAACAACTAACTTTTTGTGGTTCACCAGAACGTGAGGAGTCTGAGAGAAAACTTTTCATCTCTTGTTTCCCATCTTGATTCCTTTTTATGCATTCCAGATATCGTTTTTGTTTCCGAAATTTGGATTTATGGCTTCGAAATAACCGATTTCCACTTGCCAGGTTTTAATTTCTTTGCTAACCCAAATGAAAGTTACGATGCGGGCGGTGTCGGGTGCTTTGTTAAGGAGCAATATAGAGTTATTGAAGCTAAGAGTGTCGTTTTTAATAGTGCGGACATATTACTAGTTTCCATTGAGCTTAACGCTACGGATTACGTTTTTCTGTGTGTGTATAGACTACACATGTTTAATGTTGTGGCGGACATTGAAGAATTTTCTCGTCTATTAGATAATCTAAAATCCAAAAATGTAATCATATTGGGCGATTTTAATTTAAACCTACTAGAAAACAGTGATATTGTATCCAACTATCTTACCCTTTTGGCATCGCATGGACTCATCTCTTTTATAAATGAACCTACGAGGGAGGTTTCGGGTAGATGCTTAGACCATATATGTATATGGGCGGTTTTCGAATTTCTCTTTAAGCTCCTTTGAGAAGGGAAAATTCGATTTAAAAATTTCAGATCACTCTATGACAGGTTTGTTGGTAACTTCTAACCGTTTACAGAAAATAAATAAAGTTGAAAATGCATCCAAAAAAGTCACAAAAATAAATTTTACCAAGCTTAAAAACCTTTTTTGCCTTGAGTTCTGGGATGATGTATACTCGGAAAGTAATCCATCCTTTTCCTATTCACTGTTTTTAGATGGGCTCTCTAAATATATTATTAACAGCACTTCCATCATGTTCTTGGCAAAAACTCCTAAAAGACTTAAACCTTGGATATCCACAAGACTTATTAGCAAGATTAGGTACAAAAATAAGCGTAGAATTAAGTGCTCAAAGCATCCCAATAATCTCAGGTTGCGTAATAAATACAAGAAATGATGCTCCCAACTCAAAAAGAGATTCCCATTTGCCGCAACAATTATTTTCGTAATCAATTTCGTCTTGCTAAAGGTAATATTAAAAGTGAATGGCAGGTAGTTAATAACATCTTAAACCAATCATACCCTTTTAAAGAACCCACCAATATTCGTGTAAATGATTGTGTAATTACTAATAAATTTGACATCGGTAATGCATTTAATAACTATTTTACTTCATTGACGGGCAATCTATCAGTTCGTGGTGTCCAACAAGGTTGTGATTTGTGTTCGTCTTCTTGTAGCTTATATGATCCTTTGCAAAGAAATAGTTTTGTCTTCGATTATAACTGCTCTTGAGCTTTTAGAGACAATTGGTACTCTAAAGAACTCTAGGTCTTGCGGTTGTGATGGGATCTCTAACGTTGTTTTAAAACGTATCGGTTGCTTTATAGTTGATGTTTTAGCTGTTATTTTCAATCGCAGCATATTTCTTGGAGCTTTTCCTGACGACTTCAAATGTGCCGATGTAGTTCCTCCCTTTTGGTTCTGCAGAGGAGGTGAGCAACTACAGACCGATATCACTTCATCCTGTTGTTAGCAAAATTTTTGAAAAAACTGTTAAAGTGAGGATTGTTTCTTTTCTAAACAAGTCCAAGTTTTTTAGCTCGATACAATTTGGCTTTCAACAGGGGAAATCAACTGAAGACGCCCTTTTATATTTTTGCTCTAATATTCTTTCGAGTCTTGACTCTAAAAAACACACTGCAGGACTTTTTGTAGATATTACAAAGGCCTTAGACATGGTTAACCACTCGATCTTATTGGACAAACTAGAAAAAGCTGGATTTCGAGGCTTCATGCTATCCTGGTTTATGTAGGTCTTACCTATCCAATCGATCCCAAAGAGCGAAGATTGGTGAGATTAGGAGTAACTCCCAGTTTATTAATTTGGAAGTTCCGCAGGATTCCGTGTTAGGACCCATTTTGTTCCTTATATACATATATAAATTCTCTGTTTGGTCTAAACTTTACAGCTAAACTAACTGTCTTTGCGGATGATATGGGATGTTCCTATAGTTCAGATAGCTTATTAAACCTAGTTTCGGATATCAACTGGGACCTTCATTCACTAAGGATCTGGTTCTGGGAAAATACATTAAGCATCAGCCCTAAAACAAAAATGATGTTCTTTAGTTTATCCCCCCAGACCTATATCAGTGCAGAAGTTTACTTTCACGCACCAGAATGCCAAAAATTTAAATTGACTTATAGTCCCTGTGCCTCCCATCGTTTCCTTCCATCTTTTTGTAGTACAATCGATTGCAGTGATAAGTGTTTTTTGATTGATTCGAGGATGAGCTTTTCTAACCATAAGGAAATAACTTTAAGGAAATATTTTCGTTATACACTTCGGCAATTTTTTTATCTGAAAAATGTTTGTTTTAATAAGCTCCTTAAAACTATATATTACGGTATTTTCAACTCGAAACTACAGTATGGTATTATATGTTGGGGTGGAACGCAGCTAAATAAAATCAAACCACTTCTAATCCTGCAAAAAAGCATCTTAAGAATGTTATGCCGAAAACACCGTCGATGTCCTAGCTTTCCATTGTTTCGTGCCACGAAAATTTTCCCAGTACGTCATCTCTATTGCTTCAAAGTGTTGAAAACGTTCTTCATGAGATCGGGAAATCGTAATTGCAGAATAATTTCTGACTACAACCTAAGAAGAAACATTTCAAATGTAGTGTCTATACCGTTTTATCGCACCACCGCCTTTCGTAATTTTTATCTGGTTACATCATGCCGTCTATTCAACAAGCTACCACTATCCTTAAGAACATTAACGGTATCTGGATTGCTTGAACTTCGTGTAAAATATTGGCTTATGGACCTAGACTATCATTGTTTAGAATCCATTTTATTTGACTTTCTGGTGTAATTATGTATGCATTTTTGGTTTTTTGCTCCTGTGTGTCTTATTTCTTCATTATCACTACCTACCTTTGTTTTTCTACTCTTTTTCATTTTCTATTATTTTTTTTTATTTTTGTAAGGATCACCCCACCCACCTTTTGAATTGATTTTATACTATAAACCCCATTGAAGTGGCATTTTAAACTATTTCAATACTTAATGTATATGCATATAAAAAAATGTCATTATATTATTTCTTGAACCGAACCTATTGTTATAATGTATGAATTATGCTTTTGATTGTATGAAAAAAAAATCTAAATCTAATCTAAAAAAAATATTTGATCACCGCCAAAATTCACTAGAAGAGTGCTTGCTTGAAGAAGAAACAAATCATATCTAAACAGGACAACACACCTCTACTGGATGCGTTGGCGGTAGACAGGATCTACAGGATTTGGACTTCCAACCATGCCCAAATTTAAAAAAAATCGTTTTTGGGATCGGCTTCACATTCAATGAAGTAGTTGAGAGGACCGTAGATGAATAGATATTTTCACAGCCTTCCAGACCCTCTCTTCGAGGAACGAATACTAATGTTGGAGAAACGGTGAAGGTTTTTTCTTTGTTGTTTCCTTCGAAGTCATTGTTTCCTTCCTTCTTCTTAGTTTAAAATTTCAAAAATAATGCTTCAGTTGAAAGATATACAATTACCTATCAAATCTCTGAATCTACATTGTGTAGCAGCATCATGGTAATTTTTTTTAAGTAATAAAACATATCTATTTAACTATCCCTTTCATATCCAGCCTCCTGAAATTTCGTCTGATTTATTTCAAATTTGGTACAATTGTCAATTTGGATTCAAAAATCCCACCTTCCAGGACCTTAAAAAAGGACACACACATTTGTGTGGTTTGGATCTTAACAATGATAGGCAATTCGAAGGACAATCAAATAGGCAATACACGTCGAATTTACTTTAAATTCATGCATTCCATTTAAAATTAACAAGAAAATATGAAAAATGGCTTATTCACTTTGAACTAAGATGAATGTCGTTCATGTGTGAGGCACAGTTATATATTACATTTTTGGTACCGAATTCTTGTGCGACTTTTGCATAACTTCATGCGGCAGGCTCGAGCGGTTTTTTTTAATCTGCAATTGGCTAATGCTCTGCGCCATCCAATCGTTTGCTATTTCATGTCAAAGCAGCGCATTGGTAGTTGGCAGACTGTTGATGCTTCCCATCGCTCTCCGAAGAATCCACCTCACTTCTTTTCGTTTTTCGTGAGGAAAGGAGGGCTACAGATTTCGTCGTGGACAGATTTCTTGGGAAATGCAGAGTCACCTTCAAGGTCAATTTTTTTTGACTTTATCCACGTTCCACATTCCATCATCTGGTCAAAGACATCAACTCCTCCAATGTAACTTTTATATTTTTTGACTATAGCGGGGCAGGAAATTTCTATGCAGGTTTGTTGCTTCGTTTGTTTGTTTTTGTTTCGTTTGTTTTTCGACGTTATGGCATGATACCGGTAATTATGCTGCCAATACATCCTCAAGCACGGTAATTTGATGCAGCTGAAATACAAGTGAGCTCTGTATAAAACTTTTATTTCTGTTGAATCAGTTTTGCACTCCTTCCCTGAATATACACTTACTTGGCAGCTGAACTTCAACGGCACCGGAAGAGTCCATTGCATTTGGTTTTGTTAACGACTGAAATGAGAAGCGCTTCCATATCATTTATCTCGCGGTTTGTAGACGGCTGTTAATACGATCGTCTTCATTCTGAGAATCTAATTCTATCTCTACATCACTTTCCGCAGCATCTTCTTCTACAGCTTTTTCGAAGAATTATTAGACGGACCCGATTGAAAATCATTATCATCATCTGAGCCAACAATATCCTCTACGTCTGAGCTCTTAGCAAGAAGACACATCACATCTTAAACATCATGATCATTATTAAGATTATACCTAATCCAAAAGTAATACCAAAAACCAAAAGTAATACCAAATTATATTATAACTTAATATCATAAAATATAAAACAGTTAAGAAATGTATAAAATATAATAAAATGTTCAAAGAAAATAATACTTACTTTGAGTGCTTCTCGAAGGTCTATACACGGCGTCCTTCTTTTGTAACTGCAGCCACAAAACTAACTCAAATGTCATTAAACTTTGTTGGAAATGGAGAAGACGACACAAATGGGAAAAATGTGATTGAACATCTTTAAGTCTGACCGGAAAAAATACAGACATCATGCTACACAAATGCGTATGTAGGTTCTGAAGGGGCTATGTAGAAAAATAAAATCATTTTTAACTCAAAATCGCAGTCTTTCATCGTAAGTCCGAGAATTTTTCATCTTACCCTCGTATTTAAGCAAATGTTAATATAGGCATTGCATATGTACAAACATATACTATAGTCTTAAATAGGAAAGTCTCATTAATGTTACATATTGTAAATACTGTTGCGTTTTTATTAATTAAAATGTTCGTTAAACAAAACTTATTTTCCTTCCTACATACATATATCTTTTTTATTACTTTTTTTTATATTCGACTATCAATCGCCTCCTGTCCTCCTTTTTTATAATCACCTTCTCTGATCTTTTGTTGCTCAGCAGGTGTTCCTTCGTTATAAAATGAAAGATATGAAATATGGAAGATTAAACTAGTTTCATTATCATTATCGTACTCAATTCCTAATTTATGAAGTTCTATTTTCTGTACTTAGAACACCAGTATATTGTAAAATTACATAATTACAGCCACAATTTCACGAGCTTTTCCCAAAGATACCTAACGAATGAAAGCCAAACTGTTTGGCCGTAAACAGTCGGCTTTATGCAATAGTTCTCGTTGGAAATGCACTTGTGCAAGAGTCAGACGCTGTTGGCATCAGTCATCAGTCGCAGAAAAAAATGATACGAGTGGATAATTTGAGTTTGAAACCCCTTTTGTGCGATGCTAGTCGTACAAAAGCCCTTGAAAAGTAGTACATATACACCTACACATGTGTAAGTGCCATTGTTTTCAGTTCTCGGACAGGTTTCGTACCTTATATAGGCAGCACAGTTTTTCTTTCAAATGAATACCGGGACGGCGAGTGCATAATCAAATGACTTAATGAGTTTCGAGTTCCATTGTAAAGGTACATTACTCGTGCACCAGCGCAGCGTATAGCAATAATGATGATTATCTGCTGCCCAGACAGGTGGGCGTCTGTAGTTCAATTTGCATCCAGCGGTCGCGTGGTTAACATTCAGATTTTCAAGGAGCTTTCCCCTTTGTTTTCGCTCTTATTTTATCATTTCGAAAGGGATTACTGATTTTCGTTTCCCTGATGGATAGCCACAATTTTATTTATTCTGCCTTAATACAGGGTATAGTAGTCATTTCACCGCACGTACCTAATGTCAGCGATACAAAGAATTGAAGTACAGGATGATAATTTAAAGTTAACAAGTTTTCCTCAAAAGAGCTGACGATAATGTTTTTCCTTCGAAGCCAGACAGCTTATTCAGAAATCGGCAAATTTGAAATAACAAAACAAAATAAACCTAAGAAGGGTTGAAAGATGTCGGGCGCCGTTCTCGGATTCAATCCTACTTTGACTTTTAAGTCGAATGGGAAGGAAGCTGATGTAAAACAAACTGAAACTAAGCACTTTTTGTTGTTGTTTTTTTGCTTCTTTTTTTTTTTTGTTGAGTAAACATTTCTCCCCAAAAAAAACGAATAGGTTTTCTTCTTATGGTACACCAAGCGAATTCAGGATTTTTCTAGTCCGTACATTTTGTTATAGAGAAATAAACTTGTCTCGAAGCAAGCAGGAAATATCTCACGTCTTCCGACTCCCGTTTAAGTTGTTTTCGGTGTTTCCTTTATCTTGAATTAACAATTCAGGTGAGGGTTTCTCGCTTTTCACACCCGGGATAAAAGTTTATGTAAGTGCCTTCAGGTGGATAACGATCACTTAACTTTGCGCCGAGCAACATAAAAAATTCATCAAAAAACCCTGGATGCGTGAAATTATAACTATGACGTGTGTGTGAGTGTTAGCGTATTTTATACATTTATGTACATATGTATGGTATGTATGTACATACATTTGTTTCTTAACATAGGCACTCTTTTTGTCTATTACGTATCGAGAGATAAGTTCATAGTTGAAGACGTTTATTGAAGATAATCGCAAATCGTTCGAATCGATTGAAGCTTCCTTCCGTTTCGTAAAACTTTGACACCTGCCACTTGAATCACTGGCTATAAAAAGCAATAGAAGACTCATCAAACGATTTGATACGGTAAGTCTGCGAAATATTGATTTTTGTCTGGAATTTTGCCAGTCTACGAATACGTGTAGGCGCGGGGGAGGGCAGGGGGAAAGTGACATTCTTCCGTGTCCTGTGATAAACTCTGGTAGATGAGAATACAGTGGCAATATGTCAAAGGATTTCTCTTCACTTCAAGGCGGGAGAAATCTGTAGGGGATCAATGAATGATTGTCAGATAGTGCTTTCGCATAAATATAATAGTAAGTGGGAAATTAAGGACCCGAGTCGGTAATGAGTTAGGATTTTTTGAGAAAATTCATCTCTAGAGAAAATGAATCTAGATATAACTTTTAATATAACTTTTTTATATTACATATACATATTATAATTTAGTTTTTCGCATGAGAGATGTAAGTTTGTTACCCGCCCAAGTTTTTTCATGTTTAAGATAATTTTCGGCAACAACATTATCATAAATGAGTTTTAATGAGTCTGGGATAATAATGTGGCGATTTTTTTTGTGAAATTTAGTTATTTATTTAAATTTAAAAATGTATTTACTTCCTTATTGAAAATTATTCCCGACTTTTTAGGAAAATTAATTAATGATGCTATGGGTAAAACACTTTTCGTAGCTTCTACGAACTTGCCTCGAAGTCAGTATAATCTGCAAAAATCGGAATAAGTGATTACCAGAGAGCTACGCCAACCAAACTTACAATTACAAAAAAAAAATGTAGTGGGACCTTAATGGTGATTTAGATGTTTCTTCTTTTCTCTCTAACTATGCCCATAAGTTTTGATGTGTAGAATTTAATACAGAATGTAAGCTTCGTTTTTTTTTCCAAAAGGCGGTGCTTCAGTGCGCACCTAATTGTTCGTTTTGTTCGCCAAGAGTAGAAATGTTTCTATCTTGTCTTCAATGGTTTTGGCGCTTAGATCAACTTAATTTACGCAGCTTTTCTCTACGGACAGCAATTTCAAAGCGATCTTTCATATTAATTCTTTGTAATACACTGTCTGCCTCCTGGGCTGTTTTGTGTTGTGATTGTTTTCCCTATCCAATGGATCTAATTATTTTTTCCTTTACTTCATCGCTCATGCGATGATTGAATGAGCCGCAATCTTAGATTGAGGTAACCCTTCCTCAACTAAATTCAATATTTTAACTTTTGCGTCTCGAATCAGTTCCTGATATTGTACCCGACATTTTCCTTCGTTTTTACTTGTCACAATCACAACTCGATCAAAACTGACTTCTGTTTGCACTGAATACGAAA
This sequence comes from Merodon equestris, assembly GCA_958301585.1. Classification (NCBI taxonomy): domain Eukaryota; kingdom Metazoa; phylum Arthropoda; class Insecta; order Diptera; family Syrphidae; genus Merodon; species Merodon equestris. Next base: position 42,055,932 of record OY284414.1, on the reverse strand, counting down.
TCGAAATTCGCTATGGGAAATACCACTCAAAACTATTAAAAAGCCTTTCACTTTGACGAACTGAACTATTTTCTGATTAAGTGTCAATCATTTTCACTCATTAAGTGTATAAGTCAAAGTGTCATCGGTTTTAGAAGCCTTCATATACTATTGTAGTAAGATGAACAATTCTCGGACGATAGTGAAAGACTGCGATTTGGTGCGGAAATAAGATAAGGAAGGCCGTGATTTCATCTACTGCCTTCTCAACTCCTTCATTGGATGCGCGCTTCCAAGAAGGTGCCAAATCAGGAGAATAGGAGGGGAGAGCAAATTGTACCTTAAATCCCGTAGTTTGTCCCATGGCAAACACACCCAGCATCCAGCTGATCACAAAGGCTATAGTAATATTCACCTATAATTGTTCTACTTTCGCAAGGCAATAAATTAAAAGGACCATTTTCGCATCCCAAAACCCGCTTGCCATGACCTTTCCGGCGGATGCGATTGATTTCGCTGAACCTCCGGCTTTCACTAAATCCTTAGATTGCTGCTTCGTTTCTGGCATAGTAAACCTATGTCTCATCCATGATGACAACACCATTGCAGGATATGGTGACAGATTGCCGCGCAGAGTCGCGATTTAAGATCCTTCTTAAATCAGTCCAAACATTGATGCAAAAATAGTTTGCACATTTGTTTCTGACCGGCTTTCATCGGGACACATCTTGCGCAGAGCTTACCCATTCCTAATTCTTTTTACATAGCCTTAGCTGACTCGCGCGAACTCGATATCATGCACTTTGTAAATGGTTTCCGGTGTAGTTGCGGGTTTTTGGCTGTCCTTAACCTGGGTAATCTATGAGGAATGATTAGTTTACAATCGTTCTGAAAACTTTAAATCCGCTTCTAATAGAATGAAATATTATGTAGATTTTTCGATGCTGAAAGAATTTTTAACCTTTGAATGTTGGGAAATGGTTTATTCCGAAACTGATACCTCTATTGCATTTGCCTTATTTGTGGATACTCTTCAAAAACACATTAAATCGAGAACTTTTCAAAGGAATCTGTCGAGTAACAAAAAATATTTAAAACCGTGAATGACTAACAATCTTTTTAAAAAAGTTAAGAAAAAGAAAAAAAGAAAAAAAAAATTACATGGGTGAGCTAACGATTCTGCAGTACGGTCGCTCACATTACTACAATAAAACACGACACTCTAAGAAACATCAAAAATCGTTGACACAGAATGGTTTTAAAAATGGCTGGTCCTCCTAGAGTAAGGTATTCCGGATATTCTTCGTCCAACCTTCCTTTGGGTGCTCTGCAAGAGCCTAGTTTGTTTTCCGCTGCCTCCCTTATAACAATTCTTATTGTTGACCCTTGTTCGCCTCTACCTGTCGTGTTTCGTCATTAGTTTATATATCATCTAGGTTAGGTGGCTTCCCTCCGTAAGGTGGTGGGGATCACTTAGAACAAGATCAGTCGATTGTGTTACCACTCGAGTCGGCTTGGTCACGGCTACTCTTGAAACCATTTTGAGTGCTGAAAAATTTGATAGTTTGTCAATTTCCGTTTCAAATATATCCGTTAGAAGTATTCTCTCGGAAATCGTCTTCTTGAGAAGGCCAGGCAGGCATAGGAGGTGGGATGGAAATTCTTCCTCTTCCTCATCGTGACACCTACAATAGTCGTTATATGACAGTCCTGATCTTACGGCATATTTTCCTAAAAATACGTAAGCAGTATATAAGCAGTCTATTGTCCCGATAGAAGTTGTTATCGAAGATCGTCACATGTGAGGAATCTACTGCTGCGTGAGCAACTACTATATACATTTGTATATATACTCGTATATATGCATCGAGTTAAGACGAAAAGTTCTTCAATCATCTGTTCGCACAACGAAAGAGGATGGACTTTCTGCTAGTTTGTCTATCTTTCCTGAAATCCATTCCCTACTCTTGACTAGCAATCGAACTATTATCAATAAATAATAATAATAAATGAAACATATCGGTATTTCTTTGGCTGCTTTCAAACTTTTTTGAACGTTGTCGATATTTTTAGTTTTGAGGTAATATCCTGAAGTTGATAGAAGCGTCCTCGTTAAACGACTCAAATCTTGAATAACTGTCAACAATAAGGAGATACTTACAGAAGAATTAAAAAGCGAAATAAAGAATCGGGAAATAAAGACGCCATAAGCTGGAAATTCTTCGAAACGTTAGATCAAACATACGGGGATAGGCACAGCGTGCCTGATTTTTATCTGACGCTTATGAACATTCAGTGACTACTTTAAATTATACCACAGAATAAATACTATTTATTCTGTGATTATACTTAAGCATGCCTGCACACGTTCTGCAGAATGAGTGCACATTTTCGACGTTTATGAAAACACCTATAATCATTATTGTTAAAATAAAAGAAATAAATAGCTACTATTTCCCAAGGAAGTCTGGGTACATTTTTCACAATTAAAGGCTCTTTAGGTTTCGCAACTTGATAGCTTTGGCAAATCTCGCATTACTTTATGAAATTGATTACATCGACCGTCATTCCGGTTTAGAAAATTGTCTCTCGAGCACCGTTTGGATCTTTTTCGATTCCAAGATTTCCCTCATATATTTTTTCTAAGATTTTACTTTGTAGGCAGGTACAATTAGTTTGTTGGCCTTGTATTGTACAAAATCTTGTTGTCATAAGTTACTTCTCCTCGAAATGTCCAGTACTTTCGGAGCTCAGTTGAAACCACATGAATAGAGTCAGCCCGTACGTAAGTCCCATTGAGTTTTGGTGGAGTGGTTTGAGGAATCTGCCGTTTCTTGTGAATAAAACTAACTCCATTTGAGACGGATTTATTTCAAGCCCGCACTTTTCTGCCCAATTGGCTAGCTTGCCTAAGCCTGTTTCCATCAAATTTCTGATTTTTGGGAGTTGTTTCCCGCTGATTGCTAGTGCAATATCCTCTGCATTCGCATGAACTTTGCACCCGCTATCCTCAAGTGATAAGAGTATTTTGTGTAAAACTGGCGCCCACAATTGCGGCGATAGTACTCCTCCTAATGGTGCGCCACGTTTTACTGCTATTTTTGTGTGGTAGCAGCCGAATTCCGAATGTATCAACCTCCTTGAAAGCATTTGTTTGATCCAAAGTAGTATATTGCCATTACCCCCTGTAGTTTGTTTAATGCATTGGTGATGGCTAGTGGTTTTATGTTGTTGAAAACTTCTTTAAGTGATTTTCAACGGTCCAGCTATCGTGTGTAGAGCTGTGTCTACTGATTTCCCATTACAATAAGCATATTGCTATTCGAAAGCATACTATTTGTCGGTTTTCGCGAATGTACGGGTCTACTAGTCTCCTTAAAATTTAAGAAGAAAATAAGAGAGATTGATATGTCTTTAGTTTTTTGCAGTTTTGTGGGAGGCTTTTCCTGTTTTTAGTATAAATGTTACATATATTTCCCTCCAGGATAGTGGTATATAGCCCCAATCTCGGCTAAATGAAAATAGTACCAAAACCCACGGATGCGGTGAGCAAGTTGCATCCATCCGGACTTTCAAATTTGTATTGATAAAAGTAATTTACTCCCCATTGGAGTACACTTTTGCTTACAACTTCCTTTGAAATTAACGGAAGACGCGGTGTGAGTTGTACAAAATTGTAGCTGCTAGCACTTGCGTTATCGGGCAAATGTGTATTGATGAGGAGGTTTCTTCGCTAGTCAGCGTTGCGGTGCCATCTGGTTGGTTAATTAAAGCGGGTATATTGGGAGCCTTTGATACTATTTTCCTCACTCTACTGGCCTCACTTTTCTCTTCTATTTCTGAGCAAAAATTACTTCAGGACATCCTTTGCGCCTTTCTTATCTCACTTTAGTATATCCGGAGATTGATCTTATAACGGTTCTAGTCCTCTTTTCCGTTTTGAAATCACGCTTTGTTGAAAAGCCGTCTGCTTTCCTTTCAGAGGGTACCAACATCTGCAGACCACTATGGGGGCTTGGTTCCATTTGCTGGACTACTACTCGTACTTGGGCAAGACTTTAAAAAGGATTTGTCCATTGCTCCTGTAACTTCGCCAAACGTTGAATGTCTTCGCCTTTAAGGCTAGCCTCATATTTATCCTAGTTGATCCGTTAAGGATTTCAAGACGATCTTTTAGGTGAGATCAAGGATTAGATGGAAGCGAATGTAACGATGATTTAAGAGTACCTTCGCCGTTAGCATATTGCAATTTATTTCGCTTTGTCCTTAATCCGCAATGTGATTATTGCTAATTCATGGCTCCTGGATAAGAACTATGTCATCTTCACTATCTACAAGGTGGAAAATAAGGTTGGCAGAAGCAACCTTACTGTGGTGGAGGTTTATCTAGGTTACATGTAGTATTGGAGCTACCACTGAGGCCAGATACTCTCTCACAGTGGCGCCAAGATCTATTGAATCAGAAGAATCCGGTACGCTATTCCTGCCGAGTTCTGAATTAGGCTGAGGTGTTGGGAATTGTGGCCATTGCTTGCCTGTCGTCCTGTTCGCATACCTTCAACTCGATCACTTTAAGGCCATAATGAACCCTAGCTTCCTTCGCTAGTGGAGGGGGAAAATCTTTATTCAGCTACAGTAAAACTGTTCTAACCGAGTCCTTTTAAACCTTCGTCTTAATGGCCTTCCAGTTAGTAGTCGGGTTAGGAGGTATCTCGTCCTTGCTCACAACCTCCGGCTTGACAACTTTCTACAAATTGTCCGCCGCGGCAACAGTTGCCATAAAATAGGATGCAGCACAATCATAGTCGCAAGCAATAAGTTTGTTATACCGGTGGAGCTAATCCGGGCTTTTCTTTCTGGGCTATTTTTGAACATGGAAAGAAGACTGAGTTTAATCTTAGCTTCGAGGATTTTCCAGTGCTCATGGGTGATGTAGCCTTCCTTATGGTTGCGAACTATGATAACTACAGCTAGATGATCCACCACTACTTCACTGAGAGGTGGCGCCGTAGCGGTACTCCTATGTCTCTTTGAAGTGGATGAGGTATCATTGTACGATCGAGCCCTTTTCCACTGCTATTGGCTGTAGAAGTGGATGCGGAAGTGGTCTTTCCAGGTAGACTCTCCCGCTCCTGTATAGCTTCTGAAGTCCATTGGTACGAGGCTGCATTCTTCTCGTCCCAATTGTCCCTGTCCTTTTTTTCCAGTCGGCTAAGCTGTGCTGACTCTTATGTCGTTGCCTGGGAAGCGCTTTTACTCTCGTGTTCTGAGTATTTTGGGGGCGATCCCCGAAGAGTTTTGTTTGTTATTATTTTTATTTTTATTGTTCATTTTTTATCACACAAGTAAGCAGGTGTGGAAAAGGTTCACCACAGCAATGCCGGTTCTACAGTGGTTAGGCATGTATATTATAGGCCCTGACACAGCACCCAAAGCTCGTTAGGGCTGGTTGAACCCCAGCCTTCCATCGCTCATACCACCAGGAAGCTAGATGTCTGTTCTTACCTCCTTCTTCATGGTCCAGTGCGCACAACAGATGCCTTAGCTGATGCTAACCGGTGAGTAGTTCTTTCCAGCGGGCGCATATGAGGAGGACTAGAAGAAGAGGATTTTTGCCTGTCATGCTTTAATTTACCAACTTTAATTTTTTTCATATATCCCTGTGATTCCCTTCTGTGAATTCGGCTTTTAAATTGGTGATGTGACCTGAATGGCAATTCGCTCCTCCGTATGCGTTAACACGGAGGTATGGTGTCATCCATCTATCAGAAAATCATCAATTTGTTTGCACCTTACTATATCGGGCGTATTCAGGAAGTCTTTATATTCTATTTGGTTTGAATGTTGTAGTTTATATGATCATATTTCTGGAACTGGCCAAAGTTATATTCCTAACACCATTATTGTCTGAAGAGGCATGGAGACTTTCTTCTTCTATTGTTGACCTATATGTCACTTGATTCCTAATTTCGCGTACGATTGTCGCATCCAAGGACAAGAAATTAGCCAATATTTCATATTTATATGAAATATATTTATATTTCTATTTTATTGGATGCAATTTGGAAAGCACCTGGCTTGTACAAGCTGCGAACGTTCAAGCCTGTCCTTAACTTTTGTGCATTCCTTTTCATGCTCTTTCCTGGATAGTTCCGTCCCGGAGATCCGATCGTGAAGCTAAGAGAAGTTATATGGGCTTATCATAACGCTATGGAACAACGAAACCATTCTCGAGGAATGGAGAAACTCGGTCGTCATTCCCGTATTTAAAAAGGATGACCGAGCACAATGCAACAATTACCGCGGCATATCTCTGCTACCAAATTATTACAAGATGCTATAAAATGTTCTCTTAAAAAGGAAATTTGACAGGAATACACTAAGGAAATAACCGGAGACTACCAGTGTGGCTTTAGAAGGAAATGCTCGACGAGTGACTAGATTTTCACTACACGACAACTTAGAGAAAAGAAATTAGGCATCAATTTTAAAAAGGCATATGACATAGTTAAAGTAGGACATGTCTTATCTGAGACGACATTTCAAGATACGGGTAGGATCGAAGCAATTTGGTGTTTGAATAAGTAATGAAATCTATTTAGAAAAATTATTAGGGAAGTGACTCTTATATGAATCACATCCCCTCTAGCTTACCATCCGGATCTCTTTGGATGTAGTGAAGGAACAGTTGAGAGGAATGCCGAAAGTCTAACAATCGCAGTAAATTAAGAGAAAACTTGGTTCTACCCATGCCTCGTAACTTACTGACTCCATAATCGCTTTAAGAAAGTGAACAAGTTCAAATATCTGGGAACCATATTGACTGCCATAGACAACATACAGATCGAAATAAATAAAAGGCTGCATATAAGCAATGTTTGCTTCTCCCTGATAATTTTTAAAACCATAATAATTCCAATGACACTATACGAATGTGAAACTTGGTCTCTGATTAGGAATGAAGAAATAGATTTCCAATTTTTGAAAATGTGGTATTAAAAGGAATGTCTGTGGGAAAAAAGGACGTAGAAACGGACGGATGAAGGAAGCTACCTATACACAACCAAGAACTCATGGAACACTATTCAGTTCCAGGCATTGTCTGGGTAATAAAATCGTGAAGACGAAGGTGGACAGGATAAATAGAATGAATGGACAGAAAACGAACAGTCAAAAAATGAGTGGAAAATCCGAAAGACCGGTAAGAAGGTCGCGTCGTAGATGTGAGAGCAATATAAGGATGGATCGACGATGGGTGGTCAACGAGGCTCTGTATTTCCGAGGTCTTAATGGCCGGTAATAATAATAATAATAGCGGTCATTTCTTATTTAAGGCAACTAACATAGTTCGAGTCTAATCTTATGTATTGGGTAATAAATTTATTTCTTTGCGTTACCCAACTGATTTTCAGTTTAGTATTTTTTTTGCTTGGTTTTTACCACAATGTAGGGAAGCCTAAGTGGTTTCTCTTTTTTGTTTTTTTTTTTGGGTTAGCTTCTGCTATCTGTTGGAGCACTCAGACACAAATACTGGTCCATTGTACTGCCAGGCTCATGAACAGCCAGCGTCAAGCTTCTTTTTATACACTTGTGTTGTGTACGGTTTGTTTTTTACACAAGTTAATGGAACCTAAAGCTTAATGCCGATTCCGAACGGCGAAAGCCGAGAAGCTTTTTCAAGGCAAGCGTCGGCGGGGGGTTTTGCCAGTGGTCGCCGAGGCGGGACGTCGCGAAATAACCATTCGATGGCGTTTGTGTTATCGGGATCCGAACTCACTCATCTTGTGTCAGCAGCCGACTGCGCCACGACGCTCCCTGTTTCTTATTACTCTACTTGTCAAGCTATAATGGCTACAGTAGTTATCTTTTGAATAACTATGCATTTATCGAAAAAAGAACAAGACGTGACAATATGGGAATAGTAACTAAATATGTTGAGAGTTTTACAATATTTGAGATTGACACATTCATTCCTATTCTTTCTTTCAACATTTTCCAAACTTTTCATGGACAGTTGTATAAATAAGCTGTTCATCAAGTGAATTTAAGATATCATTCAGAAAAAAAAAGATTTCGTCGAATTCATAGGAAATAAGCAGAAATGTATGTACCCAAGTCTTACCTTTACCTGCTTCGGCATATGAACGATATACACATATTGTATATCATGCATAATTCATAACTGTCACTGCAATATATTTCACCTCAGTTCTACGTTCTATTATTTGCACGGCGGGCGTAGCAGTAGCTGCAGGTATGAATACTTCAATCGTTTATGGATATGATGAAGACGTAAAAATTACAATACAAAGGAGCTCTGTTCTTTTTTTCCACCTCGTTTAAGCAAAGTTTCAGCAACGATAAATGTACGTACATACATACAATACATGCGAGTTCGAAAGAATTATTCACACACATGTACATAGATAGATACGCAAATACAAATTGTGTAAATAAAATTTCAATGAGTATTTAAAATGTCCTTTTTCCTTCTTTATACTTGGCATTGCGCTTTTGTCAGAAATTAACTCATGCATATTCGTTTTGTAAGCGTCGTTTTGCTTTTATTTGAAAAAGAAAAGTGAAGCTGAATTGAGAATCTGAAAATGTTTAAAGGAGTATTATAATGTTTAAGGTGATAAGATGTTGCATATTTTGGAGCAATAGCTAATTCCCGATTTAAATGTGTAGTACACACATAAAGCTATATAAGCATATCTATGGTAGCTAGTCAATATTTAATATGTATTTTCTAATCACTCGGGGCGAATGCGTCGAAGAAGGCTACTTTTTGATAAAACTGTGACTTGAACTTTTGACTTGTGAATCAAAGTGTGGCGGACTAAAAAACTAAAAAAAATCCAAGACGTCATTGATTCACCTGCACCGGTTCCGACGTCGAAATTCAATGAGCTTCTGATCCAATTTTAATTAATAATTCATTCTGCTCGTATATAAGTTTAGCAAAACAACAATTTTGGTTCGTACCACATTTGGTATATATCTAGCAGAACTCATCAAAATGACTGACAGATAAAACTTAGATATGAGGACCCTGAAATCACTGATTAAAAACGTGCAACAGTTAATCAAAGAAAATTTTAGAATATTAGTAAGTTTGTATTGGCACAACAGGATTCGTGCTATAAAATCTAACAGAATATGTTCCTGAGCTTCCTAAGTTTTCGAGAACGTCAGACAATGAAAACCTATTACAAACGACAGGGGATGCTACCTTTCAAGAAGTGTATAAGGTGAATGATAGCATTCACCAGGTTCTACAAGATTCAATGACAATAATAATACCGTTGCCAGTGGATGGGCTAACATCCTGTTCATTTCGACGGAGGATCTCAAGATGATATTCGAGTCATTGAATAGAAAAAAATCCGCGGGAAGCAATGTTGCGCACAGGCACCTCTCACCAGTGGGTGTTACCCATACTATCCTATTCAACAATGCACTAAAATGTAGATACTAAATGCTTATTATAACTAAACCGCTACTATATATGATTTTTAAAATGTTAGTCAGTAGAAAGTTCGTAGTGAAAATTGTCAACGTGATTTTTACTCAAACATTTGAATTTACAATGAACTGCAACAGGTTACGGCTAACTCGCCGACCCTTTTTAGCATTTACCCGATAGCTACCGATAGTTTCTCTCAACCATTCGTGCCATACGTGGACGAATTATCTGCGTACAGACCAGGTCCTACAATTGACGTCAATAACATTCTTAATAATTAGCGCTATTTTGATGTCGGAATTTGAAAATCAATTTTCAGAAATCAAAATCTACGATATTTTGTCCACAACGCCTTTGTTTGGGGCCTCTGCGGACAGTCAATATTAACGCAGGTTTACAACTGTTGGACGGGATGGGCGTCCACTTGCGTAACAAACGGTTATTAAATATCTTGGGATCCGGCCAGACCAGTCTGGCTAGGGCCCAAGGCGTCTTCGCCCTGACAAAATGGCTGTTTCACAGCTAATTTTATTCCAGAGTGAAGTTAATCTGCTACATGGCCTTAATCAGGCTCAGGATTGCCTATGTTCCGTCTGAAGATTTATCGTGGATATCGTAGAACACCAGAATCTGAGTACACCACATTTAACACTAAGAGGTCCTCTACAATAGCACAAGAATTTTACGGGTGGACAATTTTCTGATAAGGCTGATTCGAGCCATGTTGGAAAAGCAATGACTCCCGTCAATAACCTGATCTCCGGGACTTACTATCCCAATTGCTTATAACAGGAGAGGATGTACCTAAACGGCTTTATTAAACCAAAGACATGCCTCTATAGTTATTAAGAACAGTGTGGATTGATCCAGGATAGATAAGCGGTATCGTGGTCTGGAATTTCATGAAGTGGTAGTTCCTCTACGAACATGATATTACGTTGTTCAAGTTTGTTATATCAGTATCGCGCAGAGATTGGCGGGACGACAGTATCAACGCTTATGGTGACGAAGCTGATTGTGTCAACTTTGTTAGTTCGACATCTTCAAGGAAAAGCCTGGTAGACGCCAGTGGCAGGTTTGCATAGGCTAGGGTAGGGTAGTTTAAGGAAAGTTGATAATGTTAAGTTTGGTTTTCAATTTAATTTTAGTTTTAATCAAATAATAATAATAATAATAGTAATAATAATAATAATAAAATATTATAGTACTGTATAAGTATGTTAGTTAAGTGTTAGTTAAGCTAAGCTATTTTTAATTATTTGTAAATTTTAAATTAAAACAAAAGAAAGATCAGATGCTGTTCTTCAAAAAAAAAATATTTCAGCTTTTATTATCCATATTGAAATTAGGTTTATCATAATCGTATAGGACGGATAAAGTATTTTGATTTATTAAGGCCAGCTTGGGGTTCTAGCAAATAAAGAAAATAAATCTAAAACTACCAACCCATTATTTAGAATCTGTAATACTTTATAATGGAAAAGTTTCCTCTAAAACCTCTAGCGTATGTCAAATTTATATATTATAAGAACAAACATACAATGTTATGAAATCCATACCGGAGAAAATTTAATATACGAAATATTGTATAACAGGGTCATCTGTGTGGATTTGGGTCTGAATTATTAGAATTCAAATAAATTATACTAAACAAAATATTGTTTATAAATTATTAAGAAAATGTTGTTTTGCCCTGAGCGGGATAACAGAGCACGATCGTAGCACACGGCTTGAAAAGCTAAGTATATTTGTGCAGAAATAAATATAAAAAATCTTTCACTGGTCTAATACTAGCGTGTTACCCAAAGACTCTGCGTCAAATTAGGACTAACTTAAAATTTGGTCAAGCCAATAAAAAAAAAATTGGCCGGATTCAACCTTTTGAAATAAAAATTCCCTTCATTTCGTAAGGTAGAATTATCTGATTATAGACATAAGAAAACTTATAACAAATCTCGCGCACATACACACCCTTGATTGGTTTGAAAAGCATGCGCTTTTGAGAAAGTTACATAAGTCTTGAAGTCTAGACTTCAGATTTTAGTCGGGAAAATGTGAGAGGAGGTAGTGGCTCAGAAATTCGGGTGTTGGCTCTTTACGCGGATGACACGGGGTTGAATTCCATAACACCCAAGTCATCGAAATCGTACCATCTGTCGTAATTTCTGTTTATTTAGTATTCCCCGTTCTTATATGGGAAAAAGTTCACGAAACGCCATAGAGTCGGTAATAAACAGTGGGTCTCTTCCACAGATGGAAAGAAGAGAATCAGACACACAGCATAAGTATTGAGGAGGCAGTTCATTTTTATTCTTTGTTCGACAGGTACGTGTAATACATTTTTTTCTCAAATTCAATTCATTTATTATGAAAAAAATATATATAACATACAATATAACTATTTTTTCAAACATGAACCCATAACCCTAGCATCATCTTCTCAAGTATGACATTTTTTATATCCCTCGGTTTTTCCGGCTTATGAACATTGCTTTTAAAAACAAACTACGAGTTTTCACTTATGAAGAAAAACTTCACTATTCTCTCCCTGATTCTCCCGTTATCCCTTCCGCCAATAATTTCCCATTTAAACATCATAAATGGACGACAGCAATATCCCATTTAATATTATAGAACGATGTTCAAGTAGGGCGTCCATTTCTAAAAACACATTTATAGCTTAGAACTCACATATCATGAGTATGTTCAAAGAGAAATTTACTAAGGTCTTCGAAATTGTTGTACGAGTATGCTATTAAGCAATTATATTTTACGATTATTTGCTTGGTAAATAATTCGTGGGTAATCCGAAATAAAATATACTCACTTTTTCATGGTTTAACGAATAAAAGTCAGCTTGATTTCAAATGCGACTTAATCAGTGTTCATTGCTGTCGAGCTTATGCATTTTTGGAAGCAAACGTTCGTTGCGTTTTAGTAAGGAAATGGGTGATTTTGTGAGTCTCAGTCTAGGCGTAATGTAGAACGAAAAATTAGATCAATGTCCGTAACAGCTATATGCCATTCATAATATAAAGCGGTAAAGTAAGGTAGGCGAAATCTTTGACTACCTCTGCCAATATACATATACGAGTATGTAAGCTTTTATTGTGTGTCCTTTTTTGATAACACCTTAAAATATTTACATTTGAAGCGCATCCGCCTTAATGCTTGTAAACGATTCTTTGTCGTCAGCGTATGCAGGCACGGACTCCACAAAAATCATGAGTTTTATACTGGCAAGATATTAATAGAAAAATAACACGATAGCACGTCGTTCTCTATAAGGTCTTTTTTGGACGTCGAAGATTTCTGTTAGAATATTTCTGACGCTGATGGTACAGTGAAAGTTCTACAATTTGAAATAGTGTTGTGCAGTTCCTCATTATGTACCCAGTCATATACGGCTTTAAAGTTGATTGTTGGTCTCAAATTCAAGTTCACTACTGCGAACAAATGGCCGATGGTGGATATCTTTGGCCTTTTATTCGCTGTTCCGAGATGATCCATTTCGTCTATTCCTTTTTCCTTCTTTTTGGCTCGTAGAGCTCACGAAGGATCCCTTTCTTCTTGTACAGCGGCGTTTTGTAAGCCACCTATTTGATCACATTTCTTAAAATGATAATTCGCTTCCGAAGCGAAGTGGGCAACTATCCTACTGGTGCCCTATGGTTTTTATATCTAAGGAACGATTTTCCAAGGGCTCAAGTGTTGACAAACGTTTTGCTGGATTATCTGGTCCGAATCTGCTGTGTACGTGATATCTGTAGCCGTATCTTGGCAGCAACATAGTGAAAGGGTCAATTCCTAACTTCTTGGAATGTTTGAACATTTAAAATTCAGGAAGAGTTTCTGTCGTCGGTCACAATGTTTTCAATCTGACCACATTTCTTTGTGGGTATGTGGAGATCGTGTTTTGATAAGTAGGGATTTCATTCCATCATTAAGTAAAGAAGTCTGAATCCATTCTTATACATAGTATTGGGCAGACTAGTGTGTAGGCTTACCAATGACACGCCAAAGGAAACTTTCATACTCAGTTTTGCCTTGAATCGGTTGATACTCTATCTTTAAGAATTTAGTCATGCGGATTGTTTTGAGGGGTTCGCTCATATATGTATATGTTCAACTCTTTAAAGCAGTCGTTGTAATATAAGGCAGTTTTTCTTTAATTTGTTGCCCGGTCTCTTATCGTATAGATGGCAACTATGACTGCCGAACAACCGCTTAGGGCATTGTTAAGTTGTTCTGCAACACGTGGTTTATTGGAGCTACTCCCACTTCAGATGCAGAATCGAGTACGATAGACCTTTGGACAGTCGCATAAATGATCAACAGTGAATCTATATCCGCGGCCTAAGATTTTTTATCATCGGCTCTGGTGCAATCTATGTATTTATTTTCAGCATGCGTTTTTTGGCAGAATTATATTTGGATATCCAGATTACATGTTTACAATTTTAAAGTAACGATGCATTATTTACATATGACCTTTACTTAATCTTTGTACGTCTCTAAAGACATTTTTCCCGCCGTTGCTTATGTCTGCTAACCTATGACATTGGTCGTACAATTTTGTCATTATTAAAGGTAGTTTTTTTTTCAATTTATTATTTGACACAGTGATCGCAATGCAATTTGCAAACAGTCCTGAAAATGAACGTATCTCATTTCGAATTTCTACAAAATCTTCCAAGTTTGTACACCAGCTTCTCAAATTATACATAAATGCAGCTGTCGTGATTGGGAAAAGTTTGGCCTCCCTTATTTATAAATAAATTAATGTCATAACGTTATGTTCTATTTTAAATTGGAAATACACGTCTAGCTTATGTCCTGGCCCTTCGTCGTACCTATGAATGTACTTCAAGTTCTTTAAACAGAATAAAAATAAAAAATAAAATTGAAAAAGTATTAACGACATTTTCGAATATAACTTCTCTGAGGCGCTTGTTTTTATCCAGTTTTTGTCTCATGAAACGAATGCAGATCAGTCGACATGCAATGTTTATTACCCAAAAAAGAAGGTTTCGGAGTAACATCGGAAACCGCAAAGTATGAGTTAATGGAAAAAAGTTTTTACCCCCAAGCGGTTTCCATTTCAGTAGGAAGTTTAACACAAAATTTAATTAAAACCGTGAGCTCTCATCGAATAAGACATGAAAACGTTGGTTTTTTTCTTCTACTTTTCGTTTTCAATGTGTCTAATGGTACTGGCAGGCCATCAGGGATGTTTTGTGTTCGAAGCATAGATGGGGAAAGTACTATCTTGAAAAAGAGGTTAACATTTCCAACTTTTTTTTTATCCCAGAAAATAAATATGACTAATTTACTGTTAGCGCTAATAAATTCGATGTTGTTGAAATGTACATTTAATATTCGTTAGTTTGCTGCGAATAATTAAGCAATAACTAAGTTCCCCGAAGGTAATAATATGTACATGAAAACATGTTAGTTAGTTACAGTTACAATCACACGTACCATCTGTCCAATTTTAGCTTAACTTACAGTGCAGTTGACCGCTATAGAAAGCTCTAGCTTAAGTCCTTACATAGAATTATCTATCATAATGCATTTAATAACTTTGACGAATCAGATATTCAGATTGTAAATTGTTAACCAAATCTTTTGTATATGATAATTGGGGTCCTTGCGATCACAGATGATGTTCAAAATGTGAAGCTTCTTTCTACCACTTTGTCAATGGTGTTAGTAAACATATCTGAAAGATTCCTGCACATTAATCTTGCTTTTCTTTTTGTTGCTACTGAGACTCCGACAAACAGCATAGAAAAAATATTTTTTGTTGAGTATTGGTACTTGTGGTTTTTGGAAATTTTGACATATGGCATCCATAATTGCTTTTAAAGAAGCAATTAAAAAAATTCAATTAAATTTATTTGACTCAAGCCTGTTTTAAAACATTATGCATTACATTTTAAACATTATGCATAGCTACGTAGCTGAATACATATGTATGTATATACAGAATTTAAACAAAAAAGGAAACAAATCGTGAGAAAGAAAATACTATTATATGATTGTGGTATTTCTTGCTGCATTTGGGGCGCATAAATGAACGTTGCACTCCACATCGTTCGTATTTAAATCTATTGGATTTTTCGCTCTTAAATTTGTTTAGCCAATTCGATAGCCTAATCAAGTGTTATATACAGCTAAATCAATAAAATAGTCAAAATTTTTAATTGCCATTTGTTACTTCGTATAGTAATTCGATGTAACGATAGCCAAAAATCTATTTTATCCATTTCTTCCATGTTTTATTATACATAGCTTCAATGTCAGGTTGCGGGATACCAATCTTCTGTTTTATGGCAAAACACTATCTTGGTATCGATTTAGATTGCGTTCAACAAAGAGGTTACATAAAATCCTAACAATTCCCCATCAAGCTATCTCAAAACAAAAATAAATTTAATTATTTCAAAATGATATTCAAAAGTGCCCTTTCTCTTTTTTTGCAAGCGGCACTTTTCTAATTCTATTGCCCAATATATTAATCGTAGCCCGAATGCACTTTTGTTGCAAGCATGCTATTAAATTTAGCATCGTAAAATAGTTATCGAAACACAGTTTAAAAAGTTTGTCTTTCGTAATGGTATTCACAAGATGTAGAATTCACTATATCGGAACAAAAGCCCAATTTTTAACTGCCCACAATGGTATTACTGCCTTGAAGTATAAAATGCCATTCAAGCTACACGCACAAAATATTTTGATACTTCATTTTATGGATTCCTTTGGCACGTTCGTGCCAAACCGTTCGTTAAATGAAACCATAATTTCACCCGCGTGAAGAACTTCATCCTTGGAAATCTCATAAGTTTTCTTCAGAAACGTGTCTATCAATGGGTCCACCGTGAATTTTTATTATAGATATAATAACATGAAGAATGAAACCTACCTCTTGTTATGTTTTTGCGGAATTATGGGATTCCGACGGCCTTAGTCCAGTACATTACTAATCTCGGTTAGCCTAATGTACCAATAATACATAATTTTCAACCCAATCATTTCCAATATTTCCTATAAATATCAAATCCTCCTTTGGGTAGCTTCCTGTGCAATGTATGCATTTAGCACCATACCCTTCCCGGACAAATTCCACAAATTGGCGTTAAGATTACTTACTTCTCTTCCAACGGGGAGCACTTCTTAAAATTTTAAATACTGTCTTTTTACAAAACAAATAGTGAAGTGGAATTTCTCCATATTGGACAACAGTAAAGGATTATAGCTCGAAATATAACCTTTAGTAAATTACTTTGTTTGATGAAGACAAAAATGATTTAGTATTAATGAAAGGGTAAAGAATTTTCTTTGCGATATTAATTTTGTTAAGGATTTGAATGATATGTTCATGAAATGTCAAGATATATACCGAGGTACTTAACGTAGCTGTGCCACTCTACGTTTGTTCAATTTACCTGCAAGCTAGAAGTAGGCAGAAAACAAGCTTGTCTTTTTCGTGTGAAATTGATCGTGTAATTTATTTATATTTAGCTTTATCTTCCATTTGTCATAGTATCTAAAAATAATTTTCATCGCTTATTTAAGATTGCTCTCAATGTTAAGAGCTAACCCAAGTGATGAAAATAACTGTGTCATCAGCAAAGATAGATGTATCACAATTAGATAATTCTGAAAAATCTGAGGTATATAAATTGTTAAGAATTAGCCCTGTTTTGAAAAATATTAAATCATTTGGAAGATTGATTCCTGGTTTAGTTACAAAAATGTCTCCTATTTACAGCGTTTCGAAAGACAAAACTTTTATGTGTACAAAACAAGCAATACAATGGATGCTTTCGAGAGCATTAAATGTGGGGATAGGAGCAATTTTAGCACACACATTATCCGACGGGTCTGAACGATCTATTGAAATTGACTCTAAATCCGAGCAAAATTACGGTATTATAGAGAAAGAAGCTCTAGCTATCTACAAGAAAATTATGTGTATTAAGTACTGAATCGGAAAGTCATTTGATCTGATAACGGATCAGAAACGGCTGATCGCAATTTTTGGTGAAAAGGAAGGTATTCCACAAATATCCTTAAGTAGGTTGCATTTGCTCTTCATTTGTCAGCCTTCAACTATCAAATACGATATACGAGGGTGGTCAGATAAGTACTTAGCCTACAAAAGAAAAACAATAATTTTGGAGAAATGGCGATTTATTTTTCAATATACTCGTAGTCTCCTTTTAGCTCGATACACTTGACCCAGCAATGCTCCAACTTCTTTAACCCGTCTGAAAAATACGTTTTCTCGAGGTCTGCAATTTTCTCATTCGACTGAAATTTCTGCCCGGCGAGTGACTTTTTCAAGTTTGGAAACAAAAAGAAGTCGCACGGGGCCAAATCTGGAGAATACGGTGGACAGGGCAGCAGTTCGTAGCCCAATTCGACCAATTTAGCCGTGGCGAGGGCGGAGGTGTGAGCCGGTGCGTTATCATGGTAGAAGAGCATTTTTTTCTTCGTCAAGTGGGGCCGTTTTTTCTTCAGTCTTCGCCTTCTTCGGAGCACGTTCGCCGGGTGAAGTCCACTGTTTCGACTGTTCCTTGGTCTCTGGTGTGTACCAGTGGATCCATGTTTCGTCGAATATCACGACTCTGAAGTGGTTTCACGGTCGCGCTTGTTGTCCGGAGTGAGCAATCGCGGCACCCATCGCGCCGACAGCTTTCTCATGCCCAAAATTTCATGTAGGATATGACCCACGCGATCTTTTGAAATGCATACTGTCCTAGCTATCTCGCGCACCTTCAATCGGCGGTCTGCCAATACGAGATCCGTGGTAGCCGTTTTCGGGGCACCTGGACGTGGCTCATCACAAACCGACGTGCAACTCGTTGAAACTCGTTAAACCAATATTTGATGGTCGCCATCGAAGGAGAAGAGTGACCGTACACAGCATCCAAACGCTCTTTGATTTCGCTACGCAATTTCCCTTCAAAAAACAAGAATCGAATCACCGACCGATATTGCTCTTTTTCCATTTTTCTAAAATCCGCGGACAGTCCCGTTTTTACACGCGGTCAAAACAATACTACGAGTCCGATCCGACTGAAATTTTGTAGTAGCAGTAGCAGAAATTTTGTACGGTGGTAGAGCCGTGAAAGACAGGAAATTATTCAATAATGTAAGGCAGAGAAGAATTTTCTCTCTTGCGATCGTACGTATAGTGCTCAAATCTTGATCTTGAGGTGGAAGAAATGATTAAAGGTTGCGAAGTTTGTTTGTCGCTTTAGCAGATGGACGTCCTCGTGCATAAGAGCTCGGCTTTTTGTCTGGCGTCAACAAAGCTATCGCTATTTGCCTTCTAAAACTTAGTTGGTCTAATTCGCCACCATCGATCCGATGTAGTTGCCAAGCGTTATGTACTGCGAGATCGATGCAGTGTGTGACCAGCGGGTAGTACCACTTCTATCCCCGAATTGATGTTCTATAGAGGCTTATAAAGGGTCCGCCATCTAACGTTTTTTTTTTCAAGTAGTGCTTATTTCGTGAATGGTAACACTTAGCTCATGTCTGATTTGACAGATAATTAGTTTTATCCTTCCGCTGAACGAATATGGTTGTGTATACGCTTGTACAACGCTGGGAAATATTGCGACATTACTTTGAAAATCATGGTAATGTTGCAGAATGTGTGCGAAAATTGCGTACGGATTTTGGAAGAAGAGAAGCACCGTCAGCTCCGTATGTTCGTTATCTTGTGAAAAAAGTGAAAGAAACTGTCATCCTCATCCATAAACCAAAGCGTGAAAAGCCAAAAACAGTGCGTACACCCGAGAATATTGCTGCTGCGGCAGAAAGTGTGCGTGAAGCGCCATCAACATCAATTCACCGTCGTTCTCAACAATTGAAGATTTCGGAGACATCATTGAGACGAATTTTGCATAAAGACCTTGGTATGACGCCATACAAAGTCCAATTGGCTCAGGAGTTGAAGCCAACTGACCATCCAATGCGTTTTCGCTTCGCTAAGTGGGCCTGCGATCGACTTACAGAAGATGCCGATTTTGCCAAAAAAATCATCTTTTCAGATGAAGCTCATTTTGATCTTGGCGGGTATGTAAACAAGCAAAATTGTCGCATTTGGGGCACAGAAAACCCGCACGCATACATTGAAAAGCCGGTGCACCCAAAACGAGCCACTGTTTGGTGCGGATTTTGGTCCAGAGGCAAAATTGGGCCATTTTTCTTCGAAAATGAGCAAGGAGTGGCCGTTACAGTCAATGGCGATCGTTATCGGGCCATGTTGAACGATTTTTTGTTCACAAAAATTGAAGAGAAGGATATTGGCAACATTTGGTTTCAATAGGACGGCGCTACGTGCCACACAGCCGAAGCTACACTCGATGTTTTGCGCCCTGTTTTTGAAGATCGCATTATCAGCCGCAGAGCTGATGTCGTTTGGCCACCTCGGAGCTGCGATTTGACACCGTTGGACTATTATTTGTGGGGTGCCGTCAAAGATAAGTGTTACGCCGACAAGCCAGAGACAATTGACGCTTTAATGGACAATATTCGTGAAGCCATTGGTGAAATACAGCTGCACACAATCGATAATGTGCTTAAAAATTGGACCGATCGTGTAGGCTACTGCATGGCCAGCCGAGGCAGCCATTTGAATGAAATTATTTTCCATTATTAACCGGAAGGATTGTACTTTCAAATAAAAAAAGAAATTTGAGAAAATATTCAGTAGTTTTTTTTATAGCATTTTCAAAAAAAAAAATTATTTGACCCTTTATTTTGACCGCATCTATCTACACCTCCCAT
The DNA here is from genome assembly GCA_958301585.1 of Merodon equestris. Taxonomy (NCBI): domain Eukaryota; kingdom Metazoa; phylum Arthropoda; class Insecta; order Diptera; family Syrphidae; genus Merodon; species Merodon equestris. Next base: position 42,035,678 of record OY284414.1, on the reverse strand, counting down.
GTTTGCATTGTATAGATGCACCAGGTGCGGCTGTTCTACCTACTCGTAAAGTCAAAAAAATAACGTAAATGTTTATACTACATTGAAACTATACCTGTATTGGTTTTTTTTCTTTTTGGGAATAGAGCTTTATCAAATGGATTGGTGCTATACCAGCAAAGTTCGAACAGAGCGATACGATATTATTATCGTTCCATTTCACAGCGATTATATTTTTGTTTTGGATTTTTCGAAAATCGTACGAGCCTCTTTTTTCTTTTTTCAAGGACTTAGAGTCGACTAATGGATTCTGTGGTATTCGGTTTTCACGAAGGGTACCAGTGGCAAAGAAGTTTTCTGGGCGAGAAGATCTATAAGCTCCACCGAAGTAAAAAAATTGTCGAAATACAGATGAAACTTGTTTTTTGGCCATTTTCTTCTCAAAGCATCTGCATATTCCAGTACCACCCCAGCACCAACTCCGTATTCTGCATAAGTGGTGCTAATATTGGTGGATGCGCCTTGGTAAGGTTCGAACCAGTTGACATATCCTAACCTGGTTGTACCTACCCACAATTTGTAGCCGTACCTAATGGGCTTACCGCGGATAAATTGCTTACATCCATGGCGACCGAAAAAAGGCACCATCGCTTCATCCACTGAATGATTTTCGTCAATTGGGGCGTTATCCAAAAACCTTTCGTTGAGATGCTTGAACAAAACCCTCACTTTGGCAAATTTATCGGCTTGATCCAGATTTTCATTGTTAGCTAAATGCAGATTTCAAAAAATATGCTCAAATTTATCCCTTGTAATTGCATTTGCAACCAAATCATTGTGACCATCCTTCCCTCTTTCCCAATATATTCTTCTCCATGGAACCTGAACATACCCACTGAGAATTAACACTCCAATAAAAGGCTTACAGTTCCTGCAACTCGATGTTACGTTGTCTGTTTTTTTGGGATATATACCCGTTTGTTTCATCTAAAATTATTTGGAACAGTTTGCCATCAAACAGATTGTAAAATAACTCCAAAGGTGATGGTAAAGTGCTGATTTTTTCAGGGTTTTCCCAGTTGGCATATGTGGGAGACGGTAATATCTCTTTTACCCAATGGTAGATATTTTTCTTCTTTTTTTTGTGGCTTCTTTGATTGTGATGATGCACTTCATAAAATTTGAATTTGATTTGTGCCGTATTTGAAAAGTGGAACAAGGGAATGTCATCTTCGATCGAATACTCATCAGGAATATCACGGTTGCATATTATTTCGGCTGGAGCTTGTAACTGAGAACCTGGTAAGTTGCTCAGAGAAACAAATTCCTCGCCTCCAGAATCTTCATCTGTTAGTCCTCCACATGCATTTTTCGGTGGAAATATTGCAATCTCATCCACTTTTGAGACCAATTCTTCATCATCCTCAAGAAACCGGCCTACATGTAGGACGTCAGGCATATCTGGGTTTATCAGCTTTCCATAACGCTATTGCTTATCACATAAATTGATCCGGGGTTAATATTTAATTTTTTTTACAAAATATTTAAATATTTGCCACAAAAATGTGCAAAAAAGGACAAAAAAGTGTTCGAACTTATTAAGCGATAGCGGCAGAAATGTTGTTCTTGCGGTCATCTTTGAAAATACAGGCCAATGATTCCGCCGAGCCATAAATCGTACCAAACAGTACATTTTTCCGAGTGTATTGGCAGTTCTTGTATTGCTTGAAATTATTCATCGGACTATATACGGAGTTTTGTTTATTAATGTGCTCATTAAACCCAAATAAGCTTCGCCGCCGAAGACAATTTTTCGATAAATAAGCGGATCTTACTCCAGTTTTTTATGGCCTACTCACCGAAATTTGAATGCTGTGGCAGATCTTTCGGCATTAGTTTTTGCACAATATATACAAGTACGATATTTGGGTATGGATATATAATTTTGCTATAATCTCGTCACAGATATAGGTACATATTTCCTACTGAATTGTTATTTCTCTTAAAGAGCTCAATAGTTTTAATACTGTATGTTAAGTAGTGGTTAAATGACTCGTATTGTAAATATGTCCTCTAAACTAATATTTAACTTTTGTCTAATTCTTTGAATCAAAGCACTTCTAATAAAAAAAAAAGAGTTCAAATAGAGACTTCAGATCCGCCCAGAAAGAGATAATTTCTACATTTTTACTAAGATTAAATTGATGTTGGTAGCGTGCACTCCCTATCTTTTTATTCCATGCTGTACATAGTACATATATACATAGGTAGTACAAAAAATGGTACAAATACCTGGTATAAATGATTAGCAAATGCAATCTAACGAAATATGTATATCTTTTGTAAACTGATGAGCTGTTTTACGTCAGTTCATCACGAAATGAAAGGCACTTTTAATCGCAGATGGGGCTCAGGAATTTTAGGTGCTTAAAAACCATTTTCTTGTCACATTTTTTCAAGTCGTGGCAATAAAAATCTTACTCTGCACTTCAACGATGTTTCCATTCAAGTTTAACGTTAAGACATAAAACAGATTTCTTTGTTTGCCTTCGTAATGTTAAAAAAATCCTCCCAGCAGTTCAGATTGTGAATAGAAAAAAATTACTTTCCTCTCCTAACAAACAAAGCGTGCACTCAAGGGAATTAAATTTGAAGTAAACTCATAATAAAAAAATCTTTGGACACACATAGTAACAATACTGAAATATACATCAACCGCAAACACCAAGGATTATGGAACAATCTAAATCAATTACCTTCACTTTGTTTAAAGCCGTATCCATATTATACGAACAGAAACCACCCCACTTGTCAGCACTGTCAGCGCGAACATATTCCTACTTTTGTAAATACTAGATAAGCCTGTTCATCCCAATTGACTTGGGTCTAGGTAATTGAAAATGCAAAATGTAAATGTTATCGGGCCTCTTCATACGAATATGAAAAAATATTAATTTCGAATAGGAATCTTTTCATGTTTCGACTTCTTTTTCTTTCATAGGAACTGCTTTCGATAGCTAGAGACTTTAATCACACTTAACCATGGTTAAGGGATTAGGATTTTGATTGAATTTCAGATCGTACGCTCGAATGTACAGGCAATATGTATTGTACATGTATATTGTAAATATTTTTTTTTCGTTACTGAATCGACTTCAAAATGCGAAGCTTAAACCGTAGAAGATGAAAATAAATTCCGCCAATAATTGAACATAGTCGATAACTTTATTTTTTGAGACATTTTTATTTACTTTTTCTTAAGCTTGTCTCAATGCTGGACAAAATAGAACCTTAGTGGTCCTGTGAGAATATTCTAATTTAATTAATTCTAAACTCTTCTGCAGACTAAGTTCCGTGATCACAGTACAAGACGAGTTCGCAGAGATGGCAGAGTATGTCCAAAAGCACTCCTACGACTCCTTTCCACTATCAAAGGAGGTGATTAATAGCTACCTCAAACAAAACAACACGCCGACGACATCACGATACCACGAACGTGTACTGAAACGCGAGTATCCTCAGGCGAATGTGGCAACATGATCTGCTACATGGCCTTAATCAAGTCCGTTATAGCTTATGGATGGCTTTCATGTGGGACCCAGTTTAATGGAAAAGATTTGGGTGTTGAAAGACCGTGTCTGAGGACTTGCCTCTCGTCCTGCCTCCGCTGTTATGCTGCATGGTGGTCGACTCTTGAATGTATGCCTAGGTCTATGCGGACGATATTGCTGTTCTCTCTTTCGGCTGATGCTTAGCGACTGTCTGTCTCAAAGCACAGGCGGCGCTAAATGTGATCGATGACTGGTGCACGAGTAATGGGTTATCGGTTAATCCTCTTATGACTGATGTCGTTCTCTTCACAAGGAGGAGGAAAAATACTGGCATTACACCGCTGCAGCTGGTGCTAACAGGCATTCCCATCCCGATATCCAAGGAAGCTTAATACTTAGGAGTCATCTTAGATAGCAAGCTTCTTTGGTCAAAGCATGTTGAATCAAAAACCACCAAAGCACTGTCAGCTTTTTGGCAATGTGAAGGTGCTTTTGGCAAAACATGAGGCTTAACGACGAAAAAGGTCCTCTGGATCTCTACGCGGCAATGTTAAGACCAATAATCTCATATGCATCGGTTGTCCTGCCTCCGCCGTTATGCTGCATGGTGATCGACTCTGGAATGTAGGCCTAGGTCTATGCGGACGATATTGCCGTTCTCTCTTTCGGCTGATGCTTAGCGACTGTCTGTCTCAAAGCACAGGCGGCGCTAAATGTGATCGATGACTGGTGCACGAGTAATGGGTTATCGGTTAATCCTCTTATGACTGATGTCGTTCTCTTCACAAGGAGGAGGAAAAATACTGGCATTACACCGCTGCAGCTGGTGCTAACAGGCATTCCCATCCCGATATCCAAGGAAGCTTAATACTTAGGAGTCATCTTAGATAGCAAGCTTCTTTGGTCAAAGCATGTTGAATCAAAAACCACCAAAGCACTGTCAGCTTTTTGGCAATGTGAAGGTGCTTTTGGCAAAACATGAGGCTTAACGACGAAAAAGGTCCTCTGGATCCCTACGCGGCAATGTTAAGACCAATAATCTCATATGCATCGGTTGTCCGGTGGAACAGGCTAACACGTTGTGGCTTCTTTCACCAAACTCCACAGAGCGGTTTGCCTCAGCTGTATGCAGGCTTTCAACAGCACACCAGGCGCTGCTCTTGATGCTATAATGAATCTTCCACCCCTTGACTTATATATAAGAGGATGCGCTCTGAAAGCCATGTCTCCTCAAAAGAAATGATTTTTGGTACAATTCGCATTGGAGATAGAGCGCGAGAAATATCCTACGACCTCCGTCTCATGGATATGCCTACCGACGCAATGACACCTGCCATCCTATTGCGCTGCTATAATTTAACAGTCAAATTTGGCGTCAGGCCAGATACTGAACTTGGAATGGACTGTCTTTACAGATGGCCCAGGACTGGGCGGGGGTCCGGCGCTGGAGTTTTCTTTAAGCGCGAAAACATTCGACTGCTCTTCTCGTGAAGAAAATATGCGTTTGTCTTTCAATCAGAGATGAACGCAATCCTAATGAAAAAGCATATGCGTCTGCAGTGACAGCCAAGCTGCACTCAAAGCTGTGTCCAACCCTCTATCCAACACCAAATTAGTGCATGAGATCTCTGATTAACTCGCTAGGAGGGGCTCAGAGGTGAGTTTTTCAGGACCTGAACCCGCCTTAGGTCTACCTGCTTCCACGGTCAAATCTTACATCAATGACTGGGTCTTTAATGCACACAGTCGTAGATGTAGGGAATATCCAGGATGCAGGATGACTAAGCGCGTACTGCAAGAAATCCACAATATTCTTCTTATCTTTAAGGAGAAATGATTGCAGAAGGTCCTCATGACGGGCCATTACACTTTTACCAAGCATCTCTACTTGCTTGGCATCAGTGAGGCGCCTACCTGTGCCGACGTGGTGTGTGCCGAATCTCTTAGCTGTACATCACTGAAGCTCCTCCATACTTTTGTCTGGACAACGGGGAAAATGCAATAAAGAAAGGTGTCTCTCTGGTAGTACAATGGACCAGTATTTGTGTTTGAGTGCTCCAGCAAATAGTAGAAGCCTTCAACAAAAAAGAAATATTATGTAAATATTTCATTGGGTTAGTAAGTTAATTGTTTAGTAAGTTATAAGTTTTATAATAAAAATTATGCTCTGATGCTAGTTTTTTTTTTAATTGGCCTCAATTATTTATTTACTTTAATTATAATAAGTAATCGTAAGGTCGAAAGGCATAGTTTTAAGTTGTTCTTTTTACTTTATATATTATTAGTTTAGTCCAGCGGAAGATAGTTTTAGAGAATGTGAAATAAAAATAAATTCAAAAAATTTAAAAAAGGGTTCTTGGATCATTCTCTTTCTCTCGAGATGGTTAATCAGATTAGATTATTGACGATAATTATTCTTGCAACGTGGACTTGAACCCACAAAAGGGTGATCTTAATAACCCATTTAATTCCCTACTTGCTCCATCAGTGTGATTTTGATAGAGAATTGGTAGATCTTGCTATTGGGTAGGTTGCACTGAATATTTTGTACCCGAAAGATGCTGGAGCGAATAAGAAGATGGTATGGATTGAAAATTACAGTCAGATATATTCAGTGCAGATCAGAAGCGGCTAATTTTAGATTAACGTAGGGGCATTCCTACCTTCCTGGAATCGCAAGTATTAAATTTGAGTGAGTTTAAAATATTTTAACATTTTATAACACAATACACAGCACAATTATAAAAATTATAATACACAAAAAATTTAAGAAAGACGGTTATGTCGTAAACATAAACACATATGAGGTGGAATTAACTATAGGATAAAATAAGATGGCACCAACGAACCCAAAAACTTTGCTTTCCAACCTGCCACCTGCAATACTTTGATGCGCCATGATTTTATGACTACAGTCGCCTTCAATGGCTATAGAAGCTTGAATATATATACGGCTTCAAGTGAATAGAATTCTATGCGGCAGGGGCCACGCCATTTAAAGTTGTCTTTGCGGATTTGCCCTTATGATATGATATGATATGTATGTGCCATATGACTTTGAAAGGGGCTTATTCCTAAGCTGTTCGCGGATTTGCAAGTCGAGCATCGATCGAGAGTCTTAGGAATAAAGGATGCTTTTATTCACCTTTGTCCTGAGCCTGAGAACAGTGAACAGCTTCAAAAACATATTATGAGAGGTGGAACGACCTGCTTCAAATTTAATTGTAGCATGACCTGGCAATTATGGGAAGAATCTGCTTATTACTCTGAAGACCTCAGGGATAATTGTTTTAATCTGACTTCACGTTTTTTCAGTATACGTAGAAATAACATTCTAGGGATTTCACTATTTAGTCATTTGTAGTTCCATTCTCTCGTAAAAAATAACGATGGGTGAGTATATGCCCTTCTGATAACCTTTATGTAGATTTTGAGGCGAAAAGAAGCGTGGCTCTGTGGTTTATGGACTGGCTTCCAAGCCCTATGACAGGGGACTGATATTTCATACTAGTCAAGTCACCGAAAATGTTTTTCTTTAGACAAAACCTTTTATAGTATAACATACTTATCTGCGAACAACTTTTTGTAACCGTCGTTCCGATTATAAACAGTAAGTCACCTATAGGAAAAATAACATAAACGATTGAGGAAAGCTGCGTTTTTATTAATCTGCGGGCTCTAAGACTAGTTCTAGATAGACAGAAAGACCTTAAGGCAGTCTTGTAGGACTTCTAAGACTTGGAAAGGTTTTCTATTACATCGAATAGGGCATGCACTTTTGAAAGTTGCATCTACAGCTTTTTTTTTAAACAGCGGTGTTTTTAAGTTTGAAAGATGAGATTTTCCCAAATCGCTTCAATTGCTATGCTTAACATCGAACATTTTTTTCTCGCTGTTAGAAAGCAAGAGAGTAGGGAAGTTATAGGTACATTCTGCAGTTTTTATGATCTTCATTCCTTGCTTTTATTTCAATTTTTTTTTCAAGTATTTGTCGGTTTTGTTCATATAATTATCTGAACACGACCCACCAGTTTGAAATTATGTATTGGAATACACCAATATATATTCCATATAATACGAGGAGATAGATAGATAGATTCTTTATTTTCGTCTATAACGTACAGTTTTCTATCGCACAATTTACATTCAGAGATTGATAATTAATGTTTATCTTTCTACTCAACTATTTATTTATTTAGGTTAGGAAAAAAATGTTTTTAATGGTTAATATTCTGAAGGAAAAGATGACAAAAAACCTTCAATATAAACAAAAACAGGAAAAAAAAACAAAAACAATATGTACATATGTATATACATATATACGTACATATTTACAAATGTGTTTATATGAATAGTTAAATAAATAAATAATTAAATAGTCAAATAAGTTGATAACAGATAAATAAATAAATAAAAAATAGATCAATAAGTAAATATATAAGTAAATAAATAATTGAATATATAAATAAATAAATAATAAATAGATGAGTATGAAAATAAACAGATAAACAATAAAATAAATAAATATATATATATATAATTAAAGCTATGATTACATAGATAATTGATTCACTAGAGGGTTATCCGCGTTTTGGCAGTTGTTCAGGAAATTGGAAGTAAGTCTTAATATTCTATTGCAGATCATTTCAACATTCGCTACTTTATGTAAATCAGCAGTCGAATGATATCGAGGCAGATCTAGCATCATTTTTAACACCTTGTTTGATGCCAGCTGCAGGCGTTTTAAGTGACAATTAGCGCAGTTTCTCCATACTGGGCAAACGTATAATAAAATTGCCTGAAAGATAACTTTATATATTGTATTATAATTTTGTTTTATGGTTGAGCGAAGATTTCCGGCTGATAAAGGTGTAGAGTATAGTGGTGGCATAATTCACTTCGTGTATAGTTTTCAACACGTGTTCCCTAAAGTTAGTTTTGTACCTAAATATATTCCGGGATATTTAGCACCTTTTTTCCATTCGATGACGGTCCCATTTAGTAAAATATAAGAACTTGGAAGATGGCATTTCTTAGGCAGACGAACAGATTTAACCTTTTTAGAATATTGCAAAAATTATCAAAAAGAAACACAACGTAATTCCTTCGTTTGCTGACGTTCCAAGCACTTCAACTAGCATCGAAAAAGCTGAAATCCTTTCATCATCTCTTCAGTCAAATCACTTAATTTCCAGTGGAATAGGAAAACTAAGGAGACAGATGCCGGAGCCAAAGTCATTCCAATATTAAAACTCGGGAAACCTGCGGACAATACTAAGAGCAAAGGACCAATTAGTATTCTTATTTTTTTGAGGCAAATTGTTTGAAAAAAATCATCAAAGTCAAAATTCAGAAAGTATTTGATGAAAAAGTTCCTTACCAAGCAACAATCTTGTAGTTAACAAGCCATGGTTCGCTTGGACAGTGTAAAATATTTCGGTATTACATTAGATAAAAAATAAACATATAGTAACCACATTTTAAGAACCGTTGGTAAAATAATTAAGACTATCAAAATATTATATCCACTTTATAACAGAAAATCAATGTTAAGTCAGGAAAATAAATTTATAATTTTTAATGTAATTTTCTGTTCCTTCATATTGTATGGTTGTCCAATCTGGGGAAAAAGTGCAATAACACATGTTAAAAAACTGCAGATAACACAAAATAAATTACTCAGATTGATGCTTAAGCTCCTTCGGCATTGGTCTACGCGTAGACAATGTAGCCAATATCGCTCTTGTTTTTGTAAGAATTAAAAATTAGATGAAAGATACAGATCTAGTTATGAGATGTAAAATAGAATCCCTATTAACAATTTATTTAACAATACAAATTAATTTAATATTTACAAATTTATTTCTTTATTTATCGAAATTATTGTTTATTTATCATCGTTATTGTATTATGTATTTATTATTCCACACATTTATTTTTAATTATTTTTTTTTGTTTATTTATCATCGTTATTGTATTATGTATTTATTATTCCACACATTTATTTTTAATTATTTTTTTTTTTTTTTGCTTTTTAACAAATGAGAGGTTTTTCCTTATCATTTTCCTGGTAACTTACGTTCTGTTTCTTTTTTTATAATAAAATGACTGGAAGGCTGCTACTAATATTGGATTCTTTTAATTTCTTACTATTCTTCATTGTAATCTTGCATCAGCGTTGATGCTATAAAGTGGATTATTTTTTAGCGGTGATCGTTAACCACTTAAATCATTGTCGCACTAACGGCTGAATAAGTACCACGAAGGTAACTAGGGGGAATATGGTGTGAATGTTGTCACGGTCTCCTGAAAGTACGTTCAATGAGTTGATAAACCGTCCATGTATAAATAAAAAAAAAGAATAACCCAAACTGAGTAACCTCAAGTTTTCAATGTTAATTATTCCAAGACATCACCGATACTGTAACCTGTTTTTGCATATTTTAATAAATATCGTTTTTCATCTTTTAGAGCTTCGATTTACTGGCACACGCCAAGATATATTGATATTGTAATCGCCTTTAAAACCCTTACATTTTTAGTTCTCCTCTATACATATTAAATCTTGTAATCGACGACTATATAGGTCTTTCCCTCTATCTCGTCCCATGGGTCGCCTTTTTCTTTTTAAAAAATGTGTTCGGTCTTCACAAACAAAATTTCCGTAGAATATGTAAGACAGTAAGTGAATAATTAAATTCTAGCGCCGAATACATACGTAAAGGTACTTTTATATAAATGCAAATATTTCATTCCCTTGTGCCTAATGAAATTTACTTCATGAAGGTACGTCCCTACCTTTATACGCAGAATCATAAAACCGACGAAAGGAAATTTGAAATGTCACGCTAAAGGATCGGAATGAAAACTTTTGCATGATAATTCAAATTTGCTTTCCAAATTGTAATCCCCTCGTTGGATTTTTAACGCATAAAACTTTCTTACCCAACTCACCCTTGCTTCCTTTTGCCAACTTTTAAGTAAAATGCTTTTGAAAAGGATTAAAAACTTTTTTAGAAGGTGTTGAAAAACAAAGAGCAGCTCGCTGTCAATTGCAATCAAAGATTATGGCGCTAGAGAAAATTCAAATATTCTCAAAATCATTTCAACTTTGTATCAAAAGGAAACGAATTTCGATCATTTACGAAATATAGGAATTTGAGTATCTCTATACCTATATTACGTCCACTATTTAAACACTCGAACAGAATAATTAAACTTAACGTAATTGCTAGATTTTTTATTTTTTTGATTTTTTTCTTAACTTAACTCAAATATGTAGTTGAGTTACATCCATGCAAAATCCAACAAGATTTCAGTTTAAATTTTGAAATTCCACTAAATGTGGAATATCGCCAGAGTATGAACAAAAGGGAATCAAGCTATTTGACTATTTGACGGAAACGCACAAACTGACACATGAAAACCTGACACTAATGAAACGCCTGCACAAATTGCCTAATTGAAGATTACCATTTCTCCGTATATCGACCCTATAGACAGGAGCTAGTTTCCACACAAAGCTCATATATTAGGATACTGATATCAAGCCATAAAAAGTGGATGTGTTTCGAAACACCATGAACAAGACTGCAGACTGCGCTGGAGAGTTAAACGAAGTCAAATTAGTAATATCCAAGTTCAAGTCTTAGCTTTCGGAGCAATGGCTTCCATTTGTGCTCTGAGCAGCTGAGTGTGAAAGCGAATAATCAATAACATAAGTGCGCCTTTGCGCGAAGTAATCGCAAATCGAAAGTTAGGAGTGGTGCCGAAGGTCGGAAGATCAAATCCTCAGTCGAGAGGAAATAGTTTTTATGTTTTTTTCCGTATCCTTTCTGTTGCTTTTAAAGCAAACTGGAAGTAGCAGAAAGAGATGTCGGGAAACGGGATCATAATCGGATGATTTATCATCGGATTTCGGAACACCGGCCGTCGTCATGGAAAGGCGCAGAAAGGTCAACCCGGGGCTCAATCTAATTAAGCATCCCCTCCTCATTCTTCGGTGAAAAGCTGTAGATCAAAGCAGAGAAAGAGGCGCCATCATCATCATCATCTCCAGCAATACAACAACAATCAGTGATTCCCAGGAAAGCCACTACGTGAGGGACAATAACCCCTTCTTAAGTTCGGAAGCAGCCGCAGGAGAAGCAGACGCGGAAGGAACACCCGGAAAAAAGTTCGAACAGCAGCTACAACAAAAACTACAACAAAAGAAGCAGCCTCCACAGCAGCCACAAGCTAACCCGCAGAAACAACAACCCCAACAGCGCAGCAGCGGAAGCAGTGACAATAACAACGGCCACAACAACATCCTAAAAAGGAGGAGGTGCCACCCATCTTTACGTACAAATACCTACAAATACCAAATCTCTGCAAGCACTGGCATGCTATTGCCTACACCAGTTTTGAATTTAAATTTATAGGTCAGAAACGGTATTGTGTTCAGTGCCAGACACTGGAGCAGCATAAGCTCTCAGAGCTCAAAACGTTCGAGAGCAATGTCCTCAAATTCCTGGGGCTTAACCATTCTCCATGCTGACATCCCGGCGGGAGAAGCGGATTATACCCTTCTTACTTGCAGCTCATACCCAGCAGCAAGGAGAGGCTAAGGACTATGACTAAGGAAAAATTAAAGAGGAGCGGAAACATTTTGCAATGTATCCGTTGCCAAAGGTTCGGACACGCCGCGTCTAACTTCGGAATGCAGCATCGATGCGTTAAGTGCGCAGAGGGCAATAAGAACGAGGAGTTCGACCATGGAAAAGACAAAGTAGCGGACAGAGGCAGCTTAAGTGACTTGTGTGCGAACCGAGGACACCCTGCAAACTATCGGGGATTTCCTAAGTTCCAGGACATCAAGAAAGAAAACCTGGCCCGTAAGCAGAACGTCGAGGAGAAGCGTCCCTCAGGTCGCTTCCAAACATCAGCCGTCACACCCAAGTTGACCTACGCCCAAATGGCGGAAGGTTCGGGAAAGATTGTACAAAAGCACATGGCTGTTCTTAAAGCCCCAGTGTCTGTTACTAAGGCACCATAGGCTGAGGTGGATGTCTGTTTCATATTGCTCGCAATTCAAGGGCAGATTGGGCATCCCCAACAACAGATCCGTAAGCAGGTGGCCCGCGTAGACAGCATTTCCACGCTTCTGCCGGGCCTAATTAGGTTCGAGCGATAAACCGTACTTTTCAACTTGTTGCAGGACGAAAACTCCGATGTACTTTTCCTTAGCGAAACAAAGCTAAACCAGAATCCGGTTTCAGAGCGAGGTATGGCATTATTCATGCCACGTCGAAACTCGTATCGGATATCCAATGGAACAAATGCAACAACCAATGCACTTGGAAGAAGCTTTCGACACCGTATAGCTAGAAGGTCTCTATTACAAGCTTAGCCAAGTGGGTGTAAGTAAACCTCTGCTATATGTACATGTTTTTTGACATGTTAAGCGGTAGAAAGTTCGTTGTGAAAATTGCCAACGTCACTTCTTTCCAAACATTTGAAACCAAAAATGATCTGTAACAAGATCGTTTTCAACTTTTTCCTAAGCAATGTACTAATTTCTCTCCACAATTCTAAAGCATACGATGGAAGTCGTTGGTACTCTTCTGCAGGGTGACTTCGAAAAAATTGAGCATACGATATAAGTATATTGGATAAGGCTCATGTTCACGCTGAAATAGAGTGCCTCATAACTAAGTACGTTACATTCAATTATATATATATTTAGAAATATATTTTAGAAAAGGTAGAGTACCTGGAGCATGGTATATAAAGATCAGTGGAAGTGTCATCATACGGCCAGCCGGATTTTAGTTATATACATAGGTACTAAATGCAATTCTAATCAGAGAGCCTCTGGATAAGAAGGAGGAGAAAAGAAGAGAAGATAATCTATGGTGGAAAACAGGTGAATGGATAAAACAACACAATCAAGAACTCGGTGAACTTCTTTCAGCCTCAAGCATTGTCCGAGTGCAGGACACTTAGAACTAATTGACAGTGTACGAGCAGTCAAAAGAATAACACTAGTTTACAGTACATCTGTTGCCGAAGAAATTTTAGCTGTTGCTGACTACATATGATATGCTATTTTCAAAAATATAATTAGAAGATTTTTATCAGCTCTAGTTTCTGAGTTTGAGCTATGTAGGTATAAAACAGAAAAAAAAACATTAATTTACTAAGAAAAACTTTACTAAAAAAATTAATTAATCATTGAGTTCTAAAAAACTTCGTTTTAATGCTCTTCTCTGATGTGTAGACTTTGGAAAATGACGTATCAGAGATGATGAACAGAGACGAGAGCTGTCCAAGCCTTTAGTTCTAACTCAGTCATAGAATTTCTAAATTGAGTATCTTTCGTAAGTTGTCTATTGTAATTTGGGGGCCATCAAAAATACCGGCTTTGATCTTTTCCATAGTGAGCTGAGGAAATTTTTGGCAAAAACATATGTATAAGAAAAGCAGTTCCCGTCTTTATCTAGTGATTTAACAAACTGTTTCATGATGCCCAGTTTTATATGTAATGGTGGAAGGATAATTTTGTCACGAGCTACTAATGAATTCTGGACTATATTTTGCTTTCCAGGCTCCATATTTTCTCTCAAGGGCCAGTTTCTTCTTACTCAATGCTCTTGTTTAGCTCTACTGTTACAAAGACATATAAAACAGGGAAACTTAGTGTAACCACTTTGTTGACCGAGAAAAATGTTCACCACTTTTAAATTGACACAAATTTGCCACTTGACCATAAGTGTATTTGATTTTGTTCAAGACTAGCGAAATGTTACAATATTCTTCCTTTAACTTTGTACTGTGGGCAATAGGTATCCCAGCGTATTTATTTCCATTATGTAATAGAATACATTTTAGACTACGTCTTGAGCTGTCAACGCCAGTGGTTTGGTTCGTATTGTTTTAAGCCCATTTTTATCAACAAGTTTTTGATATCTGAACAAAAGGTAATACCGTTTTCTTCAGAAAAATAACGCCGTTCTTTATCTCTTTCACTATAAAAACTTATTTACTATCTGAGGAAAGCAATTTTCTTTCTTTCAGTCTTGATGCTTACAATTCTGAAGCTTGTTTAGAAAGAATTAAATCTCTTACAAGATCATCTAACTCATTTTGGGAAAAGCATTTTGGCTCATTTGACATACCTTCAAAATCGGCATCATTTTGTGATGAGCTTCGTCCTTCAATGTCTTGTTCTAAGGGTTCAGATATATTTTTAGGCACTGAAGAGTCAGGTGAACGCTGCATTGGACGTTGAACACAACTAGTACTTGGATACTGCCATTAAGCTCGATTTTTAGTGTTTAAACCGTTTACGTTCACGCTACAAAAATAACAGTCTTCGAGATGATTTCGTGGTTCCCGCCAAATAGTCGGTGTTCCAAATTTAAAGGCACTTCTTTTACCACGTTTCCATAATCTTAAATATTCCACACACGATTTACAAACACAATTGGGAGCCCAAGACTTCTCATTTTTATCCAAGAGCATCCCAAAATACTCAAAATAGGTATATTTCACCAATTCTGATATAACTTTTCTACAATCTTTAAACACATATTCTCCGCATATATAGCAAAAATGATCTGGATTGTTTAAACAACGTCTCTTTGAACTACTCACGACGCAAAAACATTAGATACTAATCCTAACACAGTGAAATACGCCTCTTATCGATTAATATAAATTAATTATTTATTAATTATTTTATTTAAAAAAAATTTATTTTATTTTTTCCAATCTTGCAGCGTGGCCTCTTACACTTGACTTAATTCTCTACTACAATGAATTCTTACACTACCTTAAATACTAATCGAGTGCAGCCACTTGCATGCATTCCTTCCGGCGATGGGTACTCAGGTGACCGTCGCGTTCTTCTCTAGCGTGGGTGCTCTCAGGTGACCGTCGCATTCTTCTTTAGCGTGGGTGCTCGGATGACCGTTGCCTGTTGACTCTCTGCTGGACGTGTGAGTCTCCCAGACGCTGCGTCGGCACGTTCTCTCACGTAGATTTGATTTGTCGTACGTTAACTCCTCCCCCCTTAAGTGCAAACGTGCCCGTTTGCTTAAAAGAATTAGAACAGTGGAATTTTGCTAACTTGCGTGACCTTGGATGGTGACGTCTGGGGTTGCGCGGTCTGGGTGGCATGTTCTGGACCTTGTTGTTCTACCTTTGCAGGTTCTCTTCTTTGCTAATGGTAACCGCTACTTCACTTGGCTTCCGCATTCTTCTGATTCTTATGACTACGAGTATTGCGGAAATTATAATGAAAAGTATGAGGATTAGATTGACTGTATTTCCTCACATATTTCTTTCTTGCAGTAGTTGGATGGTCCGTGTATTTTTAACACTTAGCTCGTTGACCATTTCTAAGGAAGGTAGTTCTCCCGCATTAGAGTTCGAGGTCTCTGGTTGGACTATGGGGGGTAGTAGGCGTGACTTTCTTGTCTCGTAAGAAGCGAATGTTTTCCCTTGAACTGTTATGGTCGTGTTCTTGTACCGGATGATGAAGGTACCGTTCAGTTGGAGTGGGTCATCGTTGATTTTAATCGTACCATTGAAACCGTTAAGTAGCAGTGTGCCGGGAATGATTTCCTCTACGTCCTTGGCGCGTTCTCTACTGGTTTTGCTGCAGTTGCTTGGACGACTTTGAAGTAGTTTTGGAATGCATGTTATGTCTACTAGATTATTACTTTTACATATGGCTATATTGTTATTAGATTTACAGTTGTTAATTATTCCAAAAAAACTTATTTCTACAATACAGAATTTTTTTGTATATAACTTTTAATGTAAAATCCAATTTTTTTTAAGGGTCTTATAGTTAATAGTTTACATGTTTCGTTATTTGTCTTAGGAATATTAACAATATATATTAGCATCGAGCCGTTTGAGGCAATTCTAGTTTCAGCAAAATCGGCTGCCTGTTCACTATTAATAAAGTCGATATTTTCTTTTTCTAATGTATTCTTTATAAAGTTCAATTCGTCATTACTTAAAATTAATGGGTTTACAATTCCCGCCTTTGAAAAATGTATGGCGTACATTATATGGGTTAACTCTTCTTTAACTATGTTTAGCTTATACTTTATTCTGTTTACAAAATCGTTCTTGGCATTATTATTTTCTTTAACAGCTTTAATTACCTCGTTAGTTTTGTTTGTTAATTCCGCAATTTTATTTAAAGTTACTTTGTTTATGACTACCTGGTTATTATTGTTTCTAAGGGCATTGTTAATTTTTGCATTAATAATTTGAAAATCTGCATGGTCGGGATTGCCTGCAATCCACTTCCATGTATTGCCAATAAAATTTAAGGAGCGCCTGTGTTGTACTCTCGGTGTTAACCTCTTGAGGTAGATCCGGATAAGGGAAATTTCATAGGTAAGGAAGGAATACAGGGGGTGAGTGGAAAGGTGTTTCTCGGTGTCCTTTCCTATGTCGTCGATAAGATGTTTGGGTTCTTCCAAGTCGATCACATGGATCAATTTAAATGAACCGATCTGCAACTTCGCTGTTCCTGTTTGTATTGCAACCAATTGTGCGTTTGAATAGTCTATAACGTCCGTTTCTGTCTTTGCGGGACTAAGCCGAAGGACCAGGCTAGAATGAAAAGTTAAAAGTGTTGTACGTAGGTGTCTTTAGATGTCAATCGGTGATAATTTTGATATGAGTTTTGTGTACTGTCCTTTTGGGTGAGGACGGTTGTTGTCTTATTTTCAGCCACAATCTCTTTCTTGTACCTTGGAGTGAGTTTTGTACCTAGTCGTTTATTTTGTGTGACATAAATTACGTCTCCTGGTGCGTAGTCTTTCGGTGGTTTTCTATTTTTGTTATGAAAATGTAAGTCGGCAGCCTGTTTGTTGGCAATTTTCTGCATCGACTCTTGTCGTGCTTCTTCGTTGAGCACGGGGTCTAGGCTTACCCTACGTCCGAAGAATACGTCAACTGATCTCTTCTTCGTGACGGAGTGTATAGACGAATTATATTCCTGAACTCTAGTAGTTCCGTGAAGGAACGATGAACATTTTCCGTTTTCATTATTTCGATGAGTGTCGAATGGAATCGCTCGACTTGGCCATTGACGCTGCTCATATAGGGGGGTGTTTTAAAGACCGTGATTCTGAGTTCGCTTTCCATCATGAAGGTAATGGATGCCGAATTAAAGGACTTCTCGTTGTCTATCACGACAATTTCGGGCAACCCAAATGAAAAAAGTATCTCACGAAGCGGCTGTTTAATGTCTTCTGTGGCCTTGGACTTTAGGATTCTAACTGAGGCATATTTCGAGAACTTATCAATTGAAGTGAGGACGAGGTTTCCTGCGGTTGAAAAGATATCGAGGTGGACGATATGTCCTGGGTATTGTGGTATCGGGGTTGCTTCCAGCTCCGGTCTATTCGGATGACGGTCGTACTTGTTTTCTCTGCAGACCGCCCACAATCTGACTATCCGTCTTATTTTTCTTCTCATTGCTGGGAAGTAATATTCCCTGAGAATTTGGATTCTGTTTTCTTGCTCGTCACGATGGGCTCTTCTGTGGGTTTTGACGATCAAGTTCTCCTGCTCCTGCTCATTGGTAATGTCTGTAACCTGGGACTGAGCGAATCTAATTTTGTAATTTGAAAAATTGGATGGATACAATTCCTGAATGACGCCCATGAGGTTCTCTTCAGTTTTTATGGCGTTAATTACAGAGGGGTTAAAAAGTTTTTTTTCAAAATTGCTTTCAGTTTCTCCTCGGTAAACTCTGGCTCGGTAACTGTGTGCCTGTGATAAGTGGATAAAACAATTTCGAACTTTAGGTTAGGGACTTCGCCAATTTGGATTAAAATTTGGTTCTTAAACACGTTGATGGGGACATCGACACTAGGGATGAGATGGTGTGAAGAGCTCTCATCGCTATGCATTGTAGGCGTGAGGGAATTTATTTGGGACGCTTGAGGAGGTCTAGAAAGCGCGTCCGCTACTATGTTACTTTTACCAGGCTTGTACTGCAATTCGTAATTATACTCCTCAAGAATTGCTTTCCACCGTTTCATCTTACTGTTATTATTTTTATTACTCAACGCATAAGTAAGAGGTTGGTGGTCGGTAAAGATTCGGACGTGAGCGGAGCCGTAGAGAAAGTTACGCAGAGAGCCTAAGGCCCATATGATTGCTAACATTTCTTTCTCGTTAGCTGCGTAATTTTCCTCGGTCGAGCTAAGCGTTCGCGAAATAAACGTGATTGGTTTCTCATCGTGCGACAGGACTGCTCCAATGGCGTAGCTAGAGACATCGGTTGTTAGTTCGAAAGGTTTGTTGAAATTTGGATATGTTAGCAGGAGATCTTTAGAGGTAAGGGAATTCTTGACTTTGTTAAGAGAGTCTAATGCTTTGGAGACGAGGAAGATTTGTTTTTTTGCGGATTGGTGTTTGGACACACGTCCATCCTCCCCTCTTAAGAGGGCTGTCAGAGGCTTCGCAAGCTTTGCGTAATCCTTGACCAAGCGGCGATAGTAGCCCGACAGGCCAAGAAATGAACGCAAATCCTTGAGAGTCTGTGGAATGGGAAAATTTTTAATGGCTTCGACCTTTGCAGGATTGGTTTTTATCCCTTCCGACGAAACGAGAAAGCCGAGGAATTTTACTTCTTGCTTGAAAAAATGACATTTATCAAGCTGCACTTTCATGTTAGTATCATAGAGAGTTTCGAAGACCTCCTCTATGTGCTTGGCGTGCGTCGATATAGACATAGCAAGTTTTTCCAATATAGTCTCGGAGGATGGCGCGTTCTTGAGGCCAAAAGGAAGTCTGGTGAATTCATATTTCCCATTGTTAATGGAAAATGCGGTCTTTTCTACAGGGTGTCCCACGAGCAGTGTGCCAAAAAGCTAGAGCGTGTAGGTCTGGTCGAGACAAGAAAAAAATCGTACGGGAGGGGGGGGTCTATTCCCCCCCGTTTAGCCGGGAGGGGCAAATTTCTAAAAAACTGACTTAATTTGGAAAAAAAAATATTAAAAATCAACAGTTACATCCACAATACCGTGGTATATTTTTTTATAAAGCCAGAAACCTCTTCTTTCATCTTGTTTTTAAGCAAAGCTGCTTTAAGGAATAGTTTTTGAGAAATTAATTTTCAAACTCAAAATTTTGCAAAAAAAATAAAAAAAAAAAAATTTCGAACTATTTTTTTTCGAAATTGTATGTAATTAAGTACTATTTTTTTTCAAAAATTCAATACTCTTATTAGTTTTTAGTTAAAAACAGAAAACCGGATGCAAAAATGTCTTGTAGTTTTTGAGAAATTTAAAAAAAACCCGAATCATTTTTTTCTAAGAAGAACCTTTTTTTTGGTTTTGACGCGGCTGGACTTGTAGACAAATTAATGTATGAAACATTGACCTCTTTTTTATTATTTTTAAAAACTTCGGAGTTTTATTTTCAATATGATCCCCTTTTTTTAGAAGGCAAAGATTATATCTCCTTCTTCTCCTAATGGCTGCACTTATCTATGCTTGACAAATTTTCCTGCAATTTGACTCCAGCGACTTCAATCCGTTCTTTCAGTTGTTCCAAAGATACTATTTCCACTTCGTAAACATAATTCTTCATGAATCCCCACACATAAAAATCTAGAGGAGTTAAATCTGGTGATCTAGGTGGCCCTTCCGTTGGGCCCCTTCTTCCGAACCAACGGTCACTTAAATGATCATCCAGCCAGTTTCTAACCCGTAAGCTGTAGTGTGCTGGTGCTCCATTTTGCTGGTAGATTAAATTATCTGCTATGGCCAAAGGAACATTGGCCATCAAATCGGGCAAAAGGTCTCGTAGGAATTGCAAGTATGATTCTCCATTAATAACGGCATTCAAAAACCGGGGCCCGATTACAGTTTGTCCAACAATACCAAGGCAAACATTACAGCTAAAGCGGTGTTGTGATTTATTTTGTTTCTTGTTGTGTGGATTGGTGCTATTCCAATGATGCAAATTGTGGAAGTTAGTAACCTCATCTCTCGTAAACTATGCTTCATCCGTACAGAATATCCTTGCAAAATAGTTTCGTTCAGTTTCATCTCGAAGCAGTAATGATCGACAAAATTCTGCTCTCAACAACTTGTCGTTTGAGGTGAACTGGCCTAAAATGGTACGGGTGTAAGTTTTCGGTATGAAGCACTGTCCATAATCTAGATTTGGGCACTCCAAGCGTAATAGCCATCCTCCTTGTACTAAGGGAGGGATTGCGTCGGACCAAATCCAAAATTCGGGTAGAACCCATCGGCGGCGGGCGGACCCAGACGAAATTCGCAGGTCAGTTTTCAGGCGTTATCAATGAAAAAAAAGAATTAATCTAGGGTTATTCCAATACTGTATCACTTTATTGTATCCTCATAAAACTCCGAATTTTTTTTATAATAAAAAAGAGGTCAATGTTTCATACATTAATTTACTTACAAGTCCAGCCGCGTTAAAACCAAAAAAAAGGTTTTTCTTAGAAAAAAATGGTTCGGGTTTTTTTTTAATTTCTCAAAAACTACAAGACATTTTTGCATCCGGTTTTCTGCTTTTAACTAAAAACTAATGAGAGCATTGAATTTTTGAAAAAAAATACTACTTAATTACATACAATTTTGAAAAAAAATAGTTTGAAATTTTTTTTTTTCAATTTTTTTTCAAAATTTTAAGTTTGAAAATTAATTTCTCAAAAACTACTCCTTAAAACAGCTTCATTTAAAATAAATATGAAAGAAGAGGTTTCTGGCTTTACAAAAAGGTATATCGTGGCATTGTGGATGTAACTGTTGATTTTTAATAATTTTTTTTCCAAATTATGTCAATTTTTTAGAAAATTGCCCCTCCCGGCTAAACGGGGGGAAATAGACCCCCCCCCCTCCCATACGATTTTTTTCTTGTCTTGACTAGACCTACACGCTCTAGCTTTTTGGCACACTGCTCGTGGGACACCCTGTATATCGGATTCCTTCAATGGAATCTGATGAAATCCGGACTTAAGGTCAAGAACCGCAAAGTACTTGTTCTTGCCTAGTTGCGCAAGGACCTCATTTATATCGGGAATATGATAACGATCGGCTATAGTTACGCTATTAAGTTTCCTATAGTCGATCACCATTCTGAACTGCTTTGCTCCCGTGGAGTCCGGTTTTTTTGGGACAATCCAAACGGGAGAATTATAAGGCGACCTGGATGGCCTGATGATGCCATCTGCTAAAAGGTTGGAGATTTGCTTTTCGACTTCTTATTTGAGTGATATGGGAAATGGGTAGTGCTTGCTGTAGACTGGTAAATCATTTGTGGTTCGGATTTCCCCGATGACCTTGGTTGTAAAGGTCAATTTCTCATCGGGTTCAGAGAATAGATTTTGGAACCGACTAACGACTGTATTTAGTAGTTTTTGTTGAGAGATTGTCATATTATCTGTTTTGAGACATAACGCGTTTACTGTTGGAGAGCTTAACTGATGCAATTTTATCCTAATGGACCCTCATATGGTCATATGGTTATCTTTGGAATGTATGACAGCTGACAATTCCCTTAGACTGTCATTTCCTAGGATTCCATGGAAGGTATGTAAAGTTGGCAATAAGAAAAATTTGAGATTTACATTTTATAAATTAAAGAGATTGATTAGTGTATGGTGTGATATTTTAGTGTCCCCAGCTATGGATTTGGCTAGAAAGCACTTTTCATTTGGCAATGGTTTTTCGACGAGGGATGGTTGTATGTTACTTGGTTCCGGCGTTTAAAGGGATTAGGTGGGTGTGGGTTTTGAATGGGATTTGAGCGTTGGAAATAGCTGAAGTTAGCTGCATTTGGCTGGTAAATGGGGCTTCTATTCGGGTTGTGTGGAGGTGTGGTGTTTTGCCCACGAAATGGAGGATTAGGGTGTGAGGCATGTAGCTTTCTTACGACGCCTTGACCAGCGTGTATTACGTTTGCTCTGAAGCTTTGATTCTCGCGCTTTAGGCAGAGGTGTAGTGCCTGTGGTATTAGGTGGTGGATAGGATAGATGTGTCTCTTGCGAGTGAAAACAATTATCTAACTCGAGAATCATTTGTGGCGACAGAAAATCATCTACGTCGTCATCGTACTCTTCCTCTGAACTGGTTATCATAATGTAATCGTCGGAATCCTCCTCTCTCAGGCCAGATATATGGGTTGGCGGTTTTGTCATATCTAATTGCAATAATTTCTCACTTATAGTTGAGCCGATTGTATTTTCATTCAATTTGTTATGTTCTGTGTCGCCTGGCACACTAGAAACGGAGCCCGTGCTTAATCGCGAAGGTGGAGTTGGGCCCATATTTATTGGGACGGAGGTGGATGCGAAGGGTATTTCTAGTGTAGGGTCAACACCTTGGGACCGAGTAATTGGCATTTTTCTCCTCCTTCTTTTATTCTTTACGATAATCTACTATTTGCAATTACTAATTCTACTTTATTGGTTTAACCTTTTATTTAAATTTTTATTGTTTCACACTTACTATTTGCAATTATTACTTTTATTCTTTTCTTTTGTTACTGGTTTACTAATTCTACTTTACTGGTTTAACCTCTTATTTCAATATTTTTTTTTTTTATTTGCATATAATTTCACACTTTATTGATTCTTAATTTTCCTTTTAATTGGTAATTCTTACTTATTTATTTATATTTTATTCTTTTCTTTCTTTCACTTTACACATTTCTAATTTATTGAAACAGCTTCTTGCTTTATTTGAATTTCTATTCCATATAGGTATACTTATAATTATATATAATTGTCAAATATCTTATACTTCTACAACTTACTAAAGTAAAATCAGCAATATTTCCATGTCGGTGTCCTGGAATTGTTCCTTTTTATCCTGGGCCGGTGACTCGGGTTCCGCAGACGCACACTTTACATGGGTTACTAGAGGAGTTCTTAGTTCCTTCTAGCTGCACTAGAGATTATATTTCTGTCTCTTTTCTTCCCTAGCGGATTCACTGATGCACTCCTTATTATATTTTTTTTTTATTTATTATATTTATTATTTTCCCTTTCTCTTTAAATTTTATCTATGCGTTCTTCTCACTAACTGCTTTTTCCTTTTCACTTTGTCGTTTTTCCTTATACCATATGTTCACTGGACCAGCGGGTAGTCATGAAGTGTCAAGTGTTTAGTGCTTTCTCGAGCACTTTTTCCCGAACTTTCTGTTTCTCGGAACGCGTACCGACACTATTCTCGAGCTACTTGAGGTCAACTGTAAAATCCGGTAGCGAGCGCGTAATGGCCTTGGAGTCACTGAAAGTCGGTCGCGAGTGGTTGATGGCACTGGAGCTATTTTTTTTTCATAGGCCGCTGGTGGAACACTTTCGCTAATTATTATTTATAACACTTCTACTTCACTTTACACACCGCGGGTCCCTGCTCGGGCGCCAATTAATTATTTATTAATTATTTTATTTAAAAAAAAATTATTTTATTTTTTTCCAATCGGGCAGCGTGGCCTCTTACACTTGACTTAACTCTCTACTACAATGAATTCTTACACTACCTTAAATACTAATCGAGTGCAGCCACTTGCATGCACTCCTTCCGGCGATGGGTACTCAGGTGACCGTCGCGTTCTTCTCTAGCGTGGGTGCTCTCAGGTGACCGTCGCATTCTTCTTTCGGATGACCGTTGCCTGTTGACTCTCTGCTGGACGTGTGAGTCTCCCAGACGCTGCGTCGGCACGTTCTCTCACGTAGATTTGATTTGTCGTACGTTAACTTATATACGCTTAAATGATAAAAATCAAAAACAAAGTAACTCGAGATGTAAAAAAAATTTTGAGGGTAGATTTGACAAAAACAAGTCATAAGTGAACATTATCAACCACAAAATTCGCGGCAACAGTCAAAAAGTTAAATTTTGGTAACTAGTGTAATGAAACTGCAGAAAAAAGACCTCCAGAAAGTCCGCGCCATATATAGGAGAACGATATAAGAATGGATCTAAAAGAGATGGAACAGAACAGCGAAACATGGAAGGAACACGCTTAGGCTTGACGAATTGTTATCAACAAGGCTCCCACTTCCGGGTTCCAAATAGCCGATAGTAATAATTATAATAATCAGAAATTTGATTTTGGCCAAAATATGAAACATTTTTCCGTGCAGGGACGGGTTAAGAATATCCCTGCAGCGATACCTCTCGCTTGTCGTAAAAGGCGACTAAAACAAAGGTAAACAAAAATCACATCTAGGCAATTTAGAAAACACCAAAGTGAGCCTAGGGACACATATACCACCATTAAACTGCCCCACAAGTGTACATGCAAATCAGTGGGTTGACACGACTGGAGATCACCGGTGTTGTAAAAGTAAGATCAAACAAAAAAATCTGGAGCATGCCCGTGTCACAAAAAAAAGAGGCAGGCCGAAAAACAATTGGTGCAAACAAATGCAAAAACACCAGCATTTGATTGGCCTCAACGATGAAGTAATCCCAAACCGGGAAGCCTGCCGCTACTTTCAGAGGTCAAACCGGCGGACCCCACAAGCGGACCAGTAGGAATGCAATTAAGCGGGAAGGTTATGGTCCTACACTTCTGACCATAACAACGCCGGCAAAAGGAAAGAAGAAGATGAAACATTTTTGACAAAAGAAGAAATGAATTTAACTGAAGAAAATATTATATCTCAAATTATTGACTAGATTTTCAGGAAGAGGCTGAATAATGAATAAAAGAAGTGTTTACTGCGGTATCTATAATAATTAAATAAATTTTGTGCGAAAATGTTCATCAAGTATAAATTTCTCGATCTGCGGACATACTAGATTTTCAAGAAGGGAGAAGTCAGTCATATTTTTTGCAATAGCCATCGCTTTAGTATGAATTGATTTAAAAAATTCAACCATTAGGAACTTTGGATTTAGACTTCTTCGCGCTACTAGATTCTACCTGTGATTCCTATAGTTATCTTCTTTCTTTACTCACACTTTATCATCAAATATAAATTTAGAAAGGTATTTTTCCTATTATTTAGTTTTCAGAGAGGTTGTTAAATACGTGTGTGCTCATGCGTGGTCGTTGTTCGCGAGTTATCTCGAGAACAGATAAAACTATCGATTCCGGGTCAATTTTACTCGATGCATAATTATCTAATGAACATTTGAAGAAGTTTGCAGGTTTTAATCTAGCGGTTTGTATTTAACAACAAATAAACGACTGTAAAAATGTTTTTCGTCTGGCATATTCCAAAAGCAAAAAAAATTCTGATTTGGCAGCCTGGGTAGAAACCTAGTTTTTTGGTTTGAAATGGCAGACGGTTACATACAAATATAAAATAGATTAAGCGATTATAATATTTCCGCCAAGAGCAATATAAAACAATTACAATCGTAATCAATGTTGTCCTATATGGTAACAATGAACTATAAAGAATTCTGTAATATGGCAAATGAAGGCCTAGGTAATGGGCACAGTGAGCCGCAGATACGAGAACTATTTGCCTTTTTCCTTCCATAAGTTGTGTTAAGTTTTCTCTTTCTCAAACAGAAAAGGATTTGGCCTTACATTTCAAAAATATATATATATTTTTGAGAGCTGTACTCACGCTTTGTTCGATTCCCCCACTCTCCTTTAGGTCTCTCTTTATGAGCGTGTATTTGATGTGATTCATAATAAAATCACGAAGACTAGGATGAACTTAGATGAGTGATGTCTGAGATATTCTGATTAGCATATCTGACGAATAATAAGAAAAACATTCTTCAAATATGTGTCAAAAACGGTATGTGCTGGGAAAAAATGCTGGTAAACGATTATCTGGATATTGCAAGTTAATCCTCCCGTTTATTCTGCTCAGTTGTTAAAGAGGTTACATGTAGCTTGATTGAGTTGTTATATTCTCACGTGTTGAGACCTCTGTATTCAATTCAGTCGATTTTCACAAAATATGTACGAATGTGTTTGAATACTTTCCTACGTCTCTGAACTTTTTAGTAGCACATACCTATTTTGAGAATAAATTAAGATATCAACTCCGGACTCGTTATATTCAATATGTAATTTCGTACGGAAAGTTGGTAGTTTGAACTTTTGTGCTGATTGCCTATGTCACGCAACTACAATAATGTCTTTCCTAGAAAGCAATGATTAACATATAGGTATTTGACCTTTTTTTACTGTGTATTCTCAGGACCTTGGGAATTCGGTCTTACGAACTTTTCTGTGTTGAAGTATCTTATTAATATTTTTCATACATCCCACATGTGTTTATAGAGACATAATGATATTATAACAAAAATGAATTAATGGAAACAAGGATTCTGTTGTCATTACAACTGGGCCAGAGTTCGTTTCGAATCTTAGGTATGACAATTCGGAACTGCCTAAGATTGGATCCCCACCAAACAGCTGGGAAGCACTTTGCATCATCGTTAAAGGCTATATGATAAGGATATCTGCTTATTGACAGATGGCACAACTGGCGCAATATGTGTATGCCATCATTGAACATCATCATTAAAACGTTAGTGTAAATGACAGACAGTTTTATTGAGTAGTTTTGTTGGAAGTCCTCAAATTCGTATTTGCAAAGAGGAAAAAGAGCAATACCGGTCATTAATCCATATCCTTTTTAAGACGTGGAAATCAAATCACGATGACAATTCATTAGCTCATTCAACCGCATTGGTCATAGCAAAACTGGTCGAATTACGCTACGAATTGCTGACTCATCCACACTATTCTCCAAATTAGGCCCATGCGATTTGTTCTTATTTCCAAACAAGAAAAAAAGGAGAAATACGTTTTCTTGCCTAACGTAGTTACTTACCATTCAGCCCACGTACCCAATAAGTAATAACTTAAACCTTTAAAACTTTGCCATTATTCCCCGGCTTTCCTATTGAAAAGTATCACATAGGCTTATCCACAATATCAGATAGAATATTCCAATCTTTCAACTTAAAAAGGTTGTATTTTAATCCATCTTTTTGCTACCGGTCAATGTCGAAATTTCAGTCAAGGTTTGCATTTTTTTTTTAATTTTAAAATCATTAAAAATTACTACCGAAATTCTGAGTCATTGTTCGCAACTTTAAGAGCACTTATTCCAATTTCCAGTCATGATAATTATCCCACAAGGCAGGTTGTGCATGTTACAGTGCATAAATTCGAGTCAGCATGGGCACTATTGAATATTCCATTGCCAGTGAGCCAACACACCGTACGAAAATATAAGTGCTACTTTCAAGGAATTAGTTGCTTAAACGCCATTTCTAGGAATTGGGAATATCGGAATCCAGATCATGGCGAATTTTGTGAAAAGATTTTGGCCTACACCCTGACAAGATCACATTAACTCAAAAACTAATCCTGAATATCTTATCGAGAAACCATCCTGGTGAATAAGCTCATTTTTGGCTTAATGGCTTTCTCAACTTTCTCTACATGTTTACGAACTACATGTGGTTCAGGAGAATCCATTGCGTTCACAAAAAATGTCGTTTGTTGTTTAATGTCGTTGGCTTTTTTATGAGATTGTTTGCCACAAAGCCAGTAGTGTGCAACAAGCTAACAATGCTATATGAGAAAGAGTGGTAGAAAAATGGCTCCGAAAAATCGATATCTGCATGCGTGTTCAGGCTGGTTACATGAACGAAATTGAATTCCATACTTAAATTGAATATGTGTACATAGGTGTATGCGTAATATTCGTTTAGAAGAAAAATGCCTTCGCAACATTACATTACTTTTGAATGAAAATATTTATTGCTTATGCGAATAGTTTTAAATTACAAACTTTCCCTACCTAGGGTGCTGGGCCGTCCAGGGCGAACATCGCCATTAACATCGTAACGTAACAACGTAGAAACGTTGTCCATCTAGTACATTGCACTCCGCTTCAATATGTTTGCTCTTCACTTTCCATGTAAGCAGCCCTAAATATATTCATATATATATACAGGGTGTCCCACGAGCAGTGTGCCAAAAAGCTACAGCGTGTAGGTCTAGTCAAGGCAAGAAAAAAATCGATATACCTTTTTGTAAAGCCAGAAACCTCTTCTTTCATACTGATTTTAAATGAAGCTGTTTTAAGGAGTAGTTTTTGAGAAATTAATTTTCAAACTCAAAATTTTTGAAAAAAAATGAAAAAAAAAAATTTCGAACTATGTATTTTTTTTCAAAATTGTATGTAATTAAGTAGTAAGTTTTTTTCCAAAATTCAATGCTCTCATTAGTTTTTAGTTAAAAGCAGAAAACCGGATGCAAAAATGTCTTGTAGTTTTTGAGAAATTAAAAAAAAACCCGAACCATTTTTTTCTAAGAAAAACCTTTTTTTTGGTTTTAACGCGGCTGGACTTGTAGGCAAATTAATGTATGAAACATTGACCTCTTTTTTATTATTTTTAAAAACTTCGGAGTTTTATGAGGATAAATTACTACTTAATTACATACAATTTTGAAAAAAAATAGTTCGAAATTTTTTTTTTCAATTTTTTTTCAAAATTTTGAGTTTGAAAATTAATTTCTCAAAAACTACTCCTTAAAACAGCTTCATTTAAAATCAGTATGAAAGAAGAGGTTTCTGGCTTTACAAAAAGGTATATCGTGGCATTGTGGATGTAACTGTTGATTTTTAATAATTTTTTTTCCAAATTAAGTCAATTTTTTAGAAAATTGCCCCTCCCGGCTAAACGGGGGGAAATAGACCCCCCCCTCCCATACGATTTTTTTCTTGTCTTGACTAGACCTACACGCTGTAGCTTTTTGGCACACTGCTCGTGGGACACCCTGTATAGCCCTATATATGAGTCCATATATAGTTACCAATATGCTACACAGCGAAATTGTCAATGAAAGTATGAAAGTAAAACAAACAAGAAACAAATTACCACCATGCGCGCACAACTGGGAGATGTTTTACAAAATTTATATGACTTTTTGTGATCAAGCAAAGATTAAAAATCTTCATGCAAAAAAAGAAGTGGAATAGTAGTGTACGCAGGCGAATTCACCCTCCTGATCCCCCTCCTGATGACAGACGCCAAATATCATTTTCAATTTCAAACTTACTTGAAACAAACTGGCCACATGGCAATTGATGGTATTCGCAACGGTAAATTCACTGCACATAGTTTTCATCTGACCTACACATAACTTCGTAGAGATTCTTAATCGAGTAAACCGCCAACAGAATAAACTCTAAAATGAAGATGTTCACTGAAGCACATGCCAACGATAGGGACCGTAGCAAGCAGGACTGAACACAAAAAAAGCTCAAAAAGCTGCGCTCCGTCTATGAGTGTATTCATGGTGCAAAAGTAAGTTACCTTAAGTAAGAATGATTTTAAATCAAAGTACACAATTTACGTCACAACAACGTTCTTCCGAGTAAAAATTAACATAGGTTTTTACATCAAAAGTGGGAAATTCATAATAAAAATATAGTTAAATGCATTTCCAAGAAAATTAAAAACCTCTAAAAATTCGAATCGTATCAACCCGAGATATGTACCGAAAAACATGGCACGTACCTCGGCACGATCAATCGTCTTCCTAAAGCAATATGGCGGCCATAACTAAAAATTGTGAAATCGTCGCACTCCCGAACCGAGGGCGATTTTATCCTTGAAACCAACATTTTTACAACAAAGACTGTAATAATTTAAAAACACCACTTTTATAAATAAAAAACCTACACGTATACACCATATCTTATGATTTTTCCTCTGCTTTTTCCACTCGATTTTTCACACATTGCTTTTTCATTCAAACACTTAAATTGAATTGAAGAACTCAAGGTATGTCACATGAAGACACATTAATCTAGGATTTGAGTGCTGTCTTCAAAAAATTTACAACTCCTCTAGATGGTATTTTCTGGAAGTCTTTCCCTATTGTGGTTGTGTTACTTGTCATTTTGAATCTCGGGCAAGTTTTGGGAAGGTGGTCAGTACGCATTCCATGGTTTCCTTTGCCTGCCTACATCGCCTGCCAATTTCTGTGCTACTAAGACCCATTTTATAAAGGTGGTATTTGCATGCCCCGTGTCCTGTTAGTGCCTCACATAGTACTCCGCTTTATTTAGTTCTAGAGCCTCTTCGGCACGTTTGGGATTGTGATTCAGTTCCATAAATATTCTTGAGTATTTAATACTCTCCTGTCTGTTCCAGAATTGGTTCTTTTGTTTTATGATCCATTTGTGTAAGTGTAGCTTTATGTCTGAATTGTTAAAACCATAAAGGGTGGGTGGCCACGTAAAAGGTATCTGAGTACCTTTCTTGGCTTGTATGTCAGTCTTTTCATTGCCTTCATGGTTTTCATGACCTGGCACCTAGATCTGGTCACTTTAATCTGTTGTTTACAGCCAGTTTGTTTCGTATATTGTGACATTCCCAGACGGCTTTAGAGTTCAAGGTGTACCTCTTTAGCACTTTAAGAACCGCTTGGCTATATGAGAATATAGGTATCCCTGTGTTAGTGAGTCTCCTGTCGCTGATGCTATGTGTTGTGTTAGTGAGTCTCCTGTCGCTGATGCTATGTGCTGCTTCATTGATTGCAAATAGCTCGGCCTAAAATAAGGTTGACTCATTGCCGAGGGGAATGTGTAGGCTACATTCATTTTGGTCCTATTACACCAGCACTAACCTTGTTTCCCCTCTCTGGGCTCCATCCTTCATCCAAAAGAGGTTTTTGTTCCATTCCTGTCTAATTGGTATGAGTACTTCGTAATTTTTTTTTTTAAGTTTAACTCACGGGGTATCAGTTCACTCACTAGATGTTATCCACTTTTTTAAGAATTTCTAGATGTCCAACAAGGTCTCCTTCTTTGTATTTATAGGTTCTCTGGAAGGTTAAGGCTGCAGTCGGAGCCGTTCTCATTGCTCCAGTAATTTAGATACACGCTAGCCTTTGTATTTTATTCATTTTATTCATGGCGATTTTTTGTTCACATTTTTTCCACCAAACAGCAGCGCCATAAAGTATGGTTGGTTTAATCATTTGATTATAGGTATATATCCAAAGACTCATTTTTGGTTTTAGCCCCCATGTTTTGCCTACGAGTTGTTTTAGGGCTAATAGAGCTTTGATTATCTTTGAATATATTTTGTTTATGTGTGCATTTCAAGAAAGTTTTTGGTTCAGTATTATTCGTAGAAACTTTCCTTTAATGGAATGTAGAATTTTTTGATTTGTAAAATTTGAAGATTATTTGCTCTTCTTTTATTGAATCGAATTATTTGTGTTTCGCTGGGATTGATGGAGAGTCCTTCTTTCTCGCACCATTTCCAGGTTATCTCTAGGGTTCTTTGCATGTGGTTTCCTTTTATGATTATGGTTTTATCGTCAGCATATCCGATGGCTGTAAAGGCATTGTTATTAAGTACACAGAGAAGTTCGCCTACTAGAATTGAGCATAGTAGTGGGGATAAGACACACCATGCGGGTAACCTCTAATAGTTTTGATCACTACCTCTGATGTGCCTAATTTGGCTGTTTTACTCGTATGCCTTTCTTTTAGCATGACATTTGTCCATTTGATAATTAAGGGGTCTATCTTTTTTCTACCAAGTGTATTTGTTAGTGGTGAATGACTTGCATTATCTAATGCTCCTTCTATATCCATAAATCATGACCTCTTTTGCTCTCAGGGATTTTTCTACCACGTCCGTGACTTTATGAAGGGTGGTTATTATAAATTTACCTTCTTGATATGAAAATAGAAGTGCGTCCTCCAGTGTTGATCTTATGACCAGTTCTATCAGTTTTTCTGTAATTTTCAGTAGAAATGATCAGAGATTGATCGATCGACAGGATTTGGGGTGTTCGAGTGGTTTGTTGCTGCTTTCTGCACTTAAGTGGTATATATTATAATAGGTTATAAGGCTTGTTCGGATTATTTTAACGAGAGTAGCTTTTAGCTTGTTTGGAAAGTGAGACTTTAGAAGCAGCTCGAGGGTGTCTGTAAAATGATGCGTCAGATTACCATTCAGGTCTTTAAGTAGACCAAGTGAGTAGACTCTTGCCGTTTCCGGTGAGTCCTTTGGTTTCTGGCAGTAATTTTTCCACGATTTTCTCTTGGATGATCTGATTTCTTTTTTAAATTGGTTAATGCTTTCTAGTACCGCTCCCAGTTTCCCGTCTTTTTGACCCTGTTGAACTCACGTCTTGCTTTGTTAGTAACTAATGTAAGATCTAAAACTTCCCTTCTTAGGAAGTTTTGGAAGGTCGGTTCCTTACCTTTATTCGTAATCTCCAGGTAGGTATTTATAAGAAATTCTAGTAAAGAATCACCTCTTGCGTTGCTATCGCTGCTACCCAATAGTGTGCTGTGGGCATGGGACTCGCAGCCTATGATTAGGTTCTTTCCTTTTCCTTGACAGAATTTCACCAGGTTTTTTACCACCTTCATTATCGTATCCCGGGAAGTAGGCTGAAGTCATGGCTACCTCTGTGCCTGTCGTGCTGACGATAATAGAGACTGTGTTCCTCTCTCTGAATTCTGAAATGGTAAGGAATTCAATATTATTACGTATTATTATGACAGCTCTGGGTATGACCGCCGATATCAACTTACAGTTTTTAATGTTTACACCTGATATTTTGTTTTTGTTAATCCAGGGTTCTTGAAATTAAACATACCACCAGCATGCTTTTCGCACATTTCAACTGATGATGATTTAGCATGCTGGAGTTTGGCTTGCAGGACTTTTACCAATGTGTTGATTTAGAGGACATTTTATCGTCCCTTACAGCACTCCTATACATTCCAGCCACGTCGAAGGTCTCTAAATCCTCATTGCTCTCGTCCGAGCTGGATATTTTACTGAGGCTTATTTTACCGAATTTGAAGTAGATTTTGTTACTTCTCTCCTCCAGTGATTTTATAATTGATTGGTCTACTGAGAATACCAACATAGTGCCGTTGTTGACTTTTTTTAGAGTCTTCCACGAGTCTGCTTAGTCTTAGTCGAGTATTTTGTTGGTAGCTGTGTAGCTGACTAGGGTACAAATAGATTCCTCCTTTGCAGTACACAGTTCGGCTCCTTCCCAAGGCCTCAGCAGCAGTGTAAGGATTTTTGGCCACTCCACCGTACTCTCTGTTATACAATTCAGGGTAATGAACCCTGCTGCTGATGATGCTGTCCTTTTGCCCCAGGACTTTCTCAATGATTGCATCTTGTAGCGTCATCATTTGTGCTGTAGTGAGACTAATGTTAGGATAGTCCATCCTAGCACAACCATTTTGGTACCTACACAACATGCCTCCTTATATGTAGTGCCTGGTTTTCTTGCACTAGGTACTGTTGAGCCCGACATGTTCTACATGATCTACGTCTTTTTGGAGTCGGTTTTGCAGATCCTGATATTGGTTTCAGTGCGTTGGCTCAATCTACGCTCATATCTTTTTTTTATAAGGTGGGTGAGCCTTTTCCTGGCGGCTCCGCTAAGCTTTTTTACTTATCCTAGACACTCATTGCAACCCAAAAAAAAAACAAAAAACACATCACAACACAACACACATTTCTTCCTCACTTTTTTTTTTAATGAAAGCAAAAACGCACAAAGTTGAACAAATGGAAGACGAGAGGGCGCACTCGGAAACCGACGGCAAATCCTTCGATCGGAGATACATGAGTTTGTGGAGAATTTTTGTTTTAGGCTAAGAGAAGAATTTACTTAGACATTATAGCTAGTTGAGATTGAATGGTTTAGATTTTTTTTTTTTATGGCTTGTCCAATAGTCAGAAGATCGGAGTAACAGTATTCGAAGTGCAATTCAGTCGAGTAGAGAAATGGGAGACAACTTTTATGGTTTGAAAATTTGGATTTCAGTTGGTTTGTGACATCGAGTCTGGCGTTAGGACTTCCAACAGAAAGTTACTGCTTGAGCTTAGAAGGCATCAGATGAAAGAATTCCAGAGCACAAGTTAAATCGGACAAGTGCTCAGGGAGACAAGCGGAAGAAAGGCCCCGAAGGCAACTGTCAAGCCCTGCTCTAGCAATTTGAGAAAGTGCGAGGCCTCTCTATTAAATCGATGAGAAAAACTTTTGCAGAGAAGTAAACTGTGATCAAATTTTCCGCCAGCGTACGAATCTTTCGCAATTTTCGACTTTCTCGAAATATTGAAAGGGGCGTTCAGGAAAGCTAAGCGCCATCGGTACGATCGGGACAGTTGGAAGTCGAAAAGGGCTATGTTTGGAATATATGGCGGGTGGGGCAGGACTTCCATTTCAGTGTTTTAACGACCTGAGCGATATAATTTCGAATGTCTTTCTCATGTCTCATGTCTTAGTTTTGTTTTCGATAGGGAACTCCTGTGACGGTTTTGCCCGATTGCAAGAGTTCATAATATACCACGCTACACTGGTCCCACCAAATAAACACCTTCAAGCTATAACCCTGGGGCCCAAAGATTTGTCTTGCATTGCATTATTAATGTAATGAATCTAGGTTCGGGACGTTCCTTGAATTGAGTTTCGTCTCCGAAAAGTTGCTCCACTAATAGAAGCCTCATATGTCGGCGGTTATTTTACATCTCCAAACAGCAACTTGGACGAATTGTAGGGCATGATGGATGGGGCCAGATGTCGTAAAGTACGTCTTATAACTGGGAACTTCATAATTGATTTTATCATAGGACCACCTTGTTTGAAATACAGTCAAGGTGAGGTTCGGAACGGTTAGGGTGGAAATAAACACTTTGAAGGGAGATATTTTGCCCACATTTTTGGAGAATTCACAATAGGCTTGAGAACTCGCGAAAATATTCGTTTTAAGAACAGATAACTATGCAGGTGCATGATTCCGTGTTGGACGAAAGGCAAGTGAAGATAAGCTGAGGCTTTGGGGTTGCGGAAGAAAAGGTGCAAAGCATAGAATTAGTTATGTACGCAAAATCTCTTCTCAAAAACAAATTCGCAAACGATCGCAGCAATCTTCAGACCGATTCTATAGGGCAACTATTTCTCACCATGCAGTTTGTGGAGGCCAGTTGTTTAGCACCAAAGAAAGCGAAGTCGATCGCATCTGCCGGAAAGGTCATGGCCAGCATATTTTGGGAAGGATCGTATTAATTGACTACCTTCCAAATAGCGAAGGTGAATATTACTCCAACCTTCTTGATCAACTGAAGAAGAGGCCTGGCTTAAAGAAGGAAAAAACGTATTTTCACCAGGCCAACGCACCTGTGCGAAAAGATGAGTTGGCGATGGAAAATATGCAGGATTTGGAGTACGATTTGCCCCGCCGTCCCCTACATTCTCCAGACTTGGAACTCTCACTCTTTTGTCTAAACTTGAAGAAATTTGTTTCTGGAAAGTGCTTCGCATCTAATGAAGAAGAAGAGAGGATGAATATTTTCACAGCCTTGTAGACCCTTACTTACGTTAGTTACACTTGCGTTGGACCAAGATTGTTGAAGTCAAGGGAGATAATGTGGAACAACAAAATCATTTGAATTTCGCAGTTTTTCATTGCCAGGCCAAAAACGTTTCACTCTACCCTCTAACACCATCGCCTATTGAACGACAAGACTTGTTGAACAACTTGATATATTATACAATTAACATTTACACTCAATCATAGCTGCCTTCTTCGAAGTTAAGCTGTACATCTTACTATTTCGGCTGAGGTGCAAGCTCTAAACCACAAAATCTTTAGATTTATGTTTCAAACATTCACCTGAATTCACAAGTTCTGCCTCGTTCTAAAATACGATAAAATTCATTCTTTCGTCTTTCCTTCTATTTATGTTCATTAAACCTTAACATATATCTCAAAATCTACGCAACATGTTTATTTCATCTACATATGTAATTGAGGAAATTCCTCATAACACACAAGTTATACTCAGCTCATTGTGAAATGCCTTTGAAATATGCCCAAGTTTTTAAAGTTAAATATGTGGGCGACGTATTGTTTTCTCGTAACTTGAGCATAATATGATTAAAACGGAAAGTGCACTGTCCCTCGCTGACGCAGTAGATTGCACAGAGATGCACGCTCACACGCAGAAGGGAATGTGTCTGCCCGGCCGGATTTATGCAGTAGCATTTTGGAAAGACACACGAAATTGCAATAGGATAAACTCTTGTCCTAATGCCACAACGCATACAAAGTCACTGCCTTAACATGCAAAAGGGATTTGATCTCATACGATGGGCTTTGAACTGGAAATATAGCTGACCATAATTCTGCCACAAACTAAGCCTTATGAAATAGTGCTTTCAGCTGCCTCAAAAACCTATTATATTGTACAAGTACAATGTAGACTCTACACATGGGAAAGGAATCGCAACAATACGGGTGCGGGTATCCGACAGCAAGAATGTAGGGAGTGTGGTTTACCCGACGGGCAGACATACAAGATGCCATTGTGTTTGGCTGGCTTTTACCGATAGTGGATAAACCTTTTTGTTAGTGATAACGCTCGTTTTATTGTATGCAATAAAGATGCTGTGGTTTGTCACTCGAGCTTAGTATTGAAGTGAATATTGAATTCAAAGGGGAGAAGATACCAATTACATAATTAATGCACTCATGGCCTGCAGCCACTAAATACAAATAATATTGTAGTTTGTTTTACTTTGATACAATTCAATTTGGTTGAGGTATTCAGGAATAATTAACAAACCAAAATTGGCTCCATTTCCCAAAGAGCTAATCTTGCTTTTCACTATCATTCACTAGCTGTGAATTCAAATTCAAAATCATGTTGCATACTTGTAGGCCAATAGACGAGATGAATCAACCCTAATGAGCATCATTGCATACCGTCGTGGCATTGTCGGGTCACCAACCCACGCTAAAGCCCCGAACTATCCAAGCCACCACTTAACTCTATTTGCACTCATGTCTACATATTATCCAGAACTATACCGAACTAATTAGAACAGTAATTTCAATGCTCGTTTTGGACTTCACCAGGAATGCCTATGTAAACAAACTGCAGGCATAAAAATTATTTCAATTCGTCGGAAACAATACTATGGGCTTATCGATGTTGACCATGCAATTGTTTACACAACCGCGATGTATTATATCGAATTTCCCGCCGGTCCTGTGTCAGTAAAGGTTTTCGTTCTTTTTTGTTAAGCGGCTATATGCGTATTACGTCCGCATGATAGCAACAATCGGTCGATATCAATTGCAAGTGCTCAGTGTACTCAAATGGAAAATATAAATTATTAAACCATGTAATCCCAGTTATTGATTTTCGGATACTGCCTGAATAGAGACTGACCTTAACATGATACTTTAGCGTTGAATATGGACAATAGTTCAATTGAATTATAATAATAACCATCCCGGTCCGTACAAGGGCGTTAATTTTGCACTGTTGGCCTTTCGTTCGAAAGCAAAATATTATGGAAACGTTATTGTTTTCACTGAAATAATTGAACGAATGGATACCTACATGTATGCGTCTATAGAATACAGGCATACATACATATAAATATGTATGTATTTTATTTTATTTTATTTTAGAGAGCAAATAACTAATTAGGTTTTTGCAATCGAAATCAATTAATTTTTTTAATCAGTATTTTATTAGGTATCTAGGAAACCAGGAAGCATGTCAGGGCTGTACAACTAACTGTAAACAACATTTGAATATAACCATGATCGATAGACTATGTTTCAGGAAAATCCATCGTCCTGCTGGACGGTTTGTTCCATCTCTAAAAATGAACTTAGCCCTGCCTTCTGTGAACAATGATTTTATTTTCCCGGAGCAAACAGTATAGGAGGTTTCTTCGAAAAATAAGGTGATTTTCGATTTTTCGGTTTTTGTTAAATGTGTACCAACACGCTCCCTAAGATATTTTGATATTTTGTGTTTCATGGATATTAAGGTTACACGTTGAAAATGATCAAAGAATAATTGAAAATTATCTAAATCTAACTATATTAAATTTTGGGTGAAAAATAAAATGAAATGCTACAACGTACTTCAACGTAATTTTAAGTGAAGGAGGATGAGCGCACCCAGCGCCCTTAAGTGACTGTCCTGGAAGTGGTACTCTATGGATTTAGGTCTGCTTGTTCCCAGAATTCTTATTGTAAGCTGGTGCTTTTGCTTTTCCGGATAGCTAATCTCCGATCCAGGTGTGAGACCAATCCATTGGCTCTCTGGAATAATCTGCCAGCTCAACGGTATTTGCCGCGTGGCTCTGCTATTTTTTGGTTCTACCAGCAGACTGGTGGCTAGTGATTTTTTTACTTTTTCCAGACTATGGATAAATTGCAAGCGTTAGTGATAGATTTCATATTCAGGCGTGTTCCCAGCTTATTGTCTTTGTTCAGTGTACTTATTTCTTCTCTATCCGGTGAGACCATTTTCACGGCTGTAAGTCAAACAAAATGGTCCCGTAATCATTGTGACAATGTTCATTACTGACTTCCCATTTTCCACATATCGCTAGGGAAGTAGTTATAGTCAGTTATGAAGCATTCGCCACTTATACTAAATGTGTGTTGGTTAAGTGGCTTCTAGCATATCAACGCCGTGTCTACTGGTCCCAATCAATGGCTTATGGGCTGATGTTCCCAT
This sequence comes from Merodon equestris, assembly GCA_958301585.1. Lineage (NCBI taxonomy): Eukaryota > Metazoa > Arthropoda > Insecta > Diptera > Syrphidae > Merodon > Merodon equestris. The sequence goes on along the minus strand of OY284414.1, from coordinate 41,996,614 downwards.
TACGATAATAATTCCAAGCGAAACAAATCGTGGAGACGCCGTGACTTTGCATGGCTTGAAGCTGTTTATTTTATGGGACCAGCTCGGAGTGGTTTATTATGAACTGTGGCAATCGGGCAAAACCATCACAAGAGTACCTTACCGAACAGAAAACTACTGTCATAAGAGCAAAGACATGGCAAAATGATTTTATAGAATAACAACGCTTGGGATCATGTTGCTCAGGTCGTTAAGACATACATACATACATACATATGTGCATGGAAACACTGAAATGAAAGTCTTGAGCCACCCGCCATATTTCTCAGACATCGCCCTTTTCGACCTCCAACTGTTGCGATCTAGGACACTTAATTTCGCAATAGATTGCAAACGTATGCTGTCAGTTTCCTTGCTCACCTTGCCGCGGTGCCGAGGCTTATTGTTTTTTTTTTATTTTTTTTTATTTTTTTTATTTTGTTGGAGGCTTCTACTATCTACTGGAGCACTCAGACACAAGTACTGGTCCATTGTACTACCAGACAGACACCTTGTCTTTATTGTATTTTCCCCGTTGTCCGGAGAAAAGTGAGGAGGGGCTTCAGTGATGTTGAGCTAAGAGATT